>CM020179.1:32231545-32310539 GCA_009805545.1 Oryza longistaminata | reverse complement strand
TTATTTTTAAATTTTAATCCGAGTGTCAAATATTTCTAAATTATACATCTACGTAGACTCTTCTCTAATTTTTCTTTATTTTTTTTATTCTGAATTTCAGATATATTGAATTGTTGACCACGTGGTTCTGTTGGACTCTTTTTTTTTCTCTAATTATTATGGATTATATTATGGGAGTTTCTAGGAAGTGGGAGCTAACATGGTGGCCTTTTTTCCTATTACATTAAGATAATATAGATAGATGGATAAATACATCAGGAGTCTGCATATCTGAACCCATCATCAGATATTCGATTTGTTGCAACGGAGAGAATAGAGATAAACAGTGAGCCAATATTGGATAGTACCTGTCACATACATGCACGCTTGTGATTTGTGCTGTACACGGTTACTGTAGCAAGTTTAGGTAAATTTTTTTCTTGCAAGAGATTCATCTGCATTGTCCAATCGGACATTGCACACATAAAACGTGATTTTTTTCTAAAAGGAAAAAGAAAGATTAGGTTTTCCTTTTCTTTTTTTTACCGATTGTCTGATTCAAAGTTTCTTAATATGCCTTTTTTTTTCTTTCTTCAGTTTTTAACTAATTGTAATCTAGTTCTATTTTTCTTTATTTTTCTTTTTTCTTATTTTTGTGGATTAATGTGAGAATTTCTAGACCGTGAGAGCGAACATGGAGGCTCCTTTTTCTATTACTTTATAGATATAATAGATACTTAAAACGATAAAATTCATATTTTTTAATTCATTTTGAGTATGACTTCCAATGGCATATTTTCTTAATACAATGTCCCAATATACTATTATTAGATTAATAATAAATAAAACAATTTTAGTCATGTTTATCCCTCAACATTGATTAAAAGAAAAGTACTTCATCTGAATTTGTTGGAGGAATGATGTATTTTTCTGAAGTAATGAATATCAATGAAAACATAAATTGTTCAACTGGATGAAGCATGCAACAGATTATAGTGATATAGGATGATACACATATATATACTTATATATCGTGAGAACATGGCATAATAAAGGATCAAAATCAAATAACATATAGTATTAACATATAGTAAGAGGACACCATGTACTACGTATAAATATTAATGGATTAGTTCTAGGAGCCAAATCAAGAACTCTGCTGTACTGTCCTACCATAATGTTAATATGGATTGGTTCCGTGCAGTGGCGGAGTTGTCGGGGGTGCCGGAGGGGGCCAACACCCCCCTATCCGACACTCCCCCTCCCCTAGTGCTTTATATAACAAGGCTAGGCAGGCAGCAATCGTGAGCCCATTAGCATGTTAATTACCCATTATCAACAAACATGATCCAGAAACTTAATTAACGAGAAAGAGATTAGAGAGACAACACAGATCAAGGTCTTGTCTTCATCGCTTCAGCTTTGCATGGCTCAGGACGGGAGTCGGGACTAAGTGATGGTGATGTGCGCACCTCTCCGTCCTCCCATCGCGTGTCACTGTCGAGCATGCACCGACGGTTGTGGCCTACTGGGGAGTTTTTTTCTCCGATCTCTCTCCCAATACAACAATACCTATATTTGATATTTCAGTTCGTTTCCTATCCATAACCTAGAGATTCTAGTCTAACATAGTACCCAATTTGTGAAGATGAAAATTCACAATGATTGTATGGCAAACATATGATGCGTTGTTTTATTGTTGACATTGGTTATTTAGTCTTATGGCTTGTCCCATCCCCACCCCACCCCCTAACCTCAGATCCTGGCTTCGCCACTGGTTCCGTGTCCAATAATTTTTCATTGTGTGCCATGTTAGGATAAAGTAGGATCAGCAAAATGCATGGGATTATTCTTTTTTCCATGGTTTTGGAAAATAGGGACGAAAATAAACCATGTTTCACTGCACACCATTTGTCTTTTTCATGCATGCATGTATATTACTGAAGCAACGCATGCATATCTATTGCTTTTTTCCACCCATGCATTATTATTGAAAAAAACTGCACATGCATATCTATTGTTTTTTTCCATGCCCTTTGCCTTTGCATGACCACCTGTATAACGCAAAATTTATGATGAATCAACTAAATAATAGAATTATGCATCTATTTGCCAATATCGGGTGGAGGTTCTCTAATATATTTCAGTAATTAGGGGATATTTTTCTTCTGTTGGTGTCTATTAGTTTGTGTTTGCTTAGCTTTGTTTCTACTATCGTGAATTTTCTGTGTGAGTTTTTTTCTGTATGAGTTCTGTCATAATTGGCTGTAGCTCTTTGAGTAAAGGCCGGAATGTTACATTCCATTATAAAAAAAAATCAACTAAATAATATACGGAGATTTTTTTTTGCGGGGATAGTTTAGGAAAGTCCGAACATATTTTTGAACATAAATATGAAAAAAGTTTTTAACACTATAATAATAAGGGTAGCAAATTCATATCACATAGAAAAAAATACATTGTAAAACAAATATACTCCCTTCATCCACAAATATTTTTGATCCTAGACTTCAAATTCTATCCACAAATATAAGGGATTTAAGAGTAGAACTTTGTAAAGCAACCTCTCATTTAATATTTTTCGATCAATCTTATCCCTAACCATCGTTCTACTGCCCCTTCACCCCTTTTTTAAATTTATCTTGATTTTTCCTTCATTCCTAATCTCTTGAAATCGCTTATATTTAAGGAGAGGGTGAATATAAGAAGAATGGTAAAAGTAGATCAAATACAGATAAAAAGTCAGACTATGCAAATTGATGGAATACTTACATGAATAGTACATGCGGCGACCACTATGAATCTTTCCTAAATGCCAGCGAATTTGTCAAAGCAAATAGATGGAAGACTTCTATGAATTATTATGGTACGATGACCATGTATTGGCTTGTCAGGTGCTAGCGAACTTGTTGATGCTGAATCAACATCTGAACATCAAAAATATATACAGTATGGTGATGACGTAGATTAATTCCTATTGGACGCTGTGACAGATGAGAAGTATGCATGTAAAGAGAATTGAACTGGAAATTAGAAGTTAGAATCAAACCTTAACAATGGAGAAAACAACAATTAGCATTCGGCTGTCGTTGTGTGCTTTTCCGGCGCTCACCGGCCGCACATCAACCTCGCCTTAGTGATTGTGTGCTGCTAGATCCGATAAAGTTGATATATTCGCTTTTGCCGCGGCCGAGCGAGCAGAACATAACTGGCGTACGATGTGCTTGTATGTACTGTTTCCTCCTGCCTTTCTCCGTCATTTGCCGCTGCCGGCCGGCACGATGGCCATGCCGTGCCCTCCCGTATCTTCCACTGCATCTGATCAGATCGATCTCTGTAAATATGGATGGACTCATCGGTTTAGAAAAAGAAACAAATACCCACGTTCGAAAGAAAAAGAAAAAATAATGCGTGCGTGAATGGATCATGTCGATGGGCTTGACGATTTAGGTTACATGGGCTTTAAAAGACCCACCGCGTGGAACTGTTGGATTAGATTGTAATCAACGGTTGACATATTATGGTTTGTTTAATCAATGGCTTGATCTTCCTGATTAACGTGAGAGCTCCAAAAAAGTGCCCGATTAGTATAGGTATAGATAGATGGTTGTAAATAATAGGTCCACCAAATTTAATGAAATATGTTTTGTCTTTTAGAATTATTAAGAATTTCACTAATTTATTAGAGCGTCACATGGTAACTTAGAATCCTTTATAGCATGTCATCTGGCGGATTAGGAGTATTTTAGGAAGTTTAATGGACTTTTAGTATATAATGAATACATATATTATGATGTTCTAAAACATCGATCGGGTTCGTCAATTTAAATGAAAATCGACGGTGGTATTTAGGTAAAATATAGAGTAATATGTTTTATCTTTAAATAAGGAAAACCCTTTTTTAAATATCACCAATTTTTTCTAATGGTACTAAGTAGGTATGTGTCTTTTTCTTATTGATTTTATATTTATAGTAGTTCTGTACGTAGTTTTTTTGTGTTTTTTTTCTTATTGATTTTAGATTTATAGTACTTCTGTGTGTACTTTTTTTTTCTTCTGACTCGAATAGGAGGTAAGCTGCATTGTTTTCTTCAGTTATACGTAAGTTTGTCCCATAAACGCATAGAGAGTAAGGAATTAGTTTCTTAAAAATAAAATACATCTAATCTAATAGTCTAAAATATCGGGTCCACCTATTTAAGTGAAAATCTAATCTAACGGTTTAAAATATCGGGTCCACCAATTTAAGTGAAAATCGACGGTGAGATTTGAGATAGCCACATGGCGGCCTAGGAGCGTTTGTAGAAATGCCACATGGCGGTTTGAGAGCGTTTATAGAAAGTTTAATGGACTTTTAGTATATAATAGATGAGCCCTACTCCGGTGATTTCTATTTGTAGTAGAAAGTAATTCGAGCCGTTAACGTATTTAATCATAGGGTTAAGATCTAGTCCTATTACTACCTGAGTTAGTGATAGTAGAAACGTGGAGGGATATACTTGTCCAGAGATAATAATTCGCATAGGGGTATTATCGTAATTTATCGTTATCCTAAACGAGCCATTGTCTCCCGTCCACCGCAATCAGTCAGCCTAAAAAACCAGTTTTAAGATAGATATCCAGTTCAATTTAACATCCGCAAATATAGATTCTCTAATATAGTTACAAGCTAGTATGCCGGAACTATCACGGTCGTCCGAATTACCCCTCCGAACATAAAACCGGATATTCTTCACCCCCGACCATGCATACCGGACGAATTACCCCCCTCGACCCAATCCACGATGATTTTGGTTTACGTGACGTACACGTGGCAGTCCAGTCAGCATTCTATTTATAAAAAAAGTTGTGGGACCCACCTGTCATACACTACTCTCTCTTCTCTCTCCACTTCTCCCCAAATCAAACTAACATCCCAAAACATTCACATCACAAATCTTAAGTTACTTGTACACACAAATCAAATACATCACAAATCTTAAAAAAAGTACACACAAACCAAATACATCACATATTATACATCTCTGATCCATACAACAAATCACAAATTTATACATCTCAGTGAATCACAAATTGTAAAAAAAAAAGAAAAAAAGAATGGATACCGGTAGCGCCGCCTGCCGCCGCTCGCTACTCGGCCCGTGCACGGCCGCCTGCTGCGTGCGGCCCCGCCAGCCGCCTGACGCGTGCGGGAAGGGAGGAGGGGGAGGAGGCGGCCGCTCGCTGGGCATCGGATGGGAAGGGAAGGGGAAGGGAGGAGAGGGCGGCGATGGGAAGGAGGAAGGGGAGGAGGGGGGAGGAGGAGAGGAAGATGGATCTGAGGAGAGGAGAGGCCGGTTGTTGAGGAGATTGAGGCCGGTGTGGGGGAGAGGATAGGGAATAGGGATTATATACTACACGTGATTTTAGTCGGGAGTAAAATCTAGGAGATCTTCAGCGGACTAAAATGGTGATCTTTAAGTTCCGTTTGCTGCTCTGACAAGGGACTGACAGGGGATGAACCGGGATTAAAGATTATCAACCGGGACTAAAGATCGTAGAATGCTGTGGGGTTTTAAAACGCGCGACCTTTAGTCCCGGTTTCTTTTTGTAACGGGACTATTGTGGTTTTGCGGCGACCGTGCAAAAGATCAGTTTTCAGTAGTGGCCCGGCAGCGGCAGCCGGCGACGGCGGACCACGATAGGATCCACTTGCTCTGCCCGCCGTTGTTGTAGTACAGCCGCAACAGGAGGCTCGACGCCGGGAACGCCGTGAGCATCGCGCGGGCGCTGAGGACGAGCAGCAGCCAGAAGGACAAGGGCTTGCTGCGGTACGTCTGCATGGAGAGGCAACCATCGCTGCGGCCTTCTGATGCAGAGCGCGATCTGCTGCCTCTGATGAGGTTCTCTCCATTGCTGCAACTTCTTCTGTACATGACAGGGACAATATTCAGAAGATTTCAATATCTAAATAAAATTCAGAAGATTTCAGATCCTGTCTACAGCTCCAGCTCGGTTGAAGAGGAGTATTTGCTTGAACAATAACGTTGTGTTAACATCTGAAAACATGGTTAGATTGGTAGTAACTCCAGAAATAAAAACAGAGTGAATGGTTGATTGCCTAGAGATTTCTGCAGTACTAGTATGATCCCACACGGGGTGCACCCTCCTCCCCGCGGGGGCGGCTCCGCGCCCTCCCATGCGCGAACTCGGAGAGCGCGGCGCCCGTGTCCGCAGCGATTGCGTACACCGAGTGCGCCGCCGCGAACGCGTTCCGTGCCTGCACGGCGGACTTCATCCACTGCCTCCGCTCCTTGCACGTGCCACGCCTCCTCGTTCTCGATCCGCGACTGTGCGCACCCTATAATCCCGTCTCGACCCGACCTCTCCCTCCCCCCTTACCACCTCCCTCACCGCATGCGCACCTACGCAGCCAAGCCAACCAGCGACCAACCAACCAAACCCACCCCTCCACCACCAAGCAGCCTCACCTCAGAGCTCAGCACGGCGACAGCGAAAGCGAGACGGGGGAGTGGTGGGTCTTGGCGAGTGGATCTAGGAATGGATGTTTGCCTCGTTGGGTGCTCGTCCCCGCGCGCACGCCACCGAAAGGGAGGGGGGAAGCCGCGCCGAGCTCCTCATCCCCCGCCGCCGCTGCCTCCGCGTCACGCGCCGCCGCCGACCCGTGGGACGGTGAGAGAGAGAGGAAGAGTGAGAGAGAGAGAGTGAGAGAGAAGATAGAGTAGTGTATGACAGGTGGGTCCCACAATTTTTTTATAAATAGAATGTTGACTGGACTACCACGTGTACGCCATGTAGACCAAAACCACCGCGGATTGGGTCGAGTGGGGTAATTCGTCCGGTATGCATAGTTGGGGGTGAAAAATATCCGGTTTTGTGGTTCGGAGGGAGGTGGGGGGTAATTCGTACTTTTTCCTATACACAGCCATTTACAAGCTAGTATATGCATTTATACAGGCAAATTTCAGACATGTTCACCACTGAGGCAGCGAGCAAATAGGCAGACTAGCATAGGCCACTCACAGCGGACAGAGGGGGCTCTGGAGAGGGCGTGCTCCTCCACGGAAGGCCACGACGGCGAACCGGGATGCCGGCATGGAATAGAGGAGGGGGAAGGGGAACGGATACACAGGTGAGGAGTGGGAGGAGTGGCCACCTGAGGATTTCGCCACACCGAGCCGCTGCCTGCCAGGAGGAGTAGCGAAAACCCGCATCGGGGAGAGATGCGGTGCCTGCGTCGGGGCGAGATGCGATGCGTCGGACCTGATGCATGCGAACAACCGAAGAAAACATCCCATGCCAAAATTACCCCTAAACTATATTAGGAGATTACTAATCTACCCTATAAAATTAACGGTCGAGATTAATTCTACTTGTAGTAGAATACTTCAAGTAGAGAGCACCGGAGCGTATCTCAACCCAAAGCCTAAATGAAAACCAAATCCTTTAGGTCACTAGCAGCAACGATATCTTCACCGGCCGTTCAACATCTTCATCAACTTTTTTTTTCTTTGAAAATAGATTAAAATCTGGCCTCTACATCCACAATGGATATACACAGTCCATCTTCATCAACTGTTCATCATTGATAGCACAAGCAACGCCATAGCGTTGCACATATATTTGTGTAACCCGGCATCGGCACGTAGAGGGAGCCAATACACATGCCATAGCGTTGAGCAAGTGTGCAGCCCGGCCAACAGAAAAGTCAAGCTGTGGGAACAAGATCCCGACGATGAAATTCTCATCGGTAGGTCTTCATTAATAGATCCAGGAACAAGATCTGGTGATGAAATTCTCATTGGCAACTCTTCACTTAGAGATAAAGGAAACCGATGATGAAATTCTTATCGGCTAGTCTTCACCAAGAGTGATATTGAGGAATAAGATTCTGGCGATAAAATTCTGATCAGCCGGTCTTAATAGGCTGTGTTTAGATGGTGGAAAAGTTAGGAAGTCGAGAGAAAGTTGGTAGTTTGAAGAAAAAGTTGATAGTTTATGTGTGTAGGAAAGTTTTCGATGTGATGTGATGGATGAAAAGTTGAGAATTTAGAGGAACTAAACACGGCCATAGTAGAGATCAAGAAACAATATTCAGGAGATGAAATTCTCATCAGCCGGACTTCACTAGGCTGTGTTTGATGCTGGGTGTTCCCAACACCTCTCCCTCGTATTTCGCGCGCATGCTTTTCAAACTGCTAAACGGTGTGTTTTTTTGCAAAAAGTTTATATACAAAAGTTGCTTAAAAAATTATATTGATCCATTTTTAAAAAAAAATTAGCAAATATTTAATTAATCACGTGCTAATAGACCGTTCCGTTTTCCGTACGTACTGTGTGCACGTTGGGAGCCGGCCGTAGCGAACACACCCTAAGATAAGTGATCAAGGAACAAGATCCCGGCAATGAAATTCTCATCTGCTGGTCTTCACCAAGAGATTGATGAATAGAATCTCGACGATGAAACCCTCATCAAGCAGTCTTCACTAAGAAGATGATCATTGTTCATCGTTGAGCTAATTACCATCAACGGTGTGTACGTGTGGGCAAATACAAGGCTCATCTGGCCTCATTGGCATTAAATCGTATAATCTATCTTGCGGGTTTTGAGTAATCACTTGTATAAACTTGGGTGGAGTTTAAGTATCATTGGCAATGGACCAACCATAATTTATAAGTGCATTCCCTTCGACTTTAGAAGGATTACAAATATGACCAGTCTGTGTCACACACGGGAGGTGTACCATCCCGAAATACAACCATCCACACCGATGGCGATGGTTTCGACGAGATCCGTTTCCAGTGCCGGTGGTTGGTGTTATTGAGCAAGTTGCTTGATCAAAGGTACTAAGCATGTCTGACCCTATCAATCAGACTGCAGATGTACTATTTGATCTTTTGACGACTAAAACAAAGTCGATCACTATTGTTAGATTGATCATGTCTATTAAGCTATACTGTGATATTTGCCTCATGTTCACACACGGGAGCAATTCTTCCCTGAAAATAACAAGATTGTTTCTTTAAAAAGCAACGCTAGCCACAAGGGTAATGCGTTCAGATTCAAAACACACATCGACATCATGGTCGAGTGTAGATGACATTAAATGGCCTCAATCATCATCTACACTACGTGCGAGACTGACAAGACCTGACGATATCTTAGCTAAAAGCTGACAAAACTGCAACCACCAAAATGTACCTTGTGTCGATCACTAACGATGCTATATGAAACCATGGCCGAGTGCCGACGAGGCTAGGTCACTATACTATTAACACGTCCAAAATGGATGGGAAATGGATACACCATTGCAAGGCACAACTAGGCAAAAGCAACCACAAAGACCATATTTGATGAAGGCTGGAGTACGTGACAAGGCATTGACGAGGCAAAAGTCACTCCCTTCACAAAATTTCCTCTACACATCAGCGTGATGATAGTGTACTATTTTCAGGTGTTGGCGAACCACCCGTTCCACATTCACTATATTCCCCATTAAATCTACACTAACCTCAACCTTCGACGAGCAATTAATTTTGAAGGCGATGACCATGAGCACAGCTTAATCGAAGGTGTTCGATAGGCTTTTTCCTACAAATGTAATTAACTGATCGCCTCGTTGCTAGGTGCCAGGAATCAGCAGATTGCATGTCATATAGATGTATGTAAACTATCCTCGCGAAATCAAAATGCAGACTCCTATGGGAGCCCCGTCTATTTGTAAACACTCATCTATGACTAATAAAATATTGGGTTTCCTGTTATTCGTGTTTCGTTGTTTTGTTTTCATCAAATAATACCCGTACTCTTTAAAACCGGGTATTGAACCCTCTTCAACTATCAAAACCATTTAGTTCACCCCTTGCACAAATTGAGGTGATTTTTGTTTATATGATGAAGTGGCCGTCAGATCAGCAAAAATAATAATAAAGAATGGTAGGCCTACTTGCCTATGACCATCTTCCTACACCTATCTCTCCCTTCCTTTCTTCTCCTCTCCTGATCTCTGCTCTTCACTTTGTACCAAAGCATTCGAGGGACGACGTTGTCCCTAGGGGCACAGCTGGCAAACTCCTCCCTGAGGCCCACTACAGTCTTAAGATGGAGATATGGAGAGGTAGAGAAGGATCCATTGTTGCGGTCCAGAAGCCATTTCAATGGCCCTCACAAAGGGATGCTGTTGGATGGCTCCTCCCAAGGCCCATCACCGCCTTGATATGGAGAGAGAGATGGGGGGAGCTTGGGGGAGAGGGAGGGATCTGGATGTTTCAGGACGGTGGCCACATCGATATAACGGTTTCCTGATCTCTCCTTTCATTTCTTTTTTGACCAAGCACTTAAGGGGCATCAATGTTGATTGGTTGTGCTTAGGGCTACGTCCTTCCGCTGTTGCCTGGTTGTGCCGCTTGCAAGATGAACGTTCGCATGCTTCCCATTTGCCTTCATCCTCACCACAGGAGGAGGGCCATCTATATCTAGCACAAAGACGGTCAGAGAAGAAGGCAGAGGAGCTAGAGAGGCGGTTGACTATAAGGGTTGGTAAGACAGTTAGTAATGGATGCCACTTGGCACCGGCTTGGGGAGGGAAATTTTGAGATAAAGAGGGAAGGGCAAAAAAAGGAGTCGGGACTCCTCAAATAGGTAGGTGGGATCCACCAGTTTTTAATTTTTTAAGACAAATGCAAATTGTTGAGGAGATTAAATAGACCTATGTTTATTGATCATTTTGCCGAGTTGTTTATCAACTCCAGCCATCTCCGATTCTCAAAATTTTATCGGTGCTATAATTTGTGAACTCTGTTGTCTTGCACATTCCTCCGCATCTATTTGCAATCTTACACTGAATCACTAACACAGCTCCCCATGAGGCCACGACCCCACCTATCGAATTCCAGGTCCCAAACACATTTTGACATGTGTACATGCAAGCCTTTTGAATATTCACAAAAGAAAATACTTCCTAATTTTTCCCACCTCAAGTTCATGTCCGAGTCCTTATGTCCATGCATTGGGCTACCTTTAGCTTTATTAGAACTCGTAGCAATAAGACCCTAAATAATATAACAGTACTTGTTTAGACTACATACCCAGAATAATTAGATGGTCATTTTACCTTTTTAGGTTATTGTGGAAATTTCTTGTCACACCCCAATCCGGTACCACCGTACAACGGCACCTGACAGGAGCGTGTCGTAGGAAACGGCGCGAACCACTTCCTACGAAACCGCGATCTCAGTACCAGTCCCAGGACATAGCGCTGGTACCCACGGTGACAAATATGAATCATTGCAATCCTTAAAATAAATAGAGGACTTATTTACCTTAACTTAGGTTGCAGCTTAGAACAGCCCGAGAATGCAACCGACGACACGGACGAGAAAACACCAACAACAGCAGCAGCAGCGGAACCAACGAACTAACACCCAACACCACAGGCGATGGCTGGGAACCAGGACGAAACCCTAATCTTCACTTCGCTTCATCTTCTCTTCAAGGCGGAGGAACTATATATATTTATATAGAGCAAGGGTGAGTACTTTCGTACTCAGCAAGTCACGGGAATTTAGGTGTTTAATGCAAGCTTGGAAGAGAGGCAAGGTTGTTTTGCAAATCCTTTATTTGAAATCATTTTGAAATCACTAAGTGATTTATTTCTTTTTAAGTTTGGGTCGAAAGAAGACTTGCGTCTCGATTCGACTTAAGAGATGCTTTTCAACAACTCAAATGGTAATGTACCGACCTCCCGGGTCAGATCATTACTTATCGGCTCCCAGAGCCATTTCACTTGATTAGGCGGCTCCTAGAGCCTTTTTCATTTTTGCGGACTCCCAGAGTCCAGCTGCCCAGCAGCAAAGCAATCCGCTTCCACTTGGGAAGCCTAGTCTATGATGCCCGCTGACATCCCAAATCACACAGATTCGTTTTTGACCACTCAGGTCATCCATCTGCCACATAGGCTGATTCTGGTTACGATTTCCATTCCACAACAACTTTTCGCAAAGCACAGGCAATCAAATCTACGCAACGGGAACCACCTCACATCCGCCCATGACCGTGGGCACGGCTGTTCGAACAGTTAGTTAACCTCTACAGAGGGGTACACTTTACCCACAATACACGAACTTACTCCAGACACTGGCCGGTGTCAGAGGTTCGCGACAAAGCCTTTCCCAAGCCGACCCAGGGATACCTCATGCCACATAGAAGGATCGGGTTTAGATATTAGTATTTGATCTTAATTTCTAAGTTCATGAGCTCTGATTAGTAGAGTTTAACATTGATGATTGTAGATTTGTAGCTGTCATGGGTGGATGTAAGAAGTAAAATGGGTGGAACGGAGAGTTTATTACTTAGGTAGAATAAGAAAATAAAAATTGATAAGGGGCATTTGCCCCCGCTTGGTGTAGAACTGACTAGGGGCCAATGCCCCCAGTCTATATCTACCTGCCAGTTGCCCCTAACATTATTAGTTGGCCTGACTGCCATTTCCTATTAACTGCACAAATATCATGTATTATTCATATATTTGGAAAAAAAATGCCTAATAGATGTTACAAACTGCTAACACTATTGTATATTCTAAATTATTCTATTGCTCCTACATTTTGTTTTTAGGACAACCTACACCAAGCTCACTACTCTTGTTTTGAAGGAATTGAAAAGAGTAGCAACTACGCAGCCCGCAAGTAGTAGTGAAATAGTAAGTATTTGAGAAATATTTCATAGTTCTAGCATCCTGTACCTTGATTATGTGCTAAAATTTCTTAATACATTATTTTTCAAAGATCCTTAATGTTACATTGTTGACTCCTATCGACGGAAGAACATACTCCATTGCAGCCTACAAGTGCCTCTCTCCCTTCTATTAATGAGTTATAACTCATGTTTCTTTTTTATTTTTGCAAATTGCAAATTGTGCTACTTATTCTAACCGTTATATATGAAATTTCGAATCTACCTTTTGCATTACAGGCTTTTACGTCTCTGGTAAAGGCCACTAAAGCTATATAGGGTGAGTTAGAGCTCGAGTGTCATTATTTCTATCCACTAAAGAAACATTGACAAGAAGGTGAGTTAGAGCTCGAGTGTCATTATTTCTTTTTTTCCAATCTTAGAGGAATTGAAATTGTAGTTCCTATAACAATTTCACTCTTCATTGTTCCAAGCTCTAGTACCTCGTTCAGACCACTATCTATGAAGTCGTGCAAAATTCCGAAAATCTCAGAATGAGTAAGGGACAAATGGTACGTGTCGACGGGACCCGACAACCGTATTTGTAGAGTATGAGATTTGTTGGTACTAAAGTATGCGCGAGATTGTAGTAAATAGATGGGCAAGCCGGTGTTGCTATTATATAATCAATCTCTCACAGGTATAATTGCGAGGAGAACTTAATCTAGTCTCTCTAGCAGCGTAAAGCTTGAATATGTGGTCGACGGCTAGCAGTTGTAAGCTTCTTCGAACAAAAACTCGACGAGATTGGAGGTGGCTATAGATCCCTCTTTGCTGTCTTTTGTGGTGCTAGTTGGATCGTACAGACCTTGTTTAGGCTTGTCTCCTCTCCTCCTGGGGGTCTTGTATTTACGCTCTCAAATACCCTTTGTCAAAATAGAATTAGGGAGCAAGTATACCTCGTTTAGGCTTATCTCCTTTCCTCCTGGGGGTCTTGTATTTACGCTCTCAAATACCATTTGTCAAAATAGAATTAGGGAGCAAGTATGGATATGATCCGAGTAGACCTTGTGGTGTCAAGTAGGACTTTGCTTATCTTTCCTTATGTGGAACACCTTCCATATGAGGCTTGATTATGTATAGGATTTGGTATATAGTGGGCCAACCGATCCTTAATACACAAATACTCCCTCCATCCACAAAAGTTAGACATATTTTACATTTGAGTTTTTCCAAATAAGTTGTTCCTATTTGTAGTCTTTATGCATTCAAGACTTAAATGAAGAGATAAATTAAATGTTTGATTAGAACCCAAGGAGTAATGTAAATACTCATTGGTTGTATGTTTGCTTTTACTCCTTGATTTTGTAACATCCAAGATGATTTAATTTCTTCTTGGTCTTGGTGACAAAAGTAATAGGTGTAACTTTTGTGGATGGAGGGAGTATAAGGACACTAACAATATTTTATGAGACAAAAAACTCTTAAAATATTTTATTGCTTGTATACTCATCTATCTTTTACTTTTGTAAGGTTCATGAGATACATTCAAAGGAACCCTGGAACAAGGAAATGCGGTTGAGTACCTGCTCGACCGCCTTGGACTCCACTCTAAAGACGTGCTCCCGATTTATATCGGTGATGACACGGCAGACGAGAAAGCCTTAAAGATATTAATACTTTAACTAATAAACTTGTGTTGTGATCACATTTTAACTTAATTTCTTTCCCCATTTAAAAAATAGGCAAAATTGGCTCTAGAGCATCGAAAATTCATGTTTTTTGTTTTATAGAACCGAAAGTTACCAGTTTACTCTAAATCTCTAATAGCATCTAAAAGCTTCCTCCATTCCAATTTCTAGCACTACCATCATTTTTTTCTCCTTTATCGTCAACTCTGACCAGAATTTGACCCAACATTGAGCAGCTGCTGCAGCCCGACATTTCTCATCGCCGGTGGTGCCCGTCTATGCGCCAGCCCACCCCATCGTCTAGAGTTGCGCCCGTCCCACGGCATGTACTGACGTCTTCCTTGCCTCCTCGCTACTCGCGCAGGTGAAAGCCCTTTATCCTCTTTGTGCTATCTTACCCCTTCCCTGACATTGACGGGCAGCTCTGGCTCATTGGCAATAATCTAGACAATCCTGAGCTGTGGCGGCTGGAGGTGGCATCTCATGACCTCCATGTGGTTAAGTACCTGCTCGACCTCCTTGGATTTAACTATGAAGACGTGCTCCCAATTTATATCGGGGATGACACGACCGATGAGAATGCCTTCAAGGTATTAGATTCCAGTAAGTACATAATGTATGGGCTAGTAGATTGCACACCAGAGTTGACACATTTAGAGTGTCAATTTTGTTTTGGGTTCTCGTCTTTACAAGGTTTTGATAGGTCTATGGGTGAGAGAAGCAGTGATCTGGTGTAGTTGTCGATACCAACCATACCCTTTGTTTATTGGTCCCAACGCTAAATCTTTCCACAGACTAGTCTACACTCAAAACTAAAGGTAAGAGAGGAAACCTAAATATTGTTGGTAAGAAGATTTAGTTTAATAAGACTGACATGCTACATTTAATTATTATGCATAGCGATATTTCCTTTATCAAAATTCAATAACAAGAGTTTGACATGGGCTGCTGGAGAGATATTCATAGTAGATACCTACAAAACTTCATGTTCAGCTATTAATATTTAATCTTAATTTCTAAGTTCATTAGTTGTCATTAGTAGAGTTTAACATTAATGATTGTAGATTTACAACTGCCATGGGTGAAACCGAGAGATACTTGGGAAGAATAAGAAAGTAAAGACTAATAAGGGGGCATTTGCCCCCCGGTTTGGTGATAAATGTCTATATCTACCGGCCAGCTACCGCTAACATCATTAGTTGGCATGGCTATCATTTCCTATTAACTGCACAAATATCATGTATTATTCATGTATTTGGAAGAAAAATGGCTTATAGATGTTACAACTATTAACACTTCTATATATTCTAAATTGTTCTACTACTCCTGCATTTTGTTTTTAGGAAAAGTTACAGCAAGCTCATGACATCTTTTACTTTTGTAAGGTTCACGAGATACATTTAAAGGATTCCCGAAACAAGGGAAATGCAGTTAAGTACATGCTCAACCGCCTTGGACTCAACTCTGAAGACGTGCTCCCGATTTATATCGGGGATGACACGACCGACGAGAATGCGTTCAAAGTATTTATACTTTAACTTAAAAAACTTCTGTTGTGATCACATTTTAACTTAATATCTTTTTTCCATTTAAAGAACAATCCCTCTTTTATGTTGCTTTGTTAGGTTATCCATCAACATGCAACATGATTCGAGATTCTCGTCTCCTAAGTGCCTAAGAAGATTAACAAGACCGCAACAACCTATATTTTCATTCCTATCTTTTCTAGGTTGTAATGTTACATGTGTTCTAAATTTTATTTGTTATTTAGGTGATGGAATTCCTCTGTTTGTTGGCTAGTTGGAGGGAGCTTTCACAAAGCTAAAGAAATGTAAGTTCAATAGCTCATATAAGTTCAACTATGAGTGTAGCCTTTAACTCTAATTTGCGTTAAACTAATATTTGGGAAACACAAAGATAAATTTCGAACCGAGTACGCCCAAGTTGTTCAAATATGTGAATTAGAAGAAAACTGCTATGGGCAAAATTATAACATGTGACTAGAACTTCAGCATAAATGTTTGTGTTGTTTTGTTTGAGGAGTCTTCAGTGGTTGTTAAATAGAAAACTAGAGTTCTATGTAAAATATTTTTTAATGGCTTTAAAGGCTAAACAATCAGTTTTGGCAAGCTACAAAAGTTTTCTTATAGGGGGTGTTAAGTAGTAGTATTTTAAAGAAGATAATTTGACTCATAGGGGGATGAAAATGATCAGAACTATCTATGTTTTTGTGGTATTCATGATTAGTGGATTGACTTACGATGCTTGTCCAGTGGAAAAATACGATGGTGGTTATTAGATTTAATTTTGCTTTCAGACCATCACCAAGTGGGATGGATGATCTATGCGGTAGATGGATTAACCAATTTATGGCC
This sequence comes from Oryza longistaminata, assembly GCA_009805545.1. Taxonomy (NCBI): domain Eukaryota; kingdom Viridiplantae; phylum Streptophyta; class Magnoliopsida; order Poales; family Poaceae; genus Oryza; species Oryza longistaminata. Next base: position 32,293,821 of record CM020179.1, on the reverse strand, counting down.
CAAAATAGATAAATGAGGTTGATTGGGATAGCTGCAACCGTATGAAATGTTGCTGATGCGATTCTTCACTGTGTCATCGGAGAGATCTGCACCAATGTTGTCAACATTAGTGCTCAACAAAAGTTTTTATTATGATAAATCCTACTGATAACATTGGACAATGTAACCCAGGGCAATATCCACGTCATGTCTTCATCTCCTGTGTACTTATACGCATGATAAGCACGAGCCTGAAGCGGTTGAATTGGACAACACACAAAATCCTCAATGATCTCGTATCCCATCAGACCACGATCTTGAATGTATTTGATCTTTGTAACAAAAAGTCCTAAGGATTCAGTGATTGGAGGACTCGAAATCTAGAACTTTTGTTAGATTGCTTTGAAGTCAAGGAGGGAAAGGCGAGGGGAGGTAGTCTCTGTGTGGAGATAAAACCATCTATTCCTCCATTCTTTCCTAGATGTGGGGCAATTAAAGGGGATGTACTTGTCCCTGTTGACGTAAAACACGATGGCCTGGGAGATTCGCTTCACTCCAGTGCAGGTCCAAGGCTTGCCTCTAATGCTAAGAGCGTGCCAGCTGGTTTGATCTACAACAAACAAGAGAAAACAGAAAAACGTAATTAGATGAACGATAGCCAATCAGACGATAGAACCGAGGACATATCGTCAGGACCCAGCAAATACGGGTAAACCTAATCGGCTGCGGCTTTATGATAGTCAATGAAAGCAAAACCCTAAATATGCCCTATCGGCTGTAATACTGCCTCTTTAGCTTTTATGAATTATTTTAAGGCAATATTACGGAAATAGCTGGTAGATCAATATTTAGAGCAAAGATAGATAATGTACTGGCTAATACTCCAATATGAACTTATGTGAGTAAACTAATCTATATAAACATATCAAATAGGAATTGATCACCAGATATGAAGTTTGGGCAATATCAATCTAACTTGATGCGTCTATATAGAACAATCTAATCATATAAGTAGCAAATATACGTAGATAGACCATGAAACATGTGCTATCATGCATATTAGGTAATATCAGCTGAAACCCCGATATTATCCTTAATTATGATTAACTCCAGGTTAGTTTTTACGATTCTAAATACGGCTAGGGATGATGCATCACAAAGTATACATAGAAGCATAAAGTCTAAACAATCAAGGAGTTAAACACTTTTCAGGATGGTAGATATCTTAGTTAATCTAATCTAGTAAGACGATTTAGCCGATACCAGCATAAACCCTAAAACAAGTGTCAGCCGATAGAACTAAATCGAGATACTAAGACTAGATTAACTAAGATATATGATATCAATAACCACGATAAAAGGACTAATACATCTAAAACGACATAATAGCCCCGATAGTGCAAGCCATCGAGACAAGTTACCTTTTGTCGAGAAATTGCAGCCGATGCCTCGACTTGAAGCAAGAACTTGTCGAAAAGTAAAACAAAAAGGGTGGCGCTGCACCGAAAGTTGTATTGATTGATTTCGATCCCTTATTACAATGCCCTGGGGTTCATATTTATACCTCGAGTACAAAACTTGTCCATTACGGACACGACTCACACTTTCCTAAAGATAAAATACAAGCAACTCTTACCATATCTCTAATTTAAATCGACAAAAATATCCTAATTAATAGATACAATTGCCTTAAATGAGCTCAATCTCTATACGACAATATCATTTATTCCAATCTAGGCCCAACCCAAGCCCAAGTTAAACCATATCGGCTGCTTGCCATATCGGTAGTCTGTCTCCAACTTTGTTTCCAGCCGATGCAGTGCCTAGTCGATGCACAGTTCGATTCTTAATCCAACTCGATTCTGCACCAAATCCGCCTCGAGTATGATGCAAAATTCAGTTGTTAACAGTCCCGCATCCCATCTCTAAGGCGAAGACCATAGCAGCCTGTGATCCTTGATTGCTCCATGAATATAACCTCGTAAAATTATCTAAATAGATCTAGAAAGGGTCGCGCTCCGAGGTACACCTCACATAGGTGGGTGATGATGCTAAGGAAGGCGATCGAATTTGGATTCAAGTGAAGGAGGTGTAGATCACAGTAATCAAGGAGGAGAATCCACATTTGACGAAAGAAGAAATGATTATGATTTTTCCGATAGCGGGATAAGGATCGGTACCTCCTTCCGTGCGCTCAATCGCCCGAGCATTTGGAAGCGCCCCATCGCACTGGAGCTTGTCCATGGCCGCCTTGTTGACATTGGACTCTAGGAGATCGATGGCGAACTTGGTGGTGGAAGGGAAAGTTTTGGTTAGGGTTTTTCTGTGCGTTGTGGCGGATTGGGAGCGGAAAGGAGGAAGAACAACAATACTTGCAAATGGAACCCAAATGAATCTCAGAAGCGAGTTTTATAAACCACAGGTGATGATTCATATTTTGAGAAAGGTTGTCGGTGATATGGGCCCGGGGGTACCGGGAGTACCGAACTTAAAAGGCAGGAGCCACCCTCGGCATCCACGTGGCGCACACCCCGGGGGGTCGCGCCCGTGGACAAGTGGAAGCCGCCCGTACCTAACCCGAGGGGTCAGGCTGCCCCGACCCCTCGGGGTGGTCCCCACGTGGCCACCATGCAAAGATGATTCGTGGACGCCCCTCCGCGCCCACCTAACCACATTTAATGCAGGCGGAGCGGGTGTTCCTCGCCACATTAAATGTGGCGTGCCGCTCGCCTGACCGAATCTTGACCGAACGTGACCGGTTGAAACAACGGACGAGACAGCAACAGGCCACGCGCGGTCTGCCCTAGTGTCATGCGGAGTACGGTAGGTGCGCCCTGTCCCATCAAGATGACGAGAGACACAGCGCCCGGGACAGCGTTCCCGACACATCCAAGCCTCAAGTCTACAACCATTAAATGAAGAATGATAGGGATCCTCCTCCATATCGGCTTGTGTCAGCCGGCATGATTTGATGGGGCCCGCTTGACAGCCGATGATCGAAATTTCCAAGCTGTAGTGCAAGACACGTGTTTAATCTAGAGAATATTTGCCCTTTTTACTGGACGGCACATCCGATGCGTGTAATAACCCCTTGGAGTATAAAAGGATGTGGACGTCCAGTGAGAGGGGGAGGAGAGAGGAGAATAGGAACACTTGACTCTAGTATGTACACTAGAGATTCAGAGACTTTCAAAGCTCAGAAAAATCATCATACTCAGGAGTAGAGTATTACGCTTCTTAGCGGCCCGATCCTGTATAATCTTTCCTGTCTCGCCCGCTAGGTCGCGGCCCCGACCCCCCTTGTTTCTTTCTAATACGCCCAGTTTCTCAATCTACACCCACTGCCCCCGGCCGAACTGAAGAAGGAGGGATCACACGATCCCCTGCTCGAGGAGTTCATCCTCCAACAAAGGCCAAGAAATATTTGGCAGAAGTTTAGTGGTTGTCCTTCTGTGGTGGTGGTGTTCTGACTTCACTCCAAATTCAAAATTCAGTAATTTTCTAGCCTCGTGCTGGGAAAGATGACTTGTTCAAGGACTATTTACCTATTCGTTTTCTCGAGTTCGTTTTCAAGGGCTACTACCAGTGATACGAATTAGATATACCTCCTATACTTAGATTTGTGACCACCAAAAGTATTGCATACCTAACATTATGCAGAAAGGTATATAAGAACAAGAACTCCTTCCACGGGAATAGAAGATATCGAATTCTAACATGAGGAAGGCAAAGTCTTATATGGCCGTATCCTACCAGGGCTCTTTGAATTCTACTTGGATAAGAAGTTGTCTACTTATATAAATACAACACCTCTCTAGGAGGGGAGGGCATCGAAAAATCAAAAGCCATAGCCACAAGCCACATTGCAAAATCAACCACTAGGAAGACAATAGCTAGCCGTCGACTTCAAGTAGTCGGATTAGTTCACGGCGAATACTACTCCCTCTATCCCATATATAAAGTGTGATCAAAGTTAGCACGGTCTCCAAAACTAATATTTAGTTTATAATTTCTTATATACTATAAAATTTTTATCAACAAAATTATAACCATATGAAAGTAAATTTAAATCTCAATATAATGATATAGTTTTTAACAAACAAAATTCATTTCATATTATACTAAGTGTTGGTCAAATATTTTAAAGGTTGAATCTTGAAATACGTGCACACCTTATATTATGAGATGGAGGGAGTAGTTGGTAGCTAGTTTGCTTCCCTATTATAATAAAGTGATACAACCTAGAGCTATATATAAAGTGAACTAGAGTTATTATCTATCCTGAGGTCCAAACCAGTATAAAAATCCATTCTCCCACCTACTTTACCTCAATCTCATACAACCTTAGTATCAACGTTTTCTATACTATGCAGATATCGCGGTTGGGAATAGCCCCTCGATATATATTATTCTGGTTCTGAAAGTTTTTTATGCCAAAATTTTGTATTACCAACTAATTTGTCTTGTAGCTGGTCTGAATCAAACTATGACGCTGGAGAAGTATGGTTTGCTTTCGCCTTCTCTGGTTAATCTAGTTGGCTGAAAGCACTGTAGCACATGGTTCAGTATTCCAACCGCAGAAAATGTCCTGCAGGTCTTCAGGGACAGTCACAGAAGTCACAAACCATCTGCCGCCTATAGCCAAATGGTTCGACAACATGCACGTAGACGTACGCGTGAACTACATTCGAAACCAAGATGAGCACTCGCAGAAACGTGCCCGGATATTTGAAAATATAATCGAAACGATGATTCATGCCTTTGCTAGGACAGTAGGAATTTTATCAGATTTTCGACACAAGGTAAATATGGATAGCTCACGCACTTTTAAATTTAGTTGTTGCAAAGAAAAGAAGACCGAGAAATCAATCGGATTTCTGTAGAGAAAAATTAAGTAAAATGTAAATTAGACCATTGCCACGGCCCATGGCCCATTGGTATCATTGGATGGACCACAATACAAGTTGCAAGGCTGATATTTGAGAAAAAAAACCCTATATAACTATATTGCCTTAAAAAAATAACACAACTTAGTGTTCCATTGGAAGAACACAACAAAATTTGAACTTCTGAATTAATCTAGAGGCTGTTTCTTCGCTTTCTATTTTTCATCCTTGATTTCTACGCCCCTTAGAGTAGACATACAAATTTATACTATTATCTCATTATTGTATACTCCCTCCGTTTCACAGTGTAAGTTATTCTAACATTTCCCATATATATATATATATATGTCTAGATTCATTAACATCAATATGAATGTGGGAAATATTAGAACAACTTACATTGTGAAACGGATAAAGTAGTACGGATGAAGTAGTTATTTGTTTGTTACTTTTAAATAAACACAGATATTAAAAAACAAAAAGTAGGAGGGGGTAAACGGAAAAAATGCAAATAGGGTTAAAGCAGGGTTTTGGAGCTCGCTGTCACGCTCATCAGTCTAATCCCACCCATTGCGGCTGCGCTGGCTGCCACCATGTGGAGCCTCGCCGTCGCGAGCCCGCACCCCGCCGCCGCCTTCGCCGCGGCTCGTCCCCGCCGCCGCCCTCGCCCGCCGCCGCCGCCCCCTCCCACAGGTCGTCCCCTCCCCTCCATCTCGCGCGCCTCTCGCGTCCCCTGCGGACGTCTCGTCGGTTTCTCCTCGTTGGTTTACCCTGGGCGAATCCCCAGAGTTTTCTTATTTGTTTTTTTTGGGTGGATTTGTTCGTGTCGAGGATGCGCGATTTCATTTCCCTGACCGTGGTTTTTTTTTCCAGTTTGTCGATTTTTGTCCCCTCTGGTGAGGTGATGCGGTTTGTTGGTTTGCTGACTGGTGATTATTTATTTATTTATGCAGAGGTGTGAATCCGCAGCGGTGGCGATGTGAGAAGACTCAGGCATGGTCGTTTTGGAGCTCTCTGAGGTTGGTGTTCTTCATCGTGAACGGTTTTCTGTGCATGGATTGAATCCCTTCTGACTGAAATTGTGATGTTATGAGTTTTGGCGTTGGGTCACAGACATGATGTTTTTTTTTTTCGTCGTTGTGCATTTCGCTTAGCTGTAATTGATAGAGTGGTGCAGTATCATTTCTAAAGGAAATTTGGGGAAATGCATATTTGGTGCATCATGTATGTTCTATCAAAAGCTGTTGAGCAGTTATACTCCTTACGGAATGTTAACGTATTCTTATCAGATAACTGTCTTCTTATCAAAATATAGCAACCTAACGGTCTTCTTCTCTAGTCAATTTCTATTCTATCAGTTCTGCATTCCATAAAATTATTATTTCTATATCATCTTTGGTAACCATCAGGCAATGTGAAATTTCAGTGAATGAATCAATTCTTCCTTCTTTTTTTTTTCTATTTTTGCTTTATTCAGGGCCAGCGACCTTCCAGGAGGACTTTATGGGGATGTTTCGAAGAATATGCTCAAGCCAGCTGCTGGTAATATTATCTATCATCTTTCATGGCCATTGTTTTGAATTTGTTCCTTTCTCCCAGTTCACTTTTAGTATAGTCTAGATTGTGGTATAATTTTCACCCCTTTTTTGACGGAGAAGTTCCATAGGCTAGATTACATTACTCAATTGGAACTGTTCTTTGATTAAAGCTATTGCAGGGTACTTATTTTCATTTTTGGTATTGCATCTCAGGTTTCGATTTTGATACAATTTAACCACTATCAATGTTATTGTTACTACCACATTTTTCCTTTTGCTTGACTTCCCCTTAAGTGGTAAAGAAGGCTGGTCTTTGTCTCATTAAGATAACAAAAAATAGGAATAGATAGTTCTTTCATTGTATTGATAGAAGTGGATCATCAATATATTGCCATCTAAGTTTATGAATTTCATCTCAGCTGTTTCAGTTGAGCAAGCTGAAGCTAGTGCTCACCTTCCAAAAGGTGACATGTGGTCTGTGCATAAATTTGGTGGGACCTGCATGGGGACCTCCCAGAGGATTCAGAATGTGGCTGACATAATCCTTCGCGACCCTTCTGAGAGGAAACTGGTAGTTGTGTCTGCAATGTCTAAAGTCACTGACATGATGTACAACCTTGTAAATAAGGCTCAATCAAGGGATGATTCTTATATCACTGCACTTGATGAAGTTTTTGAGAAGCATATGGCAGCAGCAAAGGATCTGCTTGGAGGAGAGGACCTTGCAAGATTCTTATCTCAGTTGCACGCGGATGTCAGTAACCTAAAAGCAATGCTTCGTGCGATTTGCATAGGTTAATCACACCCTATTTTTCTTATATGTTTTTCTTTTTCAGTAAAATAGGTTGTCCTTTATTTTTGTCCTACTTATGGAGAGGATTTACATGGGCCCTTAGTACTTCTGTTCTAACTGCTGACTTATTTACTATTATGTAGCAATGGTGTGGTTTGATTGCAGATATATAGTCTTAGCTGAGTTATGATACATTTCCCTTTTTGCAGCTGGGCATGCCACGGAGTCTTTCTCAGATTTTGTTGTTGGACATGGAGAGATATGGTCAGCTCAATTGTTGTCATTTGCCATAAAGAAGGTAACAATGAACACACTAAAAGAAATTGAGTAACATCTCTATGGCACAAAGCAATTACTCTCGCTGTGGAATTCATGCATAGAACCTCCTTACAGTAGCTTCAGTAATAAACTAATAATTGCTCATTGGATCATCCTTTCTTCTGTGGAAATCCGGTCAAGCCACATCTGAATGTAGTCTATATGCACCTTTCTTTTTTGAGATAGAACTAGCAGTGCTCGATCTCCTTTTCTGAACATTATCATTCATGAGAAATAAATATTCTATTGTATAAGTGCATAGTAGCTTATTTTAAATATTTGGGTGTAGTTTTACACTTGTGCCAAACCATTTGGTTCCTTAATTTTGTTATTATCAACAAAACCAATTTGTGCATTTGCATTTAGTTTAGAGTAACCTCTATGGAAATACACCTACTATATTCAGAAGGCACTGCTCATATAAAAATATTACCTAGCTTATACCTTCATAAACATGGACTTACACCAAAATATCTTACACTATGCAGTCTGGAACCCCTTGCAGTTGGATGGACACACGAGAAGTTTTAGTTGTAAATCCTACAGGTTCCAACCAAGTAGATCCTGACTATTTGGAATCTGAGAAACGACTTGAGAAATGGTTTGCTCGACAGCCAGCTGAGACAATAATTGCTACTGGGTTTATTGCGAGTACACCTGAAAACATTCCTACAACCTTGAAAAGAGATGGAAGTGATTTCTCTGCAGCCATAATTGGTTCACTTGTTAAGGCTGGTCAGGTCACTATCTGGACTGATGTTGATGGGGTCTTTAGTGCAGATCCCAGAAAAGGTAATCTTGTATCAACTTACTGCCTTGACACTTATTCTGGAAATTTACTACCAGTTTTTTTTTATGTGTCATGCAATATGAAATGGAGATAAAATGCGTGCATGCCATTTCAATCTCATCATATTTTTTGTCAAGGCTTATGCCGCCATGAAGAATTAACAGTATGTTTGTGTGACTGCCTGCTGTAGTATTCTGAAAGAACATAATATATTTCTGTGGCTAAGTCTGCATATTCTGGAGGGGTCATTAGGCTATGTCAATATAACTTTACCAAATTGACATTTTTATAGTAATCATCATTAGAGTGGAGGCACATAATTCTTGTACTGATCAAAAGTATCAAACAGTTTCTAAGGTCACCCAGTAATCTATTAATATCCTAATATAAACAAGAGTACTTCACAGCTAATGAGCTAATTCAAAATTAAGACTAGACTATCAAACCAAGTATGTATATGTGAATCTTTATGCATCCGCATACTTAATGGGGCTATTGGGTTGCAAATGTATGGGCGGATCCAGGAAGAACTAATAGGAGGGGCTGAACAAACTATACAAAACTATAGCCCCCTCGTCTAATGGATGTATGACAAAAGAAATTAGTGGGAGCTTAATGGGGGCTCCCATGGTTGCAATGTCAGTAGTGGGGGCTAGACATCTGATCTTCTGGTTGCAAGTTGTTTTCCGCGGGTTCAATTTCAGTTGGATAGAAATACATGAGCAAAATATAACAAAGGAAACATTTCCATATCCTATTGTTCTTAGTTGCCTTTTAATATATTAGATTTGTGTATGATCTCTAAAAATGGTGTTCGTTTGATTGGGTTAATTTATCTTTTTACGCAAAAGCAATATGTAAGGTTCTATTTTCTCTTTGACTGGGTTTTCCACTTTTCCTATTGCACTTTACACTTATACTTAATTACTCTGCAGGCTGCAGTTCTTAAGGAAAATATGAACATTGATCTGCGTGTCATGGGAATCACTGGTTCGAGGACAATGGTTTTGAGTGATACGTATGTTAAATGAATCTCCACTTCCCTCTTTTCTGCATTCCAAATTAAATCTCTGGTGCAGAACACCACAATAGATTTATTAGCTCAGTAGCTATTCTTGTTTCGTTCAAAACTTCCATGCTTCAAAAAATTGGCAAACTCTATTTTTGGCCCTTGAACTTTCATCAAAATTCATTTTTCACCCTGAACAAAATTATGTCTTGGGGTGGAATTTGTTCAGTTTTGAAAATTTAGGGGTGAAAAATAACTCGTTTTATAGTTTAGGGTGAAAATTGGACTTCAGCGAAAGTTCAAGGGTTAAAAATGGACTTTACCCCCCAAAAAAAATTCTGTACATGAACTTCTCTATTGGTCATATTGTCATGGCTGATGATAGCATATGCAAATTTGTGTCAAACAATTGCTTTACTTTCTATTGGTTGCCCTAAAAACCTCACCAGACAGAATATTGCAGAAGGATTGTAGTCAAGATTGTTTGCGGATGTTGCTGTATGATAAGCATTAGTATTAAGTATTTACAAAATGAATGTTTCTTTGTCCTACCAAAAAGTTGATTGGTTTTTCATGATTTCTGACTGATGTTTTCTATTTATATATGCTAATCTACAATGTTTTTATCTGTATATTTCTCATGTTTGTTCTTTCTGTAGAGGAATAGATTTGGCCCATTGGCAAGAGCAGCTACAAACTGGAGCAGAACCAGCCAACCTTGACAAGTTTGTTGATCATTTGTCCGAGAATCAATTATTCCCTAACAGGGTTTTGGTGGACTGCACAGCAGACACAAGTGTTGCATCCCACTATTATGACTGGTTAAAGAAGGGAATCCATGTCATCACGCCAAATAAGAAAGCAAATTCAGGGCCACTGGACAAGGTAATTTTTTTGCCTATCAGCAGGCTTTGCTATCAAATAAATGCATATGCCTTTTTTTAAAAAATAGTTGATCTTCAAATGAGCATGTATTTTTTGACTGATTTATTCAGTAGAACATTGTTAAACATATTGATTGAACTAGACACATGTCAGCTTTGTATGGATGTGAGAAGAGTCATCCACAGTTTTTAGTACAGTTGAATTTACAGTGCTAGATATAATTGGTTGCCTTTATTGACTAATGTTTAATGAACTTATTTCCCCTGCTGCACAGTATTTGAAACTTAGGACTCTACAACGTGCATCATATACCCATTACTTCTATGAAGCAACTGTTGGTGCTGGCCTTCCTATCATTAGCACTCTGCGTGGTCTCCTGGAAACAGGTGACAAGATATTGCGTATTGAGGGGATCTTCAGGTCAGTTTGAGCACATGATTACATTGTGTGACATATCAATTTTTCATATGCTATTATAACGTATGGGTGAAGTAAGATACTTAACAGATGCTTTTATTTAGTGAATTTAGTGTGATGCTGCCTGATAATATGCTCTGCTGATTGTTCAACTGCAGTGGAACGTTGAGTTACATTTTCAACAATTTTGAAGGAACAAGAACTTTCAGTGATGTTGTTTCTGAAGCAAAAGAGGCTGGATACACTGAGCCTGATCCAAGAGATGATCTATCTGGAACTGATGTAGCCAGAAAGGTACTTCTTCCATCATAGGCTTGTCAACCTACATAACTATACTTCGTATTGACTACTCGGCTACTCTACCAGGCTCCTTAGTCTTTACACTCTTCAGTTGTATCTCTGTTTGAATGGCACTTACGTTACACTATTGAAAATAAAGAAAAGGGAACCACCGTGTAGGTACTGAACTGGAACAAATAATATTTTTGTTTCCTCTTGAGCCTAATTTATCACAACTTCTTTGTCTAGGAACAAATTGATTGTCTATGCTTTCAAGATATAAAGGGTTCACTCTTGGACCTTGGTTTCATACTTGAGTTTAGTTTTCACCCTAAAAAATGGTGCCTTTCACATAGGCTGCTTCTATTGGTGGTTTTGAGTAATACATGACATAAAAGATGGAAAATAATCTTATGTGCCTTCATGCTTCAGAAGACAGCTATAGAAACCTTGTCAGGATTCTTTATCCTTTCTCCTCTTTGTGCCCTCCCTCCCTTCTCTCTCCTGCCCCCCCCCCCCCCCTCCCTCCTCCTCTCCTCTTATCTGCCTTAGCTGCTCCTTGCCTTGGCTACAAGCAGCCTCACAGTTGACCAGAAGCCAAGGTTAGATTTGCTCAGGGTTAATGATTGGAGTATGGAGTTGAGCAAAAAAAAAAAAAAAAGATGATTGGAGTATGGAATTTAAACAGTTTTGAACTTTGAGGTAAAAATTATACGCCGAATAATTGATGGATGAATTCATGAATATTTGCTCAGGAGTTAAAGACTTGCATGATTGATAGGTGCACCAATATTGAATTCGTTTTTCACTATGCTATCTTCTCTATCCTTTTCAGTTTTTTATAATTTAAACAAATATATGGAAGAACATCAATATTTCATACTTGTTTTGTGAGAACATTTATTCTTCGTTCAATTGGTTTTTTTTATGCCAATCAATTACTTTTGGAACAGGTAATAATTCTTGCTAGGGAATCTGGATTGAAGCTTGAGCTTTCTGATATTCCTGTAAGGAGTCTTGTGCCGGAGGCATTGAGAGTAAGATTGCAACCTTCTTGAGACTATACCTTGATATTAGCACTCTCTAATTAGATTCTGTTATGCAGTCCTGTCAACAGCTGATGAATACATGCAAAAGTTACCATCCTTTGACCAGGACTGGGCAAGAGAGTGTAAAGATGCTGAAGCTGCCGGAGAAGTAAGTAGATCTGTTTCCATGTCTCAACTCTCCATGGAATTTCACGCGTAGGAACTAGGAAGTAACTGTTATTGTTTGCTGATATCTTGATATCACCTCATGATTACAACCACGCTGTATTTCAATAGGCTTCAGATTAGTTGTTGGTTCAGTACTTATTGTTTCGAAATTTATGATAGAAACCTGCTGAAATTATTATATGCATTATATGTTGTCAAAATGAAGAGTTAATATTATCATCTATATAACTACTGATTTTCAGTAAACATTATTCTGATCATGTTGTCATTTGCTCTGAATACATCACCATATACATCTCCATGCGAGATTCCAATCTAAGGGACTAGTCTAAACCATCTATTCATTTAGGTTTTGCGGTATGTTGGAGTGGGTGATGTGGTGAACAAGGAGGGTCAGGTCGAGCTGCGGAGGTACAAGAAGGACCACCCGTTCGCGCAGCTATCTGGTTCAGACAACATCATCGCCTTCACACGTCAAGATACAAGGAGCAACCGCTGATCGTGCGAGGCCCGGGCGCCGGTGCAGAGGTGACCGCAGGAGGTGTCTTCAGTGACATACTACGGCTGGCCTCCTACCTAGGCGCTCCCTCATAAGCTTTGTGGCTCGAAGCATTTCTGATGGTGGTCAGGATGGCTTTGAATCTTGTAAGGTTGTCTGGTTTCTTCTTCTCGTTTCCTTTTTGCAGAAGCATGCTAAATCACAGTGAGGAAATAAGCCTTTGTTCTGAGTGATGTTCGTCAAGGGCAATAGGGTAGGAGTTGTGCAGGTCTTGTTGAAAAAACAATTCTTGTTCGTTGCAATAATAGTGCGGTCGTCAGGTTTGTTTTTGATGGTGACGCTAGTGAGGTGAGACGGCAACAAGTGAAGAATCAATAATGCAAAGCTTCGAATCGTGATGATGGAAGAAAGATCCAATTGTGCAATGCTGCGTAAGCTGCCTGAAAGGTGGCAATGTCTCTGGGACCAATTCGATCGACCTTTGAGGTTCAATTTACATGTCTTAAGACCTCTATATAATCCTGTGGAGTTTGGTTATAAAAGGGCTTGGGATTGAAATAGAATACATTGGCTCCTACGTGTCTTACTACACCAACAATCATTAATCACATCTCAACCTAATACTAGCGGAACAGGAGCATGATGATTCCTAAACCATAGGGATTGGGAAGACGTAGGAATAGGAAAAACGCAGATTTTAATAGGAATGTAAGTGTAAAACAGAGGATCACAAAACGTAGGAAAAATATAGGAATGATCGTTTGATTTAACGCAGGAAAAACGTAGGAATTGAATGAGATGATTGAACCGTAGGAATTGTGAATGAGATGATTGAACCGCAGGAAAAACGTAGGAATTGAATGAGAGAGATAGACTCTAAGGAAAGCTACCAAGAGGTTGAGGGGCCCTTTGAATCGCAGGGTAGAAAAAAAGAGAAAATAGAGGAATAGAAAAATACATGATTCTGATAGGAATTGAAGTGTAAAACAGAGGATTGCAAAACACAGGAAAACACAGGAATGGTCGTTTGATTGGAGCGAGAAAAACACAGGAATCGGATGAGAGAGATAGACTCAAAGGAAATTTTCCAAGAGGTTGGAACTCTTGCTAAATTTCCTCCAAAATCCACGTACAATGTACCATTCCATAGGAATTTCATAGGATTTGGAAAGCTTCAATCCTTTAAATCAAAGGGCCAAATAGGAAAATTTCCTATAGGATTTGAATCCTATGAAATTCCTACATAAATTCTTTTATTCAAAGGGGCCTGAAGCTCTTGATAAATTTTCTCCAAAATCTCTATAGGAATTGTCCATTTCATAGGAATATGAAAGATGGGATTGAAATCTTTTTATTTTAAAGGGCTTCATAGGAAATAGGAAATTTTTCTATAGGATTGAAATCCTCCAAAATTACTATATTTTTCCTCCAAATCAAAATGGCTCTAAACTTGAAATGAGCTCACTTGGTTAGATAAAACGGAGGTTGTCCATTAAGAGACTCGAAGCGGCGTCGTGCTGGTCAGAGAGACGGCGTTTGTACAGGAAGTCAGGAACTAAAGTAGGATGGTATCACGTGTCTTGAATTGAAGTGTAAATAAATTGACTGTCGTTCACTTACTAATTTGAGTGAAAGGCATATACCATGTATGGTTTTGTATGACGAGGAGAGGAAGAATAATGTATATTATCATTATATACCATTATACTATGTATTATCTATATGATCAAATCATTAGTTACTAGTTATACGAATCTCCTATAGACAACTACTAATTTAATTCGAGGCACATGCAGCTGCAGTTTCTGTGATTTTCTTTAGTGTAGAGGGTTAACATTTGGCAAGGGGAAATGATGTACTAATATTTGTTATACTTTTACATAGTTTCAGTACTTATTTGGCAAGGTGGCAATATCAAACTTTTAACTCACTACTACACAAAAAAAATTCTGTTATGGTTAATACACCAAAAATAATAAAATATTAATATTTGATACATAGAAAAAACTAAAGGATTATTTTTTTGAGAAAAATATGTTTTTTTTAAAATATATATACTTTTACATATCATTAGTAATGGCATAACTAGAAAAACTAATTATCAACCATATGTGTTAAGCTTTCCTCAAACCATAGATATGCCCTAAACAAAAGGAAAACAATAGGGTTCCCATATAACTAAGGCTGCATCCGGGAGCATAATTAATTAAGTATTAGCTAAATAAATTTAAAAATAGATTAATATAATATTTTTTGTAACAACTTTCCTATATATATTTTTACAAAAACACGGTTTAATGCTTTGTAAAACGTGCTGGGAAGATGGAGCACTGAACACACGCTAAAGTATTAATTTTATTTATAGTTACACAAGTTTTCCGTATATATTCTAGAGATGTATGACGTAAAAATAATTATATTCTTCACCCATCTCAAAATGAATTTATCTAGAATTGGATGGGAGGTCATACAACGAATCTCTACATAGAGTCATGGGCTCTGTTTGGAAATTGTTTAAGATTCTGAGAAGCAGCAGGCTAGTAGCTAACTTCTGATAATCTGAAAAATCTAGGTTTCATAGCTTTTGGCTTATAATTCATTTTCTGGATTCTAGAACTATAGCTTCTTAGAATCTAAATGAAAAGATGAATTGTTTAGGGAGCTTCTAATTCTGGGAAAAGTTGTAGCTGACAGAAACTCCCCAGACAAACCTTGATTGGTTTATTTTGGAACAGAAGGAGTTGATAGCAATTGTTTGAACATTTTATGCCCTTAAATGCCCCTAAGGGATTTGTGAACCCCTACACTTTTAGTGATTAGACTCGAATGTAAGAGTATGTTTGGTTCATCGTTAAGTTTGGATAGAATATGACTATCCATATTTACAAGGATATGGAGGTCCTATTTTTTGTTTAGTTGGTTGAAATTGTAGGTGATATGGGCCCAGGGGTATGCGAAGTATGGGGGAGTCTCCTTCCCGTCCAACCACGCGGCCCTACAGCCTGGCTCTCCCCCCACACCTCGGACGACGCAGAGGCAGCCAGGGGGCCTCGGGGTGCCACGTCACACCCCTCGGGCCCTCACGCTGCCTCGCCCCGAGGCCCTCGCCCAACCGCCACGTGGCGGGGGGGGGGAGTGGGGCGGAGACCCAGGCCGAAGTGCCATCAATGTGCAGCGCCCCAACCATCCCTCACCGCATTTAATGCAGTGAGGGCGGACGTGCGGCGCTGCCCGATTGACCCACGTCAATCGGGCGCGACTGGACTGTGACCGGCCTGTCGCCGGTTACGTCCGATTGGACGGGTGGCAGTGCCCCCATGTTCCGCCATGTGCTCGGCGGAGTGGGGGCAGGTATGCCCCGTCCCATCGAAACATCATCTGGAGCTCCCTCCACGTGAGATGGACCGCCAAAAGTCTCCGTTCATTTAAAGGGGAATGACAAGGGTGTCCCCCGTGTCAGGCGGGGGGCGGCGCTAGGCCCACTCGAGGACGGACGATTGTTTAGCTTCCGGGCGAAGGCACGAATGGTGGTCCGATCCAAGCGGAGTGGGTCCCCCTCCCGTGAAGGAGCAGGTAGAGGCGGTGCATGTGGTATCCCTTGAACTATAAAAGGAGGACCTTACCTACCGAAGAAATGGAGGACGATTCTCAGTTAGCCTAAACCCCAAGGGAAGAAGAGCGAGAGTGCTCCCTGGA
Source organism: Oryza longistaminata (assembly GCA_009805545.1). NCBI lineage: Eukaryota > Viridiplantae > Streptophyta > Magnoliopsida > Poales > Poaceae > Oryza > Oryza longistaminata. The sequence continues at coordinate 32,277,515 of CM020179.1, read as the reverse complement.
GTTGAGGAATCTTTGTAACACTCAACCATAAATCCCACGCACAGAAGTAGGGTGTTACGCTCCATAGCGGCCCGAACCTGTATAATCCCGGCTCTCGCGCACGGTCTCGAAAAACTCTAGGCAGATACGCGATCTTGTTCAGCGCGCTCTTTCCCCCGGCCGAGCTCACAAAAGGGGATCTCTCGATCACCCGCTAGAGAGGATCACTCCTCGACAGAAATGATCATCTATTTTTTTTTGGTTGGATGGAGGAGAATGGATACAATGAAAACAATAACATAGTATTAATTGATAATAAAATATGTTAATTATCATTAATACAACTATAATATATACTACTCCCCCGTCTCAAAATATAACAACTTTTAGTCCTTAGGATTTATCCCAAAATATAATAACTTTTCAACCAACATTCTCTTCCCAACCAATCACAACCCTCCAGTCCTCCACCATTCACTTTTTCCACTTACCTCCACTACTCATCCAATCACAACCCTCCACCACTCACTTCTATCTACTTTCTTAATAACCGTATCCAACCCTAAAACTTCTAATATTTTGGAATGGAGGGAGTAATTAACAATAAAACAGACTAATAGGTCTAATCAACACTAATTTACAAGTTAATTACTAAATAACAATAAAATACATTAATTATTGCTAATCAATTACTCTCTCCGTATTTTAATGTATGATGCCGTTGACTTTTTGACCAACGTTTGACTCTTCGTTTTATTCAAAATTTTTGTGCAAATATAAAAATATTTATGTCATGCTTAAAGAACATTTGATGATGAATCAAGTCACAATAAAATAAATAATAATTACATATTTTTTTTAAATGAGACGAATGGTAAAACGTTAGATAAAAAGTTAACGGCGTCATTAGTACTAACTATCAAGATTAGTAAAAGTGGATACCCTCGTCCAGCCAATATCTTTGTGAAATATCTTCTCTCTAGACAATCTTATCCATCATTTCCCACAAGTAAACACACTCAAAACCTGACCACCATCTTTCATCCAACCAAAAACACCATATAGCAGCGGTCGGGGCAGGGCGAAAAGGTGGTCGCGTTCGTCGGCCAAAAGCCAAAGTTTGACCGCACAAAACAGCGAGTCTACAAGCAGAAGAAAGAATCATCGTCGCTAGCTACCTGTACCCCTTTAAATTTGCCCCAGCAATTTCAGCTCAATTTTGGATGGATGCGCCCGCCTTACTTCGCGTCTACTTCAATTCGCACCGCCATTCTTCCTCTCAGCATAGCTAAAGCTACCTCAGCATCGTCATGCTCCAAATTTAGTCCAAGATGGAGTCTTTGCAAAATCCATTTGTTTTTTTTTCTAAAGAAATCTTTGCCAAAATTTTTCTACGAGTAGTATAATACTATCTCCTCCTTTGGTTGCTCTTGCTCGCTTTGTTAAATAATACTCCGGCCAGTATTCTACTTGGCCTTCTTCTTCTTCTTCTTCCTCTTCGCCTCTACCTGCTGCATGCGGCTTTCCCCTTTTCGATGCGGGGTTGGATTCCGACGAGATACTTGAGCCGAGGAGAGGTAATCTGCTTCTCTCGCCTTCTCTCTCCGTTGTACTATGTTCTTTGTCCTTGATGTGTTTCCGATTTTGCTTTTCGCGGCAAAAGACTTTCGGTGTTGCTTTTTGCGAGGGTTTGTGTTAGTGTTCTTGATGGGAAGATTGCCGGGTTTTTTTTTTTCCTGCTTTGCTTAGCACTTTTTTTTTTTTTGGATTTCTTGGACAATTTTGGAGCCATTTCGTTTAGTTTGAGTTCTTTTGGTGTTTTTGACGCCTGTGAGGTTTCTTTTATTCTCTAAAATTTTCGCCGAGTTTGGCGTTCCCTCCCAATTGTTTCTTCGATATTTTCTTGAAGAATTAAACTGGGTAATTTCGTTCAGATTGAATTCGCTTCGAAGTTTATGTCAGGTTGTTGCACACGAATGATATGTTTTTGTTTTGTTTTGTTTTTTTTTTTTTTGTTGCAGTTTGAATCGAATCGAAGCTCCTAGTCTTCTTTGCCATGTGAAGAAACCAACTGGTTCAGCATCAAGAAGCAGCCATGGCTGCCGTTCGCGTGGTGGCGCCGGCGCGGGCGGCGCTGCTGGTGGTGGCGGCGGCGGTGGTGGTGCTTCACCTGCTCGCGCCAATTGCCGGCGCGCGGACGGGCCGCGGCGCTGCTCGCGTTCAAGGACGCGTCCGTGGCCGGCGACCCGGCGCGGCGCTCGCGGGCTGGGCCAACTCCACCACCCCGGCCGCGTGGGCCGGCGTCTCGTGCGCCGCCGGCCGCGTCCGGGTGCTCGACCTCAGCGGCATGTCGCTCTCCGGCCGCCTCCGCCTCGACGCCCTCCTCGCGCTCCCGGCGCTCCGGCGCCTCGACCTCCGCGGCAACGCCTTCCACGGCGACCTCTCGCGCCACGGCTCGCCGCCGCGGCGGGCGGCGCCGTGCGCGCTCGTGGAGGTGGACATTTCGTCGAACACCTTCAATGGGACGCTTCCCCGGGCGTTCCTGGCGTCCTGCGGCCGCCTCCAGTCCCTAAACCTGTCCAGGAACTCCCTCACCGGCGGCGGCTACCCGTTCCCACCGTCCCTGCGCAGGCTCGACATGTCGCGCAACCAGTTGTCGGATGCTGGCTTGCTGAACTACTCCCTGGCCGGCTGCCATGGCATTCAGTACCTCAACCTCTCGGCCAACCAGTTCACCGGAAGCCTCCCGGAGCTTGCACCTTGCACTGAAGTTGCTGTTCTTGATTTGTCATGGAACCTCATGTCCGGTGTACTACCTCCAAGGTTTGTGGCCATGGCTCCAGCCAATTTGACATACTTGAGCATTGCCGGTAACAACTTCTCCATGGACATCTCAGACTATGAATTTGGTGGGTGTGCAAATCTCACATTGCTTGATTGGTCATACAACAGACTACGTAGCACAGGGTTGCCGCGGAGTCTTGTCGATTGCCGTCGATTGGAGGCACTTGACATGTCTGGGAACAAGCTTCTGTCTGGTCCAATACCGACGTTCTTGGTTGAATTGCAAGCACTGAGGCGACTCTCACTAGCGGGCAACCGATTCACTGGAGAAATATCGGATAAGCTGAGCATCTTGTGCAAAACGCTGGTTGAGCTAGACTTGTCAAGCAACCAGCTGATTGGCAGCTTGCCTGCAAGTTTTGGACAATGTAGGTTTCTTCAGGTGCTTGATCTTGGCAACAACCAGCTCTCTGGGGACTTCGTCGAAACTGTCATCACCAACATTTCTTCTCTTCGTGTGTTGCGGCTGCCGTTCAACAATATTACAGGGGCAAATCCACTGCCTGCACTTGCTTCCAGGTGCCCTCTGCTTGAAGTCATTGATCTTGGATCCAATGAGTTTGACGGCGAAATCATGCCGGATCTGTGCTCATCATTGCCGTCACTTCGGAAACTTCTCCTGCCAAACAATTACATTAATGGAACAGTGCCATCATCACTGAGCAATTGTGTCAACCTTGAGTCTATTGACCTTAGCTTCAACCTGCTGGTTGGTCAGATTCCACCAGAAATATTGTTTCTTCCGAAGCTTGTTGATTTGGTCTTATGGGCAAACAATCTCTCCGGTGAGATACCAGACAAGTTCTGCTCCAATAGCACGGCATTGGAGACATTGGTGATAAGCTACAACAGCTTCACTGGAAACATCCCTGAGTCCATTACCAGGTGTGTGAATCTCATTTGGTTATCACTTGCCGGCAACAACCTGACTGGGAGTATTCCCTCAGGATTCGGCAACCTCCAGAATCTTGCCATTTTGCAGCTTAACAAGAATTCACTCTCTGGCAAGGTTCCAGCAGAGCTTGGCAGCTGCAGCAACCTCATCTGGCTTGACCTCAACAGCAATGAGTTAACCGGCACAATACCGCCACAGCTAGCAGCACAGGCGGGGCTCATCACCGGAGCAATTGTCTCTGGCAAGCAGTTTGCTTTCCTCCGTAATGAGGCTGGCAACATCTGCCCTGGTGCTGGTGTTCTGTTTGAATTCCTAGACATTCGGCCAGACCGCCTTGCCAATTTCCCGGCTGTGCACTTGTGCTCCTCCACAAGGATATACACTGGCACAACTGTATACACTTTCAGAAACAATGGGAGCATGATCTTCCTTGATCTTTCATATAACAGCTTGACCGGTACAATTCCAGCGAGCTTCGGGAACATGACATATCTTGAGGTCCTTAACTTGGGTCACAATGAACTTACCGGTGCAATTCCAGATGCATTCACTGGGCTCAAGGGGATTGGTGCACTTGATCTCTCACACAACCACCTCACCGGTGTCATCCCTCCGGGGTTTGGGTGTCTGCATTTCCTTGCAGATTTTGATGTCTCCAACAACAACCTCACTGGTGAAATCCCAACATCAGGGCAGCTCATCACATTTCCAGCATCCCGGTATGAGAACAACTCTGGACTCTGTGGTATTCCCTTGAATCCTTGTGTGCATAATTCAGGCGCAGGTGGTCTGCCCCAAACTTCTTATGGGCATAGGAATTTTGCTCGACAAAGCGTGTTCCTTGCAGTGACACTCTCAGTGCTCATACTGTTCTCCTTGCTGATTATTCACTACAAGCTATGGAAGTTCCACAAAAACAAAACAAAAGAGATACAAGCTGGTTGTTCTGAGAGCCTCCCAGGATCCAGCAAATCAAGCTGGAAGCTTTCAGGTATCGGTGAGCCATTGAGCATCAATATGGCCATATTTGAGAATCCATTGAGGAAGCTCACCTTCTCTGACCTACATCAGGCCACCAATGGCTTTTGTGCGGAGACACTCATTGGGTCAGGAGGGTTTGGTGAGGTTTACAAGGCCAAACTCAAGGATGGTAACATTGTGGCTGTCAAGAAGCTGATGCATTTCACAGGCCAGGGTGACCGGGAGTTCACCGCAGAGATGGAGACCATTGGCAAGATCAAGCATCGCAACCTTGTTCCATTGCTAGGTTACTGCAAGATTGGTGATGAGCGGCTCCTTGTTTACGAGTATATGAAGAATGGCAGCTTAGATTTCGTCCTACATGACAAGGGTGAGGCTAATATGGATCTCAATTGGGCAACAAGGAAAAAGATCGCAATAGGCTCGGCCAGGGGGCTAGCATTCCTCCACCACAGCTGTGTTCCACATATCATACACCGGGACATGAAGTCCAGCAATGTGTTGCTTGATGGAAACTTTGATGCCTATGTGTCAGACTTTGGGATGGCGAGACTCATGAACGCGCTCGATTCACATCTCACTGTGAGCATGCTTTCAGGAACACCTGGATATGTGCCGCCTGAGTACTGCCAGGATTTCCGGTGCACAACCAAGGGCGATGTGTACAGCTATGGAGTTGTGCTCTTGGAGCTCCTCACAGGGAAGAAACCGATTGACCCAACTGAATTTGGTGACAGTAATCTTGTTGGCTGGGTGAAGCAGATGGTGGAGGAGGACAGATGCAGTGAAATATATGATCCTACATTGATGGCCACGACATCTGGTGAATTGGAGCTCTATCAGTATCTGAAGATTGCTTGCCGCTGCTTGGATGACCAGCCTAACCGCAGGCCTACCATGATCCAGGTCATGACAATGTTCAAAGAATTTCAGGTTGACTCGGGCAGCAATTTCCTCGATGACTTCTCACTCAATTCAACAAACATGGAGGAATCATCTGAAAAATCAGTGTAAATGCTTCTGGTTCTTGCAGATTTTGATTGTTAATGGAATGTAAGTAAACTAGTTTAATCATTTTAACTTACAGGAAAGAAAAGTATCCCCTTTTGGTAGGTGAATTTGCAGTTTTGGTTTCAGTCAATGTACATAATACACAATAACAGGAAGAGACACAGACACAATTGTAGGCTTCTTTTGTGTAGAAGATTGCCTCTTTAGTTGTAGAGCCAAGTATATATATCTTGGAACTAAGTTCCCATGCTTGTACATATGTTTTCCTACTGAGAAAGAACACAATACAAGCTTTTGTAAGTTGGAAATTGCTTATGTTATGACATCGTTCTGTGATTTGCATGGTGATGTTGCAATTTTTGCCTACTGTTTGAACAATTTGCTTAAAAACTGACCATATTTGTCCTTTTTCGTAATAAATAAAAATATGTTACCACGTCTATCTTCAGCTCTGATTGATTCTTTCTGCTGACAAGCTTAAAAGAAGTGTCTTAAATCTCACCATACACTCTGCAGTAAGTATTTTACTATTTCCCCTTACCTTTCGTTTACTGTAGCAAATAAAAAAATTTAGATAATAGCAAATCAAAATTATTACTGTGGCTGACATCTTATTTCTTTTAGAAATCATAAACTTCATATCTGCTATTGTCATCAACTGTTAGTCTTGTTGACAATACATTACAGTGTTAGATTTTGGTTGTCATATCTTGACAATAATGAATGGCATAGTGAAGGCATCATTTACATGTACTAAATTTTCCAATCTATTTTATTTACAATATTAGTTAAAACAGATTTTGCTAGATTTGGTTATTTGTTCCTAATGGTAGTTGTTGACAAAATGATAATCGTAATTTGATATTCGTAACTCATTCACCATTTGCATTTCAGATTCTTTGAGTTACAAACTGCTGGTGTGGCGCCATGCAAAGTCATAGAGGTACATGCCTGCCTACCTTCTTTTTGACATTTCCTGATGTTACTTGCCGTCTTGGCCTACCATGGCCCATTGCTGTGGAAGGCATATATCATGATATCGGTTCATACTCAGCAATCCCTTATTGTCTAAAGTTGGACAGTTTTTGCAAACATATTTGCATTTCTTTTAGAAACACAGTTCAAACGCAGACACTCACAACACGCGCACTGCGCACACTCACCCCTATGATCACACACACGCACACTTTATCCCTATGAATACCTTTGGAAGACTAGACCAACATATCTCGAGATTAATGAAGTCATCACGGAGGCACGGACGCCTTGCTGTCAACGGGTACATTGCCTACTACTGAAAGAATAATTTGTCCTAAATACGAGAACCGGGTGGGTTGGTTCCACCACAAGGATTTTTTTTTTTTTTGCTGTCAATAAGATGGCTGCGTGCTTTATTAATATGTGTCCAATGATGCCTATCACGTGTGGTCAAAATTAAGCTGAAAGCAATACTCTTTTGAACTCTGAGTACTAGATTACCTCATTACTTGACTCTTCCCTGATGATGATAAATCAGGGTCAATCAGCAATCTGGTAGCATTATGATATTATCAACTTGGTGTAATTTTCTTCCCTTTCTTGATTATTCCGCGAGAAAAATGATGAATCTGCTAGCTTTATGCGACAGATTTTCAATCAACAAACTCATCAGTCTAAATTCTTTTGGTTTTTTTTATATCAAGCACGGTGATCACTGATCAGATATCACTTTCAGGGGGGTTGCTTGCTTCCATGCTGTGGTTCAAAGGATTCGGTGTTAGGTCACAGGTAAGATGCGTTGGTTGGCCTGAACTCTTCGCGCGTGCGCTCCTGACAGCGTCATCTGGGCATGGGATTGGATCAGATTTCCACAGTCACCATTTCACTTATGCCGATTATTATAATCCGTAACGGTTTATTAATAACCAAAAAAGTAATTTGTGAATAAAAATTTTATATATGTATTCTACTATTCTTAGCGATTTGAAAGCAAATACTGGAAAATAAACTAAGATGAAAAAAATAATCCCAAAATCAACTCTAAAATTAAGTTTTATAATTCATTTTTCGCTGCGGCTTATAAGCTGAAGGGTAAACGATAGAGTTGTTCACGCTTTCAACCTGAAGAAATCATTCATGGCATTGATGCTTTTCCTTCAGTCCATGCGTAAGATAGAAGGGGATCTGTGCACGGGTGTTGTGTCAAGTTAGGTGCAAGACTGAAGACTTGCAGGACAGTGACCCCTTGTCTCACATTCTGAAATTCTGATGAGTGAAGTGCATCTGGTACAGGAGTGGTTTGTTAAAGTACTAATCAAGTTGTGCCATTTTGTAATTCTTTTCGTAATATGATCACAACTCTTTACACTTGGCAACCCCAGTTTGACCAATTTGCTAATTGGGTGAAAGGACGGAGATTAACTGTAAACGTTAACGACGTAAAGTTCAAGCTTGAAATTACTTTGAGTTTGTCAGTATATTTCAAATTAGTTACATACAGATATTGCTTTTTGGAGCTTTGGTAGTTATTAACAGTATATATCACTAATATGAAGGTCAAAAGGTCGATTTAGTACAATTCATCGAATCAAATTATGTTTTTTTTTTTGTATAAAAACCGTGTAATCAAATCATATCACTAGGCACCATTATTTAAGTACATACTCTGTTTTGAATGTTTTCAAAAGATAACCTAGCTTGTAGAGTTTATACTTCTAGAAGTGCGATCTTTGTGTTTCCAAAAGCAAGATCCCATGCACACTATTGTCATATATTTATACCTAAAAATTGACCTTAAATTGGATGGATTGCCAACGCCAAGTGGGTTAAGAAAAAAAAAGGAAATGTGAACATGTATACTCTTTTGGTTGCTTTCCGTTTAAGTTGAGCAGTTCAGATAACATTAGGGCGAAAATGCACTGAGGATCACATTGATATGGATGAAACATCTGGAAAAGTAATCTCTATGCTATCTTGGCAATTGTTCAAAGTCCCGAAGAAAAACCAGATTTACCAACGGATTATCTCATCTAATTGTTGGCTTTTCTATAACTTTGACGTGTGGGCTTTTTTCTTGAGTAACTGATATTGCAATGTGGTAGTTAGAAATGCTTCATATGAAAGCCTTTTCTCGTTAAAAAAAAAAAAAAAAAACTAGTGGCAGTGGTGGTCGTGATTATATTTTTTTTGCCGATTACACGGAAGATGCACATTACTAGCCGAGTGTCTCTCAAGATGTTGAAGAGGCCAATGGCAAACTTCTAACGTCACAACGAATTATTGAAAGCCACCCATCTTCTCTATATGATGTTTTAATAAAATACTCCTAAAGGTGTTTCACAAAAAAAAAAATACTCATAAACTTTTTGTTAATATTGCACAAGAGTCTTTCCACACCATTTTTTTCATCTTAAAAAACTCAAACCTAATGTAGAAAGGCTTAAGATGATCAAATGGGCGTGAATATGAGGTATGAGCTTATGTTAAGATTGTTCTTGCAAAAATGAATGTGTTTTTCAAACACTATTATTCTATCAAGTGCTTCCCTGTAAGAAAGGTGGTGTTTGATGCGAACAGAAAAAAAAAAAAAAACCACTCATTTGTTCCATCCATGCATCTTAAGCACTCATGATTATTTTTAATCCATCCTATAACGAGCCCAGGTTTATATCTATTTTACAAAACGATTTTGCTGAAACATATGGCGAAGGATTTTTGGGAGAATATCAATCCATTTCCTGTCTGTTTGATCTGATGTGGGCCTTATTTTTTCGGCCTAACCTAGCAAATGGGCCTTTAGCAAGTTAGGCCCAGTATAACTTCGGTCGGAAAAAAAAAGTTAACTTGGCAGGCCTAAAGTTGGACCTTGTGAAGCACCTTTATGACTATAAAACAAAAAACCGAACTATTTAAGAGAGATTTTAATTATGAGAAAAGGTGCAGCTGCCAAAAGCTCCTTAAATAGGTCCTAGTCTCTGTTATGACAATGTAATGGCTTGTGTGGTTTGGTTCCAAAACTTAGCCCTGCCAAAACATCTATAACTTCAATGGTAACTTTATATGTATTCGAATTGAAGTCAATGTGTGCCAGATCAATATAACTTGAGAAACCTTGCCTTACTATGCCAAAATTTAAGCTTTTGACATTACCAATATTTTGTAGGCTACCAATCCAACATGCCCTAAATACACTCTTGTTGCAATGTAACTCAGTGTATTTTTCAATTGATATGATTGTGTTTTCTATTCAAAGTCATACTAAGAAATACTTGATTGGTATGCTAAACACGGACGAGCGACATACACAATCTACCCCCTCCGTCTAAAAATATATTAACTTTTAGCTACACTTACCTAGATTTGTAGCTAAAACTTGTTATATCTAGATTCGTAACTAAAAATTGCTATATTATAGGATAGAGAGAGTAGCAAACAGTATATGGCAAGTGCTAAAATGTGTTTTTTTAGGGTAAAATGTGTTTTTTTTTCAAATGGCTAAAATGAGTACTTGATACCATTTATATTAAACCCTACTTGTCCATAGCTAATCTTGTGATGATTCTAAAGAGTTCATGAATTCGTCTTTACTTAACATAACATGGGCCAATTTTTATTTGGAGTATCTCTACGTGGGCCTAAAACAATAGTGGTTTCAGGCCGAAACCACATTGTCATTAATTAAGCGTATTAGTTGTTGTTTTGCCTCTCAAAAATCGTACTTCTAGTATATCTTTTTCTGACGATAAACAGAAGGCGGTTGCCCTCTACAAATATAATGGATGATTCTCCGTGTTTTGCTTGGAGAATTATTAAGTAATCTTTAATATATTTCTTTAAAGAGTAAACATGATATTATTTATTAACAACAAAAAATGCTGTTTGTCAAACCATATTTGAAGATAAATAAATTTAATAGAGATTGTAAATAAAATATTAGGCTATTGGCCAATATAAGCATCGCAATAAGCAAAAGATAGGAAAAAAAATGATGAAAAGTATATTAGTACTCCCTCTGATATATAAGGGCCATTGCCCCAATCCCTTGTCCAAATATATAATGGGTTTTGGGATCCCTAGACAATATTTTATCTTTTATCATGTACTAGTTTAAATTCACCAAACAACCTTTGTACTAGTTTATTTCTCAAACCTTTATTTATTTTACTTGTTTATTTTCTCATTCACCATCTTTTATACTATGATTTGACCCTTATCCACTTCCTTACTTCTTCCTAAAATGACATAATACCTATAAGGACAGAGGGAGTATTATTAATCATAAAACAAACTAAATAATACCCCGCGCTTTGATACGGAATATATGGATGAATATATGTTAAGTATTATAAAAGTGATGATAGATTCGTTAAAACATTATGAAAATGATGTGAGATGTGATGATTAGATATGTTTGCATGTTAATTTGTAGAATTCAATAAATTAAGATGATATTGCATTCTTGCATGAGCTTTTTGATAAATAATTATTACTAGTGGATGATGAATTGATGATGTGGTATATTTACATATTGAGCTTTAAATTTAGTGGGTTGTAATTTTATAAAAGGTATAGATAAATATGGAAGTTTATGCACTAGTGAAGACAGATTGTGCCCGTAGCAGCAAATGCAGGTTTTCGATCATAAAGGTCCTCCAAGAAAAAGGTTTGTATAAACTCAATTACCTCAAGATTATAATTAAGCTTACGCAGCAGATCAAAAGGAAGTACAATACGTGCTTCCAAAACGATTTTTCTGTATAAGAATCCCAATATAGTTTGCAGGCGGACCGTAACTGGTCGCTCTACAAAAAATTGACTTGCATTTTTGCATACGGTTGCTTAAAAGGTCCATATACCAAAATTAATTTTCGCAGGCGGACCTCTTAACATACCCGCATGCAAAAATGTGTCTATTTCACAAACAGTTCTCTTAAATCGATTTTCACATGCGGGCTACATGGAGAGCACTTGGGCCCCACACTTTTTTCCGCACCATTTTTTCTCCTTCCCCTCTTTCTCTCCACCACACCTTTTTCTCTTTCTCATCTCTCTACGCCATAACTCCTCTCCCCACTCCATTCTTCTCCCACTCCCTCTCCGCTCACCCCCTTCTCTTCTCCGGCGGCCGAGGCGGTGGTAGCTGGAGCGAGTGTGCAGCGGCGGGCTCGAGCGGGAGACGGCGGAGGAGCAGCGCATCAATGGCGGTGGCCTTCCCCCCACGTGGATCCGGCGGCGTGCTCAAGTGGGAGGCAGGTGGAGGAGTGGCGCGTCAACAACGACTGCCCTCCCTCCACGCGGATCCGGCGGCAATGGCCCACTTAGGGATGCAAGCGGGGCCAGCAAGCGGGTTTTTTTAGCCTGCTTATCTCACTTCTAGTTTATTTTTTCTTTTAAGTTTTGTACTACCATGTGGAAAATGAATTAGCAAGCGGGTTTTTATGCGGGTAGTGGGATTATCCACTTGCATCCCTAGGCCCACTCCCTCATGGGATCTCGACGACTGGGGGTGACAGACTGCATTCGATGACGGCGGTGATGGCCCTCTCCCTCATGGATCCAGCGGTCCCCTCTCTCACGTGTGTGGCGGGCAGCGAGGTGGACGAAGATGAGCATGACAACGGTGGTGGTGGCGGCAACGACGACATCAGCTTGGGGCTAGGGTTTTCGGGCAATGGCAGGCTAGGGTTTCGGCTAGTTTGTAGTTTTGTAATTTTATTTTTTTTCGCGTGCGGTTGGTATAGGGGACCGCATGTGAAGATAAGATATTGCATGCGGTTGCTATGCCCACATGGAAAAATACTGATTTTCGTAGACATCTAGGTGCATGCGGGCCACCCAACCTCATGCGAAAAGTCTATCTGTAAAATTGATTTTCTGTACTAGTGGTACACCACACTCTGTTTTGTTCATATCCCATGAATTTCAGTGTATATATTTTTGCGAAAAATTTCAATGAAATTTTTGAGAGAATGGTCGAACTTATATGATGATGACCCTATCGAAATGGACACGCTACTAAAAGAGAACATGCTGGTTAACTCAAATGGACGATGCACTACGGATGGTCCCGATTATTTTATATGTTTTCCTCATTGAATTCGATCGGCCGGCGAAGTTGCGTCGGTTCGGTGTGATGGAGGCCTGGCCTCGTGCTACCACTTTTGGATTGTGGTAATTGAGATGGTGGACGACGGATCATGATGAGAGGATTGTATGGGGTCCAGGGGTAACCGCGTAAGTCTAGATTGGTGAATCATTGGGCCGATAGTGGTGATGCCTACGGGTTACCATAACCCCCGGACGTTGTCGAGGTGCCTCCCTCCTGCTTCTCTTGACATAAATCTCTATGGGAAACCATATCGGTTCCTATACGAGCAACGATGGTATATTTTGCCTCATAACTTCCATGGAGACATTGTTTTTGAAGACTTTGCCTTGTGGTGCGGTGTTGGCATGGCGGTGATTGGCCACTTATAGCGGGGGTGAGGTTGATGCTAGGTTCCCCATCTTATGGGCTTGTGTTTTGTGTGGTTAGCATGTGCTTTCTGGGCGTACGCTCCATACACGGCCAACCTTAACCGGCTTCTATTGTTGTAATTAAATTTTTTCTTGTGATCTTAATACCATTGGATGGTCTCTTCTTATGCCATCCCAGCTAAAAAAATATGAAATTTTAAGCGAAATTAATTTGAATATAATATTTCTAGATTGATATCCTTCTAGTCTTCTAGAATAATTTTGAATTTTAGCTAAGTTCAAGGGTTAGGTGCCCAGTTTAATTAGGGTGTTGGACAAACTTTTATTCCAAGTTTGAAAAGATATTATTACTGTTCATAAATGCTCTCACATAGGGCTATTGCAACCACCCACTGGGGAGTTAGGGATGAAAACGGCCAGAAACGATAGCAAAACAGCCTCAACCATTTCCATAACCATATTTTTCTCGGAAACGAAATCAAATACGTTAAAGTCGGAAACGAAAACGATGTCAGAAATATTGGAAAACCGGAAACAGAACAATACGGACGGAAACATGTTGGTGCAGATCGTAAACCGGTAACAAATACGGAAACATTAAACTATGAAAACATATATTTAACTTTTACATAAGTATGTTATATGTATAAATAAATTCAAACTTATACTATATAAATTATAAATTAACTTCATTTTAGCCATGCACTTAAGTTAGAGATTTGATTAAAGAGTCAATCAATCTCTAAATTATGGGTCAAGTAGAGACATGCCCTATAAATATCGACATATTTAGAAATACGGTAATTACCATATTATAAGAAATGATAATTTCCACAAGAATACGGTAAATACGGAAACGTTCGGTATAATAGCAAAACCATTTCCGTTTCCATTTCCATAATTTTTACCATTTCCATTTTCGTTTCGGTCGATTACCATTTCCATATGGCTCGTCCGGTAGAAAGTCGGAAACAAACGTCGGTCGGCCGGGAATTACCATTACTGTTTTCACCCCAATCGAGAGTAGTTGTGGTTCTCTGAATGAATGAAGCTTCGGTTATATTCTGCTCGTGTTAAAATATAGCAATCTCAATTAAATATAAATTCAGATTTATAGTATATTCAATCTATATTGCTATATTCAAAGATAGGAGGGACTACTTCTGAAAAATACACCAGTACTGAAATGTGAACTGAAAACACAGACTGAATGCAGCCTCTGTGGACTTATCATTTGCAGGGTTGCGTGCCTTTCGGTCGCTGCCAGAGATAGCATGTCCGACTGTCGACTGATGTCACATTGTGTACGTAAAAGCAATGCAACGAGGACAGACAAGGACTGCGCCATCATGTTTCCACTTTCTTGACACAAAAGAATGGGAAGTAAAAAGTCTAGTACAAATTACTAACTGAACTCATGGCATGACATTACAGCTACAGAAGACTGGTGGCAACTGGCAACTGAACAACAAACAAGTCCAACTATCATATCTACTGATGAATTGATCTCAACTTCCATTGCGCAGTGAAATTTCAGGTTAATTAGAAACAATTAGTAGTGATCACTCAGTTCTGACAAGATCCCTTTGCTAGAGCAGAAGACACAACTTTCACAATCTAATCATTTTGATGATTACATTTATCTTTGCCTCTCAATTCCTGATGCAAGGCACTTTCCATAATTCTTACAATTTCCCTTACAGTTTTGCCATACCACAGGATCACATGAAGCAATTTTTTTTGGCAAAGAGAACTCGATGCTTATGTTTCTAGAAGCAGGCAATGACATCTGTGTCACATCCATTCCCATTTTTACCTATTCTACATTTCTTTTTGCCATCCATCCTAACATCCTATGCTAACATCAAGGATAGACAAGCCTCTTTGATTCAGAAGGGGAGCTGATATTTTGCTGTTTCTGGGCTCCTGCCATCCATTCTTTGAGCCAATCCAAACACCGAATCCAAGTGTCTGTACTCATCAACCATGTCCTATGCATAATTTTGCCGCCAAATGTACTCCTCATTTCCTCGATGACATGTGTTGTTAATTCTGGAGTTAGGTTTCTTTATTACGTACAAAATCTTCGTCTCTGTGTAAGGAGAGTCAATGCAGGAAAACAGTGAGATGGAATATGCATATGAGACGCCAATCCATGTTAGAAGATGAAACAAAAGGAGCGACCAATTTTACCCTTAGCTGCCTCCTAATCACTTCCTCTATTGATTCTGCAATTTCCAGTTGCTTCATCACGGTAGCTTGCAGCACCTGATAAATGTAAGGGGAAAGGTTTCATATTTACACTTGAGATGGGCCTCAAGATTTAAATGGTAGTTCGATAGAAGGCTATGACATTTTTTTTATCAGGAGGCTATGACAATTTTCACAAGCACAGAAGACTATAAGAAGATTCTGACCTACCTTGATTTTTGTAAAGAGAGATAAAATTCAAGGTGCCGTGCATATATTTTCTTTCTATCTTACCAGTGGGCTTGCCTCTTTTGAAACATTTAAAATAATAGTATTCAGTTTGTAGTTTGGTACTGAGTTTAATAACCTAAATTCTATGCTATTGACAGTAAATATTTAGGCATGATAAAGAGTTATTCATATTCATATACTATGAAATAGTTTCTGGATTTTGAAAATAGAGATAAGACTCAGACAGAAAATAATGTGATCATCTTACCTTCTTTGTGCGTTCGAGATCAGATTCGATACATTTTATCCTATCCCAAGATTCCAAGAGGGAGCGCTCTTTCTCCAAGGGAATCTCTGGTGGCTTGTTGCCAAGCTCATCGACCTTACCCTCGAGCCTCTGAAGCCGCTCGATGACAGGACTGATGCGGTCTACACTGAAAGTCTCCACTGCTGGATGATCATCAGAAGTTGGTTCAGGCTCAGCTGGAGGCAATGGGTTGTCAACCCGCATCTCCTGCTGACCATATGCTATATGGAAGAAGGCAAAAACTTTTATAATCAAGGCCAGCAGTAATCTGAAGAAACGGCGGAAAAATCCTTCATCCGTGTTCTCTTTAGGTACGACTGTTCGGCTTCTGTTGCTCGAGGAAATACCGCCTCTGTTGCTTGAGGAACCTATACAAACAAAAAACACTGAACAGACTACTCGAAGCAAATAGTTAAGAATGGTTCTATGGAAGAACTAAGGTCTAAGAATAGTAAGTTCAATAGCTTGTTCTTTCATTAATGCATAGGGATGTTTCAAGAAACATTAATGCATAGGGATAAGTATAATGCTGTCCTTGCTTAACACAGACGTAATATTCACAAGGGAAAGCTTATCCATAAGAATTACAAAGGTGAATAGAATCTTGTAAGGGGAGAACAAAAAAAAAACAGATTTGCTGAATTACATAAAATGACATATGAAGACTATAAATAAACATACCCGTCGCATATGATGTTGTGCTACCTCCAAAAGGCCGAGCTTGAGCTCTTACTTCTGGGGCACTAGTTTTATCAGGCATCGCTCCTCCTCTACCATAGTCAACAGTTTTGTCTACCACAACAAAGTGATCATCGCAGCTGTAGTAAGCTGCAGAGTCTCGTGCTCTGATCTGCATCTGTGTAGAATATAAGAGATTTCGTAAACACTAAGAAAATAATTTGCATGGGCACATGAATAAACAAGTTCATGCTACAACTGAATAAGGGAAAAGCTTACTTCTTCACGAACTGGAGCTAATCGACTACATTCCACTGGCCTTCTCATCATTGGAGAACTGAGATCATCAACATCTGAACCCGACTCCACTGTTGATGTGTCACTGCTTCTACCCTGTCATGAGTACATTGAAAAAAAAAAATGCTATTAATTGTCAATGTGAACTGGTTCATGGGAGAGCACAATGCCTTCATTCATGTTTTAGAATATTCAACATAACAATATAAGTTGTTCAGACTTCAGACATAAAAAGTGGACTTTACCTTCAAAAGATGTAGCCTAGCAAATGAACCCCTTCGTTGCTCAATCTCAGACAAGCGCCGAGTATGTCTAGTAAATTTTGCCTCCTTATTATGTGCAAGCTGCAAGCAACCACCAAAATTACCACGGTTGAGGATGCTGCTATAAACTTCAGTATAACATGTATGGAAAAAAAATATTCTTTTGAAAATATTGTTTGAACTAGATAAGGAGATCTGTGTGCTTTCTTCAGAAGAGAGAGAGAGAGAGAGAGAGAGAGAGAGAGAATCCTGAATGATTGATTATATAACATGTTCTATTTATAATTTAAGCATGCCGAGAACAAAGATATTGGGGTTTTTATGTAGTAAGTTAAGTAATCTATATCAACAAGGCATTATCATATTGTCACTTGTCACAATTCAAAAGCAACGAAAATAATCCAAATTTTGAACCACTATTAAACCTTACTAAGAAGAAGCACATATATTTTTAGGAAATAAATCAACAAAAATTACCTTCATAATGTTAGGATCATTCCATGGGCCTTTGTTAGACTTGAGGCATCCTCCCTCAGCAGCACAAGTGCATGCTCCACCCAAAAATTCAGGAAGTTGGCTGTAAATAGCAAAACAATGTGCATTAAATCAAAGACATGACGACAAAATCATTATGATCAAGAAACCATATAAAATGTTTCTGAATGGAAAGCTTACCTTGCATCTATCACTTCAAGGAGTTTTCCATGAAATTTTGTTCCCAAAACCTATAAACGAAGCTCCATTAAAATATAGTATATTTATTTGGACAAGAGCAGGAAAAGGAATATCTCCAGGGAGGATTCATACTCACATGTATCTTTGATGCAGTTTTGGGATCAAGGAAGCCTTTCACTGTATTCCAGAGTAGTTTGAAACCATTACCAGCATTCACAACAAACATCTGATGCAGTGTCTGAGTATACAGGTAAAGTGTTAACCAAACTTAGTCCTTGGATTGATCAAGGAAATTAACAAAAGTAGCATACCTCAGGATAATAGTCACTGTCAATCTTCTGCATTCTACCCAGCATGTCCCTGGCTGTTTTGCTGAAGTTCTTGAGACCCTGCAACAGAATTGGCAATAAATAGTAGGAACATTATTAGGATTACAGTTTATAATAAAATAATTCGTGAGAATTTGCAGCACAAACAAATGTGATTTCAGATATGAGAAGAATCAGCATACCACACCATCGACATCAAGTATGGTCGTAGTAGAATTAATATGCCTTTTCGCTGCAATAGAGCATGCCGGAAACTTTTCATGGAACGCTCTCTCAAACTCTTGTACATGATACTTCATATAGCGGTCAACTGTAGTAATGTGCATCAGTTTATTTGGTTCAACTTTTCCTAGTCTCTCTATGTATACCGGTCTTCCCTGCCTGTCAACTCCATGGTAACCCTGAGGATAATAGACAAGGACCTCGTCTAGCTCTTCAAAATTGAAGTCCTGCAATATTTATTTGTAGACATCAGTTATCCTTTCAAAATATACCGATTTGAGCTTGGGGATAAAATACGTACTACTACTCATCACTCTATAGTCTATACCTTAAAGCACTCCTAGTTTAAGATGCCAGATGGAATCTCCTATTTATGGAAACAAAACAATGTGTACATGGACCAACATATTTGAATATCCTTCAGGAAGTATCTGGCGAAGTTAAATTTTCAATTTTTTATGTATCAATTAATAGCAGCATTAGCCGTTTAGCCTCACCTCTAGTATTGTGTCTGCGCCGAATTCTTTCCTCCACTGGAGCATCTCAGCCCACATTTGAATGGCTTTCTCAGTGTCAAATTTCCTAGCCTTCAAAAACCTATAGAGATAATGAAGGCATACAACTTTTAGACACATATTGCAAATAAAACTAGAAAGAGCTTCAGCACAAAAGAAAAAAGAAAGGAAGAAAGAAAGAACTGCATGCTTCAGTAGCTCTCAATCTTTCAGCATTGTTCCAACACCAACCTCAGCAACATGTGGTAATCGTTATGCTTGTCAGGCAGCAAGTTCCTGCTAAAAAGCTCCTGCTGGAAGGAAAAGACAGCACGCTCCTCTTCTTCATCCCTGACATCTTCGATTGTGAATGAGGGCCGATTCTCCACCTTTCTCTTCCCCCTCTTCTTGAGTGAATGTGTTAGCTTGTTTGATGCATTCAGTGCCTTCTTCTTGAGAGACCCAATGGATAGCCTTCTCCGCTCGTCCTCCGAGTTCTCCACATCTGACCTTCGATCTTTCCTCTCGTCAAACGACAACAGGCCCTCCATACTCTCTGATCGGCGCCGAACTTCACATACAAAGCACAATAACACCCATTAGTAAACTAATGAGCAACCATTTCATCAGCAACCCATCACAAATATATAAATAAGATAAGAAAAAAAATGATACCTGACATTTTGATGGAAAGAGCAGGAGACCTAATTTGCAGGCTGTTTGATACCTTTTTCAGAGATCAACCACAGAGAATGCCCAAAGATTATATTCTCTTCTTATCTATTCAGATGCACCTGGAATGGAGTAGAAATTGAGAAAAGTATCATGAGAATATGCCAGCTAGACTTTCAGAGTGCAAAACACACTTCCACTCTCTTTGCAAGGGAAGACTTCTTTTGGTATTTAGACAAGCTGGACAATGTTCTTGGTCCCCAGCAAAACTAGGAGGGGAAACTTTTAATATACTACTACATCTGGCTTGCAGTTACCAAGACATGGCAGGAAAGTAAAATGAATCACTCCATTAAATAGGCATTAACAAAACGCTCCACGCTATGAACAGGTGATTACAGCTGGGTAATAAACCACTAGCAGAGGGTAACCACAGATTAAAGAACCATAAAAATACGTGCACTGATAAAGCCCAGACAAACCCTGCACGGCTATCGGCCATGGCACAGCAAAAGGCAGGTCAAAAAAGTAATTTTGACGAAATGTAAGCAAACAGCACTACTACTATTTAGCACCCCCAAAATCAAGGAAATCATCCAAAAACAACCTAATCTTTTTTTAATAATGGAAAAGTGTTATGCACTTCCTGTCTCACCACAATGTGCAACCGACCAAAACCAAAAACATGCTACTACTAGGTATTTTACTGAAGCTTAATTTCTAAGTTAAAAAAAACAAATCAGACGTTAAGCCTAAACAAGGTCTAGTTCTTGCACCACTCGGAAGAAACCGTGTAACATGCACTACTTGACCTGTCACAAGTTGCAGAAAAAAAGAAGTGTGTGGTCAGGCAAGCAGCCTTTGACCAGAGTTTAGCAGTTCACCCCCAATGTATATCAGATTAATAAAGAAATTAAGGCTTGTTAATTCACTGTACTAATTGGTGAGGAGCAATAAGCGTATATATATAAACAACCTTAACTTTAATTTAAACTTCTAAATTAAAACTCCAGCTGCAACATACCCGCAAGAAAAACAGGCTAGATTTCAGCTGAGATGACTTCAGAAGAGGACTGCCACTAATATATCAGATTATTTTTTTTCTGACCGGGAAGACTATGTTCTTGGGTGAATATCCTCAGCAAAACTACCAAACAAATTAAACAATATTCGATACCTCCAATGTGCATATTTCTATGCTGAAAACGACTGCTGCTGCTAGCCTGCTACCGCCTCAAAACTTGACATAAAAATTTGCAGGGGAAAAACCGCAAAGAAAGAGACTTGATCCAGGGAAGTTGTGATTTTTCCATAAAGAAATTCTCTGAAGATTGAACCGATTGAACAATTTTCGCCTCACTGGCGTGAAGAACGGGACAAATTTATACTGACTGACCAATTGACAGAGAAACAAAACCAGAATTCAACATAGAAGTTGTCTTTGCCCTCAAATACGGGATGGAGTGTAACCATCCAACCGCCCCCCAAAAATTCAGAAATTTAGAGGATAAACACTAAAAGATGGAATTTAATGCCATGCTCACACCTCGCAGTTGAGAAAGAACAAGCAACACTGGCAGAACGGACCAAAACCAAATCAAGAACCACCCAGTAGAGCAGCGGTTGTTCTTCACGGCCGGGACAAAAATCACCACCAACAGAACAGACTCTCACATCCACCTCATTAAAATTTTCAGGATTCTACAATCGCCAAAAGCAACGAACAGGCGAACAATCCCGCTCCACTTCTTCAAAATTAACAAATAGCAATAATAATAATTGAAGAACAGAAACGCCAAGAACGCCTAAAGAACCGCGAGAGAAGCAGGGCAAGGAAAGAAAGATCATCTCACCTCTTGGAGGACCGGATTCCGCGCCGGGAAATCCCGGTTCTTGGACCGACAGCACCGCAGCAGCAGGCGCCAATCAAGAAAACCCAATCATGGAAAAATCAATCCTGCCTCCTCCGGCTCTCAAAACCCAAGCCACAGCAAACGACAAGTTAGGCGCTTCTACTAGGATTGGGCAAGAACAAGAAGAAGCGAAGGCAAGAGGAGGAGGAGGAGGAGGAGGAGAAGAGCCGAAGAGGAGGAAACAGGTTGTCCAATTGTCTATTGTTGGCCACCACTGCCTGCTGTCCTGTTGCACCTAATAATATACAGCAAGCTGGTAGACTAGACATACAGAGAGAGAAGCAGCAGAAGCTTCTTCTCCATGGCGCATTCTTGGGGCCGGCTACACTTGCCATGTGATATTGTGATTTGTCAGGGGTTTTTGTGCAACAAAGTGTGGCAATTGGTTGTTGCCTCTTCCTATTCAAGCATGATGACCTGTTACTAGCCTAGCTGCTGACAATGTGGGGCCCCCTTGAATAAAGGGCATTCTGATGCTGGTGGTGCTCACTTTGGTTTTGGTTTGCTCTGGCTTCCTCCATCTGGGGGCACCTTGTCCAGGTCTAGGTGGGGTAGAAATCGGCACTACTTGGCTGGATTAGTGGGTTTTAATGGCTTATTGCAAGCTCACATTTTTTTTTTAGAACTGCAAGCTAACAATTTGGTCATGCCATTGCCATAAGCCAGTGATGACCAAGCATATTGAGATGATGATCACCCTGTAAAAATTTTTCACAATTCAAGAGAAGACATGTTAGGGCATGCCCAGCGCTCCACCCTGGAGCGTGTTCTCACACCTCTGAAAGCGTCGCGTCACGTCGGAAGGAGCCGCATCCATGTAGGGGTGCATGAATACTACAGGAGGTCCGCGTGCCCTTCTCAGAGACACCGCACTTTTGCTCGGAGGAATCAACGAGGATGTGCGTTGGGTAGCTGTGTCGCCCCATGCCGTCGCTCCAGCTCGCCATCAACTAGAGCTCCCACGCCATTGCCATCACAGTAGAGGTCGAGGTCGTCGTTGCCGTGCGGATCCAGCGAGCTCGAGGCCAGCCGGTGGGGGAGAAGAAGTGCAGCGGTGCATCGAACATTGACGGGATGTTGGTCCCGGCCATCGCCGCGTCGATACCAAGCGCCGCGTGTCGATGGGTCGGCCACCGCGTCGATCCCGGTCACCGCTGCGTGGATCCGCGGCTGCCGCCTCGATCCTGGCCGCCGCCGCGTGGATCTGCGCAGCCGCCTCGATCCGCCGCCAACCGCGCTCGATCCGGGCCGCTGGGGAGAGAAGGCCGGGCCAGGGAGAGGCGGCGCCGCCGGGGAGGGGAGGCGCAGGGAGAGAGAGGCGAAGCCGGGGAAGAGACTGCCAGAGAGAGAGGAAGCGCCAGAGAGATTGGGGAAATATGGTGAGGAGAGGAGGGGTTGATGTTTTTATATGTTTGTGATTTCTAGGGGGCATACTAGAAATATTGGACTTATATACGAATAAAAATAATCCAAGGGTTTAAGTGCAAAATGTGACCGACTAAGGTGCTAAATTGTAAAAATGAGATGGAGATATGGCTTGCACTGTGTAAGGCATATCCTTAGCCCGGTTCTTTGTCACTTTTGCTCATGTGGATGTTGGGGGTGCTCCTTGTGTTGGGCATGCCCTTAGGAGTAGGTTTCTTTTCTTCTTATCCGTGGCATGCCCTTAGGAGTAGGTTTCTTTTCTTCTTATCCGTGTCATCGCGTGAGAAATATTGATGTTGTTCTGAATGTATATTTTTTACGGTTATTTTATATAAAACTATAATTATCATGACGACTATAATAAGTTTGCAAGCTCTAAGTAGGATCAAAATTGCTCCAGATAAAAACCTAATCGATTTCTGTAGAATACGTGCATTGTAAATAGGACTTGAAGATTATTAAACGCTCTGGACAAGAGAATGAGCCACCCTGAGGCACATATAGAAAAAAAAAAAGAGTGTATTAAAAATAAAGAAAAAAATATGATTCTATAATAACGGGGATAAGTATTAGAGGTAGGTATTTTGTATATTATGTCCTACTAGTACTAATTAATACTAAACCTGTATAAAAGAGATTTGTGTCTTAGTCAGGTGTGGTAATTTGGTCCTAATCCAGTGGACAATTACTAGTAACAGTTACCTCTTAACAGATTATTATTACTCCTACACACGCCGTACGAGCAGGCAACAACAGATTATTACTCGTACCAAAACATGTCGTGCTCGTACGACCAGGCACTCAGGCAGCAGTGCCTTCTTCGATCTTCCAGGTGCAAATTAACCGGAAGGTCCTACTAAGGTAAAAAAAAAAAAAAAACTAAGGTCGACAATAAAGAGAACCCAGGAGAAAAAAAAACAGCGAAATGGGACGCGCTATACGAAGTTTTACGGTGACAAATAGTATTACCAATTCAAGCTAGTATCTCTGTCTCAAAATAGGTTTTTAAAAAATCGGTAAAATTAAATGAAAAAGAACTATGATTGGTTAAGAAACTAAAGTAAGTGTGGAAATTAAAAGATAAAATATTATAATTGGTTGGAAAGATAATGTAGTTAAAAGAACTATTACATTTTAGGATGGAGAGTATGGATAAAAATGGGAAGGGTATTTTCCAACCGACCGCTCAACCCGAGACTCATAGGAAGAACATAAGAGGAAAAAAAAGAAACCCAGTAAAATATGGGTTAGGATATGCCCTCATATTCTATGTTATGAAACACATATGAAAAATCTATTATAACTCCACCTACAAACATAAAACATAATAAAAGATATGTTAATCCTTACACCCTCCGTCTCTAAAATAAATAACTTTTATGGATGAATCTGGATAAATATTTGTCAGAATTAATCTTCGAAAGTTAGTTTTTTCGGAGATGGAGGGAGTATTTTACAAGCTCAGATGTAATATTGTATAATTTTTTACTTAGTGTATCTATTTAACACTTTAAGTGTTTCTCCATAGTTAATATCTAATCCATAGGAAATAATATGGGACATGATACGAGATAAGTGGTATATAATTCGGCACCATTCTTACCTGATTTTGAATTTGAAAAAAAAATATAGGTTAGAATATGAGAATTTGATCCATATTTAAGAGGGTGTTTGGGGGGGCTAAAGTTTAGCCCCTCTCTCCCAAACACCCCCTTAGAGACAAAGAGCAGTTAAAATATTAACACTAAAAAAGAGGAGACATTCTCCCTATGGGCTGCACCTACGAAGCATAGTACAACTGCTTGCGCAGCAGCGAGTATGGGGAAATACTGTAGCTGGTAGCTGGTAGGGGGCGTTGCGCGCGCGGCTTTTGAGGCGGCGGCTGGTCGTGTCGGTATCCTTCCGGCGGAGCAGTCGCCGGCCGGCGGCGGACCACCCACCCTAGTAGGAGTAGCCAATTTAGCCATGCACCCAGAGCTGACTGCCTACTCCCTCCGTCCTATAAAAAAATCAGTCTAGTACTAGATATGACATATCCTAGTATTACAAATCTAGATATACATGTATACAGATTCATCGTATTAAAATATGTCATATTTGGTTCATTCGTTTTCATGGGACGAAGGGAGTACACTAGACTGGCCTGCTGCTAATTGGCTCCGGTGTGCTGTGTACAGTACAGGTCCATCTCTGCTTCCATTCCACGTAGGACGACGTACCGTCCTAATCTAAGGTAAGCTACACGTCTCGTCTTTGACAGCTGACATGTGAACATGCTTGGCATAAACCTCCGTACTCGTGGTACCACTGGTATTAGCTCCGTTCAACCGGACACGAATATTAAGAAAATTGATGAAATTATATATAAAAGATTGAGAAAAAAATTAATAAAAAAATAAAATAAAAGAATTGGTATTAGTTGGAAATAGAATGTAGGTGGAAAATTTATTATATCTTAGAACGAATTCTGAATGCAAAAATTATTACTCCATTCGTCTCATAATATAGCAATCTAGGCCCTTTTAGATCCCCCGGTAAAATTTTTCACCCTATCACATCGAATGTTTGGACACATGAATGGAGTATTAAATATAAACGAAAAAAATAACTAACTACACGGATTGCGTGTAAATTGCGAGACGAATCTTTTAAACCTAATTGCTACATGATCTGACAATGTGGTGCTACAGCAAACATTTGCTAATGATATATTAATTAGGGTTAATAAATTCATCTAGCAGTTTACAGGCGGATTCTATAATTTGTTTTGTTATTAGTCTACGTTTAATACTTTAAATATGTGTCCGTATATCCAATGTGACACGCCAAAACTTTACACCCCTGGATCTAAACACAGCCCTAATATTAGATGGGATACATTTTACTACTGAATCTGGACATGCTCGGATTTGTCTCATTCAAAGTTTCCGTGTCCAACTTTAATCGTCCGTCTTATTTAAATTTTTTTTATGATTAGTATTTTTGTTGTTATTAGATGATAAAATATGAATAGTATTTTATGCGTGACTTATGTTTTTTAATTTTTTACAAAAAAAATTAAATAAGACAGACGATTAAATTTGGAAAAAAAAAACTCACGGTTGCACTTAAAATAGGGTGGAGGGAGTATATTTTAAGACGGAGTGAGTAATACGTACCAACCTATTCTAAAATGATTGGAAAAGGGGAATACGACGTGTTTGATGAAATCTAGGCATTATGTTGTTCAACCACTATTTACTCTTTTTTTTTTTTGCAGTTCTCATTATGTTGCCCTCCCAAATATTTTTTATTTTCACAATTTGGGATAGGTTCTGAATTTTGTAAGATATTTTTAGATTTCATGTACAAGGGTAAAATTTTTTTTGGAAAATTTTATCTCCCCACTCAAAGAGAATGTATTAAAATAATGGTTAGAGATTTTTTTAAAAAAACAAAAAAGGAAAAAAAAGGTCTAACTACTCCCTAAACTTTGATTGAAAATCCACCTAGCACATTGAATTTTCAAACCAGACTTTCAACCCTTAAACTATATAATATTGTTTATATAGAACCCTAAGGTGGTTTTGCAGAGTGGCTTTTATCTAATTTACATATATATTGGATGAGTTTGATTACGTGATATATGAATTGCACATATATGTTAAAATCTCTACATAATCATTCATTTTGACTCTATTTTTTTTGTTGTTCTCACTTACACAAATGGATGTTAATATAATACTAATATTGGAGAAATAGGGACCAGGGTCCCCATCACGAGTTGTTCAAGGCATCCCTCACACCTATCCCGAGCATGGAACATATGTGTTGGTATTTGTTACAGTCATAGATAAATCTGCAAGCACACAAATACCGTGCGCTATAGCCCTTCACTTTATAGTATTCCAAGGGTACCGAATCATAGAGAACGTATGTGTATAGTCTAAGAATAGGATTCATCCAAGGACAACAATGAAACGAGAGGCTTAGAATAGAGAGAACTACTATGGGTTAACTATGTTAATATTAAGTTAAGGTATGTCGACAGTGATACCCGTAGACTGTATTTTGAGGGTATTGGGGTACGCGGAGCAAGGATCTACACGATACGACATCAAGAAGACAAGTGACAAATATTATACTAGTTCAGGCCCCTTGTAAGGTAAAAGCCTTAATTTAGTTTATATGGGATTATGAAGAGAAACACAGAGATTACAATAGAGAACAACAAAACCGTTGAGTACTGCTATCTAGATCAACTTGCCGAGATCGATCGGCGGCTGGGTCTTCGAGCCCTCCAGATTGCTTCTGCTACGGCTGGTGGTGAGATTATGATTCGATGATCACGTACCCCATGAAGGGCTTGTACTTATACCCCTAAGTGCCTTGACCTCCAAGTACAACTCGGAGAGGACTTCACATGTACGAGATACCAAAGTCTGCATCCCCTCCGAATAGGACTCTAACACCTTCTACTCAGGGGGACGGTTTCCTTATACTTCGGCTAAATTTCTTACGATTAACATAGCCTTCTCGTATACTTGCGAGTATATGTATTTGTACAATGCGTAACCCTAAGGATAGGATGTATGTCTTATCCGTAACCCTTACAAGGTACAACTCTATTAGTTATTTCGGGCACTAGCTCTCCCCTGGTCCACCAAGTTGAGTCTACCCTGTAACTCTATGATGTACACAAACGTGAAGGAATACGAAGGAGGGACATGACTGTCACCACCTGCCGCCCACCTCACTTTCCATGGAGCACACAACAAACAAAGGTTATATCTAATCTAGGCACCATGTTTACGTTATCGATTACTACTCTAGACTCAGCCAAGAACTTGCTTCTTTATTCAGAGTCTTAGTACTAGAGCACCTAGTATAAATACTAAGTGACAAACTTGTAATAATGAGAAGCTATCTTACTTAAATAAGAAAAGTAAATACAAAAGGGAATCACAAATACTTACTTATATAAATGAAGCATCCGTCGAGATACAAGATCGGAGAAAGTGTCGACAACTCCGGTACTCCTTCGAGACTCCAGCATAGATAGTGTCGACATCCCCGGCACTCCTCTAGAACTCCCCTAGAGAGAACTTTGACATCTAGGGCACTCCTTTTGGAGCTTCCCCTCACTCTTTTCCTATATTCTACTCTACGAGAGAGTAGCCTAAATATGAAAGTGAGTTGTACTCCACTTATGTTGTGTGTTGTGAGAGTGAAGTGAGAGCTCCTCTTATAGCCCTCCTATGATGGTTACTAAAGCGGCTACGAGGTTGGTCCACCCACAACCATAATAGGGGATGAATTAGGGCCGTCCACGTTGAAGGTGGAGGTGAGAGACCGCAAAGGCGGTTCGGCCGACCTTGTGGTTTGGCCGACCCCTTGGTCCCACCTCCCGGCCACTCCTTCGGTTGTGAGGCTTCTTGGTGGGCCCTCTGCATGTTGTACCGTGGATTGGCTCAATTGTAGTCGGTTTTGATTGACATGTGGGCACTCCAATCCTTGTACTTGTGTCCGATTGTTTGGAGATGTATTTCATTACATGGCAGGTGGTTTTCGTCCATAATTCACCTACAAACGAATATTTCTCAACTCTTGTGGAAATGATTAGTAATAACCACTACCACTAAGTCTGATGTTTTATTTCATTTGCTTTTATGCAAGGATTGGTGGTCGGATTTGGTACTTAAGGACCATCAACAATCCGTCCTTGGCCCCTAAGTATCTGGGGTAGAAACAACAGTTCATCGTCAAGCCTCGCATTTAATGTGAAGTGACATATACTAACCTGTCTTATACACATCCCATCGACAATGGGGGAGCTTGGGGGCATCTATACGACGCACCCAGGTAGCCCTGTGAAATAGCAGGGGCAAGTGCACTTCTTTTATTTCAGGGCACCTTGCCCGTCAGCCAACAAGGGAGAACATCCCTTCCTGGTTCGGTTCAAAAGACTTTGACAAGACAAAACATACCAAATTGAATGGTGTAGGCTCCACTTTGACATCAATATATTGGTGCTATGGACTCCCCTTGAAATATAAAAGGAGGATCTAGGCCAACGGATAGAGGGTTTGATTCTTGATAGCAAAAATACTTCCACTAATGCTCAAGCTCCACAGTTTGTAACTCATTCTCCATCTGTAGTCCACACACACAGGAGTAGGGTATTACACATTCGTGCAGCCCAAACCTTTATAATCCCCCATGTTCATCTTTCACAAGATTTACACTTGAACTCAAAACTCGCCCCTTGCCTGAATCTTCAAAGAGGGAGTACTCGCTTCCTCGCTAGAGAAGTTTCATACTCCGACAACTAATATGATATAACTGTATGATATAAATCTATGATTGATGATTGAGGATACGTGAACATGCTATATAAATTATTCAAAACCACTCATTTAAGCTTTGAAATACCCAAAACCACCTTAGGGGGTAATTTGAATGGTATTACAAAGTTTAGAGGGTTGGGTGCCCGGTTTTAAAGTTCAAGATGGTAGACGGACTTCTATCAAGAGTTTAGGGGCATATATGGAATTTTTCCAAAAAGGTATAGTGTCTTATAACAAAACCACAAAGCTAAAGTATTATGGAGCAAATGCTACAAATCTAGAGTGTTCTATAGCAAATTTTGCCCCATATATGTATTAGTGAGTGAAGGTTTAAATGTTTTGATTACACGTATTCTAAAACATTAAAACATTTAGTTTAAACAAAAAGTAGTTGAGCAGGAGCCTTTGGAGCAACTCGAACTGAGTCGTTAATGACTCTCTAAGCCAAAATTTAGCAATTTTGGTGAAAATATGTCTCCAACAGCCTTGCCAACCTGGCCAAACCTCACCGCACATTGGCCAAACTTAGAGAGCCATTTTGCCATATCAATAGTAGGCCTCACCACTCGCCTACCCCAAATCGCAGGAGACCATGGCCATGGTGGCGTCATGATAGGATTTCAACCCTTCCTGTGTCATCACCCACCATTCTAGAGCTCCAACGATTGATCCTTCCGGCTTTGTTTTCCACCGCTGGCAGAAGCTCCTGTGGCCACCCCTGATGTGCTACTGGCTCCCAACTCCCCTTGGCCCTCGGTCGTCGACAGAAGCTCCCTACCTTCCACCGTCATCTAGCCAGGCACGACTACGTCATGGGGATGGGCCCTCCCCACCATCGGTCTACCTCGGTCTCCACTGCCCCGACTTCATTCTTTGTTGGCTCCTTCCCCATCCTTGTTGCGCCCTCTCCGTTGCCATAACTCCGTTGCCATCATGGTGATGGGACTTGCCCTCGCTAGAACTCTGCCACCACAATGCCCTCACTCCACCACGTCGGGCTGTCACCAGGTCTAGTGGGCGGAGACGGGGCACGTCAAGGTCTTCCACCCCCATCAGTCAGCGGACCCCTCCATGCTCGGGGTGGCCATGAGTGTCTCCTCCTCCTTGAGCCGGCCTTCATTGTCTCCGTGCCGGCTCCACCATCGCTAAATCTTGTTGGGCCCTTTGCACTGCATGCACAGTCGGCACAATCGTCGTCGTCAACACTTCCACCCATGCCTTTGTTATCGACCATGTCAGAGCCTGCCACCCTCCACTGCCCACCTCATTCACCATTGTCTATCGAGCTCCATTCTATGTCCTCCCTTTCTCCGCTCTCGTCACCGGTGAGGTGATGGGTAGGGACTGTGGGGTGGGTGGGGGGATGATGTGGGAGAGAGAAAGTTTCTCCAATTGGTTATATGCTTTAATGAATCAATAAATACATAGGTTATATGCCAATGAGATTAGCCGTGGTTATCTTTGATTATATGTAGGGTGTATGTTATGGATACATGTTTTTTTTCGATTTCAAAATGTTATGATGCAGCTTTATTTTATTTCATGAGATTGACCTATTATGTTTGTGTTTAATCTATATTGCAAGTTGACTTTCGTCTTTACCACTTGACAACATAGGTTTATCGAATCTCGAATAGTCAATTTAATAAACAATCACCTCATCAATATTCCTGACTCAACGATTAGTGAATAGCAGTTTAATTATAAATAGAAATGATACATATGTTTGAGTGTGACATATAATTGATACATAAGAAAAGTGGACATAGAATTGATACGTAAGAAAAACCCTATATGGGTCGAGTACTCTGGATATTATATACTTTATACTAAGATTAGTTAGGTTTGAAC
The DNA here is from genome assembly GCA_009805545.1 of Oryza longistaminata. Lineage (NCBI taxonomy): Eukaryota > Viridiplantae > Streptophyta > Magnoliopsida > Poales > Poaceae > Oryza > Oryza longistaminata. The sequence continues at coordinate 32,246,477 of CM020179.1, read as the reverse complement.
TCCAAAGACTAAAGAGGAAAATGCCGACAAATATGCCCCCCTATTCTTCTTAATTATAAGATAGCAATACGGTTTTCAACAACACATTTGATCCTTTCTTTCTTTCTAGAATGTATTCACTTTCAATATTAAATATTTTATTTTGACAAAATATTTGTCATGATACACCTAATTGGCATTATTCAGATACATTGATATTTTAGAACTACAGTAATAGTTTTTGGAATGCTAATCATAATAAGAGTATTTTATTTTATGGTATTGTTGATTACTTTAAATATTACAGATATAATGATGTCAAAATATTTTTATGTAGTATTTAATCAACATTATTTTGTTTAATAAAGGTAATGTTATTTTAACATTGTTGCCTAGGAGATCTGCTTAATTACAGTGCAGGTCCGGGAAATTTGCCTTCGGGTTCTGAGCGTGCCAGATGGTTTGATCTTGCAACCAACAAGACATGAAACAACAAAGAGTTAAATCCATCAACGATAGCCTATCGACAGGTCTGCCGATGACATATTGTTGGGGGCCACGCCGATGCAACTTAAGTTGGATCGGCGTAGGCAAGTAAAAACTTGGAGATTGTTCGGTGTATTCGATTGGCTGTAGATATCAGCGACACGTAATCCATTAGATGGGGCATGCTTAGATCGAGCGACTGGGATAGATCAGTGTTGGCACCGAGAAAGTATAAATCACTCCATATCTAAACATGCTCCAAAGAAGAGATTGTGCGTGCTCATAGCATAGCCGATGGAGCGAACCCAACCTGTATCGGCTAATACTCCGATACCACCTTATACCATGATACCAGCACAAATGAAATATAGGAAGCTTGACCTAATATAGAGACTAGGGAGCTTGATCTACTTCAAGAGGATGGGATCTTGATATAAGGGGTAAATCTAGACGATTTAGAACCAAGAAGGAAGATAAAACGACTAAATCAGGTAAGATCAGCTGAAACCCCGACACTATCTCTATTAGCAGTCAAAGAATAGATTAGATAAAAGGCCTCAGGACAGTACTTAATAGATCGAACCTAACCGATGCAACATTAAGCGTGAAGAGTGGCAGAAGATCTAATTGAACCGATGAAAGCTCATTCAAGATGGCAGATATACCGCATAATTTAAATCAAAGTCGAAGGTTGAGCCTATCGGCCATTTTCGATGATGGAAATCGTCCGACCCTCCAAAGATCACTTCTCCAGTAATGTGTAGTTATATGCCACATGTTAACTTTAATAATAGAATATGTGATTTTCTGAAATTTACTTCTTTTCAAAAAAAAATATGAATTAGCTATATATGAGTTTCATGCAACTAACAATTCACGGAAAAGCTTAAAATAAATGAAGAACTGAAGTCAAATAATCACTTATATCCCCATGTGTTCAGCCCACCGATCACATAATTGTATAATAAATGGCAGTTGCTGAGAGGCCGGCAGTTGGCTGTATTAGGGAAAAAAAAAAAACCATCTCCGATGTTGCCAACTTTTTTTTTTTCGAGGAAGAAACAATGATACGATAAGCATTGGCTAACTCTATGTTTAGCAGTTATGGTAGGTAGAGGATGCAAGGGTTATTCAAAATAATTCGGCTTTGGAAAATTAAGGACGGTAAGAAGTACTGTATCAAGCTAGAGTATAATATAGGGGTAAATATTTGGTTGGGTAAGATAAACTACCAATATATGCTCCTGTTGTCATAAGGTGCAAGAGGATAGAAGAACTGAAGAAGCAGGTTTGGTTTGGGTTTGGTAGGATCGGATTGAGTATTTCTTTTTTTTTAAAATTACACAGTACAACGCAGATTTCAACTAGCTCTGTCCTAAAATAATTATAATTATATATTTTTAGTACATATTATGATTTAATTAAATGGTGTATAGGTGTTATGAGCCCTGGCATATGAATGAATTGGATAAGAATGTGACATTGGTGGCCCTGGCTTGGGTAGCTTGAGAAAGCAGAGAATGAGAGATGAGAGAATCAGATTGAATTGGCTTGCTTTATTCCATCTAATTAGGAAGGTAGCCCACGCACATACGTGGGTATTTTATTTAATCTGTTTAAAATTTCATTACCAATGTTTATTTGTGGGTGATTTTTATTGAAATACTTTTTGACTATATTCCAATTTGCTAGGGATTACTTTGAAGTTAGTTATGATTTTCTTATAGTTACGCACGCAACATATAAATTCTAAACTAAAATTAAATCAAACTGTGTAGTTTTTAATTTATGAGAAAGTATATGGTGTCACAACAATTGAGTTGGTTTCTATAAATTGAACTATATATCATTTATACTATGTATCTTTCTTTTTCTAATATTTAGCATTTCTTATTTTTATTTGATTTTAAATTAAATAACAATTTTTCTTGTATACCATAGATGTCTTTATTTATACCATAAACCGAGTCAATTTTTCCCAAAATATAAGTGACTCTAAAGTACAATTGTTCCATTCAACCACCGTTTACTTAATGTACGCCCGTCGCCGACCCCCTCCCGTCATGCCCGCGTTGTTCGCTCCTCGCCGTGATAGAGAGATGGGGAAGGATGAAGATAAGCGAGGGCGAAAGAAAGATGAATCGGATGGGTGAGTCCCATGTGCAGATGAGGGGGGAGATGGAAAACACTTAGACGCGTTGCTCGAGGGTCAAGCATCCACATTCTACATCTTACGCTACTTTCGCAGCTGCCAAAAAGAAAAATAAAAATCGAAGCCCAACTTGATCGAAACGTTGCACAAATAATTAGTTCATCACTAGAAGTAAATTGATGGGAAAAGATGTGCAATTTACTTAACAATTTATAAGTAGCATTAATTAATTAATCCCACGTAGGCTACATCATTCCTCGGATGTGGAGTGAAGTTTACTCATTTTTAAATATAAATTAGCTAACCTCATTTTAAAGTTGATATCTATGGTCCCTAAGTTCACTCAAATTCTTAGAGTAAATTTAAGAAAACCCTATATCATTGGTTTTCCATAAAGGAAACCCTGAATATTATAATCAGTGGCCTATATATAACATGAGTATTATGGTATACGTACTAATTAAGATGTTACAGTATCCATTCCTATATATATTGGCACGCATTAAATTAAAATTTTAAAATATAGTGTCGCTGAAATTTTAATTATTTTTTCTTGGTTAAGGTGATTGGTAGCTAACTCTTCGCTTCTTTCAGTAATATTATTCCAGATAGATAATTTTGGTTGAGATTCAAATAGAGGTGTGATTTTATAAAACCTTTATTGGTCACAATTGTAGCTACACATGAACCCCCACTGAAACAGGTGGGCATGAATACTTCGTGCAGTGGAATACTCCTTCTGGTTTTGCACTTGTTGCATGGACAGCTTATGAAACCGTTACACTTTTTATCATTGGCCACACCCAAAAAATAATGCACGCCGTCAATAAACTCTTTTGACCGCTGGTCTGCGTACATCCATTACCGATCCATCTACATAAAATGCATATAAATCGTAAATATATAAAATCCACAAAATACAAACTCATTAAATAATCATACAATAATTGAATATAATTATTCATACAATCTTTATTATTAAATCCATTCTACATATTATTCATGTTTTAATTACATTGTAAACAAATATTTAATATGTTGTACTTATTTTAATTTTAAATTAACTTAGTTTTATAATTAACCATTCATACAATAATTATATGTAGCGAAGTGAGCATAGCTCAACTGGCTAGGTTCCTTGTGGTGGAACCAGCCCACCCGGGTTCAAATCCTAGATTTGACACGGGTGGCATTTACGGCTAATTATTCTTTCAGTGTTAGGCGACGTACCCGTCGACAGCGAGGCGCCTGTGGTGACTTCGTCAATCTCAAGATTTGCCGGCCGACCCAGTCTTCCGGAGGTGCTCATAGGGGTAGGGTGTGTGTGTGCGCGTTCATAGGGGTGAGTGTGCGCACGTTGTGAGCGCCTGCGTTTGTACTGTGTTTCTCAAAAAAAAATTATATGTAATTATTCAAACAAGTATTTATAAAATTCTAAATAAAAAAATTGTCTATATTCTTTATTCCCTACACATACTTTCTCTCTCATCATCTTCCATCACATTTTCTAGAGGGAAAAATATGTAAAAAAAATAGCTCCAAATGTAAATGCTAAGCAAAACAAAGAGTAGGATGAAGTTGCTAACCTTTTGAAGACCTCAAATTTGTATATTACCACCAAAAAAATTTGCTTAAAATTTTTACAGCACCTCCCTCCCTCAAAGCTTAATTTTGAAGCAATGGCTCGGGCTAGAGGAGGAAGAAGGGGTATATAAAGCTGTGCAACTTTAGTCCCGGTTGGTAACACCAACCGGGTATAAAGATGTCAAATCACTTTAGTCCCGGTTTGTATCATCAACCGGGACTAAAGAGATGATCTTTAGTCACGGTTGGTGATACAAACCGGGACTAAATATAACAAGCCCCCCGACAGAGGTCTGACATGCCCTGTCAGGTTTAGTCCCGGTTGGTGTTACAAACCGGGACTAATAAGCTACTTTAGTCCCGGTTCGTTTTGGAACCGGGACTATTGTGGAAATCGATATATTTTTTTGTTGGTTCACTCTCACAATATCTCACTCTCTCTTTGCACTTTTTTTTTTGTTTATGTGGAGGTTGCCCCTTGAATAAGGGGCGACTCATTCTTCTTCCTCACTTCTCTCCTCCATCTCATCATCTAATATTATGTGGTACTCTTAATAGAGGTACGTAGCATCTGAACCCTTATAGTAATTGCTCTAAGTATATGCTCATATAAACATCAGAGCTAGGATTCTAAGGTTGTATAACGAAAATGTAAAGGGGTAATTTTTTTAGAGCTAATATACTAATATTTGACATGTATAATATCATACATTACTTATTTATGTGTTTATTATGATGTGTTTAATATGGTATCTCTTGGGTTGAATACGGTCTTCTTTTTGATTTTTCATACACATATGTATAACATATTATATAATCTATTCTATTTTTTTTAAAACAAAATTGGATATTCATATGAATGCCCTTGCATTGTATTGGGCCTGACCTTGCTCATATAGCAAGTTTAAGAGCATATCTAAGAGATTGGCTATTTCACTCTCTATTAGAAAAGAGTAAACATGTAAAACGATGGGTTTCAACAGAGTGGCTATTTACAAATTTATCTTATCCGGCTGGCTGAACGAGAGGAGCGGTTGACCAAATTTGACATGCCGTATGACTAGCTATCCTTGATAACCAACTCTTGCACTCTGTCCCATGCCAGTAGTAGAACCAGAGTCAGCCCCCCCACCTATGTCGTTGCTGCCACTCATCCCACATGAACATTACTGCCTTTTTGTCGAGCCGAGAAGCACCACTACTTCCCCACTAAGCTGAACTGCGTCACCTGCCTTCTCCCTCTCGGCCTCTCCTTATCAGCATTGTTGCCTCCCTACCGAAACGAGCTGCTCTACCGCCTCTAGGTCCAGTCCTGATCTGCGTACGTGGTGGTCTCAAGCTTGGAAGACTCCTTCTCAACACCATGTAGCTTGACTTCAGCGCATCCTTCCCGGGCGCCTGCTCAACTCTGACCTCGCCCACCTCCTCCCGAAGTTCCACAGGCAGCAACGACGGAAAGAGGGAGGAGAATTGATCTTTGTAGCCGAAGGGAACACTGTCGAGGCAAAAGTCTTCATCGCTAGAGAATTGAAGGAGGTCCAAGGTAGTGGTGGAAAGAGCGCAGGGCAACATTGTCCTAGAGACACAACTAGATATTCTAAGTTCACCTACGTCTTGGTTTACTAAGGGGAAGGTAAGAAAACAATAGGGAGACGAATGGTTGAATGTGGATGAAGAAACAACATATTGGAAGGCACAATAATAGGTGGAAATCTTTTGGCATGGATGGTTAAATGGAGATTTGGGTAACCAAATGTGGCACCTCTCTTGGAGATGACGATGGTTGTTATCTCGCTTAGAAGTAGTAGATGTAATATGTTAGATCTAGGTGCAAATAATTTTATTTTATTCATTTTAAACCACTATTTCTCTTTCCTTACTTCTTGTATAAGAGTGGCCCGCCCTCTCCTTCTTTCCTTTATTCTCCTCTCACCTTATCCCTAAATAAATGTAATGCTCTTGGAGTTAGCACTCCATCTATACCTCTTCTTATATTTGCTCTCATGCAAGGGTGTGCCAATGCACCAGTGCATGACAAGGGTGCCACCCGCAAGCATATACTCCATCTGTAAAAAAAAAAAAAAAAAGAACATTTTCTGGGTTTGAATCTAGGCATACGCTTTGTCCATATTCAACCATCTTGGCTGTCGTGTCTAGGGATGTAATGCTGGGGATCGAATACTAACACACACACACACACACACACACACAGAGGATTGCCCATTTGGTCTTTTTCTGAACCAGTTTTCTAATGGAAGAGTTGGGTCTCGCGCTGTGCACGATCGGTGGGAGACAATAGTCCACTTTTTAGAGTAGTAGAGATGCAATGTAATTAAATAAATGTAGATCTAATGCTGTTATAAATCCAAAATCATTATCTCTATTCCACTGATCTTATTCATAGGAAATGAAGAAAATGTAGTAATAATTAGATCAGCAAGCAGTAACTTACTACCAAAACAGAAGACACCACCCAGGCACCTGAGGTTGAAGTACCAATTCCCATCTCCCCTTGAGCACAGCACTTGTGCCTTCAAATCCAACATAAGAATTTGATTAAATGACAGGACCAAAATCTCATATAGAGATGAAATAGTCAGGGAATTTACCATATTTATGTTGAAACAAGCCACAATGTCCTCCTACAAATTTGAAGTTACATAAAAAAAAATTGAGATGCAAATCAATACAAAAAGAACATTGAATAGTCGACAGGACATACACTCAAATTGGCAAGAAAGATTGGTTCTATCGACAGGCAAAATATCACACAAGCTACTACTTCAGTAAATAAAGTTGATTGATACTTGAGCGTTGTTGATGCTTTTACACAAAAAAAAAAAAGAGTATTGTAGATACAAATATACAATAACTAATTTCTCTGATCCTTCAGAATCAGTGCTGCTTCTAGTTAAAAAAAATGGTCCATCAAGATATCAATTAAGCATGGTCATCAACTAAGGCTGAGTTCGTTTTGAGAGTTCCCAACCCCGCTCCCTCGTTGTCCGCGCGCACGCTTTTCAAAGTGCTAAACGGTTCGTTTTTTGCAAAAACTTTCTATACACAAGTTGTTTAAAAAAATCATATTGATCCATTTTTGAAAAAAAATTAGCTACTCCCTCCATCCCAAAATATAAGGCACAACCACTTTTCTCTCATGTCTTATAATATAAGGTGTGCATTAACTAGCACATCTTGGTCCAATAGAATTTATTTGTTTTAAATCCTATACCATCAAACCCCCAATCACATTGCTTGCATGTATCAAGGTGATCCAACCAAGAAGATGATTAAAGGTTTTCTTGGTCTTTGTGTTATGAGTGGTTGAGCCTTATATTTTAGGATGGAGGGAGTAATACTTAATTAATCACGCGCTAATGGACTGCTCCATTTTCCGTGCCGGAGGGGAGCGTTCCCAACCAGGAGGAATGAACACAGCCTAAGCATGGTTACTTAAATTCAGAATATTGTTACTATCTTATTGGAACAAACTTTCTCAACTAAGTATTACACTACTATTGATGATAAGCTCAGAAAGCTAAAATTCAGGACAGTTAAATCAGTCTTCCTTGTTAGAATCAAATGAAACGCAGGTGTGAGAAATATGACCTTACATCGTGTACTCCAGTTAAACATATGTTCTGGCAATCTGGCATTCCATCTTAGTAGCTGAAATTCAACATGCCACTATTGACATATCAATATCTTGATTCCTTGGAGATAGAGCTCAAAGCAGTTAAGACTTAAATTGTTAGTGTGTTGGCTATAACCTAAGATAAACCATATGTAACTACTATTAATAAGACTTTTTCCGCAAATCACCGATAAAAGAAGCAGCATCCACCAAATTATTCTACATGTACCTGTTGAAAAGATGCCCATATTCTTGTTCTGTTACATATTACTGATGAACAAAAGTGAAGTGATGAGTGGATATAGGTGGAAATTTACAAAACATCAGGTATATTCAAACATTCCTCTCAACTGGTTTCCCTTGAATAGAAATACATTTAGGCCCATGGGCAGTGGTCACACAAAATAAAACAATGCCAGGGTAAAGTTCTGCTGGATGTCATATCCTGTGGAGCACAGACAAGTTAAAGGGCAGATAATGATGAAAGTGGACCTGAAGAACCATCGTTGATATCCGTTGGGCACCCAACAGGTGTATCTCATTGTCAGGACACAAGTCGAAAATTTCAGGTATAAATGATAATTATGTGAGAAAATTTTAACAAAAAAGAAATGGACTGATAACAGAATGAAGATAAACTGATAAAGATGTCGTTGCAAGAACTCTACTAATAAATGAAATGGCGTTACAGCAAAACAATTACAGGCATACCACACCTTGCAGATCCTTCTAATTTTTGGTCCGTGCTATCCCCACCACTGGAAACCTCTTCAGGTTTAATGGTTATCTGCCAGTTAGTCTGTCAAACATTCTCAAAGAACAAGTCTGTAGCAAGCGTGATATTATGTGCAAAACCACTGGTCAAAAGGCATAAACAGCAATTAAGCTGTTAGTCTTAGATCGGTCTAAAAATATTTGCCATTTAGGTTCTCACTCAAAGTTGCAGTCAGTAAAAGACACTCTGGCAAATGAAATCTGTGTAGAAGCCTTAACAAGTAGATTACTAGATTAACCAGTCTCACACAACAGAGTATGGTCAGAAGTATCAGGAACATAACCCAAATTTTTAATTAGACTCGTCAGCTCATCCAGTACTGAATATATCAGTTCTGCCTCTGGGTGTTCTCTCCCTCTCACAATGAACGTGTGAACTTCCTTTGTCACTTCAATCCAGCTACATCCTGTTTCCTTCACTGTGCCAGAACTATCCATCTGCTGTCTTAAGTTGTGCACATCAGCCCAGAGTCCTTTAGAGGCATAAATATTTGACAGTAAAACATAAGGGCCACTGTCTGTTGGATCTGCCAAGAGTGCCATTTCAGCGGCATACCTCCCAATTTCAGCGTTGCCAAAAAGATGGCAAGCGCTCAGCAAACTTCTCCAAACAGCTGCAGCTGGTTTGATTGGCATCCTTTCAATAAACTCCTTGGCAGCATGCAGTTTCCCAGAACGACCAAAAAGATTGACTACAGAAGCGTAATGCTCAATGCCTGGTTCAATATCATAATTTGATTTCATAGAGTTAAAATGGTTTAATCCTTCATCCACAAAACCTGCATGCGCACATGCTGATAACACACCGACAAAGGTCACGTAGTTAGGTTCTATCTCAGCTTCTCCCATCAGCCGAAAAACCTGAAGAGCTTCTTCAGCATGACCGTGCTGTGCATAAGTCGTAATCATTGAGTTCCAACAAATGACATCCTCCCCACATGTTGATTCAAACAGCATCCTCCCTTCCTTAATGAAGCCACACTTAGCATACATGTCAATAAGAGCATTTGAAACATGCGGATCATTGTCAACACCTGCTTTGATGATCCAAGCATGAAACTGCTGGCCACGGAACATGCTTGCTAGTGTACTTGCCACAGTTACTAGTGCGACAAACGTGAACTCATTAGGTGCCATACCCGATAAAAGAAGCTGGTTGAAGAGTTTTATGGCCTCTTCCCCTTGCTCATTCTGTGCATGGCCAAAAATCATTGAATTCCAGATGACCATGTCCTTGAAAACCCCAAAAAAGCTCAATCCATTGTTGTTGTGACAAATATATTGTACCTTTGAACTCCTTCACCAACTTCCTTTGACAAATCATTCAGGACGCTCTGAAAATATTGACATCAAGAAGCAAAACCATTATGTACCATGAATTCACAATTCAAACTAGTACATAATTAAAAAAAAAGGAAAATGTTTTATCAGTTCACCTTGATGTTTCGTTGTCAACATTTTTGCTCCAAGAGCACAACTTCTTCAAAATACATTCTTAGTCGGCCTTCCACCATTTTCTCCATGGCCAATTGGGATTTCCCGGAGCTTTCAGCCTAAAAAGTTTCATAGTAGCGTGTCATTAAATCTCACATAACTTGCATGCCGTTCAGTCATATTCTGGATGGATGCAGTCCATGTGTCCCCAGAAGATGACAAAAGATATTGCTATTTAATTCATGGAAAAATAAACATAACTGGTATCATAAACTTCTAATATGATTCACATTGTGTTCCATTGCATAGCTCATCTCTGAATTTTAACAGCCCAGCTGTCTTGCTTACATAAACATAAAACGATGTGACAGGAATACTAATTCTATTGTGAGTCAACAGTTTCCTTTCCTTTTTCTTTTAATTATAATGAGTTAGGACTTGTCGCAAGATATGCATTTTTCTCTCAACTATAGGTCATTATTGCCCATGTCTGTTGTTCTGTTAAGATAACATCATAACACTTCGTACGGTATGACCTTATGATACCTGATATCTCACTTAATATGTAAAGCACACGTCCATTTCTGCAATTGTAAGCTAATTATATAGAATTACGGCGATGCTAAATTTTTCCGGTGCAAAGAAAGTAGCATTTATCAGAATAAGGTACTTGAGTCCGGAGTATGCCCCTCTCATTTTCAACAGCTGAAGCGGAGACCAGTTCTTTTGATAAAAACAATGGTTTTGTTGCAACGATATGCATTGCAATAGATTTCCCAACTCTCTTAAGAGCATCAAGGGGAGCATTGCTGTCTTCTGCCTCTAGTATGATCAAGCCAGCAAGACGACCCAACCCTTATTTCAGAAAAAAAAACTCATTCATTCAGTGAATGAGAAATTGCACCATTTACCATATATCAAATAGAACTTCATACTTCTGACGAACATAAAATATGGATTGCTGGTAGGAATCAAATTAATAATGCGAGCAAGCTTAGCCAGCTCAGTGTAAGAGGCAAGTATCACTAAAGTCGTATTACTACCAATGGTTTTACAAAAGTAAACTATGAGCTTGCATCCTACTAAATAAATTTTTAAAAAAGCTAAAATTCATCACTGGACAATCTAAGAGAATAGATTAACTACAATTTAGATTAAGGAACATAATGTCCAGAAAGTCCAACAAATTTGGATTTCTGAAAAATGAACCCAAAAGCACCACAACTCATTCACTATTGCCAAATACTAGTAAGGTGCCCATTGCAACAGCTTGGTGGAGGGCCTCGGCTTCACAAGTAATAGGATCACTTCTAGCTATGTTAATTAGGAGCAAGGCCACCTCTGCCCCCAACTGATTTGTCGTCAGTGAGCCCCCCTGATCCGAGTGTTAAACCAAATAATTCATCCAACTATTGTAATCATAAATTATGCATGCAAAATAATTGTACATGCCAATCAAGGACCAGCCAGCAAAGTACCGATTGGATGGAAAAGCAGAGTTTCTTTTGTCCTCCCCTCCCACCCATTCTGTGCAGTGAGACCCATCCCTCCCGGTAGAAAATCTAGTATAAAAAATCAAAATAGCAGACCCAGCCCCAATGCAACACTGAGGTGTTAACCATGCAACCGCCATCGCCATCTTGGCTGTCGTGTCTAGGGATGTAATGCTGGGGATCGAATACTAACACACACACACACACACACACACACAGAGGATTGCCCATTTGGTCTTTTTCTGAACCAGTTTTCTAATGGAAGAGTTGGGTCTCGCGCTGTGCACGATCGGTGGGAGACAATAGTCCACTTTTTAGAGTAGTAGAGATGCAATGTAATTAAATAAATGTAGATCTAATGCTGTTATAAATCCAAAATCATTATCTCTATTCCACTGATCTTATTCATAGGAAATGAAGAAAATGTAGTAATAATTAGATCAGCAAGCAGTAACTTACTACCAAAACAGAAGACACCACCCAGGCACCTGAGGTTGAAGTACCAATTCCCATCTCCCCTTGAGCACAGCACTTGTGCCTTCAAATCCAACATAAGAATTTGATTAAATGACAGGACCAAAATCTCATATAGAGATGAAATAGTCAGGGAATTTACCATATTTATGTTGAAACAAGCCACAATGTCCTAAATTTGAAGTTACATAAAAAAAATTGAGATGCAAATCAATACAAAAAGAACATTGAATAGTCGGACAGGACATACACTCAAATTGACAGGAAAGATTGGTTCTATCGACAGGCAAAATATCACACAAGCTACTACTTCAGTAAATAAAGTTGATTGATACTTGAGCGTTGTTGATGCTTTTACACAAAAAAAAAGAGTATTGTAGATACAATAACTAATTGCTCTGATCCTTCAGAATCAGTGCTGCTTCTAGTTAAAAAAATGGTCCATCAAGATATCAATCAAGCATGGTCATCAACTAAGGCTGAGTTCGTTTTGAGGGTTCCCAACCCCACTCCCTCGTTTTCCGCGCACACGCTTTTCAAACTGCTAAACGGTTCGTTTTTTGCAAAAAGTTTCTATACAAAAGTTGTTTAAAAAAATCATATTGATCCATTTTTGAAAAAAAAAATAGCTAATACTTAATTAATCATGCGCTAATGGACTGCTCCATTTTCCGTGCTGGAGGGGAGCGTTCCCAACCAGGAGGAATGAACACAGCCTAAGCATGGTTACTTAAATTCAGAATGTTGTTACTATCTTATTGGAACAAACTTTCTCAACTAAGCATTACACTACTATTGATGATAAGCACAGAAAGCTAAAATTCAGGACAGTTAAATCAGTCTTCCTTGTTAGAATCAAATGAAACGCAGGTGTGAGAAATATGACCTTACATCGTGTACTCCAGTTAAACATATGTTCTGGCAATCTGGCATTCCATCTTAGTAGCTGAAATTCAACATGCCACTATTGACATATCAATATCTTGATTCCTTGGAGATAGAGCTCAAAGCAGTTAAGACTTAAATTGTTAGTGTGTTGACTATAACCTAAGATAAACCATATGTAACTACTATTAATAAGACTTTTTCCGCAAATCACCGATAAAAGAAGCAGCATCCACCAAATTATTCTACATGTACCTGTTGAAAAGATGCCCATATTCTTGTTCTCTTACATATTACTGATGAACAAAAGTGAAGTGATGAGTGGATATAAGTGGAAATTTACAAAACATCAGGTATATTCAAACATTCCTCTCAACTGGTTTCCCTTGAATAGAAATACATTTAGGCCCATGGGCAGTGGTCACACAAAATAAAACAATGCCAGGGTAAAGTTCTGCTGGATGTTATATCCTGTGGAGAACAGAAAAGTTAAAGGGCAGATAATGATGAAAGTGGACCTGAAGAACCATCGTTGATATCCGTTGGGCACCCAACAGGTGTATCTCATTGTCAGGACACAAGTTGAAAACTTCAGGTATAAATGATAATTATGTGAGAAAATTTTAACAAAAAAGAAATGGACTGATAACAGAATGAAGATAAACTGATAAAGATGTCGTTGCAAGAACTCTACTAATAAATGAAATGGCGTTACAGCAAAACAATTACAGGCATACCACACCTTGCAGATCCTTCTAATTTTTGGTCCGTGCTATCCCCACCACTGGAAACCTCTTCAGGTTTAATGGTTATCTGCCAGTTAGTCTGTCAAACATTCTCAAAGAACAAGTCTGTAGCAAGCGTGATATTATGTGCAAAACCACTGGTCAAAAGGCATAAACAGCAATTAAGCTGTTAGTCTTAGATCGGTCTAAAAATATTTGCCATTTAGGTTCTCACTCAAAGTTGCAGTCAGTAAAAGACACTCTGGCAAATGAAATCTGTGTAGAAGCCTTAACAAGTAGATTACTAGATTAACCAGTCTCACACAACAGAGTATGGTCAGAAGTATCAGGAACATAACCCAAATTTTTAATTAGACTCGTCAGCTCATCCAGTACTGAATATATCAGTTCTGCCTCTGGGTGTTCTCTCCCTCTCACAATGAACGTGTGAACTTCCTTTGTCACTTCAATCCAGCTACATCCTGTTTCCTTCACTGTGCCAGAACTATCCATCTGCTGTCTTAAGTTGTGCACATCAGCCCAGAGTCCTTTAGAGGCATAAATATTTGACAGTAAAACATAAGGGCCACTGTCTGTTGGATCTGCCAAGAGTGCCATTTCAGCGGCATACCTCCCAATTTCAGCGTTGCCAAAAAGATGGCAAGCGCTCAGCAAACTTCTCCAAACAGCTGCAGCTGGTTTGATTGGCATCCTTTCAATAAACTCCTTGGCAGCATGCAGTTTCCCAGAACGACCAAAAAGATTGACTACAGAAGCGTAATGCTCAATGCCTGGTTCAATATCATAATTTGATTTCATAGAGTTAAAATGGTTTAATCCTTCATCCACAAAACCTGCATGCGCACATGCTGATAACACACCGACAAAGGTCACGTAGTTAGGTTCTATCTCAGCTTCTCCCATCAGCCGAAAAACCTGAAGAGCTTCTTCAGCATGACCGTGCTGTGCATAAGTCGTAATCATTGAGTTCCAACAAATGACATCCTCCCCACATGTTGATTCAAACAGCATCCTCCCTTCCTTAATGAAGCCACACTTAGCATACATGTCAATAAGAGCATTTGAAACATGCGGATCATTGTCAACACCTGCTTTGATGATCCAAGCATGAAACTGCTGGCCACGGAACATGCTTGCTAGTGTACTTGCCACAGTTACTAGTGCGACAAACGTGAACTCATTAGGTGCCATACCCGATAAAAGAAGCTGGTTGAAGAGTTTTATGGCCTCTTCCCCTTGCTCATTCTGTGCATGGCCAAAAATCATTGAATTCCAGATGACCATGTCCTTG
>CM020179.1:32216420-32231520 GCA_009805545.1 Oryza longistaminata | reverse complement strand
TGTGGCGTTCGTTCCCTGGATGTTAAGGGAACCGTTCCTCTCCAGAACGAAAAACGAGCGGTTCATTAGCGTGTGATTAATTAAGTATTCGTAAATGAAGAAATGGATCAATATGTATTTTTTAGCAACTTTCCTATTAATTTTTATGAAAAAACGTATTTGAAAAAGCGCGCGCGAGAATAACGAGGGAGGAGAGTTGTAATCTAATCGCCCGAACTCTCTAACATATGCTGAGATGAAAAAGCTAACGGCATTTCCTGTTCTAACTTAAAAAATTCCTTATGTGTCCCTTAAAACTCATCTAATCTCTTTCAATTCTTCATATTTGCTTGGTCCTTGTTACCACCGAATTTATCTTTGATCACTAATATGCCTAGCTGTAGAGCCTCAACGCCTCCCGGCCCCATACGTACTCCGTCGTCGCCATCGAGACCTACTCTCATCGCCCCCATGAGCAGTGATGTAATTTCGGTTCCTATCGGCAAGCAAATATGTTAGCCCGAATTTTCTAGTTTTTTCCAATATTTTTATGAATTTGGTGAAGGTTTATTAAAATTTCCATGCAAAACGAAATTGACAACCTAATACTCGACCATAGTACAGGTCTGGTATCTAAGGAATATCAGACCGAGTCTAGATACAAGTACTGATACCTAGGTATCCGATACCCAATACCAAGTTAAAATATCAATGGTACAATGTAATCGATACCTGAGGTATCAGGTATCGATCGGGCCTAGTACATTGGAACTAAACTGAAATACTTGGGCTTACAATTGATACATAGTATCAGGGACTTGATTACCCAGGCATCAAAGTACATATTGGCTGAAATGTATGATTTGTGGGTATTATGTCTTTCTACACATAGGTTCAAGCTATTAACTCTATATACTAGAAGATGTGTCAAGAGCAGGTCTCTAGTGTGAACTTTGGCTGCACAAAATATTTACCAAGAAAAGCTAGTAGTACTTTAGTACAAAAGTCAACGCGTCATCTATTAAAAAACGGGTAGTATATAATTAGCATATTAGACAGAAGCCATACAGAAATCCGGAGGCAACTCTAGCCTCTGACCAGCTTAGCCATGTAAGTCTTATCTCACGTCACCTGGCTGCCTTCGCATCTCTAACTCGGAACTTATCATAAGGCTTGTTTAGTTCAGCGAATAGTTTGGATTTTTGGTTGAAATTGGAGGTGAATGTGTCTGAAAAGTTGTATGTGTAGACATGTGATGTGATGGACGAAGGACTGAGTTTGGATCCAAAACTTTATGGATTAAAGTATTCAGCCGAATCATGAGGAAAGGAAGGTTACTCATAACTTATCAATTGTTCAGACAGTATCCGTTTCCTAGTTTTCTCGTTAGCATTCTTCGATAACCGGGGATGACTTTCATCGATATTACTGTTGAAAGATGTGAATCGATATGGGGCTATAGTCGAGGGGGAGAAGACACTTGTTCAGCTCCTTCATCAACACCAAAATGCAGGTCTGCATTGCGTTTGTGGGCAGATAAGTGGAACAGTAGTAGTGGCTAATTTGGTCGACTACTTCAACGCTTGCGGGCTGACGCACATGGGCTCGATCGTCCTCTCTAGCCAAGTTGGGGAGTGCGACCCACCTTTCCCTGCCTCCTCGCTCGCCACTTCGCCCGCGCCTGGCGCCGCCGCCGGTGACCTCCATCCCGTCCCCGCGCGAGCAGGGTCCCCGGCGACCATGCTGCTTCCTCCGCCGGGTGAGCTCCCGTACTAGGCAACACACTTCCAGTGTAACAGGAGATGGTGGAGCATGCCACTTTGAATCTCTAAGCCGCGCGCCTTCACCCACATCCGCAGCTTAGCTCGTGTCCTACTCTCATGCCTCCCCACCGGCGGCGACCGCCTCCGGGTTTGAACCCGCGGCCATCCATGCGCGTGCCACTGCGCAGGAGGACTCGACGACCTCTTCTCACCAACCTGTCTGCGCGTGGCTTACTCCAATCTGGCCGCCTCCGTGACGCCCGCCACCTGTTCGATCGAAATGCCCACCGGAACTTGTCTCCTGGGGCTCGGTCATCTCCGTGTCACAACAGCACGGCCGCGACGATTGTGCAATTTCCTCTTCGCGGCCTTCGGGAAGGAACCTATGAGGTGCCAATGAGTTTTGCTTGCAGTGTCATTACGTGCGTGTACACAATCTAAGGCTGTTTTCGTTTGGCGAGCAAAGTGCATGGGATGCGCCTAAGTTGGACCTGGATGCTATGTTTATGTTGGGACTCGCGCTTATCAACTTATATGCAAAGCTTGCCGCATGGATGAGGCAATGTTGGTGTTTCATGCACTCCCTGCAAGAACCCAGTACTTGGACAAGGTTATCACAGGATATGCTAAGATTGGGTTGTGGGGAGTAGCCCTAGAGTTTGTTTGACAGATGGGATTGAGGGTGTCCGTCTGATAGGTTTTGTATAGCAAATGCTGTCAGTGCTTGCTCTGCACTTGTTTTCTAGAGGGTGGTAGGGCAATATCATGGTTACGCGTATCGTGTGCCACAGAAGAGAATACATCAGTGATCAATGTGTTATTGATCTATATTGCAAATGCCCAGACTGTCAGCAGCTCGGAAATGTTTTGATTTGCATGGAGTACCGTAAATCTTGTGTCTTGGACAACAATGATTTCTGGTTATATGCAGAATTTCATTCAATGCTGAAGCGATAACCATGTTCTGGAATATGACTCAGGCTGGCTGGCGCCAGATGGTTTTGCTTGTTACAAGTATCTTGAACTCATGTGGTTCTTTGGCAGCAATATGGCAAGGAAGGCAGATCATGCGCATGTCATAAGGCTGATCTGGAGGCTGATGAGTATGTCCAAGAATGCTCTCAATTGACATGTATGCTAAATGTGAGCATCTACTGAAGCAAGAGCAGTATTTGATGCCTTGCTGAAGATGATGCAATTTCATACAATGCTATGATTGAAGGATACTCAAAAAATGGGTGATCTTGCAGAAGCAGTGACATATTCCATAGAATGAGATTTTTCTCACTAAGACCAATCTATTGACCTTTGTTTCACTCCTTGGGGTGTCATCATCTCAGTTAGCCATTGAATTGAGCAAGCAGATTCATGGCCTTATTATCAAATCAGAACTTCATTGGACCTTTATGCTGCGAGTGCTCTAATTGATGTGTACTCAAAGTGTTCCTTGTGAATGATGCAAGGCTGTATTCATATGTTGCACTGCAAGGATTTTCAAATACTAAATGATTTCAACTGAAAAAGTCATCAACAACAAAGTTGTATAAATCATCAATATCTACGACTTTTGTTTTGGTCATTTTAGTATATGACTATGTTTTAATAATTTGAATTTGAATTTCAAATTATGACAACTGCAAACAACATTTTTAAATACTAAATGATTTCAACTCAAAAAGTCATCAACATCAAAGTTGTATAACTCATCAAAATCTATAACTTTTATTTTGGTCATTTGTGCATCCGATAAAGTGATAGTAATATTATTCACAAAATTTACATATCTCTTATATGGTTTTGAAATATTTAAATCGTGACGAAATTGCTATAACGTCACAGGTTTTGGGCCGGTTTATGACGAAATCGATAAACTGTCACGGTATTATGGGCCTTGTATCCACAGTTGCATATCCGTGACGATATCTGAAAACATCACGAAAATTTTATCAAATTTCGTCACAGATTAAATAGATTCTTGTAGTGGTACGGGGCCAGGAGGCGATGAGAGGGCCGTAACAGTTGAGGCATATTAGTGATCAAAGTAAAAATTCGGTGGTACAAAAGGACCAAGCAAATATGAAAGATATGAAAGAGATTAGATGAGTTTTAAGGGACACATAAGGAATTTTTTTAAGTTAGATCAGGAAATTGCCGTTAGCTTTCATCTCAGCATATGTTAGAGAGTTCGGCGGTGAGAGTTACAACTCTCCTCCCTCGTTTTCTGCGCGCGCGCTTTTCAAACTACGTTTTTTCATAAAAATTTATATAGGAAAGTTGTTTTAAAAAATCATATTGATCCATTTTCAAGTTTACGAATACTTAATTAATCACACGCTAATGAACCGCTCCGTTTTTCGTGCTGGAGAGGAACGTTCCCAACTCCAGGGAACGAACGCACTTGTCAACGGTATGAGTGTAGTATGTGTTGGTGGCTCTTCCATATCTATATACCTACTTAAAAAATACGTAAAGCTTTCGATCACCCGTTTTGTCCGTAGTCATCGTTTGAGTCCGAGTCCGTCTTTTATTTAAAAAAAAATCCCTGAGTAGATCAGCCGGTTGCTCCCAACCCCTTTGCCCCCAATTCCCAAAATACATGAATCACAAAATCACTCAATTGCAATCCCAAATCAAAATCAAGAATCCCCACAAAATCAACTCCCAATTCAAAAGGTAAAATCTAAACCGAGAACACTCCGGTTTAGCCTTAACGAGAGACACCCATACATGAGAGTACTCTAGGTTGCTACTAGTACACCCAATAGTATATATCTTTTTTTCTTCTTATAGAATTTTCTCTTAAACTATTTATTTGATTTATAATCCGATTACACCATGGTGTTCGTTGCAATTAAATCTTTATAACAAGATCTTACATGATTATATTATGATGAAAAAAAATTTATATTATGATGAAAAAAAATCTATGTTGTAAATTACTTTTATTATATATGTAAGTTACTTTTATTATATGTAATAATTACTTCTATATTTGATTAAATTACTTTTTAGACATTCAATGAACAGTTTACTTTATTGGTTAGTTCTATAATATGTTTATTAAATATAATTTCTAGATTGACATATTTTTTACCCCACAATAGATTTACTCTTATTGTCGTGATAAGTTACTTTCTTTTTCTTTTAAGCTATTCTTAAATTACTTTTATGATTTATTGAATTTACTTTATATGTCTAAGAAGTAATTTATCATTTTTTTTATCAAAATATAACTATGTGAGATCTTGTTTTAAAGATTTAATTGTTACGAACACAGCGATGTAATCAGATCGTAATTCGAATGAGTAAATCAAAAGAAAATTCTATAAGAAGAAAAAAAGAAAGGCACTATTAGGTGTACTAATAGCAACGAGTGAGGTAGCTGGTTACGACAATCCAGCTACCGTCTCGTCGTAGTCATGTCCAATTTAAAAGTAAAATCCAAACCCTAAGCCTAGCCGCCTCCCGCAGCCGCCCTCCTTGTTGTCGCCGTCATCGTCGTCGTCGTCGTCTTCCACCACGACTGGCACCCGAGCCCACCGCCGCTCCCGGCCACGTCGCCACGCCTGAGAGGGGGAGCAGCAGCCGCTAGGTCCGCCACCGTGCCGAACCACCGCCAGATGCACATGCGGTCACCGCCGAGGCCACCACCGCTGTTAGATCCGCTGTGAGAGGGAGGCGAGAGGGGTCGGAGGGAGCCGCCGCCGCCGGATCCATCCTTGGCCTCCACCACCACGGCCGGATCCACCCACTGTCGCCGCCGACGCAGCCGTCGCCGGATCCGTCGCGTGAGGGAGGCGAGATGAGGGGGGAGGGGAAGGACGGTCAGGAGGAAGAGGGAGATATGGAGGGCGCCACCGTGGGGGGAGGTGGAGGGAGAGCGGCGCCGCCGGGGAGGGAGAGGGGGAGGAGGAGCGGCGCGTAGGGGGAGAGGCGGCACCACTGAGAGAGAGGGAGAGGAAGGGGAAATGATTTAGGGCTAGGGTTTGGACCTTTGAACTTTTATATAGGTCGCGATGAATTAGGACAGTCCATCATGATCACACGACTCTAGCTTCTCCCGCGTCGGGCCGGATGCCGTTCCCAGGCCGCCCACACTATTGGGCTGCTTGTAATCTCCTCATAGAATAAGTTCACTTTTTGTCCCTAAGTTATCCCGAATATGTTTTCAAGCCGCCCACACTATAGACCGCCTCATGGGTCGCGTGTACGCTCTGCACGAAATAAGTTCACTTGAGGTCTCTTAAGTTGAACTTTTTTTATTTCATTGTAATAGATTTTTCTTAAAGAGCTCATATCATGTAAAACTAAACCCTAATCATCTAATATTTTTATATTTGGTATAATTTTAGTTTACCCGTTGCAACGTACGGGTATAATTTTGGAGTAGTAATGAAAAAAAAATACAGTAATATTATGTTTCCTGATATAATCTCGGCACGTTCTGGTGCAAACTAGGGTTGCTGTGCAACCTTGCAAACTTTCAATCAAGACCACAGGATGCCCCCATCCGATGGCTAGGGACAGAGGTGGGTTACTTTTACACTGAACCGCCCGCACTCATCTACGCTAATCTGTTTTTTATGCAAATCCCCCCTAATCACAGTGTCCGTCCGCTCGCCCTCCCCACGTCGTTTCGTTTCTGCAGCACACGTGATTCGCGCGCCGCCCCGAGTCCCCGCCGCCGCCAGCGACTCGCCGGCGCCCCCTTCTCCGCGCCGTCGCCCCTTCGCCGCGCCGCCGCCGCAATGTCGCAAACCTTCCGTTGTGAGGTCACGGTGTAGACGCGCCACTGCCGCCATGGAGTCCGGCACGCGCGACGTTTTGGATTCCAACGCGACAGACCCTGTGCAGGACCAGCGGGCGGGCGCCGTTGATCTCGTCGTCGCTGCTGATCCCGTCGTCGCCGTTGATCCCCGTCTCCGTTGAGGCCGCCGTCATGGATCATGCCGTCATCATCGTGGACGCTGGAGTTGGAGCCCACCTTGAACATCCAAGCACATTCAGGGCCAAATCTTCTCCGAGTAAGCAGTAAGTTGCAGTCAACATTTGAAGCCTATGGTTGGAATGATCTTTGATACACTCATAGATGTGGAGGCAATTTTACAAATCATATGCACATGAAGCTGGTTTCTCTATTCGTGTTGGTCAGCACAAGAAGCAAAATGAGGAAATATTAATCAAGCGGTATTATTGTTCAAGGGAAGGGTACAGAAAGGAGAACGTAAAAAAATGTTAGCGATGAATCTGGAGAAAAGAAACACATAATGTGATGGAAACCAGTTTGGTTGTGAGGCACATATTGTTTGTCAAGCTTGGCAGTGACAAGAGTATCAGATAGCTTCAATGGTTGAGGAGCACAACCATGGTTTTGTGTCGCCAGATAAGAGGCATTTGCTAAGATTTAACCGTAATGTTAGTGAGAGGGCAAAAAGTACTTTGTTGAATTGTCATAAGGCTAGCATTGGCACCTCACAGGCATATCGACTTCTCCATGTCAGTGAGGGTGGTTTCAGAATGTTGGGTGCACGCTGAGGGATTTGAAAATTATTACCGTGACCTCAGAACCAAATCAAGGATGCAGATGCACAAATGTTTGTGGGACAGCTTGAGCGAAGAAGGAGTAAATCTTGCATTCTTTTATGACTTCATGTGGATGAACAAGGACGACTTGTTCGTGTATTTTGGGCAGATGCTTTATGCAGGAAAACTATAGTGTTTTTGGTGATGTGGTTTCAGTAGATTCAACATATACCACTAACCGTATATAACATGAAGTTTGTGCCATTACTGGAGTCAATCATCACTTGCAAAATATTTTCCTTGGGGCAGCATTCTTAGCAGATGAAAAGATCAACTCATATGTATGGTTGTTTAAGACCTTTCTTAAGGCTATGGGTGGAGTAGCACCTCATCTAATCAACAGATGAAGATGCGAGCATGAAGGCTGCTATTGCTCAGATTTTAACAGATACAGCTCATAGACTTTGCATGTGGCATATCATGAAAAGGTCCCTGAGAAGGTCGGGCCTCTATAAGAGAGGATGAACAGTTTGGGATAGACTACACAAGTGTGTTGGGGCTCCGAGAATTCAGATGATTTTGAGTCACAATGGAATTCTATCATAACAGATTTTGAACTCATGGGAAATGATTGGTTTTCCACAAAGTTTGCCATTCGTCAATCATGGATTCCGGCATACTTTATGGACATACCTCTAGCAGGAATCCTTAGACTACATCACGATCGGAGAGTGCAAATTATTTTTTTAACCGTTTCATTCACAGAAAATTGTGCTTTGTTGAGTTTTGGCTAAGATTTGAACAGCCTTGGAGTGCCAGCGCGAAGAGGAGTTGAAAGCCGACAATGCATGTCTTTCACACCACTCCTAAATTGATGACACCATGGGCCTGGAGAAGCAATGTAGTGTGATATTACACATGAAGTTTTTCAGGAAATTTCAGGAACAAATCGTAGCTGCAAGAGACCATTGCATTATTCAAGGCATTTCAGAGTGTGATGATATAAAATTTGTCACCATCAGCAACCTATCTGGAAAAGAGCGAGTGGTTCAGATGAACAAGTCAAACATGTTTGGTAGGTGCTCCTGTAAGTTTTATGAGTCCTATGGCATCCCGTGTTGTCATATCATACAAGTGCTTAGAGCCGAGAAGCAGAATGAGATACCATCGATTTATATTATGAAGAGATGGGAGAAAAGATGTAAAAGGTGTGTACTGTATGATTTTTTTTCTATGCCTATTTCCTTACCTTTTTCTGTTGTGTACAATAGTCTTGATCTTCATTTTTTAGGAAACTATTCTTTGATGAGGAAGGCAACCTACTAGATGAAAAGCCTAAAGATCCTACGGAGGTGGCAATGCAGAAAAAGATTTCAGATTCACGCACAAGTTTGAAGATCTTATCCAAATGCCAAGAACTCTGAACAAGGGATGGACTTTTTTATATTCTAGTTTATCCAACCTAGTAGAACTCTCCAAAAGATCACGCCTGCTACGATAATTAATAAACAGAATGAGTATGAATCTTTCCTTGGTAGTAAAATTCAAATGAAGTCGATATACATCCGCCAAATGATATCAATTCGAAAGGGAGATGCAAAAGAATTAGGAAGAGCAAGGAGAAGAAGGCTGGAAGCAAGGGTAAAAGTAAACGGAAATGTCGAAAATGTAGCAATTTCAGTATCATGATGCACGCAATTGCCCAAACAAGCTGTGAACTATGAACTGTGGAAGTGTACTTGCTGGAAGTTTATTCTGAACTTGTATCCCTATACTTGATGTATCCTGATGAGACATGTTTATTTTCGTATTGTGAACATTTATATCTAAACCTGTATGCTCTTGTTATGGGTAGATGCTGCCAAAATTTAGTAAAAGGGGTACATGCTGCCAAATTTGAACCTGCAACAAAGAGCTTCTTATCTGAGACATGTTTGCCATCAAATATATGACAATACATGAAACTGAACCTGTATTAAACCTATCAAGCTGTTTGTGCTCTAGCACATGTGCAGAAAATGCAGAACAAGTAGTTTGACAGTTTGAACGATTACAAAATCAGTGTTGGTTTCAGTTCATCTGTCATCCGAATGCATGAAGCGGGCATATATTCAGTTTGACAGATTACAAAATCTGTGCTGGTTTCAGTTCATCTGTCATCCTAATGCATAAAGCTGGGCATATATTCAGTTTGACAGAAACACCATAGTTTGACAAAACAGCTGGTAGTTCATTCAGGCTATTATTCAGTTTACACACCATAGGTTCCACTGTCACCACAAGCAAGAAATTTTTTTTATGGTTTCACTTGACTCAATCTCATTATCAAATGACAGAACACAATTCCATTTCATATTTGCAGTCACAATCTTTCAGAGTTTCAGATTACAAAATCACTAAATCAGTACATCAGTGTCAATCTCAGAACACGATTCAATTGCATATCAGCTCGGCGGGCCAGCGACCGCGTCGAGCCAGCTGGGCGGTACGCGGCCCGCGGCGGTGAGCGGCGACGACGACGGGAGGCACAGCTTGGCAGGCCTGCGATCTCGTCGAGCCAGCTGGGGGGGACGCGGCTGCGGCAGCGAGCGGCGACGGCGGAAGGCGCAGCTCGGCGGGCCAGCACCTGTCGAGCCGGTTGGGCGGGGACGCGGCCGCGGCCGCTGCGGCGACGGGCGACGGTGGGAGCGCAGCTCGGCGGGCCAGCGACCGCGTCGAGTCGGCTGGGCGGGGACGCGGCCACGGCGGCGAGTGGCGACAGCGGGAGGGCAGAGGGAGCGGCGAGGCGGAGGACGGAGGACGGCAGCCACACGAAGCGAGGGGGGGGGGGGGGGGGGGGGGGGGGGGGGGGGGATTTGCATAAAAAACAGATTAGCATGATGAGTGCGGGCGGTCAGTGTAAAAGTAACCCACCTCTGTCCCTAGCCATCGATGGGCATCCTGTGGTCTTGATTGAAAGTTTGCAAGGTTGCACAGCAACCCTAGTTTGCACCAGATACGGTGCCACTATATCTCGGAGTATATCTAGAGGACACTGTAATAATTCGCCATGATCAAAAAGATACTGAAGCACGGCTTCCTCTTCAAAAAAAATTTCCTACTAATTATTACCAGAAACCTAAGCAAAATCGAATTCCAATCTAACTCGACATGGCCGCACCTTCGCCGTCGTCCGGCGATCGGGCGCCCACGGGAGACGGCGTCGACGCAGCGCTCACCATCGCGCCCGTACTCCTCCTTCTCCGGCCTCAGCTCCGGCAAGCCCGTCATCTCCGGCCTGTTCAGCCTCGGCGGCCACTCTGGGACATCCTCTTCTTCCCCGGCGGCTACTACAGTGGCAGCTCTCGCCGCCGTCTTCCTCCGCCTCGTCTCCAGCGACCACAGGAGCAGGTCCGCGTGCTCGTCGACTTCACCCTCGTCGACCCGCGCGCGGGATGACCGGCGGCGGCGAGGACGACGGCTCGTACACGCGCTGCGGGTACCATGTGTTCGGCCCGGGTCCAGCCACCGTAGGCCGCTGCTGCTTCGGCTTCCCGGAGTTCTCCTGCAGCACGACCTCGCCGCGTCGGGGGTGCTGCTCGGCGGCGACCGCCTCGTGGTCGAGTGCGCCGTGCGCCTCGCCGCCGACGCCGACGAGGTGCTGCGGCGGGGCCCGCGGCCGCTCGACGACGAGCTGCGGCGCGGCCTCCGCCGCATGCTGGAGGACGGCACGGGCGCCCGTCACGTTCGTCGTCCGCGGGGAGGGTTCCGCGCGCACGCTGCGTGCTCGCCGCGCGTTCGCCCGTGTTGCTGGCGGACCTCCACGGGCCGGCGGCGCGCGCCATGGGGGGGACACAGGACGCCGACGATGCCGCCACCACCACCACCATCACCATCGACGATATGGAGCCCGACGCGTTCGCCGCCATGCTGCGCTTCGCCTACGACGACACCTGCCGGAGCTGCCCGGGAACAGCGACAGGGACGCCACCGGCGTGCACATGGCGCAGCACCTGCTCGCCGTGGCGGACCTGTACAGGATGGACGCGCTGAGCCAGGCGTGCCAGGACAGGCTGGCCCGGTGCGTCACGCCGGCCACGGCGGCCGACACGTACACGCTCTGCCGACAGGCTCGGCCTCCGGCTGCTCAAGGCGGCCGTCGTCCGGGACGTCGCCGCCGCACCCAGCAGCAGCAGCAGCAGCGCGCGCGGCATCGAGGCCGTCAAGAAACGCGAGGGGTTCCGGCGGCTCGCGGCGGCCGACGCGGCGACCGCAGAGGAGATGGTGGAGGAAGGTGAATGGCCCGCCGCGTCGGCGCATGTCAAGAGGGAGGAGGTGCCAACGGTGAGCTCCATGGAGATGATCTTGGGGTCCCTTGGTGTGGCCGTGTTCGCGGGGATTGCTTTGGCTGCAATTAATTTTGGGCCATTCAGACCAATAAAATGAAGGAAAGATTGTCGATTTGTCATATCCCTTCTTTTTATTTAAGCTACTAATTAAGCACCTAAAACTCAACATGCAAGCATTGTATTTATTAGTACTCCTAAAGCCTACATACAAGCATACTACATTAACCCATTAAGCATACAAAACTCAATATGTAATCATATAGTAATTATATCTATAATTTATTTTATTCTAAAACTAAACAAACACATGCTAATTCATTATTCACAAATCATTTTCATAATATTTTAAACCAAATCATTTCATCATTTCTCCAATATCTAACATATATCTCGCAGAAAAGCGCGGGGATCATCTAGTATATATGTATGGAGTTGGGATATATGATCCAATGCGCGGGGCAGTATATACGTATGGAGTTGGGATGATCCAAGAAAGAATTGTTTGTGTTTTCGAATGAACAGTAGAAATTTTGGTAGAGGTGGAGGGATTTGAATGGCAAATTTGGAGTGTGAATTTGGGAACACGATTTTCATTCGAGAAATGATTGATCTGACGTTGCAATTGGATTTTAAGGCCTGATTTTTTTATTGCTTATATTTGAATAGAGGACTAGAAGCTTAGGCTGTGTATAGATTCAGGGCCCCTTTGAATCGCAGGATTGAGAAAACGTAGGAATAGGAAATACGGAGGATTTTGATAGGAATGCAAGTGTAAAATAGAGGATTGCAAAACACAGGAAAAATACAGGAATGACCATTTGATTGGACTGTAGGAAAAACACAGGAATCAGATCAGAGAGATAGACTTAAGGAAAGTTTTCCAAGAGGTTTGAGTGGATGTTAAATTTCCTATGTTTTTCCTCTAGAATTGTAGGAATAGGAAAGTTTCCTACATTTTTTCTTTGCTCATTCCTACGAATCAAAGGCATGAATAGTGTAGGATTTCAATTCCTTTGTTTTTCCTCCATTTTTCCTCCAATTCAAAGGGGGCCTCAGGGGTGAATGAAAAGTTTTGGCGTGTCATATCGGATATACGGACACATTTGAAGTATTAAACGTAGATTAATAACAAAACAAATTATGGATTCCGCCTGTAAACCGCGAGACGAATTTATTAAGCCTAATTAATCAGTCATTAGCAAATGTTTACTGTAGCACCACATTGTCAAATCATGGAGCAATTAGGCTTAAAAGATTTATCTCGCAATTTACACGCAATCTGTGTAATTAGTTATTTTTTCGTTTATATTTAATACTCCATGCATGTGTCCAAACATTCAATGTGGCAGGTTGAAAACTTTTGCTAGGGGATCTAAAGAGACCCTTAGAATGAAGATTCAAGATTTGGTTTGAAAAGTTTAATTCCTTCTTTTTAATGATTGGTTGATACTGAACCATAAAAATTTGTGTTACATAGTCTAGTATGAATGTCTTCTCAGAATCACCAAAAATAGGTTTGCTACAATTCTGCTGAGGCGAGGGATAAATTTCTAGACATCACAAAATTTCTAATTAAGCTTCCGTGTGCGCCTTCAGTTTTTTTTTTCACCAAAGGTCTTTCCTTTAGAGAAGTGCAAGGGACGTGCTCATGTTCACTAGCATTAATCCGTTCGTTTCCACTAAAAAAGTTAATAAAATTTTGGATATTTGTGGCACGTTTTTCAAATTGCTAAACGGTGCGTTTCGTACGAAAACTTTCTATATAAATGTTGCTCTAAAATATCAGATTAATCTACTTTTCAAGTTTGAAATGATTAAAACTGAATTAATTATACGTTAATACCACCTCGTTTTGCGTCAAACACTTAATCTTCATCTTTATCTTTATGTTCAGGAGAAAAAGAGCACCTCCAGATATTCTTCATCTTTGTTTTAGAACCAAAATTGTGCATAAGCACACATTTATGAATTTGTACAAATTCCTATTCCAACCGCAAACATGAAAAGCAATGTCCAATTAAGATCAAAATGAGGGCAACAAAATCGTGACAAACCAAGCGCATTTCAGCACAAAATTGATCATTCTTGCCAGTTGCCAGTGCAACAGAAACAATAGCAGCATTATATTCGGTAGAATTGACATGGATCCAAGTTTCTTATCAAGCACATAACGACAGGAGAATAATTTATGTCTAATCATCAATTCCCTCGTTACGACGTTTTGACTTTGGTCAAACTCAAACTGCTTTAAGTTTGACCAAGTTTGTAATAAAAAAAAGTAGTAACTTTTTCAACCCAAAATAAATTTATTATGAAAATATATTCAATTATTGATAATTATTGATTTGATGAAACTAATTTAGTATTATAAATATTACTATATTTGCCTATAAACTTAGTTAAATTTAAAACAGTTTAACTTTGACAAAAGTCAAAATGTCCTATGGTCTCAAACCAGAGGAGTAACAAGTATCTTTTGGACGGGTTGGGAACGGAACCAGATCGAACCAGATCGAACTACGTCAAAGGGACGTCCAACGCGCGCGCGCCGTTCATTTGCTATCGAATGGTGCCGAGAGAGCGGAGAGAACCTAGCCTCGCTTTCGGCCCACTGTAATAGAATCGGTCCACTAACAGGTAAGCGAGAAATAGCTGAGAACGTTGCAGCAGCAGTTAGAAAAAGTACACCGAAGATCCATCAACTTGTTATCGAGTTACAAAATCGTCCCTCAACCGCAAAACTAGATATATGACATCCCTTAACTTACAAAACCATTCACTTTAGGTCCCTTGGTGGTTTTGAACCCGGTTTTGTCCACCGTGGCGATTGAATCAGTGTGGGCCCCACATGTCAGATGCCACATCATCACCCCTCTCTTCCTCCTCTCTCTCTCTCACTTCTCTCCTCAGTCATGGCGGGCGGCCCGACGCTGCCGCGGCCGGGGCTAGTAGCCCAGCGGCGAGGAGGAGGAAGCGGCGACGGCGCCGCCACTGCAAGGGATCTCACCGTGAGTTTGTGTGGGAGGAGAAGGGGCGCGGCGGAGAGGCGGAGGAAGAGCCCCTTCGTGGACAGCGGCGGGGAGAGCTCACCATCCGCGAGGCACGGGAGGTCGCGGGGAAAGAAGCGGGACCTGACGGCGTCGGAGTCAGCGGTGGCACAGAAGTCGCGGCAGTCCACGGCGAGGTGAGGGAGAGCACCGCCACGAGGAGCTCCTCCGGAAGGCGCGCGATCTCGCAAGCGGCCTCCTCCTCCTCCTCCATGAATCCTGCGGTGGCGGCTGGGGAACTGACGTCGCGCGGGCCCTCCTCTCCGCCGCGCTCCCCTCGCCGGCCGGCCGTGCGAGGATGGGGTGAGGCGGCACGACGGCGGGCCACGCGTGAGCAGATTGCGACCGTGCCAGAGTCCGTGTCCGCGTCCGCGTCCGCCGCGAGGGGAGGGGATCCCGGCAACGGCGAGCTGGGGAAGTCCGCATCCGCGTCCACCGTGAGGGGAGGGGATCCCGGCGC
>CM020179.1:32190689-32215510 GCA_009805545.1 Oryza longistaminata | reverse complement strand
GTCAAAAGTTTACATACCCGATTCAAATTTGAATTTGAATTCAAATTTTTTATATATAGTATTTCTATACATAAATTTTTCTAACTTTTGTTTTTCAAAAAATTTTGTGTGGTCTACTGTAGTAGAAAGAGAAGGAGAGGAGGAAGGAGAAGAGGGAGGAGTACATCCAGTAGTATAGAGGAGAGGGTGGGCGAGTGATCGCTGGGCGGGTGGGGGAGCGATCCCCCGCCCATTAGCCTTTCCGTGGCCCATGGCTGCAACCTCAACCTCAACCTTGTCAGTCGCCTCCGGCAAGTCGATCGGCAACCAGGTCTACAACGTCGAGTGGACCAATAGCACCTCCTACTACTTCAACTCGAGACCTCCTGCCCCGCCACGCTCGGCTTATCCCCATCAGCATCCTGCCACTCGAGCACATGACTGCCTGGCCGATGGCGCTGTATACCCATCGATCGATGGCTTCGACGACTGTCACGTCTCGACTCAAATCCCACGAGTCTTGCATCATTGCATCATTTTGTCAAGTCTGATATTCTTCTCAAGGGAAATTGAAGTAGTCAAGTTTCTGCAGTGATTACTATCCTGACCCAACAATGTGCTTTAATTGCCCATTGAACAAATGCAGTGATGCAGTCCAAAGTTTCTTCACTGGTTCAGTAAGCTCTGCCATGATTTGTGTGTTTCGATCTGTTTCCCAGAGATGCATGCAGCAGCATGCATGTGACGAGCTTATTTGAGGTGGATGGTGTTCTAGCTTCTAAGTGGCAGGCGCCGGCTCACTGCATCACGCCATCACTAATGAGAATAGTAAACATAGCGTGAAACTGCTCGGGCCACGTAGTCAGCGCCGGACGTGGGTGCCGCCGCCGACGAAAGCCACCGCCGCGTCCTCGGATGGCGGTGCGGCTGCGGCTGTGAGGTGCGGAAGCGTTAGCGGCGTCGCCGATTCCTCCGGTTTAGCAGGCTGATTTTGTTAGAGTGGGGCCGAAAGCGAGGCCCTGTCCCGCTTCCCTCTGTTCTCTCCGCTCGCTCGGCACCGTTCGATAGCAAATGAACGGCAGGCGTGCGTTGGACGTCACGTCCCTCTGGCGTAGATCGCCCATCGTCAGATGATCTAGTTCGGATCGCGCTCCTCTAATCTAAAATCAGAGGGACGTGGGTCACTGATGTGTGGGCCCAACCTTTGTGGGTCCTATATGTTAGTAATGTCCCTCTGACTTTACATCAGAGGAGGCTCATCCATCTAGTTCAATTGGGAACTCCTCCCCTCCGCACGTAAAACGGAACGATAGATTAACGCGTGATTAATTAAGTACTAGCTATAAAAAATAAAAATTAGATTAATATAATTTTTTAAAGCAACTTTTCTATAGAAACTTTTTGCAAAACAAATATCGTTTAGGAATTTGAAAAGCGTGCGTGCGGAAAACGAAGAAGATGAGTTGAGAAACTATGGTCACATCTTCTTTGGTCATCTGATCAGAGTCATAGCCATATACTCCCTCCATCCAAAAAAAAAAAAGGCAATCCAGGAGGAGATACCTCCTAGTATAATAAATCTGGACGGAGGGTTGTCCAAACTCGTTGTAGGATGTAGGGGTGGTACGCGTTCACGCAGTTTTTGTAGGGTTTAGGGTTTAGGTTGCCTTATTTTGTGACGGAAGGAGTACTCCTAAGTTAAGTATTTATTTTTATTATAATGTAGTACTAGCATGTTAGATTTGGTGATACTCTAGGCTCTACGCCTCTAGCACCACAATATCTGTCGTAACATAACACGTGTGATTTGTGCAACTTCAACCGTACCAGTCAAGTTTTCCTAAAATTTACTTCAAAAATGTCAGGTATAAGTTTCCAAGGCGCTCATCAGATTACAATAATCATCCACATTTTTGTCCTCTGCTACCTCTTCCACTTCATGTTATCATCCTCATTTTCCCCAAAAGAAATACAAACACAATGTGCTATACAGATATGATTTTCACAGCCTCACAGGTAAGGTCCATGCTTCCCTTGACCCTATTCCACGACCTAGACTGTGTTTAGTTGGATCCAAAGTTTGGATTTTAGTTGAAATTGGAGATGATGTGACTGAAAAGTAATGTGTGTATGACAGGTTGATGTGATGGAAAATGACTGAAGTTTGGATCCAAATTTTGGATCTAAACACAGCCCTAGTATCTAGTGACCTTGATGATGTGACTGAAAAGTAATGTGTGTATGACAGGTTGATGTGATGGAAAATGACTGAAGTTTGGATCCAAATTTTGGATCTAAACACAGCCCTAGTATCTAGTGACCTTTGTCCTTAGTAAAAAGGCTTTAGTTTCCCCTGTACTTTTCCTCTCCATTTTGTATTCTTTAATGATATAATGGTATCCAGTTTAATTGATCTCCATATCATGAAACAGTGACGAATCTAGTAAGAAATAGCAGTGGAGTCTGAAACTAGATAGAGAGTTATAGTCCCCCTCCCATCTACATATGGTAAAAAATTTTAGCGGGGTCTTCGTGAGGGCTTTGCCCACCTCCCCTGTGGGTATGGGGGTAGGAGGGGAATGGGGAATTAGGTTAGGGTTTATTAGTTGAGTATATATGTGTCCCTAGTTAACGAGCCAAATGAGCCAAGAGAAAGGGTGTGAGAATTAAGAGATGGCTAGGTAGGCAAAAATTATCTAATACATAGGTACCGGGTCGGGCATGAGTTACCTACGGGTAAAAAATAATACTCGACAACTGCCTGCTACGTTCTCAGGTCTCGAGTGGGCATGCCCACGGGAAAAATATTACACCCATGCCCGTGCCCATCGGGCCGTGTATCCACAGATACCCGCGGATACCCAGACCAGTGGGTAAAATTGCCGTCCCTACCCTCCACCATCAAGCTAGTTGGCTCCGTTGCTTATCTTGTGTTGATTTGAGATTCACTTTGAGTCTTGCTTTCTCACTTCTTCCTCTCCACCGATCTATAAGCT
The DNA here is from genome assembly GCA_009805545.1 of Oryza longistaminata. Taxonomy (NCBI): domain Eukaryota; kingdom Viridiplantae; phylum Streptophyta; class Magnoliopsida; order Poales; family Poaceae; genus Oryza; species Oryza longistaminata. Next base: position 32,212,535 of record CM020179.1, on the reverse strand, counting down.
TGGATTTCATGTGTTTGTGAGAGTGGTTGATCTGAGTTTTGTTTTAGTGCTTGGTGTTGACTTCGTGAAGATTTTTTGAGCACTCAATTCATCTCCAAGAAATCTTTGTTGCATTTGTTACTCTTGGTAGTTGAAGACACCTAGACGACTAGGAGTCAACCTCGAGACACCGATTTGTTTGTGGTGTGCCGAGGGAGTTTGTGAAGGTAGGATCTCACCTCCGAATGGGAAGAGATACCTTTAGTGGAAGAAGGAGTGCATTTGTGCAACCTCACAAGGATAGGGTTGGAAAAGACCTGGCTCATTGTGAGCTCCTCAATGGAGAGTAGAATCCCCTCAAGTATTTGAACTTCGGGAGCATATCGTCTTACAAGAATCCTGGTGATATATCTCGCGCACTCATCTATCTTAGCTAATTGATGCTGCTAGTAGTTTACTTGTTGTTTGTGCAATCATTTCCTTACTTGTACCACTACACTTTTTTGCTTGCTTTACTAGCTTGCTCGTAAATCTGAGATTTTCGGAATATCCAAAAATAATATGGAAATATCCGAAAATAGTTTGGAATATCCGAAAAGTCTAGCTTCCTCATTTACGTAAAAGCTTTAAATGCCTATTCACCACTCTTAGGTGACATCAAGGTCCTTTCAACCTACAATGCTATATCGATATTACATACGGTTATGGACTGGGTGATCATTTCTCCATGAATCATCGTTGAGATCTAAGTATTTGTAGCACATAACGAGCATGATGTGAATTGCCATAAAAGAACTAACTAGAGGCTAGATTGTTACGAACAACAATTCATGGCTCCAGCAATGACTACCAAATGAGAATAAAAAGTTAATATGGTTCACTAAAAGAACATATGGCCATATACAACACATATACTAAATGTAATATCCATAGGCGGAACAATTATCCCTTACAACTTGATATGGATTAGAGTTAGAGGTTTATGATAACCATGTATCAAAATGACAAAAGAGGTTGTAAACAACTATCATGATGATAGTTTTCACCCATCTCATATCCTTTAAAATTTGAAGCATGCTACTAAATATTCCAACTATGTTGGAAGTGCTAGTTCTGGGCTATGACTCTGATTGCTTATCTATCCATACCCCTTTGGGACATATTGCGATTGTGTAGATTACGGGTTATAGAAAACTTTGTGTAGTTGTTTAAAAAATATGTTGGTTGGCAAATCTTGGTTGTTTGGCGACCCCGGTTTTTGGTAATGCCATTTATCTAAGCTAAGTGTGTAAAGACTAGAAAACCCCTCAAAATCTTCAATTTCCTATGTCAGCACACATCCTACCAATGGATATATACATTCCTTCCCTTGCCCAACCTTAACAAATAAAGGGTGAGCAAGTCTAGTAGGTCTTCATTGAGTATTACCATCATTGGAGAGAGAGACCATATCAAAGGGCAGGCACGACCATGGGGTTCAAACGGTGAGTAGTCAGACCGATCAATCCCTACGATCCCTTGTTATCCTCTTCTTGTTTTACTCTTTGTTCGTCTTAGTTGTGAAATTGAGTGAAGAATTGTTAGATTTAGTGTTTGAAAATCTTTTGGGTTTTAATTTGCATGATGTAAATCCTTCTTCTTAGAATGGTCATCTTGTTCTCTAGTCTCCACCATGGTCACCATGGTTACTTTCTAGCCTTCATTTGCTCTATGACTATCTCTTGTATGCCTTTGTTGTTTGAGATACATTCTGAATTTGAGGGGAATGGGAGCACATTATGGTGAAGTTGAGGTTTGGGAGGAAAGCAGATGGCATGAGGGGGAGGATGGAGGAGATGAGGTTGGGGAGGAATGGAGGCGGCGTGAGGGGGAGGCGGCGCGGTGTGGGATGGGGGAGTAGGCTGACTGTGAGAGACAAATTAGGGCAGAGGAGAGTTGGTAGTTGTTGGACTTTATGGGCTAAAGGCTATTGGGCTGGAATAGTGTGGGCTGGCTAGTACCTTTTCACTCTTTCTCGTGTCATATGGTTATAATATAAAATTTACGTTACAAATTGTTATTAATTGGGTATCAATCCAAGTCGTCGACTAGATTTGTTGAGGTTCATGTCCCAGGTCTAGTGGCGAATCTAGTTTTTGGGCTTGGTTTGGGCTCCTGCTCCGCCTGTAGTTAAGGGCAGACCAAGCCTCAAGACACACATGCCATTGCCCGAAGCCTAGGAAACAAAGCCCATTAGGTCCAGCAAACTTTCACCATATAATGGGTGAGTTCGGAAGCGCTGCAGCTACAGGACTCAGGAAGCAAGATTATGCTAGGAGAGCTGCAGCGCTGTGGCTGTGCAGCCACAGCCCAGCTGAACCGAACAGACCCAATGGTGGTCTTGGCCCAAACATGCCATGTGCTGGCCAGATCTCCGCAAAACCTAGGTCCGCCCCTACCTGTAACCATCTCGTCCCTCCCAAATCAAAGAGAGAAGAAATAATCGCTGGTAGGATTGGATTGAGAAAATCATAACTAAATATGCATGGTGTTGTGTTGGCACTATACCTTTTAAATTTCTTTCAAATGCATGTTATGTAGGATTTATTTTGTACTAAATATATTGACCGGTAGGTTCCACATCCATTAACATCATTCTTCAACTCAGCTTCCCGGTGACCTTTGTTCTTAGTAAAAGGCTCTAGGTTTTTTTTCCTGTTTTTTTCTTTATCAATTTGTATTCTCGAGTATTACTGGTACTATATTTGATTTATCTTCTTATCATTGAAGGTCCATTAAGCCACAAACTTCCATGCGTACATCAGTGAAGGTGCATAAGTTGACGACAGAAGATGCAATGAATTACATTCTTACCATCAAGAATAAATTTTTGCGTCACCCTGAGAAGTTCCATGCATTCATACACACCATGATTGATTTCTCCAGGGGCAGGTGAGTAATAGTCATTAACATAGGGTGGTTGCTTACAAAATCATGACTGGATAGATTGGAGCAAGAAATTCTCATGTGTTACTAGTTGTATGTGGATAACAAGTTTTATTGAAACTTTGGTTATGCAGGATTAACACTCATACTGTTATTGAACGTGTGAAGATCCTTTTTGATGGGTATCCTGATCTACTCCTTGCATTCAACAAGTTCTTGCCAAGAGGCATAAATGCAATCTGATGAAGAATTTTGTCTAAAGATGTTTCCTCGTTTAAGGCTCAAGCTCGCTAGCTATAATAAATCTTTGATAACTTTATGAGTTGGTTTACTCATCTATTTTAATTGAATAATTTAGCAATGCTACATTTGTTCTTATCGTACTTGTCTAAGTACCTAAGTGCCGACTATATTTTGGAGTGTTGTTATTCTTATTTTATCTATGCCATCTATTTGGTGGAGATAGAGATTCTAAGTAGCTAGTGAGTATTCATTTGGTGAAAAATCTAGAGAAGCTAAGGCATCATTTTGAAGAGATTCTCTATTTGGCTACTTCCTCGGTTATCGTGAACACACTAACTAAACTACTACGATGATTTTTTTTCTAAACATTTTCTGTATAGAAGTTTATTTTAAAAAAATAAAACAATTTGTCATGTTTACAATAGTTGGTACTTAATTAATCATGTTCTAGTTATCTATCGTGTTTTCCATGCCGTAGAGTAGCTCAGATAGACAACCTATTTGAGTGCTGCATATGTTATCCAGCCTCTGCTACTATTTTATTTTCTCGATTCTATAAACACTAGGTCTGAACTATTTAGGGAGCTCAAGATTTCGGGAGTAGCTATAGCTACAGGAAGCTCCCCAAACTTGTCCTTGCTCTCTTACCAATATTTGTCTCACGTTGCATTTAACGCTCGCATGGTTTGTTTGTTCAATGTAGGAGCTATCACCATTGATCATGTTTGTACCACATCAGTCGTACTTATTTACTTGATTTTTTTTCTCTCCTAACTGTTTTTTTGGCTTTCTAATGGTCTTGAATTGATTCTTGTTGCTTTGGCACCCTAATGTGTTGTCCATAGCAATACTACTATTCCGGATGAACTATGTTGTAATGAAATAGAACCATGGAAAATTGGCAGACCCATGTTGTTCTGTTAAATGCTGTAGACAGATTGCCATCACTTGACCAATGTTGCATCAAAAGTGTTGAAGATGCTACGGTTGTGTAAAAAATAGCACATATATTTTAACTATTTGCCACTCTTACAAGTGGCAATTAAGGATTTGCCATTAGACTGACATGTCATAGACACATGAGGTGTGCAAATGTGATGACATAAGCTTTTTTTTTTTTTCTGCTACCATTGCACCTTATCTAATAAGGTAAATTTGAAATATGATGGTGTTTCGAAGTAAAAAAGGAAGAGCTAAAGATTCTCAATCAACACTCTCATTGGGCTGCAATAATCGAGTGTCAAAGCAAATATACCAAGCAAAGAACAATAGCGTGTTTCTAAACTATATATATGGAATTTGGTGCTTGTTTTGATCGATTTGCATCTATGACATAGTCCCCATGGTTCACGCACCATTACCTGCTCTCCATGGTCTTCAACTATCTTCCAGATCTCCACTTACCCCAATTATCTTGTCGAAGCATAATGCTTCAAAACTGCAAAAGGTTCAAACATTTGTTATCACTTAAGCAGGAGCAGCACAGGTCAACAACAATTACTCCCTCCGTTTCATATTGTAAGACTTTCTAACATTGCTCATATTCATTTAAAAGTTAATGAATCTAGACACATATATATACCTAGATTCATTAACATCTTTATTAATGTGGGCAATGCTAGAAAGTCTTATATTGTGAAACGGAGGAAGTATCAAATAAGATAATAACTAGCTAAACTAGCCTTTAAAATATAAAATATACTAAAAACTACAATGATTTGTCCTACTAGGTCCTCATCCTATCCCACCAAGTTCTACAAACCTAAGAGTCCACATGAAACGATACAACATACTACATTAATACTACTAACAACACTACAATTAGGGCTGTCAAAAAAAGCTCGAGGCTCGTGCGCCACTCGTGCTCGGCTCGTTTCGGACTGGATTCGAGCTCAAATCGAGCTCTTAATGAGCCGAGCCCAAGCCCATGTGCGAGTTCACGAGCTTTGTCGGCCCGAGCTCAAGCTTCTTATGAGCCTAGATGTATGTGTAATTTTTATCTTTTATATAACAAACTAGTGCTAAGGATAACTTAGAATACATTCATTTGAAAAATTAGTTTGTGATGGTATCATATATTAATCTTAAATTCTCGTAAACTTCTTTTTTCATATTATTAATTTAGAATTATTGTTTTTATAAAATATTATCATCAAAATATGGAACATGTTTTAGGTTTACTTAATTTCATTCATCTTACACCTCACAGCCGATTCGGTCAGATCGCATCGGCTAGGTTCACACGATATGTCATCGACTTACTGGCTGATCGGCTATCGTATTCTAATTTGATTGATTTTCTTGTTTATTCTTGTTGGTGATCGGATCAAACGAACCTGGCACGCTCTAAACCTAAAAGCGTTTTAGACCTGCACTGGAACTAAGCCGAACTCCCAGGCCGCCGTGTTTCTCGTCATCAGACTCCTAATGGGCTTTGAAGGCCCAATTAAACGTCTTACATATTCAGGAGCAAGGGGCATGGGACCGTCTGACACAACACGTGAGAAACCTAGTCGTTACCAAGATGAAGAGCATCAAGGACACGAGATCTCCTTGCTGAAGCCCATGCCGGTGAGAAATTGACACGTTGGGAGTCCATTTAAGAGTACCTGAGTAGAAAACCTAGCCAACAACCTACTTAAAATATCCCGCTAAACTTGGCTAAATCTTATGCAAGACTTCAAGTAAAAATGGCCAAAAAGCAGAGTGAAAGCACGTGTCAAATTTGAGAGCAATTCTTGGCTCCTTTTGAGATTGCAAGAACTTTGCCGTTTGTTGCACAAGCATGACGTTATCTTGGATAAACCGACCTTTTATAAAAGTACTTTGGTTACCAAATGTTGTAGATGGCTAGCAGCAAAGGGCGATGATCCTAATCCTCTGTTGCAGCAATATGTAGGACATGATCAGGAAAATGTGACTCCCATTCTACTGAGCAAAAGATCATTCTATCCAGTTTGACAAGAGTAAGAGAGTCCCTATTATTTGACCAAGTATAATTTCTAACATGCAAGGGGATTTCCTTGACTACCTAAACGTCCCCATCATGGCCCTATTGAGATTATCATTATTCTTCTGTGCATCCTTATAAACAAGATTAAATCTCCTGCGATTTAGCCTAGGACCCAAAGAATGCAACAGAATACCCCAAAGATCATGAAGGAAAAAGAATCGTCTCATCTCATCTTGTGGCCTGTAAACACAATTCAATCACCATGACCCCTATCTTGGGACAGAACTGGACTGAGGCACTATGTGAATCAACCCTACCGGAACTAATGGATCCAAGCTTGCTTCTCCATGCAATCAAGATACCACCAGTTGCCCCCACCGAAGGAACTTTAACAAAATTGTTATCAAAATCAGACCCAAGCATAGCCAAGATAGTGAAATGAAGGAAGATTGTCATGTTTATAGAGTTGGGATGATCTAGGTGACAATTAATTGTTTCTTTTTAAAAAACAATAGAAATTTTGATAGAGATGGAAATATTTCAGGTATTATATAGGGTGTCGCATGGAGTGTTCGGACACTAATAAAAAAACTAATTACAAAATCCGTCAGTAAACCACGAAACGAATTTATTAATCCTAATTAATCCGTCATTAGTAAATGTTTACTGTAGCACCACATTGTCAAATTATGGAGCAATTAGGCTTAAAAGATTCGTCTCGCAAATTAGTCACAATCTGTGCAATTAATTATTTTTGGCCTATATGTAATACTTCATGCATGTGTTCAAACATTCGATGTGACATGATGTAAAATTTTTGTGTGGGAACTAAACAGGGCCTTAATCATCTAACATGTACTATATTGGTCATATCTCAAATTTGCTAGTTCTTTGGTCACCTGATCAGAGTGATAGCCATCTAAGTTAAACATTTTTGCATTATAATGTAGTAGCACGTCAGATTAGTTAATGTGTGATTTTGTGACATTCTAGGCCACTAATATAGAACCGGGTGACAGAGCCCAGTGGCCCATCACTGAGGCACTCACTTGTAACAAGCCGAAATACGCCCCATTGCAAGGTATGGCCTCCTAGACACAGGGAATGCTAACTGGCGCGCGTGCGCTAGTTACGGAACTGGCGCGCACGCCAGCTGGCGGTCCCACGCAGTTTTTTTTCGCTATTTTTTTCGTGTTCATATTACTAATTTAGAATTATTTTTTTTATAAAATATTATCATCAAAATATGGAACATGTTTTAGGTTTACTTAATTTCATTCATCTTACACCTCACAGCCGATTCGGTCAGATCGCATTGGCTAGGTTCACACGATATGTCATCGACTTACTGGCTGATCGGCTATCGTATTCTAATTTGATTGATTTTCTTGTTTATTCTTGTTGGTGATCGGATCAAACCAAATAGCACGCCCTAAACCTAAAAGCGTTTTGGACCTCCACTGAAACTAAGCCGAACTCCCAGGCCGTCGTGTTTCTCGTCATCAGACTCCTAGTGGGCTTTGAAGGCCCAATTAAACGTCTTACATATTCAGGAGCAAGGGGCATGGGACCGTCTGACACAACACGTGAGAAACCTAGTCGTTACCAAGATGAAGAGCATCATGGACACGAGATCTCCTTGCCGAAGCCCATGCCGGTGAGAAATTGACACGTTGGGAGTCCATTTAAGAGTACCTGAGTAGAAAACCTAGCGAACAACCTACTTAAAACATCCCGCTAAACTTGGCTAAATCTTATGCAAGACTTCAAGTAAAAATGGCCAAATAAAAGCAGAGTGAAAGGCTTTACACGTGTAAAATTTGAGAGCAATTCTTGGCTCCTTTTGAGATTGCAAGAACTTTGCCGTTTGTTGCACAAGCATGACGTTATCTTGGATAAACCGACCTTTTATAAAAGTACTTTGGTTAGGAGATACCAAATGTTGTAGATGGCTAGCAGCAAAGGGCGATGATCCTAATCCTCTGTTGCAGCAATATGTATGACATGATCAGGAAAATGTGACTCCCATTCTACTGAGCAAAAGATCATTCTATCCAATTTGACAAGAGTAAGAGAGTCCCTATTATTTGACCAAGTATAATTTCTAACATGCAAGGGGATTTCCTTGACTACCTAAACGTCCCCATCATGGCCCTATTGAGATTATCATTATTCTTCTGTGCATCCTTATAAACAAGATTAAATCTCCTGCGATTTAGCCTAGGACCCAAAGAATGCAACAGAATACCCCAAAGATCATGAAGGAAAAGAATCTTCTCATCTCATCTTGTGGCCTGTAAACACAATTCAATCACCATGGTACTCCTATCTTGGGACAGAACTGGACTGAGGCACTATGTGAATCAGCCCTACTGGAACTAATGGATCCAAGCTTCTCCATGCAATCAAGATACCACCAGTTGCCCCCACCGAAGGAACTTCAACAAAATTGTTATCGAAATCAGACCCAAGCATAGCCAAGATAGTGAAATGAAGGAAGATTGTCATGTATATAGAGTTGGGATGATCTAGGTGACAATTAATTGTTTGTTTTTTTAAAACAACAATAGAAATTTTGATAGAGATGGAAATATTTGAGTTGCAAATATGGAGTGTGAATACCGGAACATGAGAAATGATTGATCTGACGTTACAATTGGAGATAATGACTTGATCTTTATTGGATTGCTTATATTTGAATAGAGGGTTTGAAAAGTTTGCTTCCTTTGTTTTGTTAATGATTGGTTGATGATGAGATAGCTCACCAGATGAACTGCTATGAGAATGAAAATTTTGTATTACATACTTTAGTATGAATGTCTTTCTGAAATCATCAAAATTAGGTTTGCTACAGTTCTGATCAGGCGAGGGATAAATTTCTAGACATCAGAAATTTCCTACTTAAGCTTCCAGGTGCGCATTCAGTTTTTCTTTATTTCATCATAGTTCTTTATTTTTAAAAAGTGCCAAGGGATGTGCTCATGTTCACCTGCACTGTTTACAGTATGTATCTCCTGCACTCTTTACAGTATGTATCTTCATGATGACCATGGATTCTTCATCTTTGTTTATCATTGCTTGCCAATGCAACAGAACCAAAATTGAGCATATGCACATATATATGAATTTGTACAAATTCCTTTTCCAGCCGCAAACATGAAAAGGCAATGCCTGAAGCTAAACAGGGCAACAAAATCATGACAAACCAAGTGCATTTCAGCACAAATTGGTCATCGCTTGCCGTGCAACAGAAACAATAGCAGCCACCTATTCCAGAATTCACATGACCCAAGTTTCTTATCAAGCGAGAGTATATGACCATTGGCAGGCAAATGATTTATGTTTAATCATCTAACATGTACTATATTGGTCATATCTCAAATTTGCTAGTTCTTTGGTCACCTGATCAGAGTGATAGCTTTCTAAGTTAAGCATTTTTGGCAATTATAATGTAGTAGCACGTCAGATTAGTTAATGTGTGGTTTTGTGACACTCTAGGCCACTAATATAGAACCGGGCATCAGCCATATGTGACGGAGCCCAGTGGCCCATCACAGAGGCACTCAGTTGTAACAAGCCGAAATACACCCCATTTTAAGGAATGACCTCCTAGCCGCACCTATCATCGATGACTACTTATCTTTGATGGTCTAACACAGGACATCTGCGACGAGCCACAACCAAACCTGTCACCGATGAGGGGTCATCGGCGACAGGTGCAAGCTAACCACCTGTGAAACATGACTATAGTTATCTTTGACGGGCTCCTGTTCATGGCCCGTCATAGGTAGCAGTGATTATATACACCCTGACCCTTTGTAAAATGGTTATCCCAATCTAGTGTACTGTCAAATTTTGCTCTAGCACCACAATATCCAGCGTAACATAACACGTGTGATTTTGTGCAACTTGTTTGTGAAGTTTACTTAAGAAAATGTGAAGGTATAAATTTCCAAGGTGCTCTCCAGATTACAATAATCATCCGTATTTTCTTGTCCTCCTCTATCTCTTCCTCTTCATGTCATCATCCTCATTATCCCTGAAAGAAATATAAACATGCCATGCTACAGATATGATGTTCACAGGTGGCGTCCAGCTTCCCTTTGACCCTATTCCTCGAGCCATTATCTAGTGACCTTTGTCCTTAGTAAAAAGTCTTTAGTTTTCCCTATATTTTTGCTCTCGAGTTTGTATTCTTGAAAGATATAATGGTATCCAGTTTAATTGATCTCCATATCAGCAACCAACTTCCATGCCTTTATCAGCATAGGTGCATTAGGTAACGAGAGAACAAACGCGTACCTTCTCACCATTAAGAACAATTTTTTAGAACATCCTAAGAAATATTATCAGTTAGTTGGAATCATGTGGGGTTTCTACGAGCACAGGTGTCGAGAGGGTGGTCCCTCGGACAACAGGGAGTGGAGATCCCTTCCCGAGAGTGAAGATCCGACCAGAGGTTTGCGGTGAGAGGCACGGACTATTTGCAATCAGAAAGGGTTCACGGAGCCCGACCACCCAGCGCAGAGAGGGAGATAGGAGTTTATATAGGTTCAGGCCACCCGGAGGTGTAATACCCTACTCCTGTGTTGGTGTTCATCGTCTTCTCTAGATCAGCTAAGTACAAAGGAGGCCTTTTTAGGCTACAAAGCGAGAGTACTCATCTAAAAGAATCCAACCCTTTCATCCGTATCTGGTCCCTTTCCATTTATAGTCCAAGGAGGGGCTCACATTATTACCAATCTACTTAGTCTTGTCTTATCAGCCATCTTGTCGTTGCCGGCTGGTTCCCTAACACGGTCTTCAAGAAACCCTTTGAGTCTTGCGATTGATATTACCCCGGGCTCTGTCTGAGACAGTTGGGATGTCGCCAGTGTGCTCGCCATGTGGTGCATGGTGGGCCTGACGAGATCCGACCTACCCGAAACAGCGCCACGGTTGCTTCTCCGCTTGCTTGGATAAATCGAGTGGCGCGAGGCATGTGCGACGTGTGTCCAAGGCACCACCGGTCCTAGGTGACTCAGCGCTGGCGTCTTGTCCACATCCTTTGAACTTCAAACTGGCTGGGGATCCCCCATGATCCTGTTTCATTTATGGCGGGGCATGCTATCTCACTACTAGATGTGGAGCACGCCCAACTTCCTGGCAAGTTCTGAGGTTGCGCCCTTCCACGTTTAAAGAAGTTTGGGTATCCTCGGATGAGCTTCTCGAATATACAAGATTTTCATTTAATTTGCAATGTGGTTCACTATGCGAGCATATTTTTTATGGGTTACTAGAGTTACTCATTGCTTTCAATACATTCTTGCCAAGATGCATTATCAAAATTTAGTGAATGATAAGAATTTGGTCTGAACATCTTTGTTCGCTCAAGGTTCTGGATTTGTGTTCGCAGTACTCATTTGGAGTACCAAAGTCCTAACAATATATCATAGTGATATTATTTTTATTCAATCTACATGTTCCATGGTTGCATCTGATCATAGTTGCCTAGTATGTGTTAGATTTAATTGGGTAATTGATCCAATTAAATCAAATAAATTCCAACGCTCACTATGCTAGAAATTTATGTGTATTCATTCTCTTATGGGACATCAATGGGATGAAGAGTTTTGAGAATTAACCCATTTAATTAACGAATTGGTAACCAATATCAATTACTCCTAATTGATGGTTGGTTGATGGTTGTGTAGTGGAGGATAATTGATGACAATTAGTTACTCTATTCCTCTTCCTATTCCATGACTCTCTTACTCTTCATCTTTCATTTATCCTATAAAATGAGAATGGATTTGATCTCCCGTGGGAGAAGAGGCACACTGTCGAAACAAGATTTCGGCAATACTAAAAGGGGGTGGCTATCAAGCTGGAAAAGTGTATGGGTTTGGAGACAAAGGATTTATACAGGTTCAGGCCTTCTTATTCAAGAAGTAATACCCTACTCCTGTCCGGGGATGAATCCGCCGAGTGTATTATTGGATGTATAATCTCTAAGAAAGTTGATGTCCCAGGAAGGACTCGGACCCCTCCTTATATAGGGGAAGGAGTCCGTATTACAAGGGATAACTCATATCCTTATCAGAATACGAGAGTATAGATAAAATACAATCGTAACCGACTAAACCTCAGGGTATTTCCTTGACGTACAAGTTAAGAAACAAACCCGAGATATAAATAAAGATATTCTATCTATATTTGGTATCATATATCCAGTCTAAATATAATCGCCGTGTAGATATGGGGTATCCATAATCTCCACAGTATGCGAGTATTGCCATTGCCTTACAACCCAAATCTACACCACAAGAGAGCTCGATGTACGTATAAATAAATTCAAAATTTCATTGCAAACGTATCGATTTGTCGTTTACTAATTAATTTCATACATTCATAGGTTATTCACATGAGGGAGAGTCTAAAACAGTTAGTTAGGCACTCCCGGAACGCGCGCGCCCAATAGCTTTTCCGCCTAGCCACACCCATCATCGATGACTACTTATCTTTGATGGGCTATATTTGTGGTCTGACATAGGACATCTGTGACGAGCCACAACCAAACTCGTCACCAATGAGGGGTCATCGGTGACATGTGCGAGCTTTACACCTGTGAAAGATGACTATAGTTATCTTTGATGGGCTCCTGTTCATGGCCCGTCATAGGTAGCAGTGACTATGTACACCCTAAACCTTTGTAAAATGGTTATCCCAACCTAGTGTACTGTCAAATTTTGCTCTAGCACCACAATATCCAGCTTAACATAACACGTGTGATTTTGTGCAACTTGAACAGTACCAGCCAAGCTTTCGTGAAATTTACTTAAGAAAATGTGAAGGTATAAAGTTCCAAGGTGCTCTCCAGATTACAATAATCATCCGTATTTTCTTGTCCTCCTCTATCTCTTCCTCTTCATGTCATCATCCTCGTTATCCCTGAAAGAAATAAAAACACGCCGTGCTACAGATATGATGTTCACAGGTGGCGTCCTGCTTCCCTTTGACCCTATTCCTCGAGCCATTATTTAGTGACCTTTGTCCTAACTCCTAACTAAAAAGTCTTTAGTTTTCCCTGTATTTTTCCTCTCCAGTTTGTATTCTCGAAAGATATAATGGTATCCGGTTTAATTGATCTCCATATCATGAAAGGCCAGTCGAGCGACCAACTTCCATGCCTCTATCAGCATAGGTGCATTAGGTAACAAGAGAACAAACGCGTACCTTCTCACCATTAAGAACATTTTTTTAGAACATCCTAAGAAATATTATCAGTTTGTCGGAATATGTAGGGTTTCTACGAGCGCAGGTGTCGAGGGGGTGGTCCCTCGGACAGCGGGGAGTGGAGACCCCTCCTCGAGAGTAAATATCCAACTAGGGGGTTTGCGGTGAGAAGCACGAACTATCTGCAATCAGAAAGGGTTCACGGGGCCCGACCACCCAACACAGAGAGGGAGACAGGAGTTTATACAGGTTCAGGCCACCCGGAGGTGTAATACCCTACTCTGTGTTGGTGTTTGTTGTCTTCTCTAGATCAGCTAAGTACAATGGAGACCTTTTCAAGCTACAAAGCAAGAGTACTGATCTAAAAGAATCCAACCCTTTCATCCGTATATGGTCCCCTTCCTTTTATAGTCCAAGGAGGGGCTCACATTATTACCAATCTACTATTAGTCTTGTCTTATCAGCTATCTTATTGTTGCCGGCTGGTTCCCTAACACAGTCTTCAAGAAACCCTTTGAGTCTTGCGATTCATATTACCCCGGGCTCCGTCTGAGACAGTTAGGATCTCACCAGTGTGCTCGCCACGTGGTGCGTGGTGGGCCTGACGAGACCCGACTTGCCCGAAACAGTGCCACGGTTGCTTCTCCGCTTGCTTGGATAAATCAAGTGGCGCGAGGCATGTGTGATGCGTGTCCAAGGCGTCACTGGTCCTAGGTGACTCAGCGCTGGCGTCTTGTCCACGTCCTTTCAACTTTAGACTGGTTGGGGATCCCCCATGATCCTGTTTCATTTATGGCGGGGCATGCTGCCTAACAGTTGGCTGTGGAGCACGCCCAACTTTCCGGCAAGTTCTAAGGTCGCACCTTCTCGTGTTTAAACTTTAAAGAAGAAGTTTGGCAATCCTCGGATGAGTTTCTCGAAGATGTTGTTGGTGAAGGAATATTCCAATACTATGTATTTTGCACGTCTCGATGCTCCTCTAGTCAGAGGGACGTGAGCCCTATAAGGACCAAGGTGAGCTCGGGGCCCGGAACAAGGCCGGGCCTGAGGCAAACCTCAATTTACACCTTTATGCTTTGTATGTCTCGGCACTCATCATCCTCGAGTAGTGCATGACTCATGCGAACTAAGGTGAGCCCGGCGCCCAAGACCAGGCCGGGCCCGAAGCATACCTTAGCTTGTTCTCTTAAGATATAAATCTTGCAGATTTCTACGCCCCTTTTGCCGAGGACCGTAGAACCTACAAGGACTAAGGTGAGCCTGGGACCTAGGACAGGGCCGGGTCCGAGGCAGACCATAGGCTATATTCTTAACAAGCATTTGGGGTATGCTTGGGACCCAAGCCAGGTCCCAAGCTACTTTTATGCTCAGAGATTTGAGTCATACACGCAGTATTCCTCCTCAGCTAGGGAGAATCCCATATATGAAAACTTAGGTGGGCCCGGGACCCACCAGAGTGGGCCCCTAGCTACGTCACCCTAGGGTTACCTTTTTATTTTTAAAGATATTCTGAGCATGCTATTTATTTGATAATGATCCTTTTGCCAGATAAATGGGTACCCTGGTTTCCATTTCACCGACAGCAGGTGAGTCACAAGCATGAAGAATGAAAACATAAGGAATGTATGTAAAATCATGGCCGATTAGACTATAGAGAGAGATTCTCATCTATGTTGCAGGAGTTGTTTATGGATCACCTAGTAAATAAATATCGTCAATTGCTCGGTTATACATGATTTTCATTTCATTTACAGTGTGGTTCACTATGCGAGCATCTTTTTTATGGGTTACCAGAGTATCTCATTGCTTTCAATACATTCTTGCCAAGTTGCATTATCAAAATTTGGTGAATGATAAGAATTTGGTCAGAACATCTTTGTTCGCTCAAGGGTCTGGCTTGCTAGTGACAAATTTATATGCAATAGGCTTTTGCACTGATTTGTGTATCAACCACTGTGTTGATTTGTGTATCAACCATTGTTATCAAATTGCCTGAAAAATACTGGTTATTTAGTCATTCAGTAATGCTGGATTTGTGTTTGCAGTATTCATTTGGAGTACCAAAGTCCTAACAATATATGATAGTGATATTATTTTTATTCAATCTACATGTCCCATGGTTGCATCTGATCATAGTTGCCTAATATGTGTTAGATTTAATTGGGTAATTGATCCAATTAAATCAAATAAATTCCAAGGCTCACTATGCTAGAAATTTATGTGTATTCATTCTCTTTTGGGATATCAATGGGATGAAGAGTTTTGAGAATTAATCCATTTGATTAATGAATTGGTAACCAATATCAATTACTCCTAATTGATGATTGGTTGATGGTTGTGTAGTGGAGGATAGTTGATGACAATTAGTTACTCTATTCATCTTCCTATTTCATGACTCTCTTCCTCTTCATCTTTCATTTCTCCTATAAAATGAGAATGGGAGAAGAGACACACACTTTTCATCCACTTCCAATGTTGTTGCTGCTACGGTAATCCTATCCTGACGAGTGTGTGCACACGCATTAGGAGAGTAGGCCTTCGAAACCACGCACTGCTACGACGTTTGCACGGACAGGTGGGCGATCAGGTTTTTGGGGAGTGCAAGGCGTGACTACTCACTATTCATCAACGTCTACTTCATCTTCATCAACATGTTGACTGGGGGAGGCGTCAACGGTGGACATGTCGGCAGCGGTACTGGAGGAGGCGAGAACAACAACACCAACGGAGGCAACAGCAACAACAATGTCTCATCCTCAGGAGCGTTCTCTGGGTATATTACTCTAATCACCTTAGTGTTAAACATGTTACTAGATGATGCTATTATTGTTACTAGCATTTTCATGTTTAGCACTGTCACTGGATCATTTCAGTTTCCACATGTCATGTTTATTATCTTTTTTCTGGATTAAAATATGCTGAATTATGACCATATTTCCAACAGTATGTTTGTTCAAACATAGGAGACATCATTGTTGGCTATGTTTCTACCACACCATAGACCTAAGTTACTTTATAGTTCTCTCCTCCTGACTATGTTATCTGGTTTATAAATTCTAATAGTCTTCAATTGATTATAGTTGCTCACCCTAATTTGTTGTCCTTCACGGTACAACTTATTAAAAGCTTGAGATTCAGTGGATCCATGGAAAATAAATAGAACCATTTTGTTGAGTTGTATGCTGCACATAGACTACGCACTCTATTAAACAATGTTGCATCAATATAATGAAAAGTCGCCATTTAACATTATAACTCCAATAAACGCCTCTATTGATAGTAGAGGATCATCACTTTAACAAATAGTGTGTGCGCGCGCGCGTGTGTAACTTCCAGCTGCTTCAAACCAGTTAATGTCAAACAACATATATAGTAACTAGAGAACTACATCATGTGTCCAAGTTTTCCCTATATGGCTGATAAACACATGCATCACCCATTTGGTGTTGGTTTGACTGGATTTTCACAAGGGTGGAGTTAATATTGAGCTGATTGAACATTTTCTGTATATGACGCAATACACATGGAGCGTGGAAATTTTATCCTAGGCAGCTTGCCCTGTATGCACTGGAATTTTGCTCGTTACTTAAGTAATGTTTCGGGTTGATAATGGGACCTACAAGGCTATATCGTTGTTAATGGAACCTGCTGATAAACACATGCATCACCCATTTGGTGTTGGTTTGACTGGATTTTCACAAGGGTGGAGTTAATATTGAGCTGATTGAACATTTTCTGTATACGATGCAATACACATGGAGCGTGGAAATTTTATCCTAGGCAGCCTACCCTATATGCACTGGAATTTTGCTCATTACTTATGTAATGTTTCGGGTTGATAATGGGACCTACAATGCTATATCGTTGTTAATGGAACCTACAATGCTATATAGTTGTTACAGACGGTTATAGACTATGG
This sequence comes from Oryza longistaminata, assembly GCA_009805545.1. NCBI lineage: Eukaryota > Viridiplantae > Streptophyta > Magnoliopsida > Poales > Poaceae > Oryza > Oryza longistaminata. Next base: position 32,195,301 of record CM020179.1, on the reverse strand, counting down.
GTGATGATTTCCACGTGAATCACCATTGAGATATAACTCTTTGCAATGCATAATGTGCATGATTAGTACCAAACTCCCAACTAGCATATTGTCATAAAAAAACTAACTTGGGTCTAGATTGTTACAAATAACGATTCATGGCTCTGGCAATGATTAACAAATGAGAATAAAAAGTTATTGTGGTTCACTAATAGAACATAGAGCCATATATAACACATGTACCAAATGCAATATCCATAGGAGGAATGATTCACTACTTGATATAGATTAGAGGTCTATGATAAACCATATATCGAAAGGACAAAAAAAGGTTGTAAACAATTACAAATATGATTTTTTTTCACCCAGCTCATATCCTTCAAAATTTGAAGCATGCTGCTAAATATGAAGTGCTAGTTGTGGGCTATGACTCTAATTGATTATCTATCCATATCCCTTTGGGACAAATTGTGTTTATGTAGATTACGGGGTATAGACTAATTAGAGATTTTGTAGTTGTCTAAAGAATATGTTGGTTGGAAATCTTGGTCGTTTGGCAACCCTATTTTTTTTAATGCCATTTGTCTAAACTAAGTGTGTAAAGACTAGAATACCCCTAAAAAACTTTATTTTCCTATGACAGCTCACATCCTACTATTCAAAGCAACACATTAATTCATAAACTAAGAAAATGTAGGATACACTCTTTCCCTTCACCAACTTTAACAAATAATGGGTGGGTGCGGCTAGTAGGTCTTCATTGAGTATTACCATCATTGGAGAGAGAGTGGGGTTTAATCTTTCAGTTTAGTCATTTGTATCGGGGGTGGACGAAATACCAAAATTGCGCTCTCTCCAATGATGGTAATACTCAATGAAGACCTACTAGCCTTGCCCACCCTTTATTTGTTAAGGTTGGGGAAGAGAAGAAATGTATCCTACATTTTCTTTGTTTATGCATTAAATGTGTTGCTTTCATTGGTAGGATGTGAGCTAACAAAGGAAAATCAAGCTTTTGAGGGATTTTCTAGTCTTTACACACTTAGCTTAGATAAATGGCATTACCAAAAATCGGGGTCACCAAACGACCAAGATTTGCCAACCAACATATTCTTTAGACAACTACACAAAGTTGTCTATAACACGTAATCTACACAATCGCAATATGCCCCAAAGAGGTATGGACAGATAAGCAATCAGAGTCATAGCCCATAACTAGCACTTCCAATATAGTTGGATGTTGGAATATTTAGCAGCATATGCTGCAAATTTTGAAGGATATGTGATGGGTGAAAACAATCACCATGATAATTGTTTACAACCTTTCTCATCATTTTGGTACATGGTTATCATAAACCTCTAATCCATTTCAAGTTGTAAGGGATAATTGTTCCACCTATGGATATTGCATTTAGTATAAGTGTTGTATATGGCTCTATGTTCTATTAGTGAACCATATTAACTTTTTATTCTCGTTAGTGTCCATGTGACGAGGACTGACAGGGTCAGCTCAAGGCCGAGGATGTTACTCCGTAAGGGTCGAGACATCAAGTGACCAAGACAAATCATGATCCGTGTGTTCTCATTCTTTGTTCCTTTAGCTGATTGCAGTGACACGATCTATAGTAGATGTGATTGCTACCTCCAAATTTATCTATATCATTCACTCATAAATTAAGAGGTAATATATACAATATGTCACCCCTAATACACAAATACCAATACCTACAATACTCCCATATCCTTCTTGGAGTTTGTGTGGAGGCTACCTCTTGATTTAGGATTGACTCATCATCTCTCTCCTCCACCTCATCACCCAATTCTATGTGTCACTTTTAAAGGTAACATATGAAGCATTATAGCACTTGCCCTAACCACATGTACACACCACTGTTTGTGGAGTCAATGATTGGCTTCCCCAATACCAAAAAACAATTGTTTATGATAGAGGCTGAATGAGAAGGACCTACAATTTTATGGGCAATAGTAGAAATCTAATTATTGACCATCCTTGAAAATAAATTAAAGCTATAGTTCGAGAGACAAATTTATCTATACTGTTTGATAGAAGTGGCATTCTTAATCTTGGAAATCCAACTAATGATACCTTAATTGATTATTTTAATGTCAAAAGTCCCTTTATATAAATTATGAATCTGGAAATGGTTCCTAATACCCCATAGGTTGAGTAGTAGAAGTAAAAATATGCCAAGGAGAGGGTCTCCTCTGATTAGCTAAGCTTGTTGGTGAGATAGCAGCTTACCAAAATGATGAGCGGGTCCAATAGGATGACCAACAACGCTAGGGCTGAGTTCTTTCTCCAACTTTCCAACTCACCTCCCTCATATTCCGCGCACATACTTTTCAAACTGCTAAACGGTGTGTGTTTTGTAAAAAGTTTCTATACGAAAGTTGCTTAAAAAATCATATCGATCCATTTTTGAAAATAAAATTACCTAATACTGAATTAATCACACGCTAAAGGACCGCTCAATTTTTCGTGTGATGGAAATGTATTCCCAACACACAACAACAAACCCAGCCTAGGACTATGATACAATAGAATCATGCATACTCTCTCTATAAAAAAACAAATTTAGAATTGGATGTGACATATTCTACTCTGTCTAGATGGAATAAGACAAATCTAGGTTTTTTTTTTTACAGTGACAGATTAATTCCATGTGCAGGTGAAAGGTCTACACAGGTAGTCAATTTCTTTGTCTTTGTCGTTGAAAAATCAATTATGAGGAAAGCCTGAACCATTAAAATGGGGTTGCGGGAGAGCACAGGGCATTACAATTACAAGCCTTGTGCTGCTAGGTAAAACAGCAGAGGACCCCATTTTTCGTATGGCTAAGGCTGAGTTTGAGAGGAAGGGGAAAGAGAAGATCGGGAAGATACGCAAAACGATATGAGCTATTAGTACATAATTAATTAAGTATTAATTATTTTAAATTTCAAAAATAGATTAATATGATTTTTTAAAGCAACTTTTCTATAGATTTTTTTAAAAAAACACACCGTTTAGTAGTTCGGAAAGCGTGCACGTCAGAAAACGAGAGAAATCTTCTATAAAATCAGTCTTCATCACACTCTCAGTGAGAAGCCTGTTTTTGACAATTTATGACTCCTGCATTGTGTGCAGTATATATGTATCTTTATTATGCCCATGTACTCATGTCCTTATTTTGTTTTAGAATCCAAAATGGTGCATATTCATGAATATGAATCTGTCTAAATTTCTTTTCCAGCAGTTAGCGTGAAAAGCAGTGTGCGAATAAAAATGGGGGCAACAGGGTCATGACAAATAAAGCGACATCGCATATTAATCACTGCTTGCCAGTTGTATGGGTTGATGAATAACACGTAGCAATAACAAGTGGTCATTTAGAAATTATTGCTGCCAACAGACATGACGATAGATTGTTGCAACCGCACAGGCAATGCAGTTTAGTAAAGTTCATTTATGGAAGAGTAAATTTTAGAAAACTGCAGCATAGTAACAAAACTATCAGTTTGTTGCAACATTAGTGATCTATTTCAGTTTGTTTGCTGCAACATTAGTGACGTATTTCAGTTCGTTGCAACAACAGAGCACCATATCACATAGAAGTTACAGTTTTGTGATAATTTCTCACGCTTTTGTTGCAGCAAACTAAAATAGGTTACTGATGTTGCAGCAAACTAATAGTTTTATCACTATAGTTACAGTTTTCTGAAATTTACTCATTATGAAATCCAGCAAAAATCCAGCAAACCTGAGCCTCTATCTCCCAGGGGAGCTTCTTGTTGCTTAGTTTCCCTTGTATAGAACCTGAAAAGAACATAATGCCAACGGAGTATTGTAATGCAGCCATATAATAGATACCCAGTTTTATATGTACACCAATACGGGCAAATATTCAAGATTACCTTGCACTAGTTTGAGATATGATGCAAGAGCTTCACATTTGGCTTGTGCCTTACAGGTCCTTTCAGAATATCTTTCAATCTATCATCAGTTTCTGATGATATATATATCAACTCATAAATGTAAGTAGCGGAAATAATTTGACCAAACAGTGCAGATACAGTAACACCAGAAGGGAAGCAAAGGCAAAGGATGCTCACAAAAAGAAGAAGAAGAAACTATTGTTCCTTAGTTTGCAAAATAGTTTTTTTTGAGGATATAGTAGATACTACAATTAGTATAACACAATATTGCAATAAGATAATAAATACCACAACGATCTAAGTGGTTATAGCCTTGCAAACAAAATTAGGACATATGGATTTTAGGACCCACACCAGCATCAAGCTAAATGGAAAAGAAAGTTGCCCATGTGTCACGCCCTAAAAATCGCCTAAATTAAAATGCATATTTTAAATCATTTTTAGAAATTATTTTAAAAGCCTACAAGTTAAACTCTAATAATCTAGGAAAATTTTCAACATAAAAATGAGCTAGATAAAATTTTATTAAATACTTTGCTTGTTCCTCTATTTTCTAGATTTTTCTAGGAATTATTTGAGCAATGGAAGTATTTTTAATAAATGAAACAACATTTCACAAATTATTTTAATTGAAAAGTTCCAAAAATCCTCTTTTAAGTCGTTGGGCCGAATTTGGCCCAACACTCCCTCTCCCCCG
>CM020179.1:32179004-32189072 GCA_009805545.1 Oryza longistaminata | reverse complement strand
CGGTTCGTGAGCTACTGTTGTGAAACATTTATCGTGCCAACCACAAGCCAGCGTGGGCAACGGCTTTATCTTTTGTATAGCATGATTCATTATGGTGTGCCAGACTGTGAAGCGGCGAGAAGTCCGTGGGGGTCGCTGGGGAGTCCATTGCCTCTGGTTTTGAGGGGGAGATTATGATCCAGGAACGGTGCACTGTGGTGAGTTGTGTTGTGCGAGGGGTAATGTCACAGTTCCTTTCCGAGGTACCGTGGTGGTACTAAGGCGCATGGTGACATGTTGTGGGATTGTGTCTTGTGGGTACAGTGGTACACCTCTGATCAGAGTAAAACCATTTGAATAGCCGTGCCCGCGCTAATGGGTGAGTTGAGCAATGTTTTTCGTGATTAGTCTCACACTATTCATTAATGGTAATTGTGATAATTAATTTGACTCCTGGTTTGGAATGGTATATTCCTGGTATGGAGGTTTGATTTGTACAACCGGGGTTGGTGTTCAAATGAGGTTGGGACTATACAACATGGGTGTGTTGTATGGTGTTATTTAGTATTGATTAATTACTCAATTGTTTTACTATTCTCTTAAATATTTGTTAAATGCTGTTTATGCAAATGAGCTATATTATGTCATCCTTTGTTATCCTGTGCACTTGCATATTTGCTGTGTGGCTTGTTGAGTATGTCATATGCTCATTCTTGCAATATTCATTCATCAGAGAAGGAGTATTTCAGTGAAGGTGATGATCTGGAGGATTAGGCTTGTTCCTGGTTAAGATGCCTGTGGAGTGGAGTCGTCATAGCTGTTCCGTAGTTTGCTTTAGTTTAATTTTCCGCTGCGTAGAATGTTATTCTTTGAGAGGAACTATCCACCTCTGTAATAATTTATTATTTGCGAATATTAAATAGTTATTTATTTGTACTCTATTATCAATTTGTTATTGTGTGCCTCGGCTGATTCCTGGACGAGGGTTCAACACACATGTAAGCGTTTGGAATTTTGGATAGAAATTCCGGGCGTGACACCATGCATGTAAAACTCATGGTTATGGATTTAACTTTTATTATTGGGAGTCTAATTCTTAAAGTATTGGAGTAAAAGCCCAGAACATAGATTTCACTCTGAATGCCCAAAAGGAGGAACCATAAAAGAGGCCGTTCAGTAGTACGGCGGTCATGTCGAATAAGCCAGAGCTCCAACAAAACACTACCATACTCAATTCTTTGACCCCCACTATTCAAAAGAAACATGAATTGCTTCTTCAAGATACCTACTAAAATGTGGTGATTATACTAACCTTCTTTTCAATCGTGAAGAAAAATATAATAAGGTGCGAAGCATGATGAAGAATTCAGCTGGATTGGTCGTAGTACTTCTCTTGCAAGGTTGGTAGCAAGAATGCCTCAAGAACTCATCAAAATTTCAAGGTTGAAATTATGAGAGCCTTCTCCTCCACGGGAGCCCAGAGCCCACAAGATTTCAAAACATTTTCAGAAAGACTAGAGAGAACGGTCGTATACAGTGGGTGAACGGTATAGGTACCCTTCTTCGATAGGGTGCCCTCAACCAAAACCACAGGGCTAATGTAGGTAAAAATATCCACACAATTCAATACAAGATGATAACAAACAAAAATGACTTCTCAGGATGGAAGAACATACATATGTGAATATGTGATGCTCATGCGGTGCAGAGATCAAAACTCAGCAGTATGGAAGCACAGGCAATATAACTCACGAGTTCAGGGCTCAAAATATTAATTTTATTATCTCAGGGCCGTGGAGGCGAGGTCTTTAGCATACACATACTAATTACCTAGCAATAACACCAAAAGAGTACTACTACCCCGGTGTTATGTCTTCTTAAAAGAAATCATTTGGTTTTCCTACCCTGATGTTCAGCTCCTGCAAGTAACTTGTAATTGCGTTCTTTTGCCATCCTTTGAAGCTCCTGAAATAGAAACAAAATTTTGGTTAGAACAACCAAACAAAGGAGCAGTTCTCTATCACTAATTCAGGTTACTGCAAATCAGTCACATAAATAGGTTAGCCAAGTAAAAGGGCCAACTATATGGATTAATGGACTACTTGCAAGCTTCCTTGATCTGGTGGTGTTAGAACACTGTTTGCATGTAATTGAATATCCGTAAGTAAGACTTGTCTTATGATTAATTGATTTTTTTGCAGCAGTATCAATTATTTATATGTAAGCTTTCTATCGTACAAACCACAATTTTCATATTCTATCCAAAATTCAAATCAATGCATCATTTGAAATGATTGGATGCAACCATACACTGGATATTTTAGTTGAACCTACTATGATAAACACTATGCATGCGTGCTCTGCAGCTAAACAAGATTTTATTTAGCATCGTGCAAAATAAAAATGAAATGAAAAAAATTCTGCCAAATTTCTCAAAAGAATGCATACTATCAGCAGATATGATGATTAGAATTCAAATGTTTTAATCAGAGAAGCAGACAGATGGAACATAACAGAACAGTCAGACAATTGAAGAAGTCCATACCCTGGGAAGGAAGCCCCTTTTTACTGAAATGTCAATTTATAAAATTCCGGTGATAAGAATGCCCTCAACTGATGCATTTGATGATTTTCTAGATTGCTGGATACAATTATATATGTGTACCGTCAAGGCAAAATTTGAAATGGTTGTTTTGTAATCTTTACTGATGAATCAGGATGGCCAATTTTTAAATAATGTGTACCCAAAACATGAAATAGAATAATGTTCATTAAAAGATGGTGTATTCTAATGGAACACAAGTTAGCTATAGATTAAGCCATCTTACTTTTGATCAATATGTGCAATAATCTCTCCTCCTGGGAAAGCCGCTTTTGTTGCTTCATATGAAACTTTGATGGAATGCTTCCACATACCGCCAACGTCAGCCACATTTTTACCATTCATCTGCTTCGGTTCCTCCATTGGCAAAGAATACCCAGAGAGCAAGTGGCCCACCCATACACCATCTTTCCTGAAACATTTTCAAGATATAACATTGACGAAATAATGACTTCAAAAATTGAAGAAATATACTCCCTTAAATCAATGCTCTTAGATCCTGCTAAGAAAGTTGTGTCATAATCAATGAAAGAAAATGGCGCTTACGTTACAATATCCATATGACGAGGAGCATAATGACCACCTCCTATGCCTAGAAGGACTTTTTCACCATTCCTGCATTACATGAAAATATAGCAGATTTAATGTAGCTCAAATTCATAGCAAAAACCATCATTATAATAGATAAACAGTTCACTTAAAAAACATATACAAGCAAGATAATCAAGAGTACCCATGCTGGGAGCATTCTTGGGCGAGTCATTTTATGTATAGTTCTCAACAGAGAGCTGATTTTGATTCTAACAGAAACAATCTCAAAGCGTTCGGTGTGTGCATTATACTATCAAAAAAGTGCCAAAAATTAGTTCTTTTAGCATTAAACGGCGATACATTGGTCTCTTACCTTCCAGGGAATAATATCAGTTGTGGTGGATTATCAAATATGCTAATTATTGGGAAATATAACGAGAGTTTTTCGCAGGTACTAAAATTATGCTTACTTTCCATTGGACTAGTATGGAAATCGACATTGGACTAGATGTCTATATCTGAGATCAATGGCATGAAAAGAATGAAAGAAAAAGAACAATTGCTTGTCTTCCATAGCAAATAAGAGCTAAGTGCTCAAGAGACACACCTATTGGTACAAACACGGTCTATTTGCCACTCAGGACAACAGTTTCTAAAGATGTTTGATGTATGGGGGGGTTGTACTGGGTAAACTCCACCTGATGGTTTTCATAGTAAAGCACACGAAAATAGAGAGGGAGAGCAAGAGAGGGGATGCAAACATACCTATGCCAATTTCCAACAGATTCTTCTTCTCCAAGACCAAGTCCTTTCCATAGCAGCTGCAAGTATTATAAGACTTAAGTTCCATTATGTTTTTCACCACAAATACAATGTGTTCACGAACTCAAAATCACAGAGGACACTAAGGATCAGAAATGCATGTCCTTTCCTTAGCATCACAAAGATGCAAAATGAACAATAATATCACCATAAAGTTGGAACCAATTCCAGATATCTAAGGAAAAGGAACATGAAAATCAGTAGACGGGGGAATTTACTATTTGCCACTCTCTCAAAATGCCAGTGCTCAAATGCTACTCTCCCAAATTTTCATTCCCAAATGCCATCCGGGCCCACATGTCAGCCTCACTCTCCATTCAAACAAAAGTGATGCGGGACCCGATGATGAGTGAGGCTGACATGCGGGCCCGGGTGGCATTTGGGAATGAAAATTTGGGAGAGTGGCATTTGAGCACTGGCATTTTGAGAGAGTGGCAAATAGTAAATTCTCCCTCAGTAGACTATACAAACATCTACATTGCCCACGCCCAGATGCTGAAATAGAACACAAAGGGGAAAACTAACCAGAGCAACTGCGTCAGCAGCATCCTGTCTACCCCAGTATTCTTCAGTGCTTCCTACAACACACAAATTAAGGAAATAAATTTGTTAAACGTATTTGGTGATCAAATGTCACGTGGGCACGCAAGGAAAATATATTGTTTAACAATAGAAAAGGTGATAACTCAATGGTACATGATATAGTATCAAATCGTTGATGTTTATGTACTATTGCTATATGTGCAATATCACCTGAAATTTATTGTCATCTGGATTGTATTTTCACATTTCTTTTGCAAGTTGCCCAGATATATCCTTTTATGTGACCTATCGTTCAAACTGTTCATTTACAGGACAACATTACTTCTTTTGAGAGAGAGGACATAATTACTTGTACTTCAAACTATCTGTGTGCCTGAAGAATCAATTTGAAGATTATTTTCTATTTCTACTATTATAAATATCATACTTATTTATATTATTTTTATTCAGGGAACTGCTGGATAGCATTTCAAATATATTTAGTAGATTCAGGAAGAGAACCTTTCGGCCATCAGTATAAAATCCAAGATTTCATCCTATAATTTTAGGATTCAATACAAGGTTCATCAATGACGGGGTGCAGGCATTAATTCCTAGCCTATGCAACCTACAGATAAACTAGCCTGTCCAAAAATGAATCAGGAAGACAGAAGAAACAAAGAATAAACTTAATGAACTTAAGTTGATCAACTAAGATGAAGTTACAAAACATTATCCAGAAATCACTACGATTAATATAATTTGTGAGATATGTGTGGCTGTCGAGCAATAATTAAGTAAACACACTGGATCAAACCCCAGAAAGAAAAGGTGTGGAGAAGTTCGTACCAATCTCAACAAACAGCGTCGGCGTGTTGGTCACTGGCCCATGGTGAGTGCCCTCCAGCGTAATCTGCACAAACGAGAATCAATCAATGCAAACAACCGCGATCCCCAATTCCACAAAGGAAACTAAAGGATTTAGTTACTTATGAGGAACTTTAATCGCAGGTCCACATGTTAGACATTGAATGCTTCTCTTATCTTAATCGTGCTTTGGAGAGCCCATTATCACCAATTGTGATACTTGCTACGAACAGAGGAATATGTAACGTAAGGTAAACAGTTTGATTTACCAGTCGAAGCACTCTGCGCTACATTATAATACCAGACTGATCATGTGTTTGTCAGTTTGTTTATTACCATATGCTCCTTGAAGTTTACAAAGTCTTGTTATGCTTGTGTCCAGAGGAACTGATATGACAAGTCCACATGGTATACCAGTTGATCTTCTAGACAGATTGGTGATTATTCGAACAGAAACATATGGTCCCACTGAGATGATCCAGGTTTGATTTTGGATCTTATATCACTTAGGCTTTCCCGTTTAGAAATGTGTTTGATCTTTGCTTATTGTCCTCTACAGATACTTGCTATTAGAGCGCAGGTGGAAGAGATTGACATTGATGAAGAAAGTCTCGCATTTTTAGGAGAGATTGGACAACAGACATCTTTGAGGTACGATTCTTGGTTGTTACACCGACAGGTTTGAGAGAGAGAGTTAAGATGGAAATTATGCAGTAGGGAGTTATGTTAAGTGGACTGATCTTATTTCCCACTTTCGGTGTTCTATAAGCATTTTAAATTTTGTAGTTTTAGTTTTATAACCACCAAGCTCATCTTACTGAGGCAGCTAGCGAAGATGAACGATTGTAACACATGTTGAATCTCATGTAGGCATGCTATTCAGTTGCTATCACCCGCCAGTGTAGTTGCAAAGGCTAATGGGAGAGAGAAGATCAGCAAGGTATGTGTTGAAATTCCAGCAGGATATTGTAACGTCCTCTTGTTGTCTTTTTTGCCGTATGGGCTATGGCTGGCTGCTACATTCACTTGTTAGCCTGATATTGTTCTTGCAAGTTTTATGTATGCTGAACCCATGACCTTGTCTTTAATCAGGCCGATCTTGAGGAAGTCAGTGCTCTGTATTTGGACGCTAAATCATCGGCTCGTCTCCTTCAGGAGCAGCAAGAAAGATACATCACTTAAATTTCTCTTGCAGTACGACGATAAACTCGAGCATTTGTCCCTATTCTTGCCGTACGCAGGTGCGAAGACTTCTTCAGGAGCACACTTGATTGATTTTTGCAGAAATGTAGAAACTGAGCATTGTACCCCTGTACTGTAGGCAGTCTCTAGAGAATAGCAGCATTTTTGGAGTATTGCTTGTTCAAACTACTGTTTGCTGAGTAGATCGCATATGGAATTATCGTGTATCTTAATTGTCCATGCTAACCAGTAGTTTGATTCTGTTTTATCTAATGAGCATTTTCATGTCGGTTCTTGATCATTCAGTTCATATAGAGGGAAATGCTCTCAAACTTGACTTGTGAGGAGACGCTGCATATTTAGCAAATATCAATACCCAGAATAGCGTCATGCCCTCTGGTACTACCTATCTTGATCACGGCTAGCTGCACAGTGGTTTCACTTATTCATGACATTTTCTAAGTAATATGATTATGTAGCATCAGAGTTGTATCACAAGATTTATAATAGAGAGGAGTCTACTAATGTTTTGTATTTAAGCCAATAATGGTCGTTGTTTCTAAACAGAAATAGCGATCGAAATTCAAATTATTGTTTGGTGCAAATTATTGGTCGTGGTGGTAATACGATTTTACCGAGCTATCGTTGATAGAACAAATGAACAATCAACAATCGTACGTGGTGTCCAGCGACGTGGAGTGAGGCTGGGTCAGTCACGCCGCATCGGACTATTTTGGTTTTTTTTGCCAATTCTTGTCCTTCATAGACCTGTCATTTCGATTGGAATCAATATTTGCTGACTCTATGAAGTTGGGGCAAATCTACCTAAAAAGTTTGCCTAAGATTTGACACAACTATTCTTTTTTAAAAAGAAAAATTGTTCAAACACTAGTGACCATATAAACGTACACACCATAATTAATGCCTTTCACTAATTACAAGCACATGTGCTAAGTTTAGAACTTAAATTAAATTGGAGTGGATAGATTTTAAAAAAGAGCATAATTCATTGATCTACGCTCGCTTCGCAACACAACCAAAATTATGACATGCTTTAAACCAAAATGAGTTTGAAGATCTCATTTCTATCCATCTTTAAAGAAACAAAACTATGACAAGCTTCAAACCAAAACTGCCAATAGATCCTAGCTTGGGTGATTGGGGTCATTGCTCATTGGATACTCAACGTGGACATCGAGGCCACCGTGAAGAGGTCAGGCAGCCCCCCGGCGTGGCTAGTTAGCAGCCTCCATCTCCATGGCCAACAAAGTGGCAGCATTTTCAGCATGCAAGAACGACAATTCGAGATGAGACGGGAAAACAACAATGTTAGTGACCGTTTTTTGGCGTTTTGTTCCATCATTTGTTCTTTAGCTGTTACAGAGCTTTGTGCCGTGCATGGTACTAACTTGATTATGATAACCTAGCTACTAGGGGTGTAAAACTGGGGTCTCTCTATAACGAAGGAGTGTTATGAGATCTTTTAATGTTTTTCAATTTAAGTGTCTAAAACTCGTGTAAAAGTTTTTTGTTGCTCCTTTCATCCAAAAGTCTTAAAGCTTATTTATTTTCTGAAAAGAAAAATGAGATATGCATATTTGTAGTCTCCATATGCATATAAGATTTAAATGAAGTGTTAAATTAACATCTTAATATTGATTGCATGAATGCATATTGTTTTTTTTTGTTATATATGGAATGAGTTAGTTTTTATTTGGTCTTGGTGATAAAAGAAATATGCTATAAACTTTTGGTTGGAGGGAATACAAACAAATCATCTTATCTATAATCTATAATTTCTATAAAATTATAACCCACTAACTTTAAAGCTTAATATGCAACCATGCCATATCATCACCTACTAGCAATAATTACATATTCAACCTTATGCAAGCATTCAACATCATCTACAATCTATTTAATTCTACAAATCAACATGCAAACATATCCAATCATCACACATCACATCATTTTCACAATATTTATACAAATCTATCTACCATTTTTATAATATTTACATAAACTTATCAATATGTTCCACAATAAAGCGCGGGTTTCATTTGTCTGGTTCATGATAAATACTGATGAGCCCTGATATTTCATTTGTTTTCATTTTACCCCTAGCAGCCTTTTTAAATTAGAAACTTAGCCCTCAAATAACCCAATCTGAAATTCGCTCATATGGAGATTTAAATTCAAGGATCTTGGGAGTGCTACTTTTAAGGGCTTTATTGGCAACCACTTTGGCTACACGCCCTTTCACGAAACAGGTAAACATCTTATAATTGGCTAATTAACAATCTACCTTCTTTATTTCCATTTTTTCATGAAAACTTATAGGCGGTTAGTATAAATTTAATTTCGGTGGAGCATAGAAGGTTTGAAAATTAAAAAAAAAAAAAAGAGTCCACCTGGAAGTATTGATGCTCTAGAAGAAAAGCGAAAGACAAAGAGCAAGCCTAAGTAGTGTACTATTTGAAATCTGTTTATCTTCGCTGTTAGTTTGTAGAAAAAAAATTTGAAAATATATTTGTTCAATACATTTTTTTAAAAAAAATATACCGGATGGGCGAATGCAATATTGTACAAATCTACCATTGGTATCGCAGGATGGAAGAGTGATCTGAAGGTTCGCAACAGGAAAGTGCCGGTTACTGCCACGATATCGTCTAATCATCCGCGAGGCGCATTTGAGCTGGCGGTAAATTGCGTGTGGGAAACGCGAGACCGGTCGGGCAGGTATGGCACTTTTTTTCGTTAGAGGCGGAGAGGGCAGGCCATGTGGAAAACTTGACCCGTTTTCTCTTGCGATTTGGGGAGGGTAGTGTGGCGGGTGGGCCCATCTGTCTCGTACTCCAAAGGCAAAGACTGAGAGAGTTGTGGGACCCACGTTGTCGCATTACTGGGACGCAGAAGGGAGGTGGGTGGGCCTGCATTATCGCACGTGCAGAGCGCGATACCGTATTGTGTCGCACTCCCGGATGCAGAGACTGAGGAGCGCAGAGAGTGGAGGTGGGCCCGTGGCTATCGCCCGCTTCAAGTGCGAGAGCACCGTCGGTAATCGCTCTTTTAAAGCGTGATCCGCTTTAGCCCTGTGAGGACCCGCGAATTTTTTTGTTGGCGGCTAAGGACGGCCGCGGTATCGGCTATTTGGGAGTGCGAGACCGATGCCACCGATACTCCACTTCATACTTTATATCTGGGGACAACACCAGCCTCATCTGAACGCATGCAAATCAACCTTTTGTTATTGGGAGCAGCAATGCCCACTCTTTCCCTCTCTTCACTAATTTTCCATCTCTTTCTTTTTGCACGGGGTGGGAATACCCTCTGTGCACTCTTTACATATTCGCTATGCTGTCATTCATGTCGGCCACCGGTTAATCAGCTCGTAACCGCTCTCTATCATACGGAATCCAATGATGCCATTCCATAAAAGGAGAAGGAGAGGAGATGTCCTAAACAGACAAAATACTGAGTAGTAGAGAAAAAGGAAGAAAGGGAGCGCATTGAGGAGGAAAGGAAGAGCAAGAAGAGGAAAGTCGCAGGAGAGAAGGAGCGTG
>CM020179.1:32160590-32172831 GCA_009805545.1 Oryza longistaminata | reverse complement strand
TGGGGCGGTGGCGGCGGCGGATCGGGCGAAGGAGTTGCGATGGGAGCGGTGCGGACGCGCGACGGGAGGGGAACGGGAGGAGAAGAGGTAGGGTTAATGCATCTGCACGAATCTTAAAGCACATCCAATGGTCCAAAATTTGAAAGATGGGAGGTGGGATTTTCTATCAACAGATGTATAGACAGCCCCATTTTTTTCCCAAAAATATACTGTACGGCGAATCATTTGCACAAATATACCATCAGTATCACTGGATGGAATAGCGATACCGAGGTTCACAACAGGAAAGTGCGACACCACCACGATATCGCTCTATCAATCCGCGAGGGCGCATTTGAGCTGGCGGTATTGTGTGTGGGAAAAGCGAGACCGTCGCGGTATCGCTCTTTCGTAGAGCGAGAGCACCACGTGGAAAAACCGACCCGTTCTCGCGATTTGGGAGGGGATAGTGTGGCAGGTGGGTCCAACGCTCTCGTAATTTCGTAGCACGAGACCGAGATTGGTCTCGTCCTCCCAAAGCGCAAGACCGAGAGAGTTGTGGGACCACGTTGTCGCATTACCGAGGCTTCGTATCGCACGCGCAGAGCACGATACCGTATCGGTGTTGCACTCCCGATGCGCGATACCGAGGAGCGCGGAGAGTGGAGAGTAGGCCCGCAGTATCGCACGCTCAAAGCGCGAGAGCGCTGTCGGTATCGCTCTTTCAAAGCATGATACCGGCTTTAGCTATGGGTCCTGTGAATTTTTTTTGTTGGCGCTAAGGACGGCCGCGGTATCGCTATTTGGAAGTGCGAGACCGACGCCACCGACACCTCCACTCATGCTTTTATATCTCGAGGACAACACCGGTCTCACCTAAACCATGCAATCACACCTTTTTTTTAGCAGCATGCCCACTCTTTCCCTCTCTTCACTATTTTCATCTTCTTTCTTTTTGCACGGGGTGAAATACCTCTATGCACTCTTTTATCATTTCGCCAGTGTCATCATTTCATGTCGGCCACCGTTACCCAGCTCGTAACCGCTCTTTTCATACGAATCTAATGTTGCCATTCCATAAAAGGAGAGGAAAGGAGATGGTCCTCACAGACAATACTAAGTACTCCCTCCGTCCCATAATATAAGGGATTTTAACTTTTTGCCTGTATTGTTTGACCACTCATCTTATTTAAAAAAATTGTGCAAATATAAAAAAAAGAAAAGTTGTGCTTAAAATACTTTGCATAATAAAGTAAGTCACAAATAAAATAAATAATAATTCTAAATTTTTTTGAATAAGACGAATGGTCAAACAGTGCAAGTAAAAAGTCAAAATCTCATATGTTATGAGACGGAGGGAGTAGTAGAGAAAGAGAAAGAATGAAGTGCATTGAGGAGGAGGAGAGGAAGAGCAAGAGAGGAAGCCACAGAAGATAGGAGGCAGTGGATAGAAGAAATAAATTACACGTAAGTTGATTAGTAAAAATTTATAGGGTGAAGGATTTAGAAAATATTAGTTCACGTGGTTTATATTAGTGATAGTAAATATTTGTTATTAATTATGTCGGAGAAAATTAGAGGTATATATTAGTTTTTACATTATATTTTTATACGTCGCATGCAAAAATAGTAACATAGGAAGTTAATAAATATAAAATATTCATAATGTAGTATATTATTATTAAGTAGGATAATGGTAATGGAGGTAGTTTGTGTGCTATGACTTAGAGTCGGTTTAGGTTTAAAAAATAGATAGACATAATTAATTTATATGGTAAGAAATTTAATTAATGTTATAATTAATTTGTAGTGATTTTAAGTTGCAATTTATTAGTTGTTCATGCGATGTTTTATTTTTATATAGATGGCCAATATTATATCTAACAAATGAAAAAAAAGGCTGAAATAATGGTAGTTTTATTTGTAGTACACATACATAAGATTTCATATAGTAACGGGGAAATATGGTGTGGTTAAATATATGCTTACCAACATATGTAGTTACGAAGGAACAAAGAAATGCATTAGGGAAAGAGCATGAATGGAGTGTACTGAGGAGGAGGAGGACAGAGACCAGCAAGAGTGGAGGATACAGAAGAGAGGAGGCAGTGGAGAGAAGAAAACAATTGCATGTAAGCAGTCAGACGCGTCGAAAGTGTCCTTATCTTTTTCTAATTATCTTTTTCTAATCATGTACATTTTCTCTGTACAACCCATTAATAATTAAGACAGTGCGCACTTCTTTCTATATATCCACCAGAGTTTAAATTATAGTGTCCATAAATATGGTTGTTGTGGTTCCCTCTATGTGATATGGATCTGCGTCGAACATCCAAATTTCTCACGAATTTTTGCAAGAGTTCCAAATTTTGAATCCCTTCTCAAATTCCAAGGTAGTACACCAAGCACTATCAAGCTTGCTACTTGCTACAGTGTATACACACACATCCCTAGCTAGCTACCCAGTACATACGTACGTACATGAATGTATTGTACGTACACGTGTACAGTATGTGGAAAATCTAATATGTTGTATTCTAATGTTTTCTAATATGTTACATCGACCCTCTCATAGGGTATATATAGGAGTACATAGGAGATAGAGACTTCGAGTACAATACAAGTAAGAGTAGATTTATCTCTAGGATTCTATCTCTAGAACTTTATCTTATCTCTAGGATTATATCTCTAGGGTTTATCTTATCTCTATAATTTGTATTTAACTCTTATCTCTAACTAACATATTATACTTCTAACACAGTACAGCTTAATTAATTTAATTAACTAATTAATTAGACGTTGACGAGCGGCGAGCCGGTGAGGAACTCGGTGAAGGCGAGGGCGACGAGGCCGAGCATGGCGAAGCGGCCGTTCCAGAGCTCGGCGTCGGCGCTCATCACGCCGCCGCTCCTCGCCTCCGCGCTCTCGCCGCGGAGCAGCGGCACCAGCGACGCCGCGGAGAGCACGGCGCCGTGCGGCGAACCACGCGAGCCCCCCCGCTGCCGGCCTGCTCCAGGAGCCCGCCGCCGCGGGACGCCTCCACGGCGATCGCCGACACGAACCCCACCATCGCCAGCCGCCCGTTGATCCGCTCCGGCGCCGGCCCGCTGAACGCCAGCACGTCCCACAGCCCCGCCGGCTTCGCCTTGGCGCCGCCGCCGCCGCGGGCTCGGAGTCGGAGTCGGTGACGACGACGTCGCCGCCTCCTCCTTCGTCGGCTCCACCTCCGGCTGCAGATCGCCCCAAGTTAGCACACGAAGCAAATCACCAGAACACACACAGTGAAACAATCAATCAAGAACGCTCAGCTCACCTCGGCCTGGGCCCTGACGACGAGCGCGCAGCACGACGCGAGGCGGGAAGCCAACCGCGGCGCGGCCGGCGGCGACGACACCACGCCATGGCGCGCCTACGCGGCGGCGGCGGCGAAGGAGGAGCTCAGCGCCATGGTAGCACCGCCATTGTTGCTAATAATAACTCAAATTACACAGCAGCAGATGAACGCGGAGACGCGCGCGAAAGAATCGATCTGGAGAAGCAAAGAACTCAGGCGAGCTAGCTAGATCACTCTTTCTGCTGCTGCTGCTGATGATGATGGTGCGGGTGGCGAGACGAGTATAAATAGGCGGGGGGATCATCGAGGAGGAGGTCACGGGGGGCGCGGCGAGGCGGGAGTGGTGTGCGCGGCGGCGGCCACGTCGGCGGGGGAGGGGGAGGCGGCGACGTGGAGGGCGAGGGGGTCAGAGGTTGCGGGTGGCGGTCGACGTGGACGTCCAGGGCACCGTGCGTCGTCGGGTTGGGGTTCCCGCCAAAAAGGGCTCAGGAAGAATACAGAAGGCGCGCGCCGGTAGCCGCGGGAAAGGGTGGCGGTTTGTGGGCCCACGCGTCAGTGACTGGTGGTATGCTTACTAGGAGTACAAGGTTAGTACTAGCACAAGTGGCTGTGTGCCTGTGTCTGGTTTTTTAGGTGGACAACATGACAAGTGAGAGAGAGAGCCGTGATCAAACTCTTTCGTTACATGTGGTTGTGAACTTGTGATCGAATTTGTGCTGATTGCAAAATTTATAGTAGTATTTATTTGGTCTCATAATATTATGACTTCCATGGCTTTTTATGAAGATTAAGGTTTTATTTGGCTCAGCTCCAAAATCACATATCCATGTTAGGTTTAAAGTTTGTATGTTAAATTACAGTGTTTTAGAATTTTATATTTCATCTAAAATAGGAAAAAACAATCCATTTAAATGTTATCAACAAATTTGCATATACAGATCCATGGATTTGTGGAGCTAGAAATACTCTGTTTTACAAAATCTAGGATCTGGAGTTATTGCAAACATGGCCTGAGAAGAGATATGTAATTGAACTACTGAAGTTTGTGATTGTTTGACATGAGGGAGTAGATGCCAAAGTTATTGTGTTTGGGAACAAATTTTCACTTCGAAATATGAATTTATTGGTATAACCTTTAAGTTCGAAATCTACTTTTTAGTTTGACTAATTGTTGATCAAAATCTACAAAGTTTAAACACTTTTAAATCAAAGTTCAGTACCATGTATATGCACCTCATGGAAACTACTCTCTTTTCTCATGAGCTCATGGCAATTCAAAGCACTTCTGCAATCAGATTAAGATCAGATGTCATTACAAGTACAGATTAAGATTAGATGTCATTACAACATTGCACACACTAAGCACGACTACAAACACAGGCAGACTATCTGACAACATAGAACAGAACATGTGTGGATCATCAACACCTTTACTCATTTTACATGACTGACAGGCTACATGGCCTAACAACGAACAGATTACTACGGTCAGTACGGGACACAGGGAAGGAGTGGTATGCCAGTAGCAGGCAGAAATTCAACTAAAATTCAGTCAAATTCACATGGCGAAAGCTGACAGCAATGTGGTATGATTTGAATGAAACTAGCTATTCCCCAGCCGTTGGGCCATTTGAGTTGAGGTAACCCATCTTCTCCGACAACACATTCATGTCGTCCTCGACGACCGGGTTGTCGTTCTCCTCACCAACAAGCCCTTCGTTCATCAGCTCCTCCCAGAAATTGTCATTCAACTCCCCTTGGGCCCCGATCTGCTGCTGTTCGGAGGCGCCGACGTCGAAATCCTGTGGCTCCACCAGACCTCCAGCATCCATCGCTGAGTTTTCAAGATCGGAGGGAATCCCATCGATGAGGAATTCCACCGACTCCTGGGGATCAAACAAGGCCGGTGACTCTTGCTCTATGCTACTGCTAGTGCCGACGTCGTCAACTTCGGGTCCCTGATCTATGCGACGCCTTCTTTTCTTTGAAATGGCATCTTGGAGCTCCTTTCTCATCTCATTCTGGGACATAAGTTGTTTTAAGAACTCAGGATTTTTCATGACACGCGCCAAGAATGCCATCATCTGCTGTTGCCTCTGCTCGGTTCCTTGCAGCCTATCCTCCATGACTTTCAGATTTGCCTTTGTATTCTGCTGCTCCTGCCTTAGCTTCACCACCTCAGCCATCAATAATTGCTTGTCTCTCTTCAGCCGGTCTATCTCAGCATCATATCCAAAGTGGCCCACCTCAAGGTATGGCCCAAGGGATTGCTGGTTTGAAGCAGTATGGGAAGGTGGTTTTCGACGCTTGATGTTCTTGAGAAGATGTCTCTGTCCCCGTAGAAAATTCTCATTTGCAAATTCCCACCGATCAGGATCCACCTTTCTGAAACCCTGAAAACAAACAAACAATTCATCAGGGAAATGTTAGTTGCAAGAGACATCTTAGACAAGTATGCAACAGGATGCTACTTCTTTCTTGGTAGGGGGAGAATTACACACTAATACTTCTCTCTCACTTTTTTTTTTTTTTTGCTTTTTTGTTAAGATCACAAGTTGCAGCAGTACCAACAAAGATGAAGCTACAAGAAGTATCTTTTGTATACCTTTCTGGAATGTGTTTCAGTTCAATTTGCAAGGTTTCAGTTTGTGCAGTTTTCAGTTCTTTCTGCACTAAATTCATCAGTTTCTCCTTCAATCTTCATTGATTTCATAAGTTGGGGCAAATTACAAATTCAGTCATCTGTTGCCCCATTCCAGAGGGCACAAGTTAACTATCAACTCTAGCATAAGAATTGAGGATATTTATTAAAAAACATAAACATATTGATCTTATTTACACTATTTAAAAATAGCCCAACATGACGCTTATATGAAGTTCAAGTAGTTGACGGTGACGCATAGCATAAAAGATGTTGGTACACAACCGTAACATGCCCAAAAAAAAGGTTCAAAGGATGGGGACACCGGGCACAGCATGAAAATGGATCTCCATTACTTTGGGAAATGGAGTCCAGATATGAAGACCTGAAGTACAGTACTACAGCACATGCAGGTAGGGCAATGCTGCATCCATCCAAACAAACATCGAATCATTTCCCCTGAGCGACTTTTGTTTCTCTGTTAACAGCCTTTTTCTTACAATTATGACAGTGGCCCAACAAAAATGAGAAAAGTCCAAATTTTCAGATCTAGGCCAACTGTCATTCAACTATCATTTGTCCATACGTTGCTTGCTATTGCACAGAAGTATATCAAATCTAGGATTTCTTTGTGCTTTTAAACACAAAAACACTAAATAGATGTTTATACGCACTTGTGTAAGTTAGTTGTGCTTCTCTGATGAAATATCATAAGACATAGTAAGTGTTTCCCAGAGATTAAATATATCCTTATCACCAAAAAAGGATCTGATATCCCTACTATTCAACCATAACAACGGAAAAGAACCCGGCGACCTTAAATGCGTAACTAATTTCCTCTGTTAAACTTTGAATGACTACAAATGACAAGGCAATTTGGATGGTTACACCAACTTATTACTCAACAACATATAGTTTATACTGCAATTGTAGGGGGTGTTCCAACAACCAAGAACAAGAACAATTTCATCTACATTCATCGGCGCTAGCGGCGAAACATCAAGAACTGAATCAGGTTGCAACAAGTGCATTGCAGGACAAAATATAGAGAGAGGGAGGGAAAAGGAGCTGTGGCTATGGCTTACATAGGTGTTGAGCTGCCTGACGAAGCTGGAGAAGTTGTTGTGCTTGAAGAACCTGGGCAGCAAGACGGTGGCAAAGGCGTGGGGATCCCACACCACGAAGCTGTTGCTCGTCGCGCTCCACGACACGGCGGCGTCGGTGCCGGCGTCGTCCACCATGTCGTACGTCTTGGTCAGGAACGGCGGCGGCCCGGCGTCGTGCAGCCCCTCCATCGGCCTCGGCGCCACCCCCGCCGCTGCCGCCGCCGCCCCATCCTCTCCCGCCACCACCTCCAACCCTCCTCCGTCCCCGTGGCTCTCCTCCTCCTTCACCGCATTCAGCATTGGATCATCCATAGCTCAGAAGGCCCAAAACCACGGAACAGTACACACTGAACCGCCTTGTCCGGCTCCGACGCCGGCAATGGCGACGGCGAGGCACCCTGTCCTTGTAGGCAAGAAATGGCTCAACAAGAAGAGGCAGCTCCCACGCTAGTACGAGCAGCAGAGCAGCTCCGGCGGGGGAGGAAGGTAGGTAGCATGGGCGAGGAGAGAAGATAAGAGTGGGGGCGAGGGCAACCGCGCCAAAGAACACCTCACCATCACCATCAACCTTCCACCCGCAAGTACACGCAAGAAAGAGAAAGCGGCATCACCACCAGCAGCTGATCCGACCGCGACGCCCGCCGGAGCACCACCAAGAGCTCGAGCTCGCCGGCGGCGGGGATCTTGGCGTGGGGTGGGTAGGGTAGGGTAGGGGTGGCTATTTTGGGAAAGGAAGGTTCTGGAAGGTGGGGAGCGGCGGAGGTGGCGGAGGCGGCGGCGGGGGGGAGAAGCCGAGAAGGTGAAGGCTACTGCCGGTCCCAAAACCGCCGAGGGAGTCAAATTGCACCGGTTTTAATAGTTCGGGGAGTCGTCCTATCCGGTTTTGCGGTTCAGGGTCATGGATTAGATTCGGCCGACATTTAAGGGAGTCAAATTGGACTATGCTGGCGTAGGAAATGGATGGGTTGTGAACCGTCCGATCCAAAACCAACGCTCAAACAGTAGCTCGGTTTTTTTTTCCTTCTTTTTGGGGTGCCTGCGGGGAGTGCCATTCCGCTAGCTTTATATTGATATGAAAAATAGTTACATCGGATGATGATACAAGTATTCGTAGATGTGTTGCAAACATATCTGCCTTTTGTTCTACGTTTCACTATTTTAGGCTGCCACACCTCCTTAGTCTTATGTTTGGTTCATTGTCATAGTTATAGCAAGCCACACTTTTTTACTATCTTATCCCACTTGTCATAGACTCAATTCTTTACCTAACTTTGCCACAAGTGTGGCTTACAATTTGTAGGCCACAGAAAGTGTGGCAAGCCACACTTGACTAACATTGCCTAAAGTGAGTTATGATAATGTTAGTTAAGAACCAAACAACCCCTAAAATGCTCTAATATAGGCGTAGCAAATCAAAGGCGGAAAAGAGAAGCCTTTCAAAACATCAGTGTCTCTGCTTAGAACCAAGTTCTTCAAGTTTTAATCGTTTCTAACAAGCAGTAACAGCAATTAGCGGGTGACGTCGTGCGCGCGCTGCTGGGCTGCACCTGGCACTTGGCCGACGTAATCTCGCTCCGGCGCAGCCGGCGACATCGCCGGCGGAGGCTGCAGTCGTGGTGCGTGGCGCCATGGCCCGCCGCCGCCAACGCACCTTGTGAGCGGACTGTAGCTGTCCTGCAATGGCGAAGAACAAAGAGAGAGAAAATGTGTAATGATTGGAAATTTGGGGCTAACCTTGCATGTTTATTTTTTTAAAAAACCGAAACCAGATTATTAAGATGGAGAGAGAATATTTACAAGGCATGTTTCTTTTTGCGCGGACGTAATATACTTCTTGTCTGTTTCTTCAGGGAAAAGAGCATAAAAAAACAAGTACTCCCTCCGTTTCAAAATGTTTGACACCGTTGACTTTTTAACATATATTTGACCGTTCGTCTTATTAAAAAAATTTGTGAAATATATAAAACTATATGTGTACATGAAAGTATATTTAACGATAAATCAAATGATATGAAAAGAATAAATAATTACTTAAATTTTTTGAATAAGACGAATGATCAAACACGAATTAAAAAGTTAATGCTGTCAAACATTTTAAAACGGAGGGAGTACTAACTTCAGGTGTTAATGCACACTACATACAACATTGGTACTCGCAAGCCAGTCAAATACAGTATATAATATACTCCCTCCATCCCAAAATGTTTGACGTCGTTGACTTTTTAAAAAATGTTTGACCGTTCGTCTTATTTAAAAAATTTAAGTAATTATTAATTCTTTTTCTATCATTTGATTTATTGTTGAATATACTTTTATGTGTACATATAGTTTTACACATTTCATGAAAATTTTTAAATAAGACGAACGGTCAAACATATTTAAAAAAGTCAACGGCGTCAAATATTTTGAGAAGGAGGAAATACTTACTAAACAATAACCTTAATTATTAGAGTTTATGCAGGCCACCACCTCCTTATTCCTACGCCCCATCCGGTGATCCATTCCTCACCGAGAGCCGAGGGCATCCAGCTCCTGGCCGCTCTCGGCAGCGGGCATGCAGATGGTGCTCGCTGTTGCCGCCGTCTCTTCCATGGGCGCCGGCGACGAGCAGCTGGACCTCGAGCTGCATCTCTAGATCGACGACCGTACACCTTGAGTACGTACTTCTGCTCTTCGATTTCCTGAATATATATAATTTGCTTTGCACGTAATATACTTTGTGTTGTTTGTAAGGGGTAGGTTTTGGGCGATCTCGGTCGTGTTTCTTTGTAGGCCTAGCGGCGGTCGGTCTGGTGTTAGCCTTCTCCTGTTCTGTGTGTTGGCGCTGTCGATATGTGGGTGGTGGTATACTTTTTATTTTCCTGGTTACGACCTTTCAGGGTTGTACCTTGTAATTTTTCTCCTACTATATTAATAGAACTTCGTACTGATTTGTGCGAGTCGTTCGAAAAAATAATTTGCTTTGCACGTTGATGTACTATGAGCCGTGTTTTTGGCCTCCCCAGTTGCAACAAAGCTCTGGTTAGTGATCATGGGGATTAATTTCCAACATGTATTATTAATTATTAATTTGTACTACCATGGGAATTAATTAATTATTAAACTTCGTTATGCCATATCTAATTGGGTGATGATGGAACAACGGCTCGGCCTTCACCCTCTCGGTCACCCGGGGAAGAGAAATAGACCTCCGAAAAAACTTATCTAAAAATTGATCTTTTTTAAGGCGCCAGAGTCGCTGGCGCCGGGACGGCGCCAGGGCCGGTCCTGATATTTCGGAGGCTCTAGGCGAACTCGACACTATGGGCCCCTAAGAAGTTAAGGCTATTTTTTTTACTTCTAATATATATATACTCTATTAAGCACATATGTCATATATAAAGTGACACAAATAAACATTTCTAACATGGTAAATAATCAATCAAGTAGTTTGCAAGTTGTAATAGAGCAATTTATTCTCGATAAATAATATCAATAGTATAATTAACAACTAAAAAAATATCATATATAGAAACAAATTAGTATGAATACCTTAATAGGAGACCACAAATATCCTATATCCCATGTTTCTTTTTAGCACCCGACAAATGTTATTTTAAGGTAACATTGTAATACTTGAAATAGTGACATTGCGAAGCAAATTATATTTATATACAACAACAACTATGAATTGAAATTGATAAAGGCATAGTTTCGTGACCTACCTTAGCGCTGGATAGGTGAGGCAATGAGCCGATGAAGAATTGAAGATCAGTCAATCCCGTCAATCACAGGAGGAATCAATCAGGCGGACAGGCAGCCAGGCACCACAGTGGCACAGCCACGGGCCAGCCAGGCAGCAGGCAGGGGCAGGCTACGATGCCGCCTTGGCCAGGCCGGCCGCCGGCGATGGCGAGCGATCAGGCGGCAGGCGCAGAGGCGCTAGACTACAGGCGGCGATGGCACACAGGCTCTAAGAGCAAGTATAGTAGTAGGCTATAAGCCGGCTAAACGCTGAGGTGGAGGAGAGAAGAGAGGAGAGAGAGGAGAAGCGGGCTCTAAACTTACAGCCGGTTTGGACACAAGAACCAAAAAACTCTATGAGAGAGACAAGTGGGTCTTGTATTAATTGTAAAGAGCTAATTATTATATTGTTAGACTGAGAGAAGGCTACAAAGAATCTTATAGCCAACAGGTCGGCTATATTATTAGCCTTGCTCTAATCTCTCGGCTTGGCTTTCGGCTTTCGGGGTCGCGGACAGTCTAGGGCATCGGCGGCAATTCGGGATTTCGGGGCGACGAAGCGACGCGCACACGCGCCTCTGGCGCTGATCGCATCATCGCATGCGATTGGACTTCTGTTGGGCTGCAGCTGGGCTGGGATAGAGAGGAGGGAGGGTAAGTGATGGGGCCCCCTCCAGCCCGCGCCCTAGGCGGTCGCACAACCGGCCTAGGCCCAAGGCCGGGCCTGGATGTCCTACTGCCGACGTGGGTGGTTGGGGAGCGCGCCGGCCAGACAGCCACATTCCCCCCTTCCCCTGGCGCCATTTTTCCTCTGAGTGCAAAGGAGAGAGATGTGTGCAATATTTTTATTTTTATTTTATTTTTGTACACTTATGAGCACATAAGAACTAACCATGGGAAAAATAAACTCAAATGAACGAAATATATGACTTATAGAATTTTCTAAATCTCCACCAAAATAGGCGTAACTTTCTCATACGGACTCGAAATCAGTCAAATAATATATCCACGGATATCTATAGAAAAATTTACATCCGATTCTCCCCTGCTTTGTCGGGTTCGGCGAAATTAAAACCTCCTAATTCCGCTTGCAAGATTGTGTTTTCGAGACGAGAAGCTTTTCGGTAGAGCTTTAGAAAATTCCACAGGTCACATATTTCGTCCATTTGAATTTATTTTTTCTATGATTGGTTCTTGTGTGCTCCTAAGCGTGAAAAAATATCAAAAAATAAAATAAAAAAGTTGTACATCTCTGTCCTCTACACTAGAGGAGAGAGGAGAGGAAAAATTTTACAAGTCACATATTTCGTCCATTTGAGTTTATTTATTTTATGATTGGTTATTGTGTGCTCCTAAGCGTGAAAAAAAATATCAAAAAAATATAAAAAATAAAAAATTTCGGGGGGAGGGGGGAGGGGCGTCAGCCACACTGGCGCGCTTCCACTGCCACCTCCGCGC
>CM020179.1:32141123-32156712 GCA_009805545.1 Oryza longistaminata | reverse complement strand
CTCGACGCGCGGCAAGGTCGGCTGCCAGAGAGCGCGCGCGAAGGGGAGGAGAAGGCCAATTAAAGCACGGTTTTTGAGTGGGATGTGGTCCCCTAGGACCAATTCCAAACTTTGCACAATATTGGGTTGGAGTTGGGCTGCTCTAGCTGGGCTGGGCATTTTGTCGAGCACCTTGAGTGCAATGAACAGTAGAAATCAGAAATTTTGAATATTTTCCCTAGAAGGATTTGAATTCAAACTAGGAGTTTGGCAGGGTTTCACTAGGGTTTAAAGTATAGCAAAACCCTACTAATACTAGGATAGGTTAAAGAAATGATCTATGGTTTGAATTTGAGAGAATTTGCTCAAATTCACTAAGGTTTAGAATAAAGGAAATAGGTTAGAGTAAATTGAATGGGTTCTAATACTTGAACCAAATTTTTAAATAAACAGGAAATAGATTTTTGAACCAAACACATTTAATCAAAAGCCAGCATGATGCAGTCAAATTTTAGTTTAAAATTTGAGGATGTTACACTGAGTTGAAAATTTTTTAAATCTAAGTTAAAAGTATTCAAATCTTGACTTGAAGATTTTAAATCTGAGTTCAAATCTGGAATTGAAAGTTTGTTTCAATCAACTAAAAAAAAGAAGAAAGACGCGTGATGAATTTTTATCCAAAAAAAATCGAAAAAAGTTTGCGCTAAGCGCTCTTAGCGTAAAAAAACACGCGCCGCGTTCACCTCCTAGCGCGTACGCGCGCGTTAGGAGCCCCTGTTAAATTACACCAATTTTAGTAGTTGGGAGTCGAGATATCCGTATTGTTATTCAGGGTACGAATTAGATTTGACCTGTTTAAGAGAGTCAAAACAGACTTATTCCTAGTTTATCCGATAGTAAATACCTGACCAAATCGAACGCAGCCTGGTTCGACACCTACGTCGGTAAACCCGTAGACTGTAGTGGGCTGTGGTTTTGGAGTGAGCCGTGCAGTGGGAAGAAGCTGGTATTTGCAATAAGTTCACTTTAGGTCGCACAATTTGTCACTGAGTTCGAAAATTAGTCCTGGATCGCAAAACCGGATACAACGTATCACTAACTTACAAAACCATTGCAAACGAGGTCTCTCGATAATATTGTCCTCGTTTATGGTTGATGTATCGCCTACGTGGCTCCTTTGACTAGATCTTTATCCCACGTGAGATTGACATGGTGTTTATGTGGCATTTTAATCTGGAAAAAAATAGTGGGTTCCATCTTGAGCCCACAAAATAATAAAAAATAATAATGGAGCCCATGTGGTGCCCACATATCAATGAGACATAAAAATAAAGAAATGGAAAAACAAAATGGACCCACCCGTCATCCCCTATCCATTTCTCTCCATCCCCATCTCTGGCGACAGCGCTAGCTAGTGAGCTTGCCAGTTTGTCCACGAGAAGGCGATGATTGTGTTAACAGTGAAATTTGGTAAGCCCCTAAGAGAATTATCATATCGCCAATAGTCGGATTCCTGCTATATTCGGTTAAGGAAATTAATATATTAAAGGAAGATTATCCAAAAGCGACCGAGTTCAAGAAAGATGCGGCATGGCAACTTATCTATTAATTAGGAATAATTTTTAGTTTCCTTTTATCTTTTATCTTTAGGAAAGTGTATTTAGCTGTAAGCCAAGAATAGAATCAACTGACATTTTGCCATTGATGTACAATAGTATATCCTTAAAGTGCAGGAAGTTCCATGGTATTATATCAGTGGCTTAGTGCAGAATGAGTACTCCACATTAAATTTGGAATAGTTCTTTTTTTTATTACATGTAATGCATTAAGGAAGCAACGTGAGATGCTTAGAGGAAGCAACAACTTGACAAGATATGGTTCCATCTCCTATCATGAAAAACAGTAAGACTTAACACGATTACTGCAACAAAAATTATTCTAATGGTCGAATCAGCATTGGAACACACCAAATACAACTTTTTAGGAAAAAAAAAATAACCTACCATAGAACATAAGTCATCGTTGGTTCTCCAGAAAACCTTAGGGGAGGAATCCAAAAGAAAGGAAAGGATAAGAATAAAAGAAAAAAATACAGATGAATATTTAATTATCAACAAACAGGAAGATAGGATATGAAACTCATCTACTAAAAAGTTTCAATAATAGCTGCAATGGAAATGGGAGTGTCTTACACAAAAGTTTAACCACATAGTTGCAACAAAATAGATGGCATTGCGATGACACCACAACCTATGACTTGCTACTATAGACATATGATCGAATAAATGCTCACAATCAAGTGATCAATAGGGAAGCTAGCCTTGGGTTTAATATAATTCCATACAAACTCCAAAAGTCTATATTATACAACTTCAGCACCTACTCAAGCAATCTATAGGCGAGCTCGACCTCGAGCATCTACTCGGGCACCTATTCATTTGCTGACTTAGCACCTCCTTGGGTGTGGTGGCAGTCTCAGGTGGTATGGGGTGGCTGTCGGAGTGGCAGTCGGGTACGCTGGGGGAATGATCACCCATCCTTACTTAGCGGGTGGTGTGGTTGAAATCATGAAAATTAGGTCTTCCTTCTCGGTCTGCGGATAACAAGTTGCCAAGCAGTGGCGGAGGACAAGAAAAAAAAATGTGGCAGCAACAACACAGCGAAAACAACATAATACTAGTCAAAACGCTATGGATTTGCAATGTACTCCCATGCACCGCTAAAAATTATTGCAAAAATTATTTTTATGCAACAAATCATATTAATATGCGTTAGAATAGGCTGGTTGCTTCATATAACTAACTAAGAACAAAGTCAAACCAATTAATCCCGCATGCATGCCACTAGTGAAGAAGTTAATCCAGCTAATCACGTAGACATACACTTTATAAGGAGTGAAAAGAAGACAATCACTGAAGAAGTTAATCACACATATATACAACTAATAGAATTGAGGTATGGCGAGTGTCACACCTAGCCATACCGGAAGCTCCGCCACTGTTACTAAGGTCATCGAGACAATTGAACCGGCGGCGAGCATCAGGAAGCTATCCCGGTGGGCATTTGCGGTGAGCTTAATGGGGGCGTTTATGGGAAGAGAGATAGGGTTTTGGTCTTTGCAACGCGCTCTCCCACTTTGCCTCGCCGCCTCGGTGCCCGCTTTATACAGCCACTTGGGCCAGCCCAACACATGCACCAAATACCGCGAACGGCCCAACTCATACCCGTTCATTTATTTGGATTAAGTCCACTTTAAATGCTCTCTATCGAGTTCGTTTTTAATCGCAACCCTCGACCTCAATTCTAGAAACTATCTAGTAAAAACAGGTTAAATAACGTAATGAGACAGTACTAGAAAATCGACGTATATACTTATCACTCAAAAATACTACATGATAAAATTGGTGTGCTCACTAATTTAAAATATGTATATATTTCTTTTCTTATTTGAATTTTTAGAGTTTTCATAAAATATTTTAGAAAGAAAATTGTGATTATTTATTATGTATAGAAGTGAAAAAACATATTTCTCATAAAAAAACTTAGAACTTGTATGTCATGTCAAGCAAAAATACTAAATTTAATGTGTCATTTTATATATAAATTTTGATGAAATCCAAACAAGTAAAATAAATTTTAATATTCATCAAAATTAATTTGTTTAAATATATTTGATTATGGATTTGAATTTTTTAAAGATCAATCATTTAATATATTCAGAGTTTGTTAAACATATCATGTGTAACAAAAAAACACAATCATTTTTCTTAAGCTGGGGAGATATTAATGATCATATTCCGTGATACATGAATCAAGATTGTCTTCTTTCTTTTTTGGATTTTTTTTCATAATAATTTTTGGTTTACTATATATATTCTATAGTTATATGAGTACCGAGTAGACATAGGATATTTAAAGAAGGATAATGAATGTAAATTTGTTGTTTTAGATTTGTTTTTTTTTGCCTAACAAAGTTTACTATATATTTTAGAGTGTTAGGAGTAACAAGTAGGCGTGGTATATTTATAGAAGACAAAGGAGTAGAAGTTTGTGTCGTTGGAAATGGAGATAGTTTTGGAAGCCTCTAGAATCGATATGTGATATTTTTCTCTAGATTTTTCCTCACGTATGATTGTTAGGTGTTTTTTCTCTAGTATAAATTTATGATTTTTCTTCAAATTAAGAGGCGCCAAGTGGACCAATCAAAAGCTAGCAAAAGAGCCAGCTTTAGATTATTAGATATGGATAGCTGTTTCAGCGGGCGTGTCATCCTAGTGAGCAAAAACAAAACTAAAAAGAAAAAAAAAAGCATATGAGGAATATGTCAGATCCAAATTCAACATCTCCTCTTTTTTACCTGTGTTTTTAATAACGATTTAAAAAAATCAATTTTGTAAAATAAACAACGGTGCAAACCCCCCTCAAAATCAACTCCAAAATTAAGATTCAAAATTCAATTTTTGGTCATGGATCATATAAGCCAAGAAGAAAAAGAAGAAAGAAAGAAGTACAACAATGTTCAGAGAAAGAGAAGGTGAAGAACTGAAGATATGCACTGACAAAAGAAGGCAAAGGAAAAGCCATTGAAATTGCAATCATGCAGGAGCAACTCTAAAAAAGGGGTTGATGCTGCAAGTGCAACCAAGCTGTACTTTACTCTGAAGGGAAAGCAGAAACTCCCCTAAATATAAGGGACGCGTCATTTACGCATGTTAATACACCATCTGATGACTGTAAAACCCACAGGTAAAGTAGGTCTAAAATGGTGCAAAACTTGCATGCAAGGTTCATTACAGAAAAAATTGGGAGCTAAAATAGGGGCCTGAAAGTTACATCATGCACGGTGATTTTCATTTCCAGGAGACAACAGTTCAGTGATTAGGCATTACTTTTACAAAAGCCAGCAGTCATCGAGTGCTAAGATTCATCGATGATGGCTTCCAAAGAACTAGTGCTTTCATTTTTCTAAACCAGGAGCTAAACCAAAGTATCATCATTTATCACATTATTATTTTTAATTAGTGTGGAACTAATCATAAAAAATATTGTTAAGCTAACCCATAACCGTGGGTATATATATTATGTCAGGGTTATGGATAATACATACCCGATATAGTAATCGACTAAACTCAGCGGGATCCACCATATACCAAGTCTTATACAAAATCATACCTCGTATATTAAAGGAGTTCCAGATAAGAAAGTACAAGTAGACTTCTATATGTAAACTATAAGACTACAAGATTGATAGCCGGAACACACCTTGCTCATCGGGTACGGTCGTGGCCGCTGGTGACCGATGATTTGGGATTTTTAGGGGGAGAGTCAAAAGAGATGGGAGAGCACCGTGATTTGGGACTTCACCCGTTGACAAATTAGTTTCATTAGATCTAACATTGCACACTATATTTTAATAATATGTTTGATAGAAAAATTTAGCAACATATAAAATATCGAGTTAGTTTCATTAAATTTAACATTGATACTATATTTTAATAATATGTTTGTTTTGTGTTGAAATTACTACTATATTTTTCTATAAACTAGTCACATTTAAATAAGTTTGACTAAAAAAATATAATATGAAATAGATGGAGTAGCAGTATAGTATACATTGTTTAAAATTTACTAGTTTTAACTACTTCGTTTGGATTACCAACTAGTGAAACCGCTTGTGACATGCTGGCCTAGGGTTTAACAGGATTAATAGAATACTCATATCAGCAAGTTGCAATTTCTTTTCCGGAAGCCAATCTTCAAAGAACTCCAGGGTTAAGTGTGCTTGGCCTGGAGCAATTTGGGATGGGTGACCGAGGCAGTTGCGCAGGCATGGTGCGCATTGATCGACGGGGGCATCGATGCCGAGAAATTCCCAGGTGCCCACTCATATGAACAAGTTACAACTTCTTACAAAATAAGTCCTCCTAGTTAAAAGTGTTTTTATTTTTTTAATTATATTAACGAGAAATTTAACGCAATAGTTGAATTGGTGAATTGGACTTTTTTCCATGAAAGTAAATGTGATTTTTGTGACTTTGGTTAAAGTTAAACTACTTTAAGTTTAACTATAAACAACTAAGTTTATAGGCAAATATAGTAATATTTATAATACTAAATTAGTTTCACTAAATCAATAATTGAATATATTTTCATAATAAATTTGTCTTGGGTTGAAAATGTTATTATTTTTTTTCTACAACCTTAGTCGAACTTAAACCAGAAGTTAAAATGTCTTATATCCTGAAATGGAAGGAGTACTACCAGTAACTTAACATGTCCAACTGTAATGGATGTTTAAAAATGGATTTGTTTAGATCTCAGGTGACTAAAATGCTTTTGAAATTTTAGTCACACTTTATCCCTAGATTAAAAGCTAACCACTTTATAATTCCCTCATTACTATTTAAGCACCATCCTTTTCCTCTATAGTTGAACAATAAATAATTTTAATCTAGACGTTAAAATATAATTATAACTATGTTCGTTCCTCCCGGTTCCAACCCCTACCTCTTTCGTTTTTCGCGCACGCATTTTTCAAACTACTAAACGATGTGTTTTTTTGCAAAAAGTTTCTATATGAAAGTTGCTTAAAAATCAAATTAATCTATTTTTTTAAAAATAGCTAATACTTAATTAATAACGCGCTAATGGACCGTTTTGTTTTCCGTGCGAAGGAGATGGTCTCCCAACCGCTACCAAAGAATACAGGTAAGTGGACCAATTAAAAGCTAACAAAAGAGCCAGCTTTAGATTATTATATATGGATAGCTGTTTCAGCAGGTGTGTCATCCTAGTGAGCAAAAACAAAACTAAAATGAAAAAAAAAAAGCATATGGGGCATATGTCAGATCCAAATTCAACATCTCTTTTTTTTTTACCTGTGTTTTTAATAACGATTTAAAAAAATCAATTATGTAAAATAAACAACGGTGCAAACCCCCCTCAAAATCAACTCCAAAATTAAGATTCAAAATTCAATTTTTGGTTATGGATCATATAAGCCAAGAAGAAAAAGAAGAAAGAAAGAAGTACACCAATGTTCAGAGAAAGAGAAGGTGAAGATATGCACTGACAAAAGAAGGCAAAGGAAAAGCCATTGAAATTGCAATCATGCAGGAGCAACTCTTAAAAGGGGTTGATGCTGCAAGTGCAACCAAGCTGTACTTTACTCTGAAGGGAAAGCAGAAACTCCCCTAAATATAATGGACGCGTCATTTACACATGTTAAAACCCACAGGTAAAGTAGGTCTAAAATGGTGCAAAATTTGCATGCAAGGTTCATTACAGAAAAAAATGGGAGCTAAAATAGGGGCCTGAAAGTTACATCATGCACGGTGATTTTCATTTCCAGGAGACAACAGTTCAGTGATTAGGCATTACTTTTACAAAAGCCAGCAGTCATCGAGTGCTAAGATTCATCGATGATGGCTTCCAAAGAACTAGTGCTTTCATTTTTCTCTTTCTTGCTGAATACATCATATTACAGTAATTAACAAAGAAATGAAGAAAATTGGATGGAGTCAAGGGCTGTCATGAGGCGCACCTATGAGCGCAAAAATCATGGTATGCAATGCACCAAGTGGCACCACAATTTTTTGTTAGGGCTCTTGGCTGTTCACGCGTTTCTGAAGCTCCAGCATTTCTTGGTGATTTGGATCCAGAGAGAGGGCGGCTCGACAGTCGTGAAGAGCGCTGGGGACATCCCCAATATGCTCGTGGAACGCCGCGCGAAGATGCAATAGGTGGAGGTCAGCTTTGAATGCAATTGCCCTGGTTAGCTCTGCAATTGCCTCTTTCTCCTTGTGACTATCCATCAGTACTGCAAACCAATGCCATCAAAAATCTTTTAACTACTCCATTTCTTAAAAAACAATTACATCAGATATAAAACACTCTTTCAGTGTTGAAAGTTGCAACTTCCAATAAGAGAAATTAATACAGAGAGGAAATTATGGGTAAGGGATACTGCAATGGTGGAGTTCAGTCAATAGCTCGCTAACTAAACTTGCTCTGACAAAAAGAAGATTCAGTAATGACAGCAGATATTTACTCTACTGAAGATGGTAGCAACAAAGTATCTGTTTTGTCCAGCAAGAATGATTTAACAAATTAACAGTTCTCCATGCAGAAGCCAAGATAGAGTAACCTACATACTATTCAAAATTAAAGGTAATTCTCAACTACTTCCTCCGTTTCATATTATAAGACTTTCTAGCATTGCCCACATGCATATATATTGTAATGAATCTAGACATATATGTGTGCCTAGATTCATTAACATCTATATGAATATGCGCAATGTTAGAAAGTCTTATAATCTGAAATAGAGGTAGTATTAAGTAAACTCTAGTATTTTTACCTGCTGCTCGATATCTGTATGGGTAAACCCGTAATGGATCCAACTGCGTCACTATTTGCAAATCTGTCATAGTTTGCTCTCGTTCACAATATTCTGAACGCTTCTCATAAGCTGAAGCATTGTTTTTAGCTTTCTCTATCAACTTTGTCATTTCTTCATATGCAGCATCCCTGTTATTCCTGAGAAAATGAACACGGGCAAGACCTTGATGTGCCCTAGTGTGTCGGATCTTCAAAGCACTCGTGTAGCAATCAGCTGCTGCGTCTAACTTTTCACAATCAACATAAACACCACCAAGATTGTTCAAAGCCTGCAGGTAGAATTATGCAACATTAGAGAAAAGCTTATCATAAGGAGCAATCGAGAGTAACTTGTTGGATCTGACTAAGCAAGATAGGATCAAATTTTGGATGTTTGTATTACTGGCAGTCATAATACAGTAGTTAGGATCTATTTGTCTTAACTAGTAGGATCAATTTCAGACAAAAATCATGGCAAAGAATGTCGCCCTTTGGTCCATGATTAAGTTAACTGACACTTTTCATGTTCAGATTCTTTAACTTCTCTCTTTTTGTTCATGCATCTCCACATCATGGGCATGCATAAAACAGCGTAGGTATATAATATGTTGCACTGATGATGCTTCAACATCAAGGATATAAAATTTTGAGTCATTGGAATAGTTTTGAACAATAATATAATTTATAATTAGCCAGACAAGACAATATTATCCTTTTCTCACCAGCAACTCTTATTTCACTGAGACAACTGATCACGGTCCACAAATGCAAGTTTTCTTTTAATGGTCTCATTGAAAAATTTAAGGCATATTTAATATCACAATGCAAAATAAGTGTGTATACACTCTATAGTCTATACTCCAAGCTATATCCAGCTTTCTATAGCAGCTAGAGACAAGGAGTAGGAATAGTGTAGGCTTTTCGATCTCTCAGTCTATGTGCAAAACAGAATATTCCCGCAATTTGGAGGAAACAATATAACAGGAATTTTCTCACGCCTCATACTCTTTTTTTCAATATTAAATGTTATCTTCGCTTTATTTACTGTCGAGCAAAGCATGCAGGGTCTTAAAAATATAGAAAGTTTGGGAAACCAAGTTACTCTCCACCTTACCAAGTCTGAGCAATGTGAGATAAACTAAGTGTTCAAAACAAATCAATTAGCATAAGTGAATACTACGTTGAAGCATTTGTGTGCTGGTGCACAACAATACCAACCTGACCCTTCCGAAGCCGGTCTGAAGGGCACTTCAGTGCATCTTCAAGAAGCGATATAACAGTCGCAGAATAAGAAGGATCAACACCTGAGTCAGCCAAAACATAGGCTTTCAGAAAGAAAGCCTCAAATGACCTTTGAATAGAAATAGATTCCTCTGCTTTTTGTAGGGCCTCCTCACAATGCCCAGTATCGTACAAAAGCCACCCCTCATACACTAGCCGTTCATGCTCAGTTGCTGCATGTTGCCTTGCCAATTGCAAACTGCGCATTGCAGCCTCAGGACAGTTCAACCTGGAAACAAAAAAATATTAAGCATCATCTATAGTTATGTTGAGAGTTGAGACCAAAATGGCCACAAGGGAATCAACAGAGTGAGGTGCTAGTATAACTTACCTAAGGAGCAGCAAAGATTGTCTGAAATACAAAACACCTTTTGCTGCATCTGACTCAAGCATCCGGTAAATCACTGAAAGGGAACCGATATCATCCACTGATGACCAGCGTTCATACAGCTGAAGCCAACACTCAGCTGTATTCCACTGCTCGACATGTGCCCCAAGAAGAGTGCCTATTTTGGAAGCAGCTACACGACCTTCCAACATTCGGTACTCAGGAGAAAGTGTAAGGATAGCATGGATATCACAAATTGCAGATTTGTAGTCTTCGAGAGCAAGATATAGACAAATCCGGAGCTCCAAGCATTCCAATGCTAGCTTGAAACCCAATAGTCGGTTGATTTCCTCTAAGGCAAGTCTTGCATCCTTTTTTCTCATCAAGGATGCAGCTCGATACATATAAGGGTAAGTAAGAGTTGGATCCAGCTCGGTTGCTTTGTCAAGATCTGCCAATTTTTTATCACCCTCTGAATACAGAGATCTCTCCATATACATCCATCCTAGTGGTACACTTGATGTTATGACCGAGCTGAGCTTCTCATAAGCCAAACCCTTTCTACCTCTTATACCAGCAATTCTAGCAAGACCAGCAATGGAATACACATGACCAGCTGAGAAGGCAACACTAAATTGGTGTTCAGCTTCATTATATTCCTTCCTTAAAAGCCTAATGCATCCAAGCTGATGAAAAGCTATTTGCTTCTGTGTAGGAGTAACAGCCAATTGAACAAGCTTCTCTGACAAGCACACAGTTGCCTCTGTCCTTGGATCAATGTTCATTGCCACCTCACTAAGCAAGCAATATAATAAAAAGGAGGCATGACCAACCATGATGCATTGTTGCTGTTCAGTTGCACTTAGGAATAGGCTAACTACATGCTCATCATTTAGACAATCTGGAAGCTCCTGTAGAAACACTTGCAAGCAAGATGCAGCAAGGACTGGTGCATTTTCTTCAAATGCCAATGCCATGAGCTCAACAGCATCCTGCCTTGATGAAACAAATGAAGCTAGTTTCCTATCACACGCATCTTTAAGCCTGTCACAACAAAATGTATTTGCAAACACCAGGATCTCCAACAAGGTTTCCAAAGGCAAATCCTCTAAGCTATATGTACAACTAAATTCAGATACAGCCCTCATGCCCTCCAGTGAGATACCATTCTCCGACAAATCAACAAGATCAAGCTGTGATTCAGTGAATGGTCCATTGAGCATGGACCAGAACGGGATCGATAAAGAAGCAATCTTGCACCTATTGCATGTCACCTTCCCATCCCTTATTTGGAAGGTCACTGCAGGGGAAACTTTCGAAGATGTGCCGATATCACAAGAACCAAGTATCTCAAAGTCTCCCTCGGGCATCTCGGATGCGACATCAAGTGGCCCAAACTCTTTGCAACACTTCCTACATGACGCGAGGACATCAGATATGATATCCTCCCCCCGCTTCTCGTACCGCAGCCATGCCCCAAACACAATCTTCTCATGCACAGTGGTTGCGCAGCGCCACGCAGAATGCAGGCTCCTCTGCCGCAATTTCGCCTCCCCAAGGCCCCGAAACACCTGGGACTGTATCAAATACAGCCCTGGCCGCTCGCTCGGCGCGCATTGCTCGAGCTCCTCATGGATCCTGGACAGCACCTCCACATAATCCAAGGGCTTATACAATGGTACAACGGGCGGCTCCGCGATCTTTATCAGCGACTCACTGCACACAGCAAACAATCGGCACAAATCAGGATATGCAATTCAGTTCGGTAGCATCAAACTGAAATGAGCTAAAATGAATTGAGAGAATCAAAATCTTTGAATCGAATGTAGCTGTTGCTTACATGGAGGAAGGCGAGTAGGACGATTTGGGCAGCTTCCCACGCTCCACCTGCAGCCACGACTGCGGGTTGAATCCATGGATGTGCTGCTCGTCGCACGGCGATTCCGACAGGAAGCTGCTCCTCATAGAGCACAGGAAGGAGAAAACCTCCCAAATCTCCACCACTCCCAGATTTTTACACAAACCTGGATACGAATCACGAGCTAATGGGGGTACGAGCCGGAATCCACACGAACCCTAGCTAAAATTTGCGCAAGAAAACGCCAAGAATCTGAACAAAAAGAGGGTTGGGAATTTGGTGGCCAAGGTAACCACCTTTTTCCAGCTCCACCACCACCACCAATCCGATCCAAAACCACAAGAACTCGAACGAAATCCACAAGAAACGGGCCAGAGATGGCCCCCAAATCTCGCCGCAAAAATCCCACCTTTCCGCGCCCCCCGCGCCCCCCGATCGAATTCCACAGATCAAGAAGCCGCGCCCCCGCGGCAATGGCGGGGAGGAGCTCGGATTCGGGATCCTTGCGACTGCAGAGAGCAGCTTCGATGCAGAGACGAGGCAGAGGAAGAGGGGAAGAAGAAGAAGAAAAAGAGAGGATTTTTTTTTCCTCTCCTTCTCTTTCTTCTCTCTCTTGTAGTGGTAGTGGATGTGGAGAGGAATAAATAAAGTATGGGAGATTAGATTAACCTAGTGTTAGAGGGAAAAAAATATTTATAAATTTTTTAGGGTGTGCCTTTTGTGAAGGGAGAGAGATAGAGGGAAAAAAATTGGAAATGCTCTGCACATGAATCCATGCATAGGATGCAGCTGGATGGACCAGCTTTTGGGTGTAGGTGGAGGTGGAGGGGATGAATGTGTTTGTTCAAATTTGTGTTTGTAAGTTTTGAAAGTTTTTTTCAAGTTTGGTCTGAAATGGCACTTTGCCACAGGACATTGATTGACATTGTGATTAAGTTGAATTATGGAGGTATGGGTACAAATCAGGATTTATATTCCTCTTTTTTAATTGTTGAAACATCTTGGGAGGTAAAAAAATTTATTCCAAAATGCTTTCAGTGTATGTAAGTTGAATTATGGAGGTATTGGTCCAAATGACGATTTATAAAATAACCCTTTTCAAATTTGACTGAAACATCACGTAGGTGAAAATTTCATTTCGAAGCATTTTTAATTGATCATGGGATTGTTAAAAGCTTTGGATCTGAACATAAGTTACTGGCGGGCTTACTTTACAAATTTAAAAATTAAAAAAAAAAATCCCATATT
The DNA here is from genome assembly GCA_009805545.1 of Oryza longistaminata. NCBI lineage: Eukaryota > Viridiplantae > Streptophyta > Magnoliopsida > Poales > Poaceae > Oryza > Oryza longistaminata. The sequence goes on along the minus strand of CM020179.1, from coordinate 32,143,639 downwards.
GGGACCACATATTTTTAATTTTTCGCTCCACACACAATTGAAACAACAAAGTTGAAGTATCATGTGTCCATAAAACAATTGGAACAAAGTTGCAGGTGTCAGCTGGTAGCTGAGAGTTTGGCATAGTTTGTCGTTTGTTGAGAACTTGCATTAAGAGCAGAAACCAAATTAGGTTTCGTTGTTATGAGACTTTTGTTTCCAAACTTTTTTAGGGGGAGTTTGGTGAGATCTAAACTATAGTGAATTGAAGTGGCAATTGCAACTAGTAACAACCGTACTTTGTTTGTGGAGTCCGTGTATTTATATCATGTTCGCTGGTATGTTGTAGGTGGTACTAAATTTAGATTTTATAATACTACATGGGAAACTAGTTGTTTGGAAAAGGTTAATCAAATGCTCAGTCTCATTGGTTAGCCAATAGTTGATTATATAACAAACATCTTATTAACGATAAAAAGTAATCTATAGGTGAAACTTTTATATACATGTTCTTAGCGACATAAAAATCAATGCTGAGAAGAAACTATGTTTAAGATATCCTAAAATCAACATAAAAAAATTAAGTTTTAGAATTTAAATTTTGTCAACGGCTGATTTCATATATGGGAAAAGATGAGGCCGACTGAGAATGAGAGTATTAATGATGAAATGCACACCTAAACAAACTCATAGGATGGTTCTATCAATCAAGTGGTAGTGGATGTGGAGAGGAATAAATAAAGTATGGGAGATTAGATTAACCTAGTGTTAGAGAAAAAATATTTATAAATTTTTTTAGGGTGTGCCTTTTGTGGAGAGAGAGAGATAGAGGGAAAAAAATTGGAAATGCTCTGCTGCACATGAATCCATGCATAGGATGCAGCTGGATGGACCAGCTTTTGGGTGTAGGAGGAGCCGAGGAGGTGGAGGGGATGAATGTGTTTGTTCAAATTTGTGTTTGTAATTTTTGTATGTTTTTTCAGGTTTGGTCTGAAATGGCACTTTGCAGGACATTGATTGACATTGTGATTAAGTTGAATTATGGAGGTATGGGTACAAATCAGGATTTATATTCCTTTTTAATATTAATTGTTGAAACATCTTGGAGGTAAAAAAATTATTCCAAAATGCTTTCAGTGTATGTAAGTTGAATTATGGAGGTATTGGTCCAAATGGTGATTTATAAAATAACCCTTTTCAAATTTGACTGAAACATCACGGTGGTGAGAAAATTTCATTCGAAGCATTTTTAATTGATCATGGGATTGTTAAAAGCTTTGGATCTGAAAATAAGTTACTGGCAGGCTTACTTTACAAACTTAAAAAAAAAAACCATATTGGGACCACATATTTTTAATTTTTCGCTCCACACACAATTGAAACAACAAAGTTGAAGTATCATGTGTCCATAAAACCATTGGAACAAAGTTGCAGGTGTCAGCTGGTAGCTGAGTAGTGTGGAACTAATCATAAAAAATATTGTTAAGCTAACCCATAACCGTGGGCATATATATTATGTCAGGGTTATGGATAATGCATACCCAATATATTAATCGACTAAATTTGGCGGGATCCACCATATATCAAGTCTTATACAAAATCATATCTCGTATATTAAAGGAGTTCCAGATAAGAAAGTACGAGTTCTATATGGAAACTATAAGACGACAAGATTGATAGCCGGAACACACCTTGCTCATCGGGTACGGTTGTGGCCGCTGGTGACCGATGATTTGGGATTTTTAGGGGGAGAGTCAAAAGAGATGGGAGAGCTAACCGTGATTTGGGACTTCACCCGTTGACAAATTAGTTTCATTAGATCTAACATTGCACACTATATTTTAATAATATGTTTGATAGAAAAATTTAGCAACATATAAAATATCGAGTTAGTTTCATTAAATTTAACATTGATACTATATTTTAATAATATGTTTGTTTTGTGTTGAAATTACTACTATATTTTTCTATAAACTAGTCACATTTAAATAAGTTTGACCAAAAAAATATAATATGAAATAGATGGAGTAGTAGTATAGTATACATTGTTTAAAATTTACCAGTTTTAACTACTTCGTTTGGATTACCAACTAGTGAAACCACTTGTGACATGCCGGCCTAGGGTTTAATAGGATTAATAGAATACTCATATCAGCAAGCTGCAATTTCTTTTCCGGAAGCCGATCTCCAAAGAACTTTAGGGTTAAGCGTGCTTGCGCAGCGCATGGTGCGCATTGATCGACGGGGGCATCGATGCCGAGAAATTCCCAGGTGCGCACGAGAGGATTAATAGAATACTCATATCAACAAGTTGTAACTTTTTACAAAATAAGTCCTCCTAGTTAAAAGTGTTTTTATTTTTTTAATTATATTAACGAGAAATTTAACGCAATAGTTGAATTGGTGAATTGGACTTTTTTCCATGAAAGTAAATGTGATTTTTGTGACTTTGGTTAAAGTTAAACTACTTTAAGTTTAACTATAAACAACTAAGTTTATAGGCAAATATAGTAATATTTATAATACTAAATTAGTTT
>CM020179.1:32109212-32119685 GCA_009805545.1 Oryza longistaminata | reverse complement strand
ACCGCACCCGGCGAGCAAGGTGTACATGTTCCGGCCATCGATCTTGCATTGGCTGCGTGAAACTGAGATGCTCAGCACGAGCACACCAGCCGCTGGCCGCCGGGCGATATGCAGGATCTGGGATGGGAGGCACAAGCTCCGGCAGCGCCCGGTGTTGGATCCAACCAAACAGCGGGCGAAGCGCCGCCGAAGCTGTCTGTCCGATCTACTCGCGATTTTTTAGCGCATCCGACGGAGACCGCGCCTTCCTTCATCACGATTTTAGCCTTGTGTAAGGCTTGGAAGAAATGTGTCTCTCCGTTGACTTGTTGGAAGAAATGCTTGAAGCGTTATTTAAGATCGAGCAATTTTGCTCTATGAAGTGCTTTTGTTGTGACTTGTGATCTCTCTAATAGAATTGGATCACACCTCCTAGCTAGGGGCACTGATTAATCGTAGTATTATTTTATCCTTTTCAAAATTTAATTACATTTAGAATTGCCAATTAATTGTTACCTGACTTGTTTGTTTAAGCAACTCCCATTTCAGTTACAATTTCAAAAACACCGTGCATCCTCAATGACATTTGGTCTTCTTTTGCATTGCCCACAGGACACAGGGCAACAAAATCCTACTTTAAAGAGTGATGGCTGAAACGAACAGCCCTGCAACCATGGAAGCACAAGCACAGGTTGCCTTGACGAAATCCATCCAACCAGACACCAGCAACGAGGAAATGACATCAGGCAATGTTGCCGGTAACAATGTTTTACTGCTATTATCCAACAGAACTGAAGCTCCTACTCCCGGGCATGTGATTGTCACTATTTCGCTCGATGCTGGCCAGAACACAATGGTTGACGACAATGGTGTTAGACAGGGATTAACAGACGAGGAATCCGATACTAAAACGAAGCTGTTGGAAAGAGGTGTTCTCACGGCTGCCTCTGCTACTGCAGCAATGCTCTCTCATTTCCTGAAAGGAGTATTCAATCATCACCAAGAGGGTTACTACATCATCCTCGTCGTATTTCTTATGACGGGGTTGATTCTGGCAACCACTGCCACATGGCTCGCCCGTAGGCACTCCGCCAAGGTGGTTGTCCTTCTTGCACTAGTCCCACAGGTTCTTGTGGCTGGTGTGATTACCTCAACATTTTCTTGACGAAGGCCTTGGCCATGACTCTTGCGGTTTGTTCCACTTTGAACTTTGGAATCATCATCGTGAGCCAAGTGCGGATCCAGAATTCTAATAGAGGGAGAGCTTATATCCTCCCTCCCCACGCACACACGCTCTTCCTTCTCTCTCTTCTTCCTCCTTTATCATCTTCTCTCAATAATGATCTAGCGAGGTAGAAGAAGACTTGAGTGATGAGTCCCACCAGTATTCACGTTGGATCTGTTCCTGTTGTGAGTGTATAGCTACATCTACAAGGGTCGAGAGTTACAATTATGCATGTGTATCTATGTGTTGATGAAAATATATTTTTTTGAGAAATGAAATATATTCTTTTTAAGGCATTATTACTTAATTTGTCCACAAAATTGAAGAGCAAAAACGTTTCCTTTAGATAGGCCCAAATGCCAGCCCAAGCACGTGTATGGGGCCGTATCCAAACAAGACGTAACTGGGCTACATGGGCCAGATGGGCTAATATATCTCCATTTGTCGACAACCCTCGTACGCGTCCGCTCAACGCACGCGTGATTTCGGTCGGGAGATGGACCTGCTGCGGGCTGATTTCAACGTCCTCATGATAGAGTTTTAGCTAATGAGATCTAACATTTAGTGAGCCATAAATCTGAGATTGCAATTTGGTGCAAAATGTTCCGTGAATTTGGTGCAAAATGTTTTGTGCGAAAATGTTTTCTCATCGATGTTTTCCTTTTCAACTGATAGGGTGGACTTCATTAAGCTCACCGCGAATGCCCACCAGGATAGCTTCTTGATGCTTGCCGCCGGTTCAACTGTCTTGATGACCTTGGCAACTTGTTATCCGTAGACCGAGAAGGCAGATAAAGTTTTCATGATTTCAACAGCCAGCGCATGCAAGGAGAATGCCACCCCCACTCCCATATCCAAGGAGGTGCTCAAGTGAGCAAATGAATAGGTGCCCGAGTAGGTGCTCGAGGTCAAGCTCACCTATAGATTGCTTGAGTAGGTGCTAAAGTTGTATAATCTAGACTTTTGAAATTTGTATGGAATTATGTTAAACCCAAGGCTAGCTTTCCTGTTGATCACTTGATTGTGAACATTTATTCGATCATATGTCTATAGCTGCAAGGCATAGGTTGTGGTGCCATCGTAAAAACTTGTGTAAGACACTTCCATTTTCATTGTGGTTAAACTTGTGTAAGACACTCCCATTTTCATTGCAGCTATTATTGAAACGTTTTGGTACATGAGTTTCATATGCTATCTTCCTGTTTGTTGATAATTAAATATTCATCTGTATTTTTTCTTTTATTCTTATCATTTCCTTTCTTTGGATTCCTCCCTAAGGTTTTCTGGAGAACCACCCCTAAGGTTTTCTAGAGAACCAACAATGACTTCTGTTTTATGGTAGGTTATTTTTTCCTAAAAAGTTCTATTTGGTGTGTTCCAATGCTGTTTCGACCATTAGCATAATTTTTGTTGCAGTAATCGTGTTAAGTCTTACTGTTTTTCATGATAGGTGATGGAACCATATCTTGTCAAGTTGTTGCTTCCTCTAAGCATCTCATGTTGCTTCCTTAATGCATTACATGTAACAAAAAAAAAAGAACTATTCCAAATTTCCTGTGGAGTACTCATTCTGCACTGAGCCACTGATAGAATACCATGGAACTTCCTGCACTTTAAGGATATATATACTATTGTACATCAGTGGCAAAATGTCAGTTGATTCTATTCTTTGCTTACAGCTAAACACACTTTTCTAAAGATAAAAGGAAACTAACAAACTATTTCTAATTAATAGATAACTTGACATGCCGCATCCTCCTTGAATTCGGTCACTTCTGGATAAGCTTCCTTTAATAGATTAATCTACTTAACCGAATATAACAGGAATCCGACTATTGACGATGTGATAATTCTCTTAGGGGCTTACCAAATTTCACTGTTAACACAATCATCGCCTTCTCATGGACAAACTGGCAAGCTCACTGGCTAGCGATGTCGCCAGAGATGGGGATGGAGAGAAATGGATAGGGGATGACGAGTTGGTCCATTTTGTTTTGGCAAAATTTGCTATAGGACATCCGGAGAACGTGTATTTGCTGTAGGACATCGTAAAAAACTGGTAGTTAGCTGTTGGACACTGGCAGGATTATTTTATTATTTTCGGAGGAATAGGAGAGAGAAACAATTGTTAAAGACCAGTTTGCCCTTAGCTCAAATTAGTTAGTCTTCACTAATCACATGCTTAAACACATCTGACATTCTTATCGCTAAGCAAAGAGCAAGAGAGGAGAAGAGATGATGGTGGATGCTACGCTTGGATGCTGGACGAGCAAGCGGCGGCGATGGTGGCCTCCGAGGGCAGCAGTAGCCGCCGCTGCCACTGCCGCTCTCTCGAGCGCAACAGCTGAGCCGCGCCGTTTTCTTTCTCCGCGTGCAGCAGCTGTGCCGCCGCCGCTCCCTCCCTCAGTGCCCATCCCGTCGCCGCTTCCTCCCTCCGTAAGTTGCCACTGTGCCCCCGTCCCCGTGTGACCATGTGAGGCTCGGCGCGCCAGCGGGCGGAGGTTGTTGTTCAGTGCGTTCCGGCGGTTGCGAGTGCGGTGGCTGGCGACGCTGTACTGCCGCTCGCTGCGGCGACTGCGCGTGTACCTGTACTACACCAGGGTGGTCCAGGACCTCCTCGAGGGCGCGGCCACCATGAGCACGCTGCGCTCGTAGGCCGCCGCCGACTGCTCGTTCGGCACCACGTTCGCGCCGGTGGTCACCATGAAACAATAACACCAGTGGTCCCACCGCTCCTCCTTCGCTTGCAAGACATGAAACCATGGAGCAGTAGCACCGGCGACGGCAGGCGTGCAAAGGAGGAGCAGCAGCGAGCGGCGAAGCGAGCGCGGCGGGCGGAGCCGTCGATGGCGGAGAAGGCGTAAATGGAGGAGGCGGGCGACGGCGGGCGACGCAGGAGGAGCGGCAGCGGAGGCGAGCGTGGCGGGCGAGCTTAGGAGGAGCAGGGCGCGGCGGCAACAGCGGCGCAGGCGGCCTGGCAAGGTTGAAGATGATGGTTCAGGAAGGGAAGAAAGAGAGAGATAAGAATTGGAGAGGGAGAATAGGATAAGGAAGAAAAAGAAAAAGAAAAACAAATCGAAAGGGGTAAACACGCAAAAGGCTCGTAAACACTTTTAACTAGTTGCTTGTCTGTCTGTCTCCGCAATGTCATTCTCGAGCCAGATGATATAAGTCGAACTATCAATCATGAGAGCGTATATATCGCGGTCGTCTAGGTGCCTGTCTTTAGCAGCTAATTACCATATTTGTTTGGGCGGTGTCAACTACCAGGAAAACGCGCTTCTACGGAATGTCATAAGTAGCCTCATGATGACCTGTCCAATGTTTATAATTATAGTGTCTCGTGCGATAAGTTTTTGCATTTAGAGTATATGTTTTTTTACACTACATTTCGCTTATATTTTTATGTTATTGTCATTGATTTCTGGGGGGGGACGCACATGGGCTCCATTATTTTTTATATTATTTTGGTGGGCTTACAACATGGTAAACGTAGAACACCTGCGTAGTTTCCAGAATATTCCCTTGTTTTCGGAAACCAAGAAGTTAAAAAGATAGCCACTAAAATGGCATGATGTCAATGTGCACGTTGGGCAATAGTATCCCTAGTCCAAAGGAGAGCCACTGTAGGTGATTGTACGGTCAACCAGAAACGGGGGACAATATTATTGGGAGAGACTCGTTTGCAATTGGATTTTGTAAGTTAGTGATTGCGTTGTTATCCGTTGTTGCGACCCAGGACTTTAATTTTTCGAACTCAGTGCTAAATTTGTGTCGCCCACACAGTCCTAAGTATCTTAGACTTTCGCAAATACAAGCTTTTCCCACTGCACGGTCACTCCAAAACACAAGCCCACCTACAGTCTACGGGTTTTCGACGTAGGTTCGAACCAAGCCTGCGTTGTGGAGTTCTGGACAGTGTTAACTTTTACTATCGGAGTCAAACTTAGGTAATTAGTTGTTTTGCTCTCTTAAACATTCGAATCTAGATTCGTACCTCTGATCACAATAAGGTGGATTCTCCGACTCTAGCCCCCAACTAAATTAAGAAAATTGGTGTATACTGGTAAATCTTAACCGAGGCGTCTCCTACGCGCACGTACGCGCTAGGAGGTGAATGCGGTGCACGTTTTTTTGACGCTAAGAGCGCTTAGTGCTAATTTTTTGTTTTTTTTTCAGGGTTTTTTGGGGATAAGGCAATCATCTACACGCACTTCTTCTTCTTTATTTTTTTAATACGTTGATTGAACAAACTTTCATTCGTAGATTTGAACTCAGATTTAACATTTCAAGTCAAGATTTGAATACTTTTTTAACTTAGATTTAAAAAAATTTCAAACTCAGATTTTTAAATTTGAGTTAAAATTTGTTCAAACCTGAGTTAAATTTTCCAACTATATTGACTTGAAGTTTTTTTTAACTTGAAATGAAAGTTTCAAATCTTCATTTGAAAGTTTTCGATCCGAGTTGAAAGTTTTTAGTCCGAGTTGAAAGTTTTCAAGTCCACTTGAAAGTTTCAAATCGACGCTTTGGAACGTAACTTTCAAGTTTTGAAGTTGAAAGTTTTCAAATCTGAGTTGAAGTTTTTAAATCTAAGTTGAAAGTTTCAAATCGAGTTTGAAACGTTTTCGACATACTAGACGTTTGGTAAGTCTTTTTAAAATGTTTTGATTTGAAGTTTTCACCCATCCTTGAGGTTTGAAAAACTTTCAAAAATTTGAGTTGAAAGTGTTCAAATCTTGAAGCAGTGCCTACTCCTACCGCCGGGTGTCGGAGGTAGGTTCACGCAAGGGGCTCGAAAAGGAAAAAAAAAGGGGAAACACACCAACGGCAGCCATGCTGGGAATAAACAAAAAAAAAGGCAAAAAAGGAAAGAAAGAAAAAAAGAAAAAAAACACCTGTTGCGCGAAAGAGAATGGAGAAGAAGGAAATCGTCACTGCGGCGGGGCGTGTGGGAACGGAAGCTCGGGCGCGACGGTTTGATGATCGGTCGGCGGCACGGTAGAAATTAGCAATTTGCGCTAATTTACTTCCTCAGACAAAGGTTTTGGGAGATGGGTTCGACAATGAGCCGTGATGTACGTCCGTATGTCGCATATGTGTTCGACTGGCTGGTTTTTTCTCATTTCCCACGTGGATTTGCTAACGTGGCATTAGACATTCTTTTTATAAAATACGTCGACCCCGGATTTATCGTAAAAGAGGGAACTCACTACTATATAGGTCACATGTCATTCTCCTGTGGTCCCATCATCTTTCCTCTTCCTTCTCCCTTCCTGGATTTTTCACAATTTGATCCTTTTAAAAAAAACCTTTTCTACAATTCCGTGAAGACGCCCGTGGAAGCTTATATGGCCATGAAAGATGGTCCTTTTGGCAGTGACGCCAGAGTCAGTGGTCATGCCATCGTCCAACGAGACGGTGCCAGAGAGGCTGGCGCGATCCTCCTGCCTTACCAGTGGTCTGAGGGGATTTGCGATGCTTCAAGGGGCGCCTGTGGCTGTTTGGAGCTGATACGTAGCTTATATACACGTAATGACGGGTAGTGGCAAGCTAGGGGAGCGCGCTAGTGTGGTTACTGGCCACGCCGGGGAATGGGTCGAGCATACTGTAGGAAAGTAACTCTGCTCATATCTGGTTGGTATAGTTGGCGCTTTGGAAACCTCCCTCTTCTGAAATTTTTATTTTTTACTATTTTTTTGATATTTTTACAGCGTTAGTGAGTTTACATAGAGAAAAGCCAACTATAAAAAATAATCTCAAATGAACGAATTTATATGCGACTTGAGGAATTTTTTCCTCTCACTCTCCCTCTCTAGTATAGAGGATTCAGTAGATTGTAAACTTTTTGTTTATATACTTTTATTGTTATTTTTCTGGATAGGTTTTTTCACGCTTAGGATCACCAAAGGAACCTATCATAGAAAAATACCATTCCCATGGGCACGAAATTTACATCGAGTCGTGTGGAATTTTCTAAAGCTCTACGAAGAAGGGCTCGTCGCCTCTCTTGAATTACTTAATACCCTGAACTGCATCTTTGCAAAAGAATTTGAAGGTTTTAAATTTCGCACGAACCTAGAGGCTGGCAATAAAGCGGGGGAAGAAACTGGATGCATTTTTTTAGATGTCCGTGGATATATTATTTGCCCGGTATTGTTCTCCAAGATCTGTATAGAGAAAGATGTTTACCGCCTATTTTAGAAATGCACAACCGACCAATGTTAATACGCCTATTTTCGGTTAGCAGATTTAGAAAAATTCTACAAGTCTCCACATATTTCGTTTCATTAGCTTGGATATTATTTTTCTCTGGTTTGGTTCTTATCGTGCTACATTAAGTGTGAAAAAAAATAATAAATGAAATAAAAATATATGCACATTCTCTCATCCTTCTACCCACGTATGGAGGAGATATAGAGGAAAAATGGGCCGTCAGGGGGAGGGGGGGGGAGGGCAATGTCGGCTGTCTGGCTTGGCGCGCTCCGCGCGCCGCCACCAACAACGTCGGCAGTAGAAACGTGCGGCGCCAAGGGCCCCTTGAGCCTGTCTCCGTTGGTAGACTAACGTAGCGACTCGCGTCAGTCACTCTGGGCGCCTAAAAGAATCATTTTTAGTATCAGTTTTTTTTAGTCGCATTTAATGTAAAAGATATAGTTTTTCAAGAAGACCAAATTGTGGAAAAATCCAGCTTCTCCTCCCTTCCGTTCTATCTCCTCTTTCTATCCCTTTCTCTTCCCGGGGGATTCCGAGAAGGTGAAGGGCAGAGAGCCGTTGTTCATCATCAACCTACTGTCAAAAGTGCCCACTAATTAAGATATGGCATAACGAAGTTTTAATAATTAATCTAATGTGCGCCATGAGATATAGTAAAATCATAATAATATGATGAATTGACAAAGCGTTGGAAAATTACTATAACTTACTGCCCCATGATCTGATTCATGCGCTAGAGCTTAACATAGGACTACGTGAGACCCCTTCTGTTAATTATTGGCCAATTGCGATTTCTCTTGTTTTGTACTTAATTTTGTAACTACTCCGGAGTTTGTGCATATCTGGGGAGGCCTCAAAAGAGCGAGCTCATAGGGTACATAGGTCAATCGTTGCAAAGCCAAATTTTTTTTCGAACCTTCGCTAGAGAACTTCGTAGTTGTTGCTCGCACAAGCACAATACGTGCGCATTTTATTTGATATAAGGCCTGAGCGTGAAGCGGACATACAAAATTAAGCAAGGTACGCCACACTCTGAAATAGGTGCCCCGCAAACCAGAAAAAAGAAAAAGAGGTGCTACCACCATCCACATTATGACGGCGGCGGAGCTGCAAAAACATAACAAGAAGGCAGAAGCAGCGGCTAGCAACCGGACGTCCGCGGGCCAAGGAACTTCGCCGCTAGAGGCTCACCAGACCAAAGAAACACTACGACCGAGATTCTGCCCGACAAAGCCTACCCCTAAAACAACAAGTGTATATTATGTGAACATGCACATTCTATCATCACCCTTAGAAGGAAATTGATAGAGCAGAAGTACTATCCGAAGGTGTATGGTCGTCGATTCTAGAGATGCATGTGCTCGAAGTCCCGCTGCTGCGGCTTTCTCGAGGCCGGCGCTTTCTTATGGAAAGAGAAACGGCTGGGCATACTTGCTTATGTGGCGAGCCCACCATCCCTGCACGGGCACCCCAGCATAGGCGCAATCGGTGCGGCTACGCCGAGAAGCGCGCCACTTGGCACTGGCTGGGATATCGCCCGCTCCTCTGGCTTCTCGGTGAGGAAATTGTTGCAACACGCATGAGCGCCGGATGGGGCGTAGGAATAAGGAGGTGGTGGCCTGGCATAATCTAAAAATAAGGTTAATTGTTTAGGTATTTCCTCCGTATTTTAATGTATGAGGCGACGTTGAACTTTCCGAACCAACGTTTGAGCCATGGGTGTGACCTCTTTGATTCCAAAAAATTTTTTTTAGATAAAAGTTAACAAACATGAAAAATATTTTATGTCATGCTTAAAGAATATTTGATGGATGAATCAATCATAATACACAATAATGATCATTACAAACGAGACAGACTATTAAAAAAGGATGAAACAAAGAAAGCAAAATAAGATTTTTTGAATTAAGACATGCTTTGAATGGGCTCGGCAAACGTTGGACAAATATGTTCACATGAATCGGTTTTGTTGAGCTAAGCGGCGATTGTAGTTTTCGTCGGAAGGATTAATACTGAACGCACTGATAGCGAGGGGATTTCAAATTCGAGGCAAACATTTTTATTAGGTGTTCTCATAACATCTCACTTAAAAATATGTCGAGGGTTAGTTTAAGTTACTTTATTCGATCCTAATCTACTCTTGGCGCATAACTATTTTGAGAAATCACTGGAAATATACCTGTCCAAAATATCAAAAAGATAGGGACAAGAATCAAAACCAGGTGTCAGGATCTTGTGGTTGCCCTGTTCTGTTGGCATAAATCTGGGGATGTGGGCAATAAATATGTTCGTAGTACGCTTCCTCCAGCCTCAAGACCTACGAGTCCATAAGCAAAATTAGTCTTCCAGACGACCACGAATGTTGTCGTCCTTGACATCCATCTCTATATCATATAATTGATTTGCTCCTAGCATAAATAACGTACAACACAAGAAATAATCAAAACAAAATCGCAACGTTGGCTTTTCTTATTGAAGTGATTATTCACTCTAAGCCTAACTCCTATATTATAAAGCCCTTAAGGCGATCCTTTCATCATTTCTTCTACCAGAAAAAACACATGACTGACTTTGTGCATCACAGAAAATTCATATTTTCTCTCAGTCAAAGTAGTGCTGCCAGCTCCTTCACTCACAAGTCTTCCAGACATCGAGCTTGTTCGCTCATGTTGGGAGTCCAAAGACAAGCTTAACCCACTAATATTAACTCAAAACCCGGAGGGAAGTAAGCATGGTGTTTTGTCACTAGTTTGTTTCTTAAAACTAAACTTGTTGGTCAGCCCACTGTTAGTCTATTATCCAACATCAGACAGACTATACAAACAAGAGGAATTTCTTATGTAGTCAATATCGTCCTAAATAGTTGCGCCATATAAAACCCAGTACATATGTAGCCCCGTTGCAGTGGTGTTGCAAAGCTACTGCACATGGCGAACCACAGTATAACTAGGCTGTCTGCCTCCTCGCCAACCGTGCCCAAGCACTGTCAGCAACTCCGTCACACTTGCCTGCTGCTCGTCAAAGGCTGAGGTTCACTGCGCGGCAGGCCTTCA
>CM020179.1:32073146-32109187 GCA_009805545.1 Oryza longistaminata | reverse complement strand
AGGGGAAGGGGAGGGGAGAATTTTTTTTTTTTAAAACCCAGTTGGGGTCGGCGCCACCAGCCGAGCTCTCCTGCGACAGCGCCGGTCGCCCTCACCGACCCCGCCAGCGAGCCCTCGTTTTCTCCACGGCGACGGCAGCAAGCAATGCTCCCACGCGCTCCGCGCCTTCCGCCTCAGGCGCCGCGGGGCCTCACGGCGGCCGCCTCCGCGCTGTGTGCTCCCTGCCGCAGGCGCGCGCCACCCCACCGCCGCCGTCGGCCGGCAGCATTCGACGGCTGGTGCTAACGCCGGAGGGCCGGGTGAAGTTGGACGCGCCGCCTCCCGGACACCGCCGCTCCAACGGCGTCCTCGAGAGAGAGGAAGAGGGGAAGAAGGGGAAAAAGAGAGGTGAGAGAGTATGACAGGTGGGGCCCGCGTCAGGGGTATTTTAGTCCAGGGAAAGCATTCTAGTGAAAAATGATTTCGAAAATGCACAAAATGGCCAAAATGGCAAAGTGGCGGTGAGCACGCGCTTCATATTGGCATTTTAGCGAAACACGTTTTCGGAATGGCATTCTAGGGAAACCCTATTTTGAACGTGGCTAAATGTCCATTTTCTCGAGGGGGAGAGAGCAACCGAGAGAGGGGGAGCCGCGTGCGCTGGACGCGAAGTTGCGGAGGAAGAGAAAGGCCATCTGAGCCGTCCGATGTCCCGATCGTACGGTTAATAGGATGCGTGTCAGGTTGTAGTAGAGATGTGACCAGGTTACCACGTCACTACGACTACGCATTTGATTTGCATTTGATTATGCGGTAGCGTACTCGGCGAACAAAATCCTCGCATCCACGCCGAAGAAGCAGCGGATACTCGTCCCATCAGAGCAGGTACAGTAGCATGTTATAAACCAGCTAAAATATATTTTAAAGAGATAAAGAAAGAGAAAAACAGCGGGCTACATATATGTAGCCAGCTGCAGCACGGATTTTAAGACGTAACGTGTGTATGATAGGTGGGACTATATACTAATAGTATAGTAAGCAATTATTGTATGAATTAGCTATTAGATTGGCTATAGATGAATTAAAACTAACAGTGGGATGTATTATTAGACTTGCTCTCAAAGCCGCGGCGACCCCGACGTCCTCGCGCTCCTGCGCACAAGCTGACCTCGAGGTGACTTTCATATTCTTTATACGTTTGAGGGGGTGTTTAAGATCCTACCCTAAAATCTTACACCCCATAATATTAAGCGTTCGAATATCTATATGAAGTATTAAATATAGGCTAACAAATACTCTCACCTTCCAAAAATCTGAAACCTATTTTTTTTCATCAAAACCAAGAAGCAATTAACTAATTCACCATGTGGCAAAACCAATAAACATGTAACCAATAAGTATTAGGATGACTTTTTGGTTTCTAATCAACAATTTAATTTAGCACATTGTGACTACAAATAGGACTCAGATTTTTAGAGAAACCAAAGAATAAAATAGGTCTCAGATTTTTGGAAGGAGAGAGTAACTAATTGCATAATTTACGACTAATTTTCGAGACGAATCTTTTAAGCCTAATTGCACCATGATTTGATAATGTGGTACTACAATAAATATTTGCTAATGACGGATTAATTAGGCTTAATAAATTTGTCTCGCGGTTTACATGCAGATTCTGTAATTTATTTTGTTATTAGACTACGTTTAATACATTAAATATGTGTCCGTATATATGATGTAACACGCCAAAATTTTACATCGCTGGTTCTAAACACAGCCTGAGTACATTTATATTTACCTCTTTACCTAAAAATCATATGTGAGGAAAAATCTAGAGAAAAATATCACATATAGATTCTATAGGCTTCCAAAACTATCTCCCTTTTCAACCACAAACTTCTACTCCTTTGCCTTCTATAAATATACTACGCTTACTCGCTACTCCTATAACTCTAAAATATATAGTAACTCAAAATTATTAAGCAAAAAAACAAATCTAAAACAACGAATTTACATTCATTATCCTTCTTTAAATATCCTATACCTACTCGGTACTTCTATAACTTTAGAATATGTAGTAAACCCAAAATTATTATGCAAAAAAAATCCAAAAAAGAAAGAAGATAACCTTAAAAAATCCAAAAAAAAGAAAGAAAATAACCTTGATTTTATATATCACGAAATAGGATCATCAATACCTCCTCAGCTTAAAAAAATGATTGTATTTTTTTTGTTAAACATGATATGTTTAAAAAACTCTGAATATATTAAATGATTTTTTAAAAATTTCAAATCTACAAGCACACCAATTTTATCATTTATTATTTTTGAGTGATAAGTATATATATATATTCTGACTAGCAAGCGTGCCAACGACATGCCGATTTTCTAGCACTGTCTCATTACGCCATTTAACCTTTACTCGATAGTTTTTATAATTGAGGTCAGAGGGTTGCGATTAAAAACGAACTCGATAGAGAGGGACTTAAAGTGGACTTAATCCGTTGTTCGCGGTGTTCGGCGCATGTACGACACCTGCGTGGTTCACACGTCTCTTCTACACTCCTACCACCGCCCGCCGGCTGCCCCTACCACCACCCCCAGCCACCGCCCGCCGGCTTACCTATCTGTGATTTCGGTCGGGAGATGGACCTGCTGCGGGCTGATTTCAACGTCCTCATGATAGAGTTTTAGCTAATGAGATCTAACATTTAGTGAGCCATAAATCTGAGATTGCAATTTGGTGCAAAATGTTCCGTGAATTTGGTGCAAAATGTTTTGTGCGAAAATGTTTTCTCATCGATGTTTTCCTTTTCAACTGATAGGGTGGACTTCATTAAGCTCACCGCGAATGCCCACCAGGATAGCTTCTTGATGCTTGCCGCCGGTTCAACTGTCTTGATGACCTTGGCAACTTGTTATCCGTAGACCGAGAAGACAGATAAAGTTTTCATGATTTCAATAGCCGGCGCATGCAAGGAGAATGTCACCCCCATATCCAAGGAGGTGCTTAAGTGAGCAAATGAATAGGTGCCCGAGTAGGTGCTCGAGGTCAAGCTCACCTATAGATTGCTTGAGTAGGTGCTAAAGTTGTATAATCTAGACTTTTGAAATTTGTATGGAATTATGTTAAACCCAAGGCTAGCTTTCCTGTTGATCACTTGATTGTGAACATTTATTCGATCATATGTCTATAGCTGCAAGGCATAGGTTGTGGTGCCATCGTAAAAACTTGTGTAAGACACTTCCATTTTCATTGTGGTTAAACTTGTGTAAGACACTCCCATTTTCATTGCAGCTATTATTGAAACGTTTTGGTACATGAGTTTCATATGCTATCTTCCTGTTTGTTGATAATTAAATATTCATCTGTATTTTTTCTTTTATTCTTATCATTTCCTTTCTTTGGATTCCTCCCTAAGGTTTTCTGGAGAACCACCCCTAAGGTTTTCTAGAGAACCAACAATGACTTCTGTTTTATGGTAGGTTATTTTTTCCTAAAAAGTTCTATTTGGTGTGTTCCAATGCTGTTTCGACCATTAGCATAATTTTTGTTGCAGTAATCGTGTTAAGTCTTACTGTTTTTCATGATAGGTGATGGAACCATATCTTGTCAAGTTGTTGCTTCCTCTAAGCATCTCATGTTGCTTCCTTAATGCATTACATGTAACAAAAAAAAAAGAACTATTCCAAATTTCCTGTGGAGTACTCATTCTGCACTGAGCCACTGATAGAATACCATGGAACTTCCTGCACTTTAAGGATATATATACTATTGTACATCAGTGGCAAAATGTCAGTTGATTCTATTCTTTGCTTACAGCTAAACACACTTTTCTAAAGATAAAAGGAAACTAACAAACTATTTCTAATTAATAGATAACTTGACATGCCGCATCCTCCTTGAATTCGGTCACTTCTGGATAAGCTTCCTTTAATAGATTAATCTACTTAACCGAATATAACAGGAATCCGACTATTGACGATGTGATAATTCTCTTAGGGGCTTACCAAATTTCACTGTTAACACAATCATCGCCTTCTCATGGACAAACTGGCAAGCTCACTGGCTAGCGATGTCGCCAGAGATGGGGATGGAGAGAAATGGATAGGGGATGACGAGTTGGTCCATTTTGTTTTGGCAAAATTTGCTATAGGACATCCGGAGAACGTGTATTTGCTGTAGGACATCGTAAAAAACTGGTAGTTAGCTGTTGGACACTGGCAGGATTATTTTATTATTTTCGGAGGAATAGGAGAGAGAAACAATTGTTAAAGACCAGTTTGCCCTTAGCTCAAATTAGTTAGTCTTCACTAATCACATGCTTAAACACATCTGACATTCTTATCGCTAAGCAAAGAGCAAGAGAGGAGAAGAGATGATGGTGGATGCTACGCTTGGATGCTGGACGAGCAAGCGGCGGCGATGGTGGCCTCCGAGGGCAGCAGTAGCCGCCGCTGCCACTGCCGCTCTCTCGAGCGCAACAGCTGAGCCGCGCCGTTTTCTTTCTCCGCGTGCAGCAGCTGTGCCGCCGCCGCTGCCATCGCTCCCTTCCTCAGTGCCCATCCCGTCGCCGCTCCCTCCCTCCGTAAGTTGCCACTGCGCCCCGGTCCCCGTGTGACCATATGAGGCTTGGCGTGCCGACAGGCGGAGGTTGTTGTTCAGTGCGTTCCGGCGGTTGCGAGTGCGGTGGCTGGCGACGCTGTACTGCCGCTCGCTGCGGCGACTGCGCGTGTACCTGTACTACACCAGGGTGGTCCAGGACCTCCTCGAGGGCGCGGCCACCATGAGCACGCTGCGCTCGTAGGCCGCCGCCGACTGCTCGTTCGGCACCACGTTCGCGCCGGTGGTCACCATGAAACAATAACACCAGTGGTCCCACCGCTCCTCCTTCGCTTGCAAGACATGAAGCCATGGAGCAGTAGCACCGGCGACGACAAGCGTGCAAAGGAGGAGCAGCGGCGGAAGGCGAGCGTGGCTGGCGAGCTTAGGAGGAGCAGGGGCGGTGGGCAAAGCGGCAGAGGCGGTGGGCAAGGTTGAAGGCGATTGTTCAGAGCAGAAAGAGAGAGTAAGAATGGGAGAGGGAGAATAGGATAAGGAAGAAAAAAAGAAAAAGAAAAAAAATCAAAGGGTAGAACCGTACTTACATAGTTGTTTCTCTCTCCAATTCTTCCAGATATAAATAAAATAATCGCTCAGGTGTCTAGCAGCTAATTACCAGTTTTTTACGGTGTACTACAGCAGAAACGCGTTCTTACGGTGTCTCATAGCTAATTACATGTTTTTTTTATGTCTCGTAGCAAATTTTGCCTTTTGTTTTTCCATTTCTTTATTTTTATGTCTCATTGATATGTGGGGACTACATGGGCTCCATTATTTTTTTATTATTTTGTGGGCTCAACATGGAACTCACTATTTTTTTCCAGATTAAAATGCCACATAAACACAATGTTAATGTCACGTGGGACAAAGATCTAGTCAAAGGAGCCACGTAGGTGATACGTCAACCAGAAACGGGGACAATATTATCGAGAGACCTCATTTGCAATGGATTTGTAAGTTAGTGATGCGTTGTATCCGGTTTTGCGACCCAGGACTAATTTTCGAACTCAGTGACAAATTGTGTGACCTAAAGTGATCTTATTCCAAATACCAGCTTCTTCCCACTACACGGCTCACTCCAAAACCACAGCCCACTACAGTCTACGGGTTTATCGACGTAGGTGTGAACCAGGCCGCGTTTGATTTGGTTAGGTATTTACTATCGGATAAACTAGGAATAAGTCTGTTTTGACTCTCTTAAACATGTCGAATCTAATTCGTACCTTGAATCACAATATGGATATCTCGACTCCCAACTATTAAAATTGGTGTAATTTAACGGGGGCTCCTAACGCGCACGTACGCGCTAGGAGGTGAATGTGGTGCACGTTTTTTGACGCTAAGAGCGCTTAGTGCTAACTTTTTTTCGATTTTTTTGGGATAAAAAATCATCACGCATCTTTCTTCTTTTTTTAAGTTGATTGAAACAAACTTTCAATTCTAGATTTGAACTCAGATTTAAAATTTTCAAGTCAAGATTTGAATACTTTTAACTTAGATTTAAAAAAATTTCAACTCAGATTTTTAAATTTGAGTTAAAATTTTTCAAACCTGAGTTAAATTTTCAAATATTGACTTGAAGTTTTTTAAACTTGAATTGAAAGTTTCAAATCTTCATTTGAAAGTTTTCGAATCCGAGTTGAAAGTTTTTAAGTCCGAGTTGAAAGTTTTCAAGTCCGACTTGAAAGTTTTCAAGTCCGAGTTGAACGTTTTCAAGTTTGAATTGAAAGTTTTCAAATCTGAGTTGAAAGTTTTTAAATCTAAGTTGAAAGTTTTCAAATCCGAGTTGAAAGTTTTCGAATCCGAGTTGTAAGTTTTTAAATTTTGATTTGAAAGTTTTCAAATCTGAGTTGAAAATTTCAAAAAATCTTGAGTTGAAAGTTTCAAATCTTGAGTCCTACTCCTACACGCGTGCGGTAGTCAACGGCGAAAAGAAAAAAAAGGAAACAACGGCAGCTGCTAAAAAACAAAAAAAAAGGCAAAAAAAGAAAGAAAGAAAGAAAGAAACTGTGTCGCGAAAAAAAAAAGAAAGAATCGCACGCGCGTGGGCCTTGTGGGACGGAAGTGGGCGCCGGCAATGCGTGCACGTGAATTAGCATTTGCGTAATTTAACTCCCTCAGCAATTTTGGAGGATGGTTTCGCTGACATGACGCCTATGTGATAGTGTTGACCTGGTTTTCATCCCACGTGACGCTAACGTGGCAATAGAATTTTTTTATAAAATATGAGACCCATTTATCGTTAAAAGAGGGAACCCACTAACATATAGGTCCACATGTCATTCTCTCTCCCTACTTACCTTCTTCCTTCTCCCTTCTCCCTCCTGGATTTTTCACAATTTGATCCTTTTAAAAAACTTATTTCACAATAGACCCCTGAAAAAACTTATCCAAAAATGGTCCTTTTGATGGTTGCTTCAAATTTTTAGGGTTTCGATGGTGTTTTTTTTTTCTGCCAAGGGAAAATGGGGGGAGAATTCGAATCAGTTCGATTCTGCTGCGTTGCGTACGGTTTAGATTTCGAATCGGATTCCCCCAAATTCCACTGGAAATTTGTGTTCCCCCTGCAAAAATGTGTAGTTAAGTTTAGTGGGATGATCAACTGCGCTGGGATTGCGTGTTGTGTGTTCGTGCGTGCACGTATTGATGCCGTCGCGTCCAGGCAAAGCGATGATGGGTTCGTGGGTGGTGGGGTGGTGGGTGCGTCGTGTATTTTTTTTTGTGTGTGTTCTACTGTGTGGATTGCAACTGTTTGTTCTGATCAGAATGGTTGATTGATTTGGTGTGCAGTGCTCTGCCCGCTGTACTACTACCACCAGAAGCACCCGGTCAACCTGATCCTGCTCGGTCTCTTCACCGTCGCCATCAGCTTCGCGGTTGGCATGACATGCGCCTTCACCAGCGGTAACTGATCATTGATCTCGCCCTCAATTTTTTTTGTTTTGTTTCTAGTGTTCACAATTTTTACACCCATTTGTGTTTCATGACTAGTTCTCTTGAAATATCGATGTCAGTTTGCATTTAGTTTCTTGCTTTCGCCGTGTTAAGTTTGCTAAGAATATGCTTATGGTGGGGCTACATAGGAAATTTCGGAGACATTGTCGGAATGCGCATTTTGCCTGGTCTTTGTGTAAGGCCAGGTTGTTGTCACTTTAATATATGCTTGTCGAGTCAGAAGCATTTGTAATATCTCCCCCTTTTGGCATTGCTTAGTTTCTTAATCTTATAAAAGTATTCGGAATACAATCAGCTTGCACGTTAGGTTAGTTTATTAATGTTGGCTCCTTTTGCCTTTTGTAGTGTTGAGGTTTGAGCATGTTTAACTTTTTCTTTTGTAGACACCCAAATGAATAGAATTATGTCCTGGGCCTCCATAGACTATTATCTTGAACCTATTTCTTACTATTTACCCTGTCACTGTTCGAATCTTCTATATAATACCATCTTGTGACAGTACTAATTTGAGTATGATGTGTGGTTTAGGTCCAAAGAATATCTTGTGCATAGTTTTTGTAAGGTTATTGTTTAGGACTTTAGGTTGCAGTACTAACCTAAAACTGATAATAAAACAAGGTTTTTCACATGAGATCGAAAAATACTCTTATCTTAATATCATTTGATTAAATTGAGATGGAATGCATGCTATGTCTATTTGAGTAGTATTTCTTGGAACATCGCGGTCTTTCTGCTATCCGTTGGAAGGCACTAGTATATACATCTAAAAATGTTATTGAACTAGTTTCTTTGATGATGTGTGCCATATTATAATATGCCTTTGTTCTAGTGGTGGTTAAAAGTTGTTCATGTAAACAGCAGATGTATGTACAAAGCATTGCATGCTACATTTTTTTATAGATATTTTAGTAGATAATGATGTTTAGTCTTCATATCCTATTTTCCTATCTTTGCTCAGTACTCTGTTTCTTTGTCCCGGAGTTGCTTTTTTTTTTTTTTTGGTTGTAAAAGATCAGGTGGTTACTAATATATATTATGCTGTTTTAACAGGCAAGGTCATTCTGGAGTCTGCAATTCTTACAACAGTGGTTGTGTTTAGCCTGACTGCCTACACATTCTGGGCTGTTTCTTAATCTTATAAAAGTATTCGGAATACAATCAGCTTGCACGTTAGGTTAGTTTATTAATGTTGGTTCCTTTTGCCTTTTGTAATGTTGAGGCTTGAGCATGTTTAACTTTTCTTTTGTAGACACACAAATGAATAGAAATATGTCTCAGGCCTCCGTAGACTATTTGGAACCTGTTTCTAAAGTTACTTTACTATTTACCCTGTCACTGTTCGAATCTTCTACGGAGTATAATACCATCTTGTGATAGTACTAATTTGAGTATGATGTGTGGTTTGGGACCAAAGAATAAACAATATCTCGTGCATAGTTTTGGTAGGGTTATTGTTTAGGGCTCCCATCGGATGGCCTAATAAGCCAAAGAAAAAGCCAAATTTTAAATTTTCAAGCTTAATTTTGAGATATTTTCAATGTAGTTTCTTTTTCAACATTAGCTTTTAAGTCACAAAGAACATATTTATAAAAGTTTTACCCACAAATTTATTTTTATTTCCTAATAAGCCGTTTTAGCTTATTAGGAAATAAGCCAAACGATGGGGACCTAGGACTTTAGGTTGCAATACTAACTTAAAGCTTATAATAAAACAAGAAGGTTTTTCACATGAGATCAAAAAATACTCCCAACTTAATCTCATTTGATTAAATTGAGATGGTATGCATGCTATGTCTATCTGAGTAGTGTTTCTTGGAACATTGCGATCTTTCTGCTATCGGTTGGAAGGCTCTAGTGTCTTATACATCTAAAAAGTGTTATTGAACCAGTTTCTTTGATGCTGTGTACCTTATTTGTTTATAACTCTAATATGCCTGTGTTCTAGTGGTGGTTAAAAGTTGTTCATGTAAACAGCTGATGTATGTACAAAGCATTGCAGGCAACACTGTTTTATAGATATTTTAGTAGATAATAATGATGTGTACTCTTCATATCCTATCTGTGCATAGTACTCTGTTTCTTTGTCCTAGAGATGCTCTTTTCTAAAAGATCAGATGGTCACTAATATATTGTGCCGTTTTAACAGGCAAGGTCATTCTGGAGTCTGCAATTCTTACAACAGTGGTTGTGTTTAGCCTGACTGCCTACACATTCTGGGCTGCAAAGAGGGGCCGTGACTTCAGCTTCCTTGGCCCTTTCCTCTTCGCCTCCCTCATTGTGCTGCTCGTGTTTGCGTTCATTCAGGTCAAAAGATGCAGCATTAATCTCTCTTGATCTCCTGTGCACCTCATCTTGTTCTTGACAAACTCGGTGGCTGATTCGAGAACTTGTCGTTTGCAGATCCTATTCCCGCTGGGCAGGATCTCCCAGATGATCTATGGCGGGATCGCGTCGCTCATCTTCAGTGGCTACATCGTCTACGACACGGACAACATCATCAAGCGCTACACCTACGACCAGTACGTCTGGGCCGCCGTCTCCCTCTACCTCGACGTCATCAACCTCTTCCTCTCCCTCATGACCCTCTTCAGGGCAGCCGACTGAGTTCCTCGCATCGCGTCACATCGTGTTCATATACGTTTTCATCAGCGAATGTGAAATGCTCTGCCTTTATCATGAGTCGCGTACCCAAAAACAACAATTGTATAGATGCCACAAGTAGGATGGTCTTTTATCATGCTGTGTTCAACCTAGTGATCTTATCTACGTAGGAAATGCGAACAAATTTAGATTCTATATGGATATGGAGGTGATGTTGGATTTGGGTTAATTTGCTTGATGTATGGTGGACGGATGGATCATGGATGGCTTGGTTTACCTTTGGATGAATGGAATTGCTTCTCTCTTTTTACCATTGTTTTAACCCTTTTTTTTTTAACTAAATTTACTGCTCAATTCTGAGCAATTTTGATCCTGTAAATTCATCCTTGAAATTCTTTGGCAACCATAAATTTTGATCCTGCAATAGAAAAGAGGGGGTATAGTGCCACGTGGCAGCTGTCACTCCCGCCATCGATCTCTCCGTCGTCCTCTCCACCGACCAAGTGTTGCAAGTGCATGCGCCACTGGTTTGCGGCGGCGATATGGGCAAGCACAACCACCACGACGTGGAGGCGCCGGCCGCCGGCGGCAGCAAGCCGGCGGTAGGCGTCGCCGGCGTGGCGTGCACGTACATGATCGAGAGGCCGGAGCTCCGGTGGGCGTTCATCCGCAAGGTGTACGCGATCGTGGCGACGCAGCTGGTGGTGACCGTCGCCGTCGCCGCCGCCGTCTACTCCGTCCCGGCCATCCGCCGCTTCTTCCTCGCCCGCACGCCGGCGTCGCTCGCCGCCTTCGTGCTCGTCATCGTCGCCCCCCTCATCGGTGACGACTCTGACCCACATTAATTTCATGCAGCGCTAATTAACACAGCTAATACATATAATGCCACGTTATAGTATGATTAACTGTTGGATTAACGATAATTATATTGTGCTGATGGGTGACAAATATGGAACAGTGATGCTGCCGACGATGTTTCTCCGTAAGAGGCATCCGATCAACCTCTTCCTTCTAGCATTGTTCACCATTTGCATGAGCTGCGCCATTGGCCTGGGCTGCCTCTCTGCCAAAGGTACATATTTTGTGTTCCCTACAAAAATTTCAATCAAATTCTTGCATTCCAAACGGACTTGCATCCATCTTAAAATTAATATTCTCTCTTTTCCTTTCCCCTTCCTTGAAACTAAGCCGGCATTGTTATAAGCTATCTAAAAAACCGTCACAATTTTTTAATGGAAAACTTTTAAATTTAACTACAGTATGATTGTAACTGAAGCGGGTATTCCAAACGGATATTAACCTTGCATCCATCTTGAAATTAATATTCTCTTCTTATTTTTTTTTCTTCCTTGAAACTACCAAGCCGGCATTGCTATAATCGAAGCGGCATCCCTAACGTTCGGGGTGGTGTTCGGCCTGACGCTCTACACATTCTGGGCGGCCAAGAGAGGCCATGATTTCAGCTTCCTCCGCCCCTTCTTGGTCGCGGCCTTCCTCGTCCTCGTCCTCTACGGCCTCATCCAGGTCGTCATACGAACAACCAAACAGCTGCATATCGATCGCGAAAACTCGCCATTTTCATCTCCGACATCCTGAATATTAGATTTGATTTCGAACTCCGTCATTTTCGTCTCCGGCATCCTGAATATTTGATTTGATTTTGATTTCTCAATGGCATTTGGTTTGGTCGTGCACAGATGTTGGTGCCAACGGGGAAAGTGGCGACGACGGTGTACGGGTGCGTGGCGGCGCTGGTGTTCTCCGGCTTCATCATCTACGACACGGACAATCTGATCAAGAGGCACGCCTACGATGAGTACGTCTGGGCCGCCGTCTCCCTCTACCTCGACGTCATCAACCTCTTCCTCTCCCTCATGACCCTCTTCAGGGCAGCCGACTGAGCTCCTCGCATCGCACACATCGTGTTCATATACGTTTTCATCAGTGAATGTGAAATGCTCTGCCTTTAAAAAGACAACAATTGTATAGATGTCACAAGTAGGATGGTCTTTTATCATGCTGGGTTCAAACTAGTGATCTTATCTACGTAGGAAACGCGAACAAATTTAGATTCTATATGCATATGGAGGTGATGTTGGATTTGGGTTAATTTGCTTGATGTATGGTGGACGGATGATGGATCATGGATGACTTGGTTTACCTTTGGATGAATGGCATTGCTTCTCTCTCTTTTTGCCATTGTTTTAACTTCTTTTTAACTAAATTTGCTGCTCCTGTTTCAAATTCTGAGCAATTTCGATCCTGTAAATGCTAGTACTACTACTCATCCTTGAAATTCTTTGGCAACCATAAATTTTGATCCTGCAATAGAAAAGAGGGGTGGTATAGTGCCACGTGGCAGCTGTCACTGTGGCGACGACGGTGTACGGGTGCGTGGCGGCGCTGGTGTTCTCCGGCTTCATCATCTACGACACGGACAATCTGATCAAGAGGCACGCCTACGACGAGTACGTCACGGCTGCCATCTCGCTCTACCTTGACACCGTCAACATCTTCATGGCCATTTTCACTGCACTCGACGCTTCAGATTCATAGAATATATCTGTAGAGTTTGTTACTAGTAGTTGTTACCCTGTTGAAAAGCAGCAGCCAGTAACTATAAACTCTTTATAGGGAAATGATGTAGTTCTCGTATTGCATTCCAAATATATTAGCCATGAATTACAGGTAAATATGGACCATTACAGTAATAATAATAATAATAATGTACGTGGCTTGCATGCTGCAACTGTTTATGTTGGCAAACATAATTTGGTCGATGCGTTGTATGTGAGGCGTCTCTTAGCTCTTACAACAGTATTCGGCAGGGAGATCAGCCATTCCAGGAAGAACAGTATTTGCACAGAATACCAATCTAACGAAAGAGGGAAAATTTAGCTACTGCACTGGCAAAAATATGCAGAGAACATGGTTTGAACTGATCTTTCACTGAGGTGATATCATGATAGTATTATCCTACCACAGTTTAGGAGCTCGCGATAAATTTGAGGGCGCGGGATTACAACGTTGAGCTAAGTTGCATTGTAGTCCTCGAATGAGGATGATTTGTGATCAAGGGGGACTACAAAGGTATTGAAATGCAGGTGAGCAGATTGTCCCCCAGAAGCTCTTGGCACAAGTCATAAGTCATTGTCCACTGTTTCCTAAGGTTCATATCTCCATCCAGAAATCAACAACCACCGGATGAACAACAGGTTTCAAGGTGCGTCGAGCTGTACAGTCCTCACCTTACGCAACAGGACACCGAGCCTGTGTATGAGCATCAAGCTGACAGCTAATTAACCTGGGAAGGTAAGGCGATAAAGAAGTTTGAGCCGTTGGAATGACCCAAAATGGTAGCATGACATACCAATCGAGATATCTTATACCTCATCAACGGCCAACAGGATGGCCTAGTAAGCAATTCCGAACCCGAATGATACCATCATAACAGAAACACTATCTTTAAGCAAATGATTGCCTGCAGGAAAATGAAGGGAAAAATCATAAGACCAGGTCCTTGGCTCCAAAGATGATAAAGGTTTTCATACCATGTTTGTCGACAACGAACAGCCTCTTGGCGAACTCTCCTTTTCTTATCATCAAGAGCCTTGATTGCAGCTTGTAGGATCTGCAAGAGCATGCCTTTGTCATATAAGTGTTTTCAATTTAATAACTTCTATTTGCATCTAACAAATTCCATCTGAACTAAAAAAATATGAACTAAGCAATAAAGGTAAGTTGTATTAAATGAATTTATCTATTTGTACTAAAAATGTGCAGCTGAAGACCTGAAGCATGGCACCTTATTATCTCCCGCCAATAAGGAGACAACTATCCATGAGCCAAGGCCCATAGTATAGTACAAGTATATTAACAGTTGACAACATTATGCCTACTCCAGACCATATCGGCTGCATATTTTTCCAAAGAGGATACTACAGACTATTGCATGCATATTTTTCCAAATAAGTTACAATCAGAATTACCTGTGGTCGCATGCGATAAATTTTTGAGTGAGGAAGACTAGACATGGCAACTAAACATTGTAAGGCTGTCTCTCGAACAACCTAAAGGAAGGGCAATAAGAAAAGGTTGTGAGACATGTTAATTCCATAAACAGAACAAATGCATGGTTAGTATTGAATGGTTAATGCAAATAACACAAAGGTACCATCATGTGAGGATACGAAACGAGCTGCGTAAGGACACTGACAATGATGTGGATGTTCTCCACAATACATTCTTTGCCTGCATAGGAAAAATGATACTGATAAGTTAGCAACTAGATCGAATAATGTGCATCAAGTTTGCAGCAGTGACAAAAAAAAATGAAAATGTATATAAAACAGAGCAATAAATGATCTCACCTTTTTCATCCATCAGCATTCCAGATAAGACGAGCAATATATTATACACTAGATCTTTATCCTTAACATCCTGACTTAGTTTAGTTAAGCTATCAACCATCACAAGTAGAATCTGAAATAAAAAGGGGGAACAAAACAATGGGTTGATTAGCAATTTAACATGGTCTGGATGTATGATCCAACAAAGGATGTCCATGCTAATATTAATATTGCACATGTAATAGTATGGATCATAATCAAGAACTAACCCGATGGGCTTCTGTTATAACTGCTGGTACCGGAGCATTGGAAATGATATGCCCAAAAGCTCGATACAAAACCAATCTGCAGAGAATGATATTTTTCTCAGTAACTTTGAAGAATATAACATTTGTAAAAGGCTCCATATATATAGGAAACAATTTTCTAATTAATAAGGCCACTGCCAGGCAATATCATAACTTAAATCCAGAAACAAAAAGAGCACTTTTTATGCATAAACTCATGATGAAGACATTTTATGAGAACAGGCATGAAACTTATACATAGTTAATGACGCTTATGCTAATTAGTCCTTAGGCTATAAAATTACAGTACCCAACTAATTTGTCAACAGAAATGCCTTCCCCAGATAAAAGAAATAGGCATAAGTCTCTTTTACTTCAGTCCATTTTGGATTGTTATGCCTGAAGTTAACTATGTATCATTTTTGTATGACAAATGATGCAGCCGTGTCACTTGTTTCAGCACAGACCATAAGGAAAGCAGTACGAATGTAGACACTTACTTTGTAGTTATCGCAGTAGATTCCTTGATTTTAGAGAGAAAAATTGGCATCAATATTGAGAAGAAACGCTGCTTATATAATGGTTTTATTCTTGCATGAAACTTCTTATTCAGGCAAACTTCTGAATCACTCATCATCACATGGAATGCATCAGCTGCAGATGTTGCAAGAGAAGCATATGATGAATCACTGATACCATGTTCTTCCTGATGGGATGAAATGCCAGCCAAACTCTGATCTGAGCATAGACATTTAAGAAGAAACAGTGAAACATCCTTCACCTTTTCATCTCCTCTCATAAGCAATCCCTTGCCAAGCCAGGCCAAGCCAGAGATGATATCATTCTTTGATTCAATGTTTCCAGACAAGATCTCTGAGCAATTAGCATCATCTGAACAGCCAGCATAAGAGAGAGATGTCTTCATATTGCTTCGCAGTGATATTGTTGAGAAACACCTCTCAAGAATAGTATCAATCACTTTATCCAGTTTATTCTCATGTGAGAATTCCGAATTGTGTAGATTTTTGTTGAAAATAGAAGCTAATGCATGGGCAGCTGGAATTTGTCCTTTCAGTAGGAAGACCGTAAAGAGATTAATCATCATCAGCATATCTGGTACAGGTGTTTGAGGCCGAAGACCAACTATGACCGATGAAAGCATACACATGAGAGATGTATCACGAACAGAGTATAGAGGAACTGGCTCATCAACAGCCAAAAGATGTCTTGTCATTGATTTCACTGGAAGAGACAGCATCGATGATATTGTGTCATACGCTTTCTGAACAATCAGTGACTGTTGTTCCTCTGTGCAGATTCCGACTACAGGCTTCATTCCCATCATTAGTGAGCTAAGAAGATCCTGAGAGAGAGAGAGAGAGAAGAGATTTAGTATTTTCATGATTATGCACCAAATCCTCAGTAACATCATATATTATGAAGACATCTAGGTGTCAGTAAATCCATTTAAATTAGAAGAGACACTCAATTTGATAGAGCTTCACCTGTGATCCGATTCTATCTGAAGTAGCCAAGTCCCTAATTTCATTCCAAAGACGCATAGCGAAGTTCAAAGCAAGTTCATTGACACCACCAAAATTAAACAACCTGCCATGAAGAAAATGGTTGTGAAACGATAGTTTGATCAAAATATATGCAATCAAAAAGATTGGAAACTAATGCTGTCCACATGCATCAAACATGCATTGTCATGGTCATTTGTGCTGGCCATGTTTGAGAAACCTATCACGTTTCAGGATCATGTTATCTATTCATCAAATTTCTGTAACATTTTCTGCGGTTAGGTTTGCAAAATCCGAGTTTTAGATCACAGACTTGTTCCCACGTCTCCTAACATAGAACTACATTACTACAAGGCAAGGTTGACATACCAAGGAAGGACCCGACCACAGTAGCATTCAAGAAGATTGACTACATATTCACTGCATTTTACTCTTCCATTAACCTGCATGATCAACAAAATATTTTGTTCAGTTGCTTATAGAAATGGGACATGCAAGAGCTATGAAAACAAGAGCTATGTTCAGTTGCCTCAGAAATATTGCCGACAACAGCTTCTTCAAGAGATTTAGCAACCCTTAACATGCAGTTTGAACCTGAAGTACCAACTTCGAAACATGCTTCAAGTCTTAGGTTGAGGGGTATTGAAGTTCGACAAGGCTCATCCAGAGAACTAATCTTGTCAACAACAACTTTGTTATAAATATTTTCCTTTTGAGAAGCATGAAACTCCACAATAGACGAGCCAATGGTGGTCAATGCTTTCAATGATAATCTCCACAAATGCATATTTTCATACTTGCTCATAATTACTGAAGTAAGTGTCAGCAGAACATCCTCATATGCACTAGCCGATAGAGGTAAACGGGGTTCCGGGAAAGTTGCAAGGATTATCAAACCCTTCACTGCAAATCATTTACAATAAATAACCAAATCAGGACATATAGCTCAACCTTCATTAATTCTAAAGAAGCTGGGAGCAAACTGAAAATTAACAGCACCATTAATCAAACATTTAGTACTAAAACATGGCCTTGAGGCGCAAGATATAACAAAGTTGAAAACAAACTATGTGTATTTAAATGTGCTAACTACCACAGGGCCTATATATGGATACTACGTGTATTTTATTTATTTACAGCTTGAAGCGTAATACTTGAAAACAAACTATCTGAAGCAAACATGTCAACTTATCAACATGGATCAACAGTGTTTTGGTAAATGTGGCACCTGACAGATACATATTGGTTCACAAAATATCGCATGTGGTAAATTACTAAATTATACTTAGACATACCAGCACACGAAACATATTCTTGCCTGTCTGCTGACTGGACAGATTGAGAATCAATGGTTAGTAATGATTGAAGCATATGGATTAGTGAGTCCATTTTTTTCTCTAAGATAAGCCACCAAGACTCCTTTGCTGATTTAATTGGAGAAAATTCCTCTTTATATGTCAAGGCCACCTCTCGACAGGATGAAAGCATTTGGACAGATAAATAGAGTGCACCATAGTTAATAGCACCAGAAGATGGTCCACTGCAATTATTCAAGTGCTGAGATTCACGACCAGCTGAGATTTCCAAACTATCTACCAAGCGTGCAAAATGCACTTGAAGAACTCTAGTGCAGAAATATGCAGATGATCCAGCAAGAATAGAAATGACACTTCCAAGGGCATGCAGTTGAATCGGGTTTTGCAATGAAGTCAAACCAGAGGCTTCTTCACTTGCCACAGAATGGATGCTACTTACAATGTCCTCATCCAGTAAGATTAAATTGATCAAACGATCTTCATCTGAAGGACCCAATTGAGTAATAGCCGTCTTCAAACAAGTGAGAGCTTCTGATACTATTTCATTCTTATTCTTCTCCATGTCTTTAGTCCCTGAGGTTGATAAAATTTGGTCTATGGAAAGGCTAAATATCACTTCTTTCAACTTAAACCAAATAGTGGTTACATGTCTACCCATTCTGTCTGCACCATAGCAGCGGATGCAATTATCCAGATATTTTAAAGAATCAAGCTGTAAGAAAATAAAGGCGGATACTTCAGCAAAAATACACGGACAGGATTTCTCTTTCGTAGGTTGTTGAAGCATATGTAATGCAGTAAGTTTAGCTACTAACCTTGGCTAATGGAAGAGAGGAAGAAAGTTTATCTAGAAGCAAAGGAATTGCAAATGGCTCAAAGTATGGGGTTGAACAAAAGGCATGCTGTATAGATTTAAACAGATTGTTAGCCAACAAAATACAATAATAGGAAGCCTTACTTCATCAATTAGCATGACAAAAGAATCTAGGGGTAACAGATACCACAAAGATCAAACACTCTCAAATCAGCGAAATATTATATGTCTATATTCATACCATTAGTGCCTTAGAAAGATCATCCCTTGTAGCATCTAAATCATCACCCACTCCCTACATACACAAACAATGCAAACAATCAGTATGCTGCTTTGAAGAAAGAAAGGCTGAGAACAGCTATCAATAGAACAATAAAGCACATGAAAATGCCTTAAAAGTCAAAACGGTCAATCGACATACATGTGTGAAGTAGATCGGATAATATTTACTCAGAATCTCAAAAACTTCGCTTGCATATTGTGCTGCCAAACCAGATGGATCTGGAAATAGCTTCATGACAGCTTCGACCAAATTAAATGAAAGCTTCAAGCATTCCGGGTCCTTTTCTTCATCAATTGCTTCACAGATTCCGTACAGAAGCTCATCACCCTAGAAATTCATGATACCAATTGAACTTGTATTGGTTTGTACTCATCTTTCCGAAAATCGAAGTGGACTATAAACTTACTAACAGATTGATAGTGAAAAGGAAACTGTGCCTTCATGGCTCCATGTCAAAACCTCAGAATTCATAAATGAGAATACTATACATTCAAAATTCTAAGAAGGAACATAAAGTACACGCTGACAGTGAAATACAAACCTTTTTTTCTCAAACACGCAAGAGAATTGCGCATCATTTCATTAATAAGAGAAGAAGAATACAAGGGGGAAAAACAATCCCACCCCAAGAATCAGAAAATACAATCCCACGCTTAATATGACCAAACAAAACCAAAAGAACGGACTAAGCATCTAGGGCAAGTGACCAAAACGACAGTTAAATACAAACTGAGCCTTCATGTCAGAGGCTCATAATAATGATTTTATTTCCACCCTTGAATACCTGGCACTTCCCCATACCCAACGTATACTTCAAAACTACCCATATGACTCTTAAATACCTTGTCGTTTATGCTTGCAGTATTATTGGATTGTCATGTTTTGTCCAAAGCATGTTTCATGATTGGCCAAAAGAGTCAAATATTTCGGAATAAAAAAGATAAGATATGATTGCCAGATGAGGGAAGTGCCAACATACCGCGGAATAATCACGACAATAAAACATAGCATATTAAAGCAAAGGAAGTGCAAAGCTGTGCTGCTGCTATCATTATTAGATAGTCTATGCACAGATAGGATTGATAAAAGGCACTGTCGTTTCTGTTATAATAACAACTAGGCTAAGATAATTTCAGCATGATGCAGTGATCTACTGTTGTCCAGATACTGACTTAGTACCATACCATTGTTTTGACAGCCTCAGGGTAGTGATCCAGTATGTAGTTCAGAATTTGAAAGCATAGCTGGAAAGAGAATAAAAAGGATAAAAAATTGTCAATGGATTGGACTAGGATAAATTCTTGTTTAAGCATCTCTGCAATAAAAATAAATAATCACATAAACCTTGCGGTCAGCAGCTGCAAGTGATTGGACTTGAACATTCTGCAAGAAAGTCTCAAGAAGTCTTTTGACATCAGCAATGATGATACTACCAACAGTTCGTTTTCTGTGCAACAAGGCCAAACATCCAACAAGTGCTCCTCGAAGTGCTTGCCAATCTGACTGATATGTAAAAATAAGTATGATTACTGTTATGATAATAAAAGGATGGCACCATAATATAAATATAATTACAGTTTAGCATGAGACAATAAATACAGTATAACAGGAGTTATCAGATATTCAGATGTTGAGCTCACCAATTTGCTCCATACAATGTTTTCATCACATAAAAAATAAAAATGTGAAAATAAGAACTTCTAAACTATCCAAAGCAATTCACAAGGAGAATATTCTTTACAAATGACACTTAGGTCCAATCTAGGCAAACTAAACGACTAAAGAGTGCCTAATCTAGAACCAAGCTCAGACACCTAGTTTAACCTTTTTCGTCTTTAATCAAATAAAAAGCCTAGACAAATCTTTGTTTGCTAACAACTTTTAAAGTCGTCAGTTTCTAGAGATGTCAAATAATGAAATTCGATCCCATTTCTCCAATGAGGCTATGATACTAGTTAAAACCATGTTCCCTTTTTCACTCAGCATGCAATGCTCAACAATGATTAGAACACAATTCTGACTGTTCTGTTATATGTGGCGTACACAAAAATAATCATAGGCACACATTAGAACCTAACAGTGACCAGAACTCAGTCATTTGAATAAATATAGCATGGTGCCTTGCAGTTTAGCAAGTCATATTCAACAGTACATTTAGAATTAATTGCTGGAAACCTATGATGGTGATGATTCACATCAAGGGTTGAGAAGTTGGAATTAAAGATGTGGATGTTTGCTTGTTTAAATGTGGAGAGAAAGCAAATGTAACCAAATAAAAATATATATTTCCATGCTTAATTTTCCCAAGAAAGCATCGCACTACAAATTCAACAAATTTCTTCTATTTTGCTTCATTAATTTTACGTCCTTATCCCCCAGGTGTTTGATCTCATTTGACATTTGACAAAGAGACAATAATAACAACAGAAGGTCATATTTACTGAGTTAATCAAGTAAAAAGAACTGTTGATCTACTTGTTTGAGAAGCTGTGATCATACATCAAATGCCAATCAACATAAAGTAACACATTGAATTTCTTTCTATAGTGAAGTACTGAAGTTACAGGAGCTGAGAACAGTAGTTTGAAAGGAAATAATTATGATTCACATTATTACACTTACCAATCTTGATATAAAGAAGTCTGACAATGTTGAAATAGCATTAACATCTAACTGTTTAAATGAAATTCGACACAATATTTCCCCAAGAAGCAAGATTCCTGCAAAAAAAAAAAAAGTAGATTGTTGACAAACAATATGAGGTTCGACTGAAATCTACAAGTCACCAAGCAAGAGAAGTTTGGCCAGTCACACAACAAGAGAATAATGATTGGAAATAATTCACATTTTCGTAAATGTAATCATAGATTCTAGTAAAGTGAAATGCTTTTCCCCCTTTTCAGTATTTGTATATAAGTAGAGATCTGTGATAATCTTCACAAAGAGAAGAGATTGTCTTCTGCATCTTCTAGAAGACTAGAACTGTGCCAACAATGCTAAGTAACTATAGCAAGAAACTGGTGACCATATCCCTAATCTAGCCCACAGAAAGGTTCAAGCTTTTACTTTCATTAGTTGATCGCTTCTCACAAAAACAAGGCAAATCAAACTTGGAATATAGCAAAACAAAGCAAAGAGAAAAAGTAACCTCTGGATCTAACAATGTGGTCAGTCGTCGTCAAGTACATCTCCATCTTTGACACCTGAACAAAATCACCAATGAGGCACACTGAAAAACAACTACCTTCCCTAACTCGATGTAGGGTATACGAGGCTGGGACATACCAAATCAAAGAGAGTCAGCTTGTCCTTATTCACCAAGGCAGCAAGGGCATCCACACTGGCAGACTGTTGTGCACGCACAAACATTACAACATTATAATCAACAACAAACTAGTCCAACAATGAATAGCATGCATTCCAAATTTCAAGCAAGTCAGCAGCAGCATCCATCCAATGTGTTAACCAAGAGACTTATTATCAATACTACCATATTACAGTATTACACTTCAATACCAACTTCTTTTTTTCAGAGTGAGAGCTGCAATACCACTTCCCTAACAAAATAAGTGCTAGAATTTCGGCCGCGGAATCCAGGACTTGCCACCAACGGATGGAAATTACCCCCCAAAAAACTCATAGTGAAGATAATTCTACCCAGATTATTCAAAGAGAAAACGAATTTGAAGCAAAGCTGCACGCATTCAGAATCCAATCAAGGGGAGGGGAAAAGGGAATTGGAGAAGGGGAAGCGCACGTGTTGGGCCGGGGGCCGGGAGACGTCGACGAAGGCCTCCACGTGGGGTACCCACTGGCCGACAGCGACCTTCGCCATTGCCGCCGCCGCCCGCCGCCGAAGCCGCGTACAAGCTTCGTGCCACCCAGGGGTTTAGGGTTTTTGCTACTGCGGAGTGCGCGAAGGACGGGGAGGGTCGTGGAGACGAGGCGCGGGGCGGTCGAGCGGCAGGTGGTGGAGTGGAGGCGCCCCCCGGGAAGCGGGGGAGCGGCCGGTGGCGGCGGCGCCGGCGACGGCGGAGGGGGAGGGCGAGGCGGCGCGGGATGGTTCTTCTCTTTCTTTTTTTGTTTCCTCTCTCCTTGTTTGCTTCTCTTTTTTTTTTTCACTTTGCATGGTCAACATTATGCATGGATGCCCAGGAAATAGTTTGATTATTTTCTATACTCTGCTCAAAGCTTATTGGTCTCCAACCAAATACAACTCTACCCATTAAAAAAAATTGGTAGTGCACTACCAATATTTTGGTAGGGTATTAAACCAACAAACCCTTCATACTAGCACAGACACATCTCTTCTTCTTTTTTTTCTAATTTAGAAAAGGGGACATTTAACTATTTGCTACCTTATTTAGGGGAATGCTACGTGACGGTATCCAA
The DNA here is from genome assembly GCA_009805545.1 of Oryza longistaminata. Taxonomy (NCBI): domain Eukaryota; kingdom Viridiplantae; phylum Streptophyta; class Magnoliopsida; order Poales; family Poaceae; genus Oryza; species Oryza longistaminata. The sequence continues at coordinate 32,086,088 of CM020179.1, read as the reverse complement.
TTCGGACGGGATGATACATGTAAGGTATCGCCTGATACCAAGTAGGTATCAATTGATTCCCAGGTATCATGTGGTACCTCACTGATATCGTCCTGTAGAATTTCTCATTTAAGATGTGATGTTTAACTATATGTAACTCATAGTCTACGGAGAAATTTCATTATTACCATCCAATACGCTGATCTTTAAGAATTTACCACTCAATTCGTAAGCCTTTAAGATTTTACCACTATGACAGTGAATTTCTTCATTTCATACCATTCTCGTTAAATTTAAAACTGATCCGTCTCCTTCCATTCACACAACGTAGGGCGCCGCCGTCGCCATCGTCGGGCCCTCCCTCGCGCCATGGTGCATGTCTTTAGCCTTTGGTTTGTCATCGCGGCCATCGTGCCTGTAGGCTGGAGCTGCATTCCCTGCCATCGTGCTCGGGTGGGCATACCAACGAGTGATGATGGCGGTGGCCGAGTTCGAGTACTGCAGTGTGCGACGATAGCGGCGTGGTCGGGGATGGCTTCACGCCCGTGGCTGCGGCTGAGAGGATGGCGGCGGCAACTAGATGCTAGCTCGGGCATGGCCGCACCGCGGGCGTGACGAGGTACGAGCTCGGTGTCAGCAGCGGACAAGGTCAGGAACGGCGACGATGGTGGCGGCAAAGCTTGGGGACGGTCGCCGACGAGCTCGGAACTACGGTGGCGAGGTGGGCGTCGGAGAGCGGGAGGGGAGCAGCGCCGAGGGGGATTGTGCCCAGTGGGGTTCGTGGAGCGGGTGGCGAGGACGCCGGCGAGTGAGGCGACGGCGGCGACCTAGCTCAGAGACGGCTTCGTGCAGACGGACGATGAGAACGAGAGGGCAGAGTAGTGCGAAATTAAAATTTTTTTGGTTCCGGTGTTAAAATCTTGAAGGCTTATGAATTGAGTAGTAAATTCTTAAAGGTCAGCATATTGGATGGTAAATAATGAAATTTCCCCAGTCTATGATATATAAATCCTCTCTGATATATGGGGTCCAGTTGTATACTTTTAGCTGCAACTCAACCGATGGAAGCACTGTCTTAAGAAGAAGGGAAATTTTGCTACAAGATATTGGCTCTCGGGTTTTAGGTGTAGGACACCACACGAAGTGACTTTTGGGGAAAACAGTTCCAAAAGTTGGATATTTGCTGGGGGACACCGCACGCATTAAAGTAATAATTTCCAGTTGAAGAGGAAGAGAAATCGCGGGAAAGTCAGAAATGCCCTTGGGCCACATGTTAGCTCTCCTATCTCTCTTCTTCTCTCTATCCCCTACTTCACTTCTCTCTTCCTCTCTATCCCACATGTCAGTGACGACAGGGGCAGGCGAGGTTTGGCGGCGGTGGGAGGGCGAGGGTGAAGCGGCCTAGGGCGAGGGCAGAGCGGATGCGACTAGCGGCGCGTGAAGGAGCGCCGGCGCCGGTCGGACAACAGGCGAGATTCAGCGGTGGCAGCTGCGTGTGGAGGAGCGGTGATGCGACTGGACGACGACGGTTGCAATGCGCGGAGTAAGGAAGGAGGGGTGCCGTTGGCGGGCGGCGCCGTTGTCCGGGCGCACCGCTAGCCGGAGCCGTTGCCCTCCCATCGCCGCGTCCGTTCTGCCATCGCCCTCCCGCTGCCATCACCGGGAAGATAGTTGATTTGATGAGTGTCGTTCGCCCTGGCAAGGCCCAAGTTGCGACCACACCATGCCGGCGTCTTCCTTGCCGATTTGTCGAAGAGTGGCTGAAGGTCCGTTTTTTCACAGTCTGCCTGTCATAATGGGTAGTCCCAGGTATTTCATAGGCAGCGATGCTCTGGTTGCCGGTGTGTCCTGTAGCACATCATCTAGATCAATGTTTTCACATCTAATGCCTGCTACTTGTGTTTTCTAGATGTTTGTGCACAGGCCGGTTGCAAGGCCAAAGTGGTGCAGTAGAGTGGGTGAAGGTATGCACCTCGTGTATTTTCTGGTTCGATGAACACCGCCGCGCCGTCGGTGTAGAGGGACATCCATAGCATCACAGTCTTTCCGCGTAGCTTGCTTAAAAGCTTGAGGTCCGTCGCTTTGCATAGCAATCGTTGTAGCGGATTGATCGCTAGGATGAAGAGTAGCGGGGATAGGGGGTATCCTTGCCTTAGGCCTTGCCCATGATTTATCTTGACGCCCAGTATTCCATTTAGGAGGATCTTTGAGCTGGAGGTCGCAAGTAAGGCCGAGATCTAGACGCAAAAACACCGAGGGAAGCCTCATTTTTTAAGAAGAGCCAGTAGGCAGTCACATCGCATGAAATCAAAAGCCTTCAAGATATCTAGTTTGAAGAGGAGCATTGCCCCCCTTATTTAGGTGGTACTTCCTCACCATGCTCCTGATGTATAAGTAGTTGCCATGAATGCTTCTACTCCGAATGAAAGCACTTTGGCTTGTCGAGATAAGTTTGTGCATGAACGGTTGCAGTTGAAGGGCCAGCAGTTTGGAGAAGATTTTTGCAACGCTATGTATGAGGCTTATTGGCCTGAAATCGGCGATCTGTTATACGCCTTCTTTCTTGGGGATGGGGACGATATTTGCTGAGTTGAGGAGGTTCAGGTGGTTGCACCTATGACTGGATGGCGTTGAAAGCCGCCGTGACGTCTTGCTTTATGATCTCCCAGCATACTTTGAAGAAGCTCCCAGTGAAGCCGTCGGGGCCATGGGCTTTGTCAGTCGATATCTCCCATATTGTTTTTTTAAAAATTTCTCCCTTTTCCAATTAATTCCAATTAATTCCACATTTATGCAATAGAGAAATCTCTTGGTGTCGCATCAGTAAAAATGAATGACACAAATATCTTCACTATAGGCTGGCTCAAGATCATGTCAATTTTATTAGAATAGGGCAAGGAAACAAAGTTTACGTACAATTAGAAAAGAAAACCCCTCCTATGCATGGGGGAGAAAAGAATAAGCCGATATAGTCATCTGTTATGCAAAAGGTGTAATTATTTTTTACCTTACAATAAAACTACTGTTCTCTATAAACCCTGCTCCAACATTCTAGTAAAATAAATCAAGGAAAAAGATATAATGTCGCAATCTTGGTAACTATTAAACGTCTCATGTTTTTTCCGTTGCACAAAATTACCAAATTCTGTATGAGCCCTACCTAGGGTTGAAAACTTGAAATGGATGTTTTTGTCCTATGCTAACAATGAATCCAATCAAAGGTGACCAATATAATTTAAATATGAAAATATTTCTTCTTGTTTTTTTTTTTGCAAAGTGAGCGTAACTCAACTAGTTAGATTCATTGTGGTTGACACGGGTGCTCGGATTTTACAGCTAAGTATTTTTCAGTGGTAGACGATGTACCCGTCGACAGTTCATAATGATATCGTCAATCTCAAGATATTGTCGGCCCAGTCTTACTGAGATAGTCATAGGGACGAGTGTGCGCGCGTTATAAGCTACAATATTAAGATATGCCAGTCTAGTCTTTCGGAGATGCTGCATTTGTAACGTGTTTCTGAGAGAAAAAAAAATGAAAACATTTCTTTTTGACAAGAATAAGAAAGACAATTGCAGAAAAAAAAAAAAGGTAGAAAACCCCTAAGCCTTCCAACACCAACCAACCCCTTCTCTTGATCACCATCTCCATCTTCTTCCTTCCACCACCAACCCCCCATCTCCTCCACCTCCACTCCACCTCACACCCTCATCGACCTCCAGAACCACCACCGCCTCCTCCCATGGCCGCCGCCCACCGTCTCCGTCCGCTTCCACCCGGTCGCCGCGCGCTGCGGCGCCGGCGGCGGCTCGCGCCGGAGCAGGCGCCTGTCCGGGTCATCAGGGCGCAGTCGGCCCGGCTCTCGGCTGGCGGCGGGCGGCGCTGACGCAAAGGAACGCTGAATGAGGCGCGGCGGTGCGGGCGGTGGAGCAGGTGGAGAGCGGGATGGTGCTGGGGCTGGGGACCGGGTCGACGGCGGCCTTCGCCGTCGCGGAGATCGGGGCGCTGCTGGCGTCCGGGAAGCTGAGCGGCATCGTCGGGGTGCCCACCTCCAAGCGCACGTTCGAGCAGGCGCAGTCGCTCGGCATCCCGCTCTCCACCCTCGACGACCACCCCCGCATCGACCTCGCCATCGACGGCGCCGACGAGGTCCGCCTCGCCACCACCCCCTCTCCTTCCTTCCTTTTACATCATCATGAGTCCTCAACTGTTTTCCTCAATCCATTGAGGGACAAAAAAAATTCAGTTTTCTTGGATTAGTTCAGTTCAGTTCCATTCCGAGTGAAAAAAAGGAATTCAGGCTTGCATTGCTTTCAACATGGGGAGGTCTGACTTTCTACCATGTGCTAAGCCTATTTGATTGTCCTGCAATCACCGTTCATGGAGACTTGGAGAGAAAATGAGGCTTTTCTTTTGGACTGAGCCTTGATAATGTTTTTCTTTCTCTGGATAAAAAGTTGTAGGTGTGAATATGTGATGGTCCTATGGTAGCTTTATGGATAAAGTTGGACAAAAATGCAAATCTTGTATATGGTTCTAGCTAAAGAGTAGTAAAGGAGCTAATTGGCAGGTCACATTTTAGATACTACTCCTATGAAGGAGAAAACAATCTAAACAGTGCAATTTTTGAAAGAAAACTTTCTGTATAGAAGTTCCTTTAAAAATTCAAATAAATCCCTTTTTCAAGTTTGTAATAGCTAATAGTATCATGTGTTAATTGCCCAGCCAATACCGATCAGCCCAGTAGCTGATCAGCAAAACAGCCCAATGGAAAGGGTAGCTTGTCTGTCAGCTCAGTGACTACTCGCTGTTAGTGCCATGAACTTCACTAGAATCACTACTAAACTCTTAGTCAACCGTGTAAAAATTGCACCGTTGTACTCTTGGTACTCGTGGCTGGTGTTGCCTTCTTATTATGCAGATTAGCCGTAGTAATTCGGGAGTATCTGTTTTTGTCCTTGTCCTTTTCTCTGTGTAGCTTTGTATCTGAAAGTAGGCCATTTAGCAACACATCTCTATTGTAAAATGCTTTAACAGCGATGATAAAGTTAGCAGGATCAAGCCATGACATGCAAACAGCTGCTCTATGGTCAAATATTATGTAATTTTATTGTCTATGATTTGGTATCCTCGTCCCTGCTTTTCTCCCAAGTCACCATTTTATAGCTACCTACCTGAATACCTCCATTTTGGTATCAAAACAGGTCGATCCAGACCTTAACCTTGTGAAAGGGAGAGGTGGTGCCCTTCTCCGGGAGAAGATGGTTGAGGCGGCATCAGACAAGTTCATCGTTGTTGTTGACGAGACAAAGCTAGTTACCGGCTTAGGAGGGAGTGGTCTAGCCATGCCTGTGGAGGTTGTGCAGTTCTGCTGGAAGTACAACCAAGTGAGATTGCAGGATCTGTTTAACGATGAAGGATGCGAGGCGAAGCTGAGATTGGATGAAGGCGGCAAACCCTACGTTACCGACAACTCAAACTACATCGTTGATTTATACTTCAAGACGCCGATCAAGGATGCGTTGGCAGCAGGGAAGGAGATCTCAGCTTTGGAAGGCGTCGTTGAGCATGGGCTGTTCCTGGACATGGCGACTTCGGTGATCATCGCTGGAACAGACGGCGTCAGTGTCAAAACAAAGTGAGTTTTGGGGTTTTGTTGTTGCCGGTGTTGAATTTACGATTTTTTGTTGGGATGTATAAGCTATTGGGGTGTAAAAGCAGGCAATAAGATGCTTCACTAATAATAATTGAATATATTTCCCCACTCTTTCATTGCTGATTCCTCTTGTGGCATAGTCTATCTCCTATGTTTTATTTCGGGTGTGTTTAGTTCCTGAAAAAAGTTGGAAGTTCGAAGAAAGTTGGGAGTTTGGAAAAAAAGTTAGAAGTTTATGTGTGTAGGAAAGTTTTTGATGTGATATGATGTGATGAAAAGTTGGGAATAGGGGGGAAACTAAACACGGCCTTCCCTGTGTTCCAAATGAGCCATTTTAATGTCCAGTAGGAGTACTAGAATGCAAGGAGCAGGGAAAAAAATAATCTAATTTTGAAAGTTGCTGGTTAAAAAAAGAGAGCATGATTTTGTCCCTCTTGGTGATAATATATGTTAGTGGCTTAGTGAATTGAATGAACCAGCCAGAGCATCCAGTGCATAGTTTAATGAGCCAGAGCATTTGGGTAAAGCCGTTTCTTCTGTTTAATTTGATATCATTTCTCTGTAATTCAAAATATGTTGCTGATATGTAGATAAAAGTTGTGATTTGGCTGTTACTAGCGTTTGTCTGCTCTCCAAAGACTGTCTCAGAGTTGCCTCCTGCCGTCTTGCACGATTTGTTGGTCAAGAGACAGCCCGACAGCCTGCATTTCCTCGATTGGCTCGAAACGTATTTGGCTGTGTTTTGCTGCTTGTCACACTATTCACATCTAAGTTTGTAAAGCAAAGGATGTAAAAAATAATTGGTAACATATCAGAAAGATGCAACGAAATAGGGCCCAGGGTTTACGATTTCGACAGGCCCTTTTGTTTCGGGCAGTGGTGAAATTCAGAATTTCACGAAATTCGGTGGAAAATTGGTAAATTCCGAACAAATTTCATAAACCAAAATTTGAATACAAATTCCCTGAGTTTGATGACAAGTTCTCGAAAACCGGTCGGTTTTGACGAAATTCCGATCGAAATCATCGAAATTTCGATCAGTAAGTGTTTTTCTTTTTTTAATTCCGATCAGTTTTGGCCCACGTAAGGGTTTTCCTTTTTTTAGTTCATTATTCTTTTCTTTCCTGATGTAAGTTTCAGTAAATACACACAATACATCATTTTTTTTGAAAATTTATATCCCAATAGATTCTGAGTATCATAGTATTTACAAGATTTTATTTGATTTTTTCTTTTTTTTATCAATTCAAATTTGAATTGAGATGAAACTTCTCGAAATCTCAGACGGTTTCTACTTTCGAGCCTCGTCGAAACGTAGAAATTTCGCGAAGTCCGGTCGGATTTCGTCGGAATCGTAAACCCTGGTTCAGCCTCTTACATGTCAGTCATATGTCAGTTGTTAGGATTAGCTACCCACATATAATAAACAATAATATCTATCTCTACTTCTCTTTTTTCCTAATGCTATCCTGTAACTATATACATTTTGAGAATTGCTACAGCTAAAATCTATGTACGTGGGTCCCATTTATATGGATCACTTTTACCATATAGTCCCTCCATACTCGTAAAGGAAGTCGTTTAGGACAGCGACACAGTCTCCAAAATACAACTTTGACCTTTTTATTTCTATAAAAATATTTATTGAAAAGTGATATATGTATACTTTTATGAAAATATTTTTCAAGACAAATCTATTCATATAATTTTTATATTTTCAAACTTAACAATTTGAGAGTTATTTATAATTTATATTCTCAAGGTTTGACTTAAACATTGTCCTAAACGACTTCCTTTATCAGTACGGAGGGAGTACATTGGTGATGCTCCAAAACTTCAAAGGTAGCTCCTTTGGAAGGAACTCCGACCGTACAATGACTCGACTTGACTCCCAACCAAACTCCTATTCTCCAAACTAGTTAGAATCGGCGCAGCTAGCTCAACTACAACTGAGCTAAGACCTGTTCGGTTCTAATGAAGATGAAGTTAGGGCACGGAAAATAAAAAGACTATTAGCGCATGATTAATTAAGTTTTAATTATAAGAAAAAAAGTACATTTTACTTCCCCAAACTAATTCAATGGATCACTTAACCCACTGAACTATTTTTTAGCTCATTTTATCCACTAAACTATTAAAAATGGTTCATTTTACTCCTTAATAACATTTTTTTACTCTTTATACAAAGTTGTATTTTAAGCTGAAATTTGTTAAAGCTATAGATGACACAATTACCAAAGTTCAAAAATATTTTGAAATTTTTCGTGGCATTTGCTCGAACTTTAAAATTTTGATGTTTAAATCAATTTGAAGTGCTTTCAACCTATGTAAACAGTGAGAAAAAAATAAAAAAAAGAATGTTGAGACATAAGTTGTGGGCGCATCTATATTCTAACAAAATATCAGTGCAAAATATGACTTATACAATGAGAACTAAAGGAGAGAAATAGCGTAGGGGGGAGGAGGGGGGTTGAAGATAAACCGTTTTCAATAGTTCTGATGTGACTATCAAGTATATGCATACAACCAAGTATGAGAAATATATAACATTGCCAAAGAATACATCAGATGAATGGAGGATCTACAAGATATTAAAGTCCAATGAGTTTTGGAATCCAGTTTGGCCTCCGGAGACAGCACTGACTTCAAATAGACTCCTTCATGCCAACTCCGATTTGGGTGATCTTAGACTTCATGGAAAGCTTATCTCGCTATCTTTCAAACGCATCCGGTCTCATATCCAAATTTGTCGGTGATAAGGGCCTGGGGGTACCTAGGCTAAAGGGAAGGGAAGCCTCCCCTGCACAACGCACCCGGCGGGCCCAGCCCCCCTCGGGGGATCGGGCGTTTGGCCAAAAAGCGGCCGTCCATCCCTCGGGGGGTTCGGGGTACCTTGTCGTACCCCTCGGGCTTGAGGGGCTGAGCCGCCCCCGAGGCCCTCGCTTGGTCGCCATGTGGCGGCCTCGTGGGAGCTCGAACGGGCGGGAGCGTCGTCAGCCAAGCGTATTTATGGGCGGCGCCCCAACCGCCCCCGTCGCATTTAATGCGACGTGGTAGGCCGTGCGCCGCCCACTGATAGACGTGCGCCAAGCAGCCGGTTCTTGACCGGTCTGTGACCCGGCGATGGATGGACAGGACGGGCGGCAGCACACCCACGCCCCGCTTTTTGTCAGGCGGCGTGGGGGCTGGTATGCCCCGTCCCATCGTGAGCAAAAAAGGGACGTGCGGATCGGCGCTCCCCACGCGCGTATACCCACAAAGTCGTCAAGAAGTTATTAAGGAATGACGGGGTGTCCCCCGTGTCAGGCGAAGGACTTTGGTGGGGGCCACTTGAGGGCGGCCGCGTGGATCGCTTTCGGCCCAAGGCATGGGACGTTTTCCAATGCGGGCGATGTGGGACCCTCTCCTGGGAGGAGAGCGTAGAGCGGTGCATGTGGTATCCCCTTCATCTATAAAAGGAGGACCTTGCCCTACAAGCAAGGGGATGACTCTTGGTAGATTGGTTTCTAGGAAAAGGCTAGCCAAGCCCTAGCTTGTAAACCCAAAAACCGAGTTCTCTGTAATCGATCGAAGATCAACACACACGCAGGAGTAGGGTATTACGCTCCATAGCGGCCCGAACCTAGATAATATCTCTCTCTCTTTCTCTCTAGTCACCATCCACCTTGCAAACCTAATCTCCGCGGATTCACCTCGCTTGCGCGAGAACACGTTCCTAAGCATCGCGTCCGGTCCCCTGGCCGAACTCACAAAGGGAGGCCTCGCAGCCTCCTGCCAGAGAGGATTACCCCTCGACAAAATTCATCTCGAGTCAATGAGAATCGCTAAAACAAGACAGTGTTGTTGCTGAAACCGAACTTGGGCCTTGGGCCTTGTAATTGACTAGGCCCATCTCGGAAGTGTCTCCCTCCACCTCCACGAATTAGAACTTAACCCTAGCTTTATTTTCCTCTATAAATAGCTTTGTACATCCTAAAAAATAATTGGGTTTTGTTTAGTTGAATTTTGTCAAGTGCCATTCACCTTGTCTCTAGTCCTTGCTCGATTAGTCAGTGACTATTGATTCAAAGCCCCCAATAGTTGGTGTGTTGATTTGCTGGGTCAATTAGATCTACCACTTCAATCGCAACTATTCCTTTGTACTTAATCACCTATTCGCAATATTTAGATTGCATCTTATCTTATTCTTGCAGTGTTCTTTCGTTTGCATTGCAAGGATCATCAACCGTGCGTCACGGTTGGTACGACATCGTTTGTTGTGTAGCGATTGCACGGTGTCCTGGACTTGTTCTGGTTGGTAGCCACGTCGCAAACGTCGCACTCGATCAAAGCGAGAGTTATCCCCTCACCAGAAGATCGGGCCACGAGAGAGAGCATCATTAGTTGGTATCAGAGCTGGGCCATTGTTTAAGGGGGTGGGAATGATGAGGACATCCTCCACTATTACCCGCTGGCAAAGACACAAAAGTCAGGTGGCGACCGTGTGAGCCTCTGAATAATCCCACCTTGCTTAGCTTGGGAGGAGGAAGTCATCTTAAAAGGGAGAGCCACCCTTCCCCTATTGGACTAGTATTTTAGGGAGATTGGGCCTTTCCTTAAGTGGGTGTGCCTAAAAACTGTTGGGGTCCAGGCAACCTTAATTTGTTGGGCCTCGGCCAACCTCACCTGGGCTGGAGAACGAGATTTCCTGCGCGCCTCGGCCAACCCCACCTGGGCCGGAGAACGAGATTTCCTGCGCACATATATATGGAGACTTAACCTCTCCTTATCTGCACGCCTGCCCTGCCAAGGATACATCCATGTCGTACACACATTAGCCTGTTGCATGCATGAGTTGCACGTTTTCTTTCCTTAGATATTTCATGTTTTGTGTTTAATAGTCAATTTGTAATATTTCTACCTAGCTATTTCATTTGATAGCTACCGCCTGTTAAAGAAAAAAAAAAGTCAAAAAGGTGAAAAAGAAAAAAGAAAGAAAGAAAGAAAATATATAACAAAAGAGCCGCACCAAAAAAAAGAGAGAGAAAAATCAGAAAAAAAAAGAAAGTGTGAAATTTTTCTTTTTAAGTTGTTGCTGTTTGATTTTTGCTATTCCTAGAAATAATGCCCGTGCGTTGCAACGGGTAAAACCATTTTTTTCTTTTAAGCCTAACACAGTCCGCTATCTTCCCACAAGTAGAGTTGTAGGTCCAACTCATACAACCAAGTACTATCTTCCAACATCATGCAAGAGCTGATCCTCTCAAATCGAGACGAATCTTTCTCCATCCTCCAATCACCAAATCGGACTAATATTTCTCGATCCTCCCATCATCACCAAAATTGGATGAGGGTTTTTGATCCACTCGATCTTCTCTTTCTGTTTTTATCAAAATAAATCGGAGCAATTCGCAAAACTTGCATAAAAATGGCATTTCCGTTTTTATTAAAAATAAATCGGAGCAATTCGTAAAACTTGGATAAAAATGGCAACCGTTAAACTGAATTGTAAGAGGAAATCAAGGAGAAAATAGATGAGGTAGTATTGGGGAATCAAGTTTTGCAATCAATTGAACAAGAAAACGAATGGGGAGGCAGATCAATGTGGTGGCTGCGCTAGGGTTTGGCCTGGACGGCTCCAAAAGATTAAATCACGACGACTGAAAAAAAAAACAAGGGGACATTAAAAAAAGTAGAGACCAGAAAAAAGAAACCCAAAAAAGGACGAAAAAACTGTGCAAAAAAATAGTGGATGGAAAAAAACCGAAAAAATGGCGATATAAAAAGAAAAAATGCAGATGGAAAAAAACGCAAGAAACGGTAGGTAGACGAAAAAAAAGAAACGGAGGAAAAAAAAGGACGGGCGAACAAAAAGAAAAACGGGCGAAAAAAGAAAACCGATCGGACAGAAAAAAAAACTGCGTGCGAAAAAAACCGAACAAGAAAACAGCGTGCAAAAAAACCAACCCAATAAGTTGCCACTTCAGGATCAATGAACCCAATCCTCCTTTCTGTCTTAGGCCATCACACCTTCCACCCAAGCAGCCAAAGATTTTGGTTTGAACGTTAATCCTTTACCTCTCCCACAGAAGTGATCTACTTGCCCCCTATACTATATTTTCCAAATCATGCCACAGGGAGTTAGCAAGGAACACATGTAGTAATGTGGGCATGCTGGACAAACTTGAATTAACCCACGGGTGAGTCTTCCCCCAATAGGATAGAAAAAGAAGAGAAGAGTGCGCCAACAAGTCTATCTTTCAATTCGATCCGTGAGCAAAGGAGAAAAAGGATCCACAAACCTATGGATTTAGAGCACATGAGAGAGAAGTCCTAAAAAAGAGTAAAAGGCAAAGACTGCCCAAGGCAACAAACCCAAATGTCTTTTGGCAATGACAAAATCGCTTTGTCCTCATCCAAATTTAGAGGATCAAGGCATTAAGAATTTGAGGAAAATTACTTATCAGAACACTGTAAAAAGAGGACACCCAGTGATTCAACAGAGCTTTGAGGGCCAGAAGTTGTTTTCCAGAAGGCTGCATGAACAACAAAAGTATCATCTCCATATTGAACCAGATTGGGAAATTTCTGCATCCCACCAATGATAGGGAATGGACTTAAAGATTCCTCCTCTGATGCCCTTTGTTAACAAATGGACTGTAAAATATCTCGCCAATAGCAAACAACAAAGGAGATAGAGATCTCCCTGCCCTCACTCCTCTCTTACAAAGGAAAGAACTTTCCTGGGACTCCCATTAAGAACAGCACAGCTGATGAAGCATGTTACTGCAAAACAAAGCGTCTGAACCCCACTCAATCCATTTAGGAGGAAAGCCCATTGATGCTCATACTTGGAGCACCGCTGGAATGTTCAATATGTCCAAAAGCTTTTTCAAAATCCAGCTTTAACAAAACAATTTCCCATCTTAGAATTGTTTGCCATTGATGCAAATATTCAAAAGCCAACCCAACAAATTTAGAATTGTTTAGTCTTGATAAGACCCATACTGCATTCTGATGGACCAACGCAACCATTTGGCCTTGCAACCCTATTTGCCATTGCCTTGAAATATTTTTCACTGAGTTATTCACGAAGAAATAGGTCTATAATCATGTGCAAATTGGAGGGGGAAGGCTTCTTGGCACAAGAGTTATGAATGTAAATTCAGAGCATTCAGGAAGCTATACCAGCATGAAATCTGCAAACAGTCTGATAGTAATCCTGGAAATAATGGCCAACATTTTTTGAAGAAACATTCCTTAAAACCAACCGACCCAGAGCTTATCTGCGGTAAATGGGTGTATTAACAAGTGAAAATTTGGAATT
>CM020179.1:32022133-32073121 GCA_009805545.1 Oryza longistaminata | reverse complement strand
GTAATCGGCAAAGACGTCATCGGCTTAGAATCATTATCGGCTGCAGCATCTCGGAATCAGCCGATGGGAGTTATCAAGTCGCCAATAGTCGGATTCCTGCTATATTCGGTTAAGGAAATCAATCTACTAAAGGAAGCTTATCCTTAAGTGACCGAGTTTAAAGAGGATGCGGAATAGTTTGTTAGTTTCCTTTTATCTTTAGAAAAGTGTGTTTAGTGTCCGATAAGGACTTTATATTTTCCTTTTATCTTTAGGTTAATTTCTTTCTTGTCCGACAAGGACTTGTATCAACCCATAGGTATAAATATGTACACCCGAGGTCTATGTAATCTATCTCTACGATCAATACAATTCGGCGCATCGCCACCCTTTTTACTTCTACTTTTGTTTTTTACGTTCCGGCAGAACTTGGCACCCGACGCAGGGCTGCATCGTCTTCGATCTCCGGCAAAGGGATAAATCCAATGTTCCGTCGGCCCAGGCAATTGTCTCATCTACATCGGCGTCGTTCAAGGCTGCATCAGTATATTCGACCTCTTGGATTGCTCTGGTTTGGATGATATATTTGCCTACCTATTTATGATATGTCTCTATTAATCTAGTCTTAGCATATCAATTCAGCTCTATCGGCTGCTTCTCGTTTTAGGGTTTCTGCCGATATCGGCTAAATCGCGTTGCTAGATTAGATTAGCTCGGACATCTACCACCCTAAAAATCAGTCAACGGCTTGATTGTCTAGATATTATGTTTCTTTTCATACTTAGTGCTGCATCAGTTAAGTTTGATCTACTAAGTCATGCTTAGAACCATAATCTCTAGCCTGCTTCTTGATTGCCAATAAGGGTTTCATCGGGGGTTTCAGCCGGTGAGTTATCTGGACGTTGCATCGGCTCATAAGGATTGCACATACATATAAGTTGGATTTCACCGATGACAACAAAGATTTCACTGCTTAATCTAATCTTGTGGATTTCATGACATCGGACCTCCAGCCGATGTGTGCTTTAACCTTCGGATCGATGCTTATTTATCATATCATTGCTAGCCGATTGGTTTATACTGGATTATATTGTTATTTTATTGCATCATCATCAGCCGATTGCCTTTATATCATTATCTACATTGGACATATAGCCGATTGCTTAAACCCTATCGCTATCGGCTGGTATCGGCATCGGCTATTATTGGCTACCGGCTGGAACTACTCCATCGGCTTGTCAGCCGATCGGCTGTTTTGATCTGCTGTTTGCATATCTTGTCAGTTGCAAGATCAAACTGACTGGCACGCCCGCATCTCATCAATCTTTGGACCTGCACAGGAGCTAAGCGGATCTCCCAGGCCGGTGTGTTCGATTTTTTTTGTCAACAAGCCTACCAAGAACCACATACTACTAACCTTTATAGGTCCGGCTTTGCATTCGCTCCACTCATCAAGCGTGTCATTGTGCCACGAACCAGCCACGGTGATTGACATGTTTTTGCATTCTTTGAGAACATTATAAGAATTTGGTATATGCTTCAGTGTTGATGAAAGTGCATTAAACCCCCAAGTGGGTTTTGGTGATTAATGACAAATGTGGTTAAGGGACTAATGAGTTTATTGAGCTACTTTCAGATGCATTAGTCCAAGGTGTGGAAGATGGATGCTTGGAGACCCCTCCAAAAGTATAAAATAAAGCGGACCGGAACTCGAGGAGTGCATAGGATAGTTTATTTATTGCAATCGAGTTTTTAGGAAAAACCGTACTATTAAGAGGGGTTCCACGTGAACCAAGTGTCAAGTTTCCCTAGGAGTCATTTTTGCAAATACTCCATCTGTCCAAAAATGCATGTCCGGAACTTCCTGTCTTCTAGGTCCGGAAGTTCCGGTCTTGTGAAAAAGATTTTTCTAAGTGTAGTCCGGAAGTTCCTGTCTTCGAAGTCCGGAACTTCCTGTCCAGTTTCCAGTTCAAATTTGTGAGTAACGGCTAGATGACGTCACCTAGCCGTTATACATATACAGCTCGTTTCCAGCTCGTTTCTTGGCTTTTCCACTTTCACTTTTCAAACCTAGAGCTATTGCTAGCCTCTCCCAAGTGTTTCTTGCCTTCTCCACTCAATCTAGAGCCTAATTCTTGTGAGAAAGAGAGATTGAGAGGGAGAGAAGAAGATTTGGAGAGGTGTGAAGACTAGGATCTTGGGTGAGCACTTGGAATATCTCGTGGGCTATCATCTCGGTGCTTATTACTCTTGGAGATGATCTCCTAGACGGTTAGGTGTCGCCCGCGAGAATCCGTTGCATATTGCGGATGTCCCGGGTAAGTTTGTAAAGGATCTCCTCTCCTCCGAAAGGGAACGAGGTAAGTTAATGAAGTTCTTGTGCTGAGATTCTAGAGGTTTTCCAAGTAGAGCAACCTACACTTGTGGCGAATTTATAGAAGTAGTTTGAGTTGGATCTTGGTGGTCACTCAATTCTAGAAATTTGCTTAGGGGTGTTTGTAGTTGAAGGCTGTGGATTTCCTCTGGGGTTTTTGCACAAGTGAGGCAAGGGGTTAATCGAGACCCAGCTCTTTGGAGCTCCTCAACGGAGAGTAGGATCGCAACATCCGAACTTCGGGAAAAAATCGTTCTTGTCTCTTGTTGTGTTGTTTCTGTGGTTGTTGCTGTGATCTATCCCCTGCTTAGAATACCTGTGCATCATCTTGTAAACATTGGCTTAGTCTCTTGATTCAAAATTTGAATTTCATCTCTGTTCTGTAACCCAGAAGTTCCTGTCCTAAGAACACCGGAAGTTCCGGACCTGGCAGGCCGGAAGTTCCGGAGTTCCTTATCAGGAAGTTCCGGGTCTGTTTGAATTTTACCGCTGCGATTTGTTTTTAAGTTTTCAGGGACAGCCTATTCACCCCTCCCCCTCTAGGCTTCATCGGCACGTTCAATTGGTATCAGAGCCAAGTGCTCTTGATTCAAGCTTCATCGCTTAGAGTGATCCACGATGTCGGACTTAGGGGGAAAGGACGGGGATATTGGGAATGAAGATGGAGCGAGCAGCAAGGGAACTACATCACCCAAGGGAGCTACTATACCTTTTGATTACAGCAAACTTACCATTCCCTCTCACAACTTCGTCTCCGTGCCTTCCGGGCGTGCTCCTCAATTCGATGGGACCCATTACGCCGCTTGGAAGCACAAGATGAAGTTGCATCTAATCTCTTTGCATCCAAGTATTTGGAAAGTTGTTTGTACAGGTATTGATGTACCCCATGATGACATGGAGCTCACTTCGGAGCAAGAGCAACTCATCCACCGCAATGCTCAAGCCTCCAATGCAATTCTCTCCGCCTTAAGTCCGGAAGAGTTCAACAAGGTTGATGGACTTGAGGAGGCCAAGGAGATATGGGATACTTTGCAATTGGCTCATGAGGGTTCTCCCGCCGTTCGTGAGGCTAAGATTGAATTATTGGAAGGAAGGCTTGGAAGATTTGTGATGGATGACAAGGAGACACCACAAGAGATGTATGATAGGATGATGATTCTTGTCAACAAGATCAAAGGACTTGGGAGTGAGGACATGACAAATCACTTTGTTGTCAAGAGACTTCTCCGTGCTTTTGGTCCAAGAAATCCCACTCTTGTATCAATGATACGGGAAAGAAAAGACTTCAAGAGGCTCACCCCAAGTGACATTCTTGGAAGAATTGTGTCTCATGAGATGCAAGAAGAGGAAGCTCGTGAAGTAAAGCAAATGGTGAAGAATGCCGCCATGATCAAAAACCAAGAAGTAGCTTTGAAGGCAAAACAAGAAGAAGAGTCAAGTTGTGAAGAAAGTGAAGATGAAGAGATGGCTTTTATTGTCAAGAGATTCAAGCACTTTCTTCGCAATAGTGGCTGTGGCAAAGGGAGGAAGGATGATGACAAGGGAAAGAGGCAATCCAAGAGAGCTTGCTTCAATTGTGGCGAATATGGCCACTTCATTGCCGATTGTCCCAAGTCAAATGAAGCTAAGGCTAAGGGAGGCAAGAAGAAGCCGGAGCGTGCTCATGTGGCGGAGGCACACATGGCGGAGGTGTGGTACTCCGGAGATGAAGAAGATCCCGAGGTCAAGCCCAAGCCCAAGCCAAAAGACAAGGTTGAAAGAGAGGGTGGTGTTGCTACCGTCGCCTTCAAGTCATCCTCTTCAAGCAAGGAGCGTCTCTTCAACAACTTGATTGATGACGACGACGACTCCTACCACTACTCTTGCTTCAAGGGCCAAGGCCGCAAGGTGATGACTCAAAAGCCCTCTCACACCTCTCTTGATGTTGATTCTAGTGATGAGGAAAGTGATAATGAATTAGATGATGTGCTTAAGAGCTTTAGCAAACCCGCTATGCAACATTTGGCAAAGTTAATGAGAGCTTTGGATAGTAAAGAACAATCTCTCGAAAGGCAAGAAGAATTGCTTATTCTTGAGAAGAAAAGAAACCTTGCCTTAGAGGGGAGCCTAGCTAAAGAATGTGCTAAAAATGAACAACTAGCTAATGAGCTTAATTTGGCTAATGGTTCTCTAGCTAGCCTTAGGGATGTCAATGAAACTCTTCAAGGCAAATTTGCTAATTTAGACAAAAGTCATAAAGATCTTGAAGTTCAATTTGACACTCTTCGGAATAGTACTTCTCAACCAAATGTGGTTTCTAATCCTTCCAACCCATCTACTAGTAATGGTTGTGCTAGGTGTTACAATATTGATTTGAACTCTTATGCTACTAATGTTGATGCTATGCAAGCTCTTAAGAAAGAGAATGAAAGGTTGGGCACATTGGTGAAATATGGATGCATGAAGACATACCATTCAAAAGATGCCCTTTACAAGACCATCACCGCTCATCCTAACAAGGATGGACACGGGCTCGGGTTTTCTGGTGGAAGTCCTGTGTCTAAGCGTGTGATGGTAAATGGGAAAGAATGCTTGATGTTTGTAAGAGAAGGAAAAAGATCCACAAGCAAGTGAGGTGACACATTCCTTCACTGGTCAGACACCTGGAAGTTCCGGATAAAATGACCAGAAGTTCCTGCCCTGTAAGACAGGAAGTTCCGGACATTTTGTCAAGAAGTTTCGGGCTTCTGATAGGCCGAAGGGGCTGACCGGAAGTTCCGGGTATAATACCAGGAAGTTCCGGCCAGAGGGTCTTTACTATAATTCATATGTAATTTCCAAAAATTCAGAGGGCAAGGTGGTTGCTTACTTTAATGGGAATTACAGTGAAGAGTATCACACTTGTGTGTGGGTGCCTAAGGCTTTGGTAACTAACATCAAGGGACCCAAACTTAGACAAGTTTGGGTTCCTAAATCCCAAGCTTGATTTCTTTTGTAGGCATACTCCTCCGGTGGCTCAAGTTGGGTTGTGGACAGTGGTTGCACCAATCATATGACGGGAGAGAGGAGTATGTTTACAAGTCTTGATGAGGAGGGTGGAAGTCGTGAAAATATTGTCTTTGGAGATGATGGTAAGGGAAAGGTAATGGGTCTCGTCTCGGTAAGATTGCCATTTCCAAGAATCAATCTCTATCTAATGTCCTCCTTGTCAATTCATTAAGCTACAATTTATTGTCCGTGTCTCAATTGTGTAAGTTAGGATTTAATTGCTTGTTTACCGATGTGGATGTGACCGTTTTTAGGCGAGATGACTCTTCCATAGCATTCAAGGGTGTGTTAAAGGGTGATCTCTATCTCGTTGATTTCGACGTAGATAGAGTGAATCCGGAGGCATGCTTGATTGCTAAATCCTCTATGGGTTGGCTATGGCACCGTAGGCTAGCCCATGTTGGAATGAGGAATTTGGCATCTCTTCTAAAAGGGGAACACATTCTTGGTCTATCTAATGTTTCTTTTGAAAAGGATCGTGTGTAGTGCTTGCCAAGCCGGGAAGCAAGTTGGGAGTCCACATCCTATAAAAAACATCATGACTACAACAAGACCACTCGAGCTTCTTCATATGGATTTATTTGGGCCCGTGGCCTACATAAGCATTGGTGGTAACAAGTATGGTTTCGTCATTGTTGATGATTTTTCACGTTTCACTTGAGTGTACTTTCTCCATGACAAAAGCGAAGCTCAAGATGTCTTCAAGCGCTTCGCAAAGCAAGCCCAAAACCTCTATGATCTCACCATCAAGAGGGTGCGAAGCGACAATGGAGGAGAATTCAAGAACACTCAAGTGGAGGAATTTCTTGATGAAGAAGGCATCAAGCACGAGTTCTCCGCCCCCTATGATCCTCCTCAAAATGGCATTGTTGAAAGGAAGAACCGAACCCTCATTGAAGCCGCAAGGGCAATGCTTGATGAGTACAAGACTTCGGATGTCTTTTGGGCGGAGGCCGTGAGTACCGCATGTCATGCCATCAACCGCTTGTACCTCCACAAGATCCTAAAGAAAACTTCATATGAGCTCTTGAGTGGTAAGAAGCCTAATGTTTCATATTTTCGTGTCTTTGGGAGCAAA
Organism: Oryza longistaminata; assembly: GCA_009805545.1. NCBI lineage: Eukaryota > Viridiplantae > Streptophyta > Magnoliopsida > Poales > Poaceae > Oryza > Oryza longistaminata. The sequence continues at coordinate 32,066,663 of CM020179.1, read as the reverse complement.
TGTTTTATTTTGAGTAAGAGGCCTCGCTCATCTAAGTTCTCACCTAAGGTGGATGAGGGATTCTTACTTGGCTATGAATCAAATGCACATGCCTATCGTGTCTTCAACAAAACCTCCGGAATTGTTGAAGTCACTAGGGATGTGACATTTGATGAATATAAAGGCTCCCAAGGAGAGCAAGTTGTTGTACATGTTGTAGGTGATGTGGATCCAAGTCAAGCTATAGGTACTAAGGCTATTGGAGACATACGACCTGTCGAGACGCAGGATGACCAAGAAGATAGGGATCAACCTCCGTCATCGACATCCAATAGCCCTACAAGTGCTGTGTCTGTTGAGCCGAAAGTTCCGAATCCTATTGACCGGAACCTCCGGACATCTCCAGGCCCGGAAGTTCCGGGTTCTACAGTCCGGAACCTCCGGACCAGTGGTAGTGAAGACGTGCCAACGGCACGAGTGGATGGGATCGATGCTGCGGGCACTTTAGAGCATACTGATCAGGCTCAGGTCCCCCCAATGCACCATCCAAGGATACATCACACTGTCCAAAGAGATCATCCCGTCGACAACATACTTGGTGACATAAAAAAAGGGGTAACTACTCGCTCTCGTGTCGCAAGTTTTTGTCAACACTTCTCGTTTGTCTCTTCTTTGGAACCAACCAGGGTGGAAGATGCGCTTGGTGATCCGGACTGGGTGATAGCTATGCAAGAGGAGTTGAATAACTTCACTCGCAATCAAGTGTGGACTTTGGTGGAGAGACCCAAGCAAAATGTCATCGACACCAAGTGGATCTTTCGCAACAAGCAAGATGAACATGGGGTGGTTGTAAGGAACAAAGCCCGGTTAGTTGCACAAGGGTTCACCCAAGTCGAGGGTCTCGACTTTGGTGAAACCTTCGCACTTGTCGCTCGCCTTGAGTCAATTAAAATTCTTTAAGCCTATGCCGCTCACCATGATTTCAGGTTATTCCAAATGGATGTCAAGAGTGCCTTTCTTAATGGACCTATCTCGGAGTTAGTCTATGTGGAGCAACCTCCGGGGTTCGAGGATCCAAAGTTGCCAAATCATGTGTACAAGCTCCACAAGGCGCTCTATGGGCTCAAACAAGCCCCTAGAGCTTGGTATGAATGTCTCCGAGATTTTCTTTTGAAAAATGGTTTCGAAATTGGGAAGGCGGATACTACTCTCTTCACTAAAAAATTTAAGAGTGATTTGTTCATATGCCAAATTTATGTCGATGATATAATATTTGGTTCTACTAATGCCTCTTTTTGTGAAGAATTTAGTAGTATCATGACTAAAAGGTTCGAGATGTCTATGATGGGTGAGTTGACTTTCTTCCTCGGGCTACAAGTGAAGCAAGCACAAGAGGGCACCTTCATCTCTCAAACTAAGTACGTGAAAGACATACTCAAGAAGTTTGGGATGGAGGATGCCAAACCTATCAAGACGCCCATGCCTACTAATGGCCACCTAGACCTCGATGATAATGGTAAATGTGTCGACCAAAAGGTATATCTCTCCATGATTGGATCTTTGCTTTACTTATGTGCATCTCGTCCCGACATCATGCTTAGTGTTTGCATGTGTGCCCGTTTTCAAGCGGAGCCTAAAGAGTGCCATTTGATTGCCGTCAAGAGAATTCTAAGATATTTAGTTCATACTCCTAATCTTGGCTTGTGGAATCCTAAGGGTTGTGGCTTTGAGCTTTTGGGCTATTCCGATTTGGATTATGCCGGGGTGTAAGGTTGATAGAAAAAGCACAACCGGGACTTGTCAATTCCTTGGGCGGTCCCTTGTTTCTTGGTCCTCTAAGAAGCAAAATTCCATTGCCTTATCCACCGCCAAAGCCGAATATGTTGCCGCCGGTTCTTGTTGTGCCCAACTCCTTTGGATGAGACAAACCCTAAAAGACTTTGGCTACAATTTCACCAAGATCCCACTCCTATGTGACAATGAGAGTGCTGTCAAAATAGCCAACAATCTCGTCCAACACTCAAGAACCAAGCACATAGACATTCGCCACCACTTCTTGAGAGATCATGAGACTAAAGGAGACATATGCCTTACCCATGTGAGAACCGAGAGCCAACTAGCCGACATTTTCACCAAGCCTTTAGATGAGAAAAGATTTTGCGAGCTTAGGAGTGAGCTCAATATCTTAGACTCTCGCAACATTAGGTGATGAGTGGTTGGCTAATTCATAGCCACACATGTATCACCATAATGTATATTAAAAAAAAATTGAGCTTTTGTGTCTTCAGATCACTTCTTGTGTAGAAGATGGTCTTGATACCAGGAATAAAGCTCAAACATTCCCCCCTTATATCCAAAAACCCTTTTTGTGAAAATTTGCGAAAATGTTTGTGTGTGTTTTTATTGCGAAAATTTGGTTTTTATTTCCTTCTTGTGATGTATATTGACCATTGTTATGTAATATTGATTGTTGGCTGGTCATATGCATCATAAGTCTCTATAAGTCCTTAGGTTTTCATTTCTAATCGTTGAAATCTCATCTATCCCTTTGAACTTGGGCCTGACTGCCCTCTGTTCTGTCAGGCCGGAAGTTCCGGTCACCCCAGTCCGGAACTTCCGGGGGTCGGGGGTATAAATACCCAGGGGGAGCCCGAGACTGTCCTATCTCTCTTCTCACTTCTTCCCCTCCCCGATTCCAAATCCTAGCCGCCGCTACAGTGCTCATCTCGGCGATTTTCACTTCCAACCGTGACAATTTGATTCCTCTCCGTGGAATCAACCACATTGGTGGCTAGGAGGTTCTTCCCGCGATCGTTTTGCGATTTCCTCTCTCAAGGTAGCACTTTTGATCTTCTCTTTTGGTTCATCATGTTTTTGCCCCGATCTCTAAATATGTGAACCTAGGGAGAAAACCTTTTGGATAGAATTGTTCCTGCTACCTTGTAGATTGCCGATCTATAGGATTTTGTCACATGCACTAGCCTGTTTGAATCCACTGTTCTTCAGTTTTGCAGGCCGGAAGTTCCGGTGTTCTTGGCCCGGAACTTCCGGTCTCTGTCCAGCCAGCCAGCACTCACTGATTCCTCCATTTTTTCTTTTAACCATTGCACTCCAACCTTGTTGATTCTTGTTGCAGTGGTCAATATGCCTCGTGAGAAGAGACAGAAGCTTTCTCAGGATGTTCCTACTGACATGAGCTCTCCAGTTCGTGGTCCTAGGGGGAGATTGGGCAAAGAAAAAGTTGGAGATTTTTACAGTGGCAGTCAGATCCCGCTTGATTCCAGGAGGGCTGGTGGCATTGTCATTCGTGATGTCCCCTGCTCTCCCTCTCCAGATGCTTCTGAGTCTGATGTTGGTGGTAATGAGAATGAGCCTGGTTCTGAAAGCAATCCCTTGAGGCTTTACAAGAAGAGGGCTTTTGATCCTGATCCTAGACGTCCGAGGGTGAACTATCTGAAGAATCTGCTCAAATGTGGCAAGGACAGAATGGTGAATCCTGACTCAATGACTGCTGATTCTCAGGATGACAGATTTAGGACTCTGGTGCAGGTTGATTGGTATAATTCTGTGATCATGGGAAGATCTTATCCAGTTGTCGAGATGAAGTGGCTTGATTGGTAGTACATGTCCTCAAAGCACAACTTAGTTTTCAATGAGGTGCGCAAGGTGTGTGAGCGTAAGCACGTGGCAGACTTGTTGGCCTTGCAGTATTCCTGGAATGAGGAAGTGATTGGTCAGTTCTACTCCACAGCTTTCTTTGGTACCACCAAGAAGGGGCTTGATTTTGTGAAGTGGACCATTCAGGGGTAGCAGTATAAGGTTTCTATGGCACAGTTTGCTGCAGCTTTGGAGTTAGATGATGATGATCTGAGTCGTTCACATCTCTTTGCAGAGGATGCTTTGCCAGTGACCAACACTACTTTCTTATATGAGAAGGATGCTCCCAAGGATTGTTTGGGGACTACTCATGGGTTGCTTCCTTACTATAGAGTGCTATACTCTATCTTCAGGTGGTCTTTGCTCCCCAAAGTGGGAGATGCTACAGCACTTCCTGGTAGGCATGCTCTTCTTCTCAGTCGCATGCGCTACAAGAAGCCTGATTTCAGTATCATGAAGCTTATCTGGAATGAGATCTATGAGACAGTGTGTGAGCCAAAGCGGGGTTGTATCTATGCTCCTTATATCATGAAGATGATTGAGGCAAAGACAGGGATTTGTTACTTCAAGGACATTCAGCACAAGTCTTTCCGTCCTCATGCTCCCATTTCTTCAGCTACTCCTACTACCAGAGTCACTCGTGCTTCCACCTCAGCTGCTCCTTCTTCCTCTGCTGCACCACAGCGTTCTAAGCCTTCTTCTCCCATAAAGAAGGCTCTCCGGGCTATCTTTTGTATGTGTGCTAAGACCGCTAAGAAGGTGAAGAAGATAGAAAGGCGTCAGAAGGAAGATTGGATTACAGCAGGCAAGGATGTCTCTGATATTTCTGATGATGAGGAGTTTGTTGATCCTTTTGCTGCTTATGAGACTGCTCGAGACATTGCTGGTGGTGAGGGTCCCTCTGGCACTTCTCATTTCTTCAATGAGGAGTCCTCCCACTCCGAGGAGAGCAGTGATGATGAGGAGTCCGATGCACCTACTGAGCATGTTCCTACAGATCCAGATGAGGCAGTGGACGCCGCCGGGCAAGACATTGACTCTCCTCTCTCCGGCGACACTGAGATCATTCCTTCTAATGGCGATGATGATGAGGCTTGATCCTCTTCTTCCCTTGTGATTTTGTCTCTTTTTGGTGCCTTGATGCCAAAGGGGGAGAAAATTGCAATCGAAGGGGGTCAAAATTTCTGTTTGCTGCTTGCTGCCTATTTGTCCGGAAGTTCCGGGTATTTTATCCGGAAGTTCCGGACCTGGCAGTCATTTGGCCTCTTCTTCTATGGACTTATGGTCATGTAATAATTCTCTAGTTGTGTGGATGTAATGACTGTTAGATGCTCTTAGCTGCTCTTTATATCTATTGCACTTCATTTATGCTTATGAGTGTCTTATTTATTGTTTGTGATGTGATGTTGATTTTATTCTTTGTGAGTGCTCGCCATGTCATATATTTGCATATCATGTCTATTCTTACTGCTTTTTGCATCCCACGAATGAGTAGAGATGAAGGAAACTCTCCTCGGTTGCTCCCTTATATTTATGCATATGAGTTTCACTCATATCTTCCATATGCATACACTAAGGGGGAGTTTCATTCACCTCTAACCATTTAAAAAAAAAATTATATCAATCTTTTGTAAGTTTTAACCATGTTGTCATCAATCACCAAAAAGGGGGAGATTGAAAGTGCATTAAACCCCCAAGTGGGTTTTGGTGATTAATGACAAATGTGGTTAAGGGACTAATGAGTTTATTGAGCTACTTTCAGATGCATTAATCCAAGGTGTGGAAGATGGATGCTTGGAGACCCCTCCAAAAGTATAAAATAAAGCGGACCGGAACTCGAGGAGTGCATAGGATAGTTTATTTATTGCAATCGAGTTTTTAGGAAAAACCGTACTACTAAGGGGGTTCCAGGTGATGCTCTGAGATATGTCAATGCTCTTAGTGTGAACCTAGTGTCATAGTTTCCCTAGGAGTTTTTTTGCAAATACTCCATCTGTCCAAAAATGCAAGTCCGGAACTTCCTGTCTTCCAGGTCCGGAAGTTCCGGTTTGATGAGAGAAATTTTCCTAAGTGTTATCCGGAACTTCCTGTCTTCCAGGTTCGGAAGTTCCGGTCTGTTGAAACAAAATTTTCCTAAGTGTTATCCAGAAGTTCCTGTCTTCCAGGTCCGGAACTTCCTGTCTAGTTTCCAGTTCAAATTTGTGAGTAACGGCTAGATGACGTCACCTAGCCGTTATACATAACTAGCTCGTTTCCAGCTCGTTTTTTGGCCATTCCACTTTCACTTTTCGACCCTAGAGCTGTTGCTAGCCTCTCCCAAGTGTTTCTTGCCTTCTCCACTCAATCTAGAGCCTAATTCTTGAGTGAATGAGAGATTGAGAGGGAGAGAAGAAGATTTGGAGAGTTGTGAAGACTAGGATCTTGGGTGAGCACTTGGAATATCTCGTGGGCTGTCATCTCGGTGCTTATTACTCTTGGAGATGATCTCCTAGACGGTTAGGTGTCGCCCGCGAGAATCCGTTGCATATTGTGGATGTCCTGGGTAAGTTTGTGAAGGATCTCCTCTCCTCCGAAAGGGAACGAGGTAAGTTAATGAAGTTCTTGTGCTGAGATTCTAGAGGTTTTCCAAGTAGAGCAACCTACACTTGTGGCGAATTTCTAGAAGTAGTTTGAGTTGGATCTTGGTGGTCACTAAATTCTAGAAATTTGCCTAGGGGTGTTTGTGGTTGAAGGCTGTGGATTTCCTCTGGGGTTTTTGCATAAGTGAGGCAAGGGGTTAATCGAGACCCAGCTCTTTGGAGCTCCTCAACGGAGAGTAGGATCGCAACATCCAAACTTCGGGAAAAAATCGCTCTTGTCTCTTGTTGTGTTGTTTCTGTGGTTGTTGCTGTGATCTATCCCCTGCTTAGAATACCTGTGCATCATCTTGTGAACATTGGCTTAGTCTCTTGATTCAAAATTTGAATTTCATATATGTTCTGTAACCCGGAAGTTCCTGTCCTAAGAACACCGGAAGTTCCGGACCTGGCAGGCCGGAAGTTCCGAAGTTCCTTACCAGGAAGTTCCGGGTCTGTTTGAATTTTACCGCTGTGATTTGTTTTTAAGTTTTCAGGGACAACCTATTCCCCCCCCCCCCTCTAGGCTTCATCGGCACGTTCAGTTGAGTGCCTTCAAAAGCTCCACATACCTATAAATTGTTAGGAACTAATACTTTCCTGTGAGTTTCTTTTGATTACTAACAATGACAGGAGTATACAAAGAGAACGGGATTGAACATATAAAACGTTGGCTTTCACATTGCCTTCATTTGTTGGTAAGTTTAATCCTAAGGACTATACGGATCTTACTTTGCAAGTGTTTTCCTCGCTACTAATAAAGAAGAATTGCCTACTTTACTACAGAGACGTCAAAACACAATAAGCATTGTATTAATCAGCAAATACATCATATATTAATAAGAAGAATGTTCAGTTCTAGCTTCAGGTAATCAGATAGACGTAAATAGGTTCTAGTTCAGTGAAGCCCACCAATCAAACATGATCACCGATACTTAGGTATAGCGTTCTACAATTTTTGCTGGTTTACATACAACCAATCCTTGAAAAAAAAGGTCACAAATAATTTATAGGCAGTAAAAGTTGGCATCGATTAATTTCCTCTAGACAAAGGGCAATCCTTGAAAAAAGTCACAAATAATTTATAGGCAGTAAAAGTTGGCATCGATTCATTTCCTCTAGACAAAGGGATGGGTATCTAAAGAACCATATCCACGCGAATCTCAAAAATCTATCATCGCTGGTGGTGACGGCGAGCATGATCCATCGAGGCAAACCAACCGAAACCGAGCCTCTGCCGCTGGGACTACGCGCCGCCGCTATGGGAGAGGAGAGAGGGCCGCTGGGACTACGCGCCGCCGCTACGGGAGAGGAGAGAGGGTCAAGGGAAAGAGAAACTTACCGAAAATGGAGAGGAAGCCGTCGGAGTATCGCCGTCAACTCCTGCGTGCGCGCTCCGTGGAAACCTATTGCCGCCATGTCGCCGTCGCCTACTGCGCGCTCCGAAGAAACCCTAATCGTCGTCGGCGGCAGCACTCACTCTTGACTCCAATTAGGGAAATATTTTTTGGTTCTACTTCTGTTGCATTTTGTGTGGTATTGTTGGGAAGGTGAGAAGTTTTGTGGTTTTTTTTTTACCACTCAAAAGTTTGTGGTATAGATGAAATTTTCCCATACATGATATATCACAATGGCAGGCTATGTTTTGGACTGATGCTTTTAGTGGTGACTGATTGAACGAGGAAGATGAGCCAATTGATGTCGATGAGGAGCACTTATATGGGGTTGATGATACTGTGTGTATTAAAGATGCAACAATACCTAATGTGATTGCAACTCAGGATGTTCCCAATGATCTGATCCACTATTTGTGCCTGAATATGATGGACCACTAGATGAAAATGCACTCCCTATCTACATAATAGGGAGGACCCAAATTTTAGTAAAGATGTCAATTTCCTAATGGAAAAGAATTTAAACTTGCTATGAGGCAACATGCAGTCAAGGGGGAGTTTGAGGTTAACGTGAGCCAGAGTGATACGACGAGGTATATTGCAACATGTGCTTCAGCTGATTGCAAATGGAGGATTTATGCTAAGAAATTGAGATATTCTAGTACATTTACGGTATATTTTGCATTCAAACTAACTTATTCATATTATCTTCTTTTTTAAAAAAAATAACTTATTTTCTTTTTTGTTGTTATGCAGATAACGAACATTGGTCCAATATCATCAGCAAACAAGATGAGTGGAAGCATGGTATCTCATGCGTGGGTGGCGAATAGGGCAAAGAATCTATTGGTTGAGAAACCAAAACTGGGTGGCAAGGAGTTAATGGAGACCTTGGAGAAGAAATATAACATCACATGTATGACCGAGTTTAGAATGGAAGTATAATATCCCATTAAGGTATGGCAGAGTTTGGAATGGAAGGCAAAAGGCTAAGGATGAGCTACATGGGTTATGGGAATCTAGTTTTTAGTTGTTTTGGAGTTTTAAGGCTGAGGTTGAGAGGAGCAATCCGGGTTCCATTTTGATATTAATGTCTGAAATTGCACAGTGTTCTTTCATAGATTTTTTGTTGCCCTGAGACCATGCATTGATGGATTCTTGAGAGGATGTCGACCTTATTTAGGTGTTGACTCTAGCTTTCTGACACAGGAAAGTATACTGGACAAATTGCTTCTGCGGTTGGTGTGGATGGTCATAATTGGCTATTACCAGTTGCATATGGAGTGTTTGATTAAGAAGAATTACAATAATTGGGAGTGGTTTATGCAAAGGCTGAGAAATGCAATTGGAACACCTCCTGGGTCAGTAATACATACAGATTCAAACAAAAACAAAGGTTTCCAATCATCTATAAGTGATGTATTTGGTGAGCATGTTGAATACAGGGAATGTTTTAGACATTTATTGTTGAATTTCAACAAGAAATTTAGGGGTGACATTTTTGACTCTTACATGTGGCCTGCAGCTTGGACATATGTTAGACACAAGTATGATGTGATAGCTCAAGCATGCCCTGCTACCTTTGAACATCTAGAGACATACCATCCTCATATTTGGACAAGAAGCAAGTTTTCCCCTACTAGTAAGATTGAGTATGTTTGTAACAACCTAACTTGAGAGCTTTAATAGTTGGATCAAAGGCATTAAAGAATTGCCACTTGTTGATCTAGCAAACAAGTTGAGGCAAATGATTATGAAGCAAATGTCAAAAAGAAAGGTGGTTGCTAACAGTCTTGCAGAAAATATCTTGCCAAGTGTGATGAGAGCTCTAAATGCCAAAAGTAGGGGTTTAAATTACACTATTATAAGAAGTGGTGACCATGGTGCTGAAGTCACAACTTTTGATAAGAAGACCAAGAAGGAATTGACATTTGGGGTTTGCCTTGACAAAAATAAGTGTACCTGTAGGCAGTGGCAAATATCTGGGAAACCATGCTTGCATGCCATAGCTTTTATTTGCTCAATTAGAGGAGCAAAGATTGAAGACTATGCTGAAATGGCCTATGAGACTTCAAAAGTCAGTGGTCAAAGGTGGATCCAGGATTTAAGATGCTTCCACCCAAGCTTGGAAGGAGTGCTGGTAGACCTAAGACAACAAGGATCCCAAATAGTGGTGAGGGTTCTAATAAAAAGGGAAGAAAGCAGTGTGCAAGATGCCATGAATTTGGCCATCATGCAAAAGGTTGCAAAGCACCTAAGTTTGATCCTGGATGCATGGTACCACCACCACAACCACCAAAAGCTAAGAAAAGGTATCTATATCTTGAGTTTATCCTTCTTATTCATCACTTTTTGTTACTAACAGCATGTATGATTTCTCTCTTTTTTAAATGAAAACAAAGGGTCCAACTGTAGTTTCTCAAACTTCACAAGAACATGTTACTTCCTCTCAGCCCCTTCGTGTGAATGCGCCAATTACTCAGGAAGGTTCTACATCTACTACTCAACCAATTCCACGATGCACTCCTCTGAGACAAGCAAAACAAAGGGCTGCATTGAGGGCTGCAACATTAAGAGCTACTGTGTCAAGGGGGAAGAGAAACCTCCTGGATACTGTCATCGGTCCTTAAGTTTTAAGTGATGAAAACTTTTATTTTGTTATATTGGTGTCACTGTGTTACTTTTGCTAAACTTTGTTGTAGTGGTTATTTACACTATCTCTAATTACTTGTCAGTTCAAATGGCTTATTAGATTTTTATCTTTAATGACTTTGTGACAATTTGAGAAGCACCGATGGTTTAGTCATTTTGTTTGTGAATGTTGTTTTCCTTTGTCACCTAGAAACCACTAAGATGCTGTATTTTTTTATGCAAGAAATATTGTCCTTTTTACTTTGCAAAACAATGTTGATAATATTTCCTTTCATGAAAGGAGGAAAATTTTCTTTACAGTAGGTGCACGTAATTAAGAAATAATGGTAAAAAACAAGGTGCTCACCATGCATGTCATCCTGGTTCTTTAATAACTAGATTTTTTAAAAAAAATAAAATTACGTTTTTTCGAAAAAAATAGAGATTTAAAAATAAAAGAAGAAACGATCGATCCAAATCTATCGCACGCAAACATAAAATTACTTTTTTTCCACGGAAGAAAAAGAGATTTAAAAAGAAAAGGAAACGATCTATCAAATCCTGTCCCACGTTTTTTTTCCACAGAAAAGCTCGCACGTTTTTTTTTTAAAAGGAAACGATCGATCCAATCTCTCGCACGCGATCTCCCCGTCGCACGGTCTCCCGATCTTCTCCACGGTGCACAGGGGTATTTTGGTCCTACAAAATGTGAACGCACTTCCCGTTCCATTTCTGTTGCGTTTTCCAGTATTGTTGGGAAGGTGGGTAGTTCTGTGGTATTTTTTGGTACCACTCAAAAGTTTGTGGTATAGATGAAATTTTTCCAAATATTTTGACATCCGTGGGATTACTCATACTACAAGCGGACAAAACGGCTCGTGCGGCTCGTCTTGGCTCGGCTTGGCTCGGCTGGGCCAACCGAGCTGAGCCTGAGCCCTCATCCGAGCCGAGCTTGGTCGCTTGATGGCTCATTCAGTTCTTTTTGAGATCTCAAATATTCAGTTTGCTATCATTTTTAACTATATACTACTACCTCCGTTTCAGATTATATATGAATATGGGCAATGCTACAATGACTTAGATTATGAAACGGAGGAAGTAAGTTTAAACACATCTCGAATATTTTACGGAAAATGCCAGTGATCGGGCGCCCGATCAGTAGCAGAAAAATCGGGTGCCCGCCGCCTCCCGGGCTCCGCGCTATCCCCCCACTCACACGCGTCGTTGTAACAAATCACCCGCATATTATGAAAACACTATATTAAGGGGATCCGCTTCATTTTTTTCCACCAACAATGTCTCAGCAAATGTATTCGTGATATTTCACTATGTATGAATCAAATATTGCAATGAATTAAAACATCATTTCGCTATTTGCTGAAACATTTTTTTTATATAGGGTGAAACATCGCCCGATTTTTTGGAAACCGTTGTTTTATACGTTGTAGAAAAATGTTTCACGAGATTATTTGGTTGTGTTTAAGCTTTTTTAAAATATTGAAACATTTTCGATCTACTTAGTGAAACAATTTTAATCTACTTGGTGAAACAACGTCCGATTTTTGCAAAAAAAAAAAAATCGGACGATTTGTAGGCGCCACAATATTTTACTACCAACTTTTGGTGATTTTTCTAGAAACTTCTTCATAATACACTATACAAGAATATTTGGCATGATAGAGCCCGAGCCCTCATCCGAGCCGAGCTTGGTCGCTTGATGGCTCATTCAGTTCTTTTTGAGATCTCAAATATTCAGTTTGCTACCATTTTTAACTATATACTAGTGCCTCCGTTTCAGATTATAAGACTTTCTAGCATTGTCCATATTCATATATATGTTAATGAATCGAATCTAAGCACACATATATATCTAAATTCATTAACATATATATGAATATGTGCAATGCTACAAAGTCTTATAATATGAAACGGAGGAAGTAAGTTTAAACACATCTCGGATATTTTACGGAAAATGCCAGTGATCGGGCGCCCGATCAGTAGTAGAAAAATTGGGTGCCCGCGCGCCTCCCGGGGCTCCGCGCTATCCCCCCACTCACACGCGCCGTTGCAACAAATCACCCGCATATTATAGAAACACTCTATTAAGGGAATCCGTTTCATTTTTTTGTTCCACCAACAATGTTTCAGCAAGTGTACTCGTGATGTTTCACTATGTATAAATCAAATGTTGCAGTGAATTGAAACATCATTTCGCTATTTGCTGAAACATTGTTTATATAGGGTGAAACATCACCCGATTTTTTTGGAAACCGTTATTTTATACGTTGTAGCAAAATGTTTCACGAGATGATTTGGTTGTGTTTAAGCTTTTTTAAAATATTGAAACATTTTCGATCTACTTAGTGAAATAATTTTAATCTACTCTGTGAAACAACGTCCGATTTTTGCCAAAAAAAAAATCGGACATCCGATTTGTAGGCGCCACAATATTTTACTACCAACTTTTGGTGATTTTTCTAGAAACTTCTTCATAATACACTATACAAGAATATTTGGCATGATAGTAAACCAAACAACACTCATACACTCTTACCCTGTCAAACTTTGCCAAATTTTAGTGCTGCCAAAATTTGAAAGGGTTACTTTTGGTATTGAATAAACCATGTATGGCACTGTATCCCTCAGAATACGGAGTAAATTCATTCCTGATTTCACCACCACACCACCGGTGCTTCCCCATTCTTGAGCAATTATTTGGTACACACAAAAATGGAGCTTCTCTCGCCAAACAACGGAGTGTTTCAAACATTTCGCCAAAATCAAAGACGAAAAGAGGGAGATTACCACAAAACTGAAACTGTACAGAGCAGCCTGAATCTAATCAAAGACACAAAATTATTCTAGATTCAGATTTTTTTTTCCCCCTGCATTTGCAGGACTCTGATTAATCACAATCCAGTCCCTTTGAAGCTCTTTGACAACCATATGGCCGTCTCTCTCGGAGACGCCTTCCCTGGCCCAAATGGCTTCAGCAAGATCCCCAGCTCCTCAAACCTCTCCTGCTGCAGCAGCTGTGCACTGAACTCCAGCAATCCTTCCAGTGCCTCGGCTCTCTGACGGTACGACGTCGTGTCGAATCTCCTCTGCTTCATCCAATCCGATGAGCTCGTGATGAGTGGATTACTGTCAGTGCCAAGAATGCTGGGATCAGAACTGTCTCCGGTGTGGTTCTTGCTGCTGTCGCTTCGGAGAACCTGGAATGTGCACTTGTCCTTGGTGATCGATTGGTCAGTGATGGATGGTGGATAGAGCTTGAGCTTGGTTGTGGGTTGTTGCAATTGTTCATCATCGAAGGATGGTATCGGGAATTCGGCGATTCTGTCGATTCGAGGAGAGTTCACTGAAACGTCGGGTGATTTTAGTCTGGTGAGGATGTCGGCGCCTTGCCGTTTCTCAGGAGTTTGCAACATGTTCACCGGGGTTGATGCTCGTCTTGTAGGTTGACTTGCTCGTTCCAGTGAACATTTGGATGGTGGAGTCTGTCAGTGTTAATGTCAAAGCAAAAGAATATCAAAATCTTATGTGTGTGATATTTTCTTCGAGAAAATTGCAATATTGGGACTGTAAACATTGGGGCTTCGCTGTTTTGACACTCCGAGTGGATGACAAATGGGCCCATCTGTGTCTATGAAATGTGGGTCCAGTGTTATTATAGCAAAGGTTAATGTTTGCAGTGTCATAATTGCAAATCTGTAAATGGCGGCTAGAATGAATGGTCACTTTTGAGAGAAATACTTTTGGTAAAATTCATCATGAACAATTATTGGTTTTTCTTGTTAGTGATGATTATATGTTAACATTTTGTATGCTGAGAGAACAAAAATGGAACTATGATTCAGATTAACTTTTCAGACCTCTCAACCAAACTGGAAAAAAAATCAAGCAGTTCTTAAGAAAAGAAATTTTCTTCATACCTCAGCTGCTCTAGCATGAAATGTCTTGGAAGGTTCTAGTCGTATTCTAGGAGTAGATGATGCCCTTCTTGGAGTAGGAGCTGGAGATTTTGTTACTCTTGAATGATTTCCATGTATCACTTCATCAACAACTTTCTCGGTTAATTGTCCTAACAACTCATCCATTGGTTGTTTTAGCAATTCTTGGTAATCTTTTGCAGTTCCAGTAGAACTAGGATGGCCATTGTTAGCAGCAACTTTGTCAACTTTTACAATCCTGTCTACTTTAAATGAATGGCTCTTGCTGTACTTAGCCTTCCAATTGTTTTCATCATCAGAACATGAAGCCTTATTTGTATCCGGGAAAAGATTGCGAGCGGGACTCGACTTCAATTGGAGTTCCAGTACAAAGGGCTGAAGGTGTGGGTGCTTAAGCAATTCTGCAGCCTGAAAAACAGCATAAACATCAGGCTGTGAGATGCATGAATGAGTTCAGAAACCAGAGTACTAATGAAAAGTGAGGTTGAAAATAATATGCTGATTTGGAAGGAACACTTACACTTGGTCTGTGATCTGGACTTTTTCGCAGCATGCTCTTGATGAGCCCCCTACTGTATTAACCAAAACAAATTTGGCATGAAAATTTCAGAGATGACAAAAGGATTAGGTTCAAAATTCTATTATGATCTCACATAAGTTACTGTGGATCAAAGGGCTTACAATGCACCGGAGTAGATGGTCGGTAGAGGAGCGAGAACCGACTTGCTTATCTTGTTTATCAGTGTTTGCATATCCTGTCACAAATGATAGATTCATCATTCATCTAAGGTAGAAATTTTGGTAAAATGAGTACAAAATGGCATTATTTGGTTTTTTCTTTCATAGCTACTTACAAATGCTTTAAATGCAGGCTTCAAAGCAGTCATCTCATAGAGGCAACAGCCTGGAAATTTCAGATATTTAACCAGGAGAACTTTGCAACATTCAGATTTCAGAAGAAGGCTTACCTAGTGACCATATGTCAGACTTGGAACCATATGGAATGTCAGCAAGAAGTTCAGGGCACATGTAGCTGGGAGTACCCACAACCTTCAGAAGGAATGCATTATTATATCACAATCAGAAGCAATTTAGACAGAGAATCAACTACAGTGTAGAGCAAGAGCAACTTACTGATGAAGCTAAATCGTCAGAAGTCAATACTTTGGCCAAACCAAAATCACCTGTTACAGAAATCATATTCCAATTAACCAGGATGATATTAACATCATTTATTTGAAGTAAAATGTTTAAAACATTTTTTCATTTACTGAATTTACAAGAGGATACTTACCGAGCCGTATGTTTTGATCCTTCGTCAGAAATATATTTGAGCACTGAAAGAATGACACAGCAAAATATGATAAGTAAGCAGAACCAGTCAATTGTAAGAGCATAAAGGTTATGAATATTTTTTTTTTGAGATGATAAAGATTATGAATATAACAAATCAAACCTTCACATCACGATGAAGGATATGGTTGGCATGCAAGTAATCAAGTGCCATCAGGAGCTGCACAAGCCACATACAAAGTCTCTGCATGCAGAGAAATGGACAGCACAAAGGTGCAAATTTCAGTAATCAGAATCCACTGGTAAAAAAACAAAGTCATATGCTCTAGAGAGTATAGACAACAACCTCTTCTGAGAAATAATTACTGTTGGCCTTCTTAATGGCCTCTGACCTACACAAAAAGAGTGCAAATTATCAGAATTCAAAGTCAAATTCCAGGGACATTTCAGAGCTTAGTGTCACAAGTTACATACATGTCTCCTCCTTCACAGTAACCAATCACGATGCACACATAACAACCCTGAAGACAACAAAATCATTTTAAACAATGAACAACATCTGGACCATTTTTTGTAGGACCATTAAAAAAAATGATTTGATATTAGTATCCTGCCAATATGCACAGCTAGGAGAGAGGGACCATGCTCACCTTCTCCACCCATGAATCTTTGTATTCCACAATGTAAGGGTTCCTTACTTTTGCAATGAGCTCCATCTGTGTGATAAAAAAAATCATCAAGTTTTGCACATGATTAAGATTGATATCTGCATTAGCACTAGATCATGACAAAAACCATCATTTCTGTATTATCACAAGAAAGCCATGACAAAGAACAGTCTGCCAAGGTCCATGGGACCAGAGTAGCAGGCCCTGGAAGACAACAAATAAGTTTGACCCATTTGAATATTCAAATCCTATCATGTTTTTTTATTATACCGAAAGAACTATTTTTTTTCAATAAAATCATTGCGCAATAAATCAACAAAACCTAAAGCCATTTTGCATTCGCCGTCTAACTTACATATGACTACCAGCGTGGATATGATCGCGGCATTTCAAATTGGGAATTCAGAAACAGGACCACAAGAACAGTACCCCCAAACATGAACAATAATAGAACCTTTTTCACAACTTAAGCTAACTTGAATTGTAAGATATCACACTCCCCAAAGGGGACAGAGGGTGTTAAGGGGACCTCTTGGTGTGCTGATCGGCGGCATCTGTCGGTCTGACGGGCAAGTCTGATCTTCTTCAAGACATACCTGAAACAATCCTTTTTTTTCAGATTTTTCAGAGGGTAACATCATCTTGCAATATCCTAAAAAGCAATGTATGCATTGCACAAGAAGGAAGAAGACTATAGTATCTGCCTTACCTCTTCTTCTCAACCTTGTGTCTCACCAGGAGAGCAGAGCCAAATGACCCCTTCCCAATCTGCTCCAGCACCTCATACTGCTCCATTTCTTGGCCACCCCAAATTTAGATTTCCTCTCTGCGATGAAAATGATATGATTTTGAAGGGAACCGCAAGAAATTTCTGTGAAACTGTTCAAATGTGGCCCAGCCAAATACTAGTTTTTGAAATGGCTCGAGATGTCATGCCATTCAAAAAATTCAAAATCCATTGAGGGTTCTTGGATAGGGAACAGATGAGCCAAGAATGCTTTGCTTTCAGCTTGAAAGAACATTGGCAATGGATTTGCCTCATGAAAATTCACAAGTCATAATCAAGAAAGGAGGACATAAAGGACAATAAGAAGTGCAATTAATAGCTATGTAAATGCGAAGTTGATATCAATTTGCAAAATTCTGTTGCAATTCCTAATTTCACACTAGAGGACAGCATTTAGGGAAGGAACAGATGAAGAACAAGCAATGAAGAGAAGAAGAAAGCAGGAAAAACAATCATACAGATGCTTGAAAAAGAAGAGAGAAAAAACAAAAGCCAGAAGAACATTAATCTGAAGGCACATCGATTCTTGGAAAAGCTTGAAGCAGCATTGATTTTTGGAGAGGAAGAAGAGAAGAAAAGCCAGAAGAATCTCTACCTTGACTCAATTGGATGAAATGAAGGCCGTGTTCTTCCTTTTTCCTCAGTTGCCTCCCATTTTTAGAGAGAGAAACTAAAAACTACACCTGACATGCTCTCTTATGGAGCAGACAGATAGATTGGGCATTCTTGCTAATGGAGGGCTGCCTGTTTTTGTGAGAGGTTTCAAACTTCTAGAGAGAGAGAGAGAGAGAAGGTGGTGGGAGGCATATACACTCTAGAGAGATTTGACTAAATTTTCTTTGGTGATTAATGTACTGAAACAGTCTTAATTGGGCTGATTCGTATCACCATTTCTTGATGGCGGATTTCATACGCGTTTCTGTACAAAGCTGGCTGTAAAGAAAGCCTCAGATTTATATATGAAGAATTGTTAGTACATGCAAGCAAGCATCTCTATGACAATTATTAGGCTTTTTTTTATGTGAAGAAATTAATTACAGTAGAAATGCATGGAGAACCTGCACAAACAGGAGTACATACAGGACAGTGGATTAACGGTTCATAAGTAGTACAATTGTCATCACACCTAATTTGTACCAATCCAGCCTTAAATGAACATAACCCCATCAGAGCAACCGAATTCTTGTACCCATGGTGTTAATTATTGCACTGATGTACTTATGAGACGCATGTTGTTTCTTAATTGGAAAAAAAAGGGGAGAAAATTACTGTGTCAAAAACTATCCGGCAATTCAGAAAAAAATATATCCAGTTTTACCGTACTTCCTCAAGTCATTAATATAAATATAATAGCCTTTTTATTTTAGTATGAAAAACATCATATATTAATCAGAGGGATTAATTCTTACGCAATATTATCACTAGATTATAAAGGAGTGAAGTGACAACACTTTGAATCATTCTCAGCGCATATAAACTAATTAAACTTTTAATTAGTCCATGGAAAATTCCTGCGGGTTTCCAAAGGCCAAACAGGTATTTACTCAGTGTTATATTCAAATTAAGAATCTGGGATTTTTTTTCACCGAAATGGCATGGGTGTTTTTTCTCTGATAATGGGGAAACTCCGGCCTTAGCTTCTACAAAAGCTATAGCCAGTTATTACAAAGTCTGTAAAGTGCTTATAGGATAACCATAAAAGACACCAATAAATTAAATTTGGATGAGGAGAGTTATCGAATTCAATTAAAAAAAAGGAGGGGAATGTGAATTTGATGCCAATTGGCTTTATTGGATGGATGGTTGCTTGAGCAGCACCGACGTTTAATAGGGTGATCCTACAACTATCAAAGGTGTGTAGACTTTAGTTAACATGAAAGATGCCACACACGTCGCATTAGTAGGGTACTAAGATAATACACGATTTATACAGCCTTTATCATATTGGACCCAGCAATTAAATCTAATTTTTAAAAGCACTTGTTTAATCAATCGATTATATTAATTACTTCCTTCCTCCACATCACCTCAAGAAAAATCCTGCCCTTTCAATCATCAATATTAATTTATTCATTTTGCACTTTCAAACTACTAAAGGAATATAATAATTGAACAATTTTCGTTTTCCATTTGGCAGCTTCTGCTAGATTTAAACATGTAATCAGATCTTCACCATAAAGATCTCTAGTGGTACTCCTTGTATTCTCTTAAATGCACAAAATTCAGTAATTTTATTTTGTTTTTCAGTGTAAAGTTGGGAAAATTCCCATGCTACAACAGAAGACACTCAAGTGAAATTATACTAGTACTATATACGATACACACCCTTTTTTAAAAAAAAAAGAAAAGAAGAATGCATCGAACTAAATAGTTTTGTTGAAGCGTGAACAGTGGTTTGTATGTAGAAGGTCAAGTAGCTGATCAATGCTGAGAGAGAAGGAACAGATCCGTGCACCGTGCAGGGAGCGGTACCAATTCTGTGGGCACATCACATAGGTAGGTGCCTTTGAAACAGTAGGACGGTGCTACTGGGCGTAAAGTGGAAGTTCAAATTATTTTAAAATTTATTTGAATTTAATGATGTTATCGGGGTTTTATCTTTATTGTATCCTGATGGTAAGGTGTCATCAAGGTGGGAGTACCTATACATGTTTCGAAAGATTTTTATGATCATATCACACAGATTTTTAATCTTTGAATTAAAATCTAATAGACACAGTAAAAGGCAAAAAGCAACTAAGAAACATCATAATGGACACTAAGTTACCATATCTTCAAGAAAAAAACCAAATCCAATATAAATTTCAAAACTTACATGTGAAGATTAAAAAATTACACTATAACTTACAAAAGTTACAATGTAAGTTTCATAAATTACACTGTAACTTACAAAAAAAAATACACTGTAAATTTAAGTGAGAAAATCGAGTGAGAGATAAGAAAAAATCTTTCGAGTGAGATATAGCAAAATCGTATCGGGGTTACGCCGGTTTTGTAAACCTTAGACAGAGCTCGAGGTAACAGGTATTTTTGGGCCAAACCGTGTCGCAAGCTAGGCCCAGTTACAAATGCTTTGTGTGGTGATGGGCCTGGCATTGCTGGGCTGAACCAACTATTAATTGCACGCTGCTTTGTTGTTCCCTTCGCTTCCGATTTTCCAATGAAAAATTGTTCCTGAATTCTGAGAGCTGAGAGATTTCTGGCCTGAAATGGAACTGGGCATTCTTGCCCTTTAATTTGTTTCAGTCCAATCACCCGTCCCATTATACATATCAAGTAAGTTTGCTAGCTACTGCACCATAATACTCCGTTTTTAAATATAAAGCGTTCTTGTTTTATGGAAATTATCATTTATAACTTTTGACCATTAATTACACTATTGTTTAGTCCCACACATGTCATACCATTCATTCGTATTTGAAAAGGCTTTTCTATGATGTTAATTATGTACTCCCTCTGCCAAAAAGAAAAATCAACTCCTGATCACTATTCATCTAGACATGATATATAGTTAGGAGTTAGCTTTTTTGTGATGGAGGATGTAGTTGTTAATAACAATATGTTATGAATGAAATGTATGGTCAAATTATCATCTTGAAGACCATGTAAAATTTACTCCCTCCGTCTCATAATATACCAACCTAAGACAGGATGGAACATTTCAAAATGCAACGATTTGAATAGGTCGATGGGATATTTTATAGTATAACGAATCTAGATGAAAGACATGTCCAGATTCGTTATACTATGAAATGCCCCATCGTGTTCTAGGTTGCTATATTATAAGATAGAGGGAGTAATATCTCTTAGAACAAAGGGAGTATATATATATGCGGTAGAAACTATATGAATTTATTATCGATCCACTAATTTTATCTTTCTTTTTCTATATTACCATAGTGCCACTTGCAGATAAATATACTAATTTAAATTTGTTTTCCTAGAAACATGAGATCAATAAGCAATGTAGCCTACATCCGCACATGTAAAAGATGACTTACTAAAATCCGCCTTCCCTGTGCCTCCCTTCTTTACGTTGCTTTGTTAGGTTGAAATGACGCAATTCGGCAAACAACTCTATCCCCTGTATGATTGCATTGCAATAGAACAATGATGGGCCAACGACATCGTCAAGCCCAGACAACGAAAAGAGTTTGCTAACGGACGACAACATTTATGTGCATCACCGATAGGGGATAGTAACACTCCAATATTATATTTCTATCGGTTGCCTGTGAACTATATAAATCAAAATAACTTGTTAGTTATAGGTAAAAATTTTATCTAAGTGTCTTTAGCGACTTAAAAACCAATGTAAAAAAAGAAACTACGTTAAAAATACCCTAAAATCAACCCCAAAATAAGTTTTTAAAGTTATATTTTAGCAGTGGCTGCTTTCATATATATGGGGCAAATGATCTAAGAAAGGCTCATACAATTACCTTTTAATTTCTAAGGAGGGTTAACGTTATCGCAGTGAGCACCCGAAGATATACATAGACACCCTCTCCCAAAAACATAAAGCCATTAAAAAGAGCTGTCGGCAACAATAAAATATTTACGTGATGTTAGGGTTTGGGCGACTCCCGGGCGACCGGGGGGCGACGTCGTTCTCCCGCATGGTGGGATGGATTTGGATGGAGTTCTTCTCCGATCCGCTCTGGCCGTCTGCAGGCTCCATGTCTGCTTCACTTTCCCTTTCGGAGGGTAGTTCTCCTTGTGGGTTTCGAGCTCTGTTTCAAGGGTTTGGCCCAGGCCTTGGATGCCGATCAAAGAAAATCTGGTTTGGGCAAGAACAGATGAGATTGGTAAGTCTGGATCCTCTGTATGATTATAGTAATGTTCAAACCAGTCTCCGTTTCTGTGAAGGACGTGGTGCAAAGGGGAGATCGTATCAGATCCGATCCAATCTGTTGGAGACGGGTCTGTTATCGGACTCTACCTCAAACTGGTACAAAAGGACTTGCGGGAGGACGACTGCTAGGCAACATACAAGATCGCTAGCGTTTGTTTCCCCAGATCGCAACCTCGTGCTTCGTCTCTCTGGTTTCGACGGCTGTTTCATGGCGTCCTCAGCTGGTGGGGGTGATAAAGGGATCATCACTGCGATGGTTGCCCACCCGAAGCCGGCCGGGGGCGGTGTGTTAGTCCTGGTAAACCAAGAGATGGTGAATTCGGTGGAGGATGTTCTACCATCAGAACAAAAAGGGCAGTCTTCAACTCAGGTCAAGAGGGCAGCTGGGCACATTGTGGAGGAGATAGATGGTACTTCACATCAAGGGCCGGCGGCTTATACTGTGGGAGAAGTTTCGGATGATGAAGAAGATGCTGTTGAAGTGGAGATAGAGGAAGAGGAGGTGAAAGAGGCTGGCCAATGGACGATCTTAGCGAGATTCTACTCGTTAAAAACACCAAACCTTATAGGCCTCTTTGATGATATGAGGCGGGCGTGGCGTCTTCGTTCTGATATGTCCTACAAGTCGCTAAGGGAGAATCTGTTTATCATCACCTTTAGTTCGGAAGGGGACTACAAGTTCGTCATTCAGGGAGGTCCATGGATTCATAGGGGAGATGCTATGCTGGTAGCGGACTTCGATGGCATTACATGCCCGTCAAAGGTGTCTTTGGATGTGTTACCGATCTGGGTTAGAATATATGATCTTCCGCTGGTGCTCATGACGAAGGCGAGGGGGGAGCTGTATGGAAGTAAATTGGGCAGAGTTCGGGAGGTGGATGTTGGAGAAGATGGTCGCAACAAACATGATTTCTTCCGAATTCGGGTAGATCTTCCTGTTAAGCGGCCTCTAAAAGAGAAGTTAACCATCAAGATATCAGTCCAGGGGAGAGTGGAGACAAGAAGCTTTGATCTTAGATATGAAAGAGTACCACACTTTTGCTTCATATGTTGTTACTTAGGGCATGCTGATAAGGATTGCGACAAGAGAGTGGCCAATGTGGAAAATCCTTTCCGGTTCTCGGCTGAGTTGAGATGTTCTCCTTTAAAACCTTTTGAGCGGAAAGTAAACAAGGTGAAAGCAGTGTCGAACATGGGAGTCGCTCGCAATCTGTTCTTCCGAGGCGCCGGGAGTGCTGGGTCGTCATCATCAAAGCAGAAGGATGTTGAACAGTGGGATGAAGCTATCCCGCCAAGAGTGGATGCCCATGATAATTTTGAGGAAAAAGAGATGGAGGGAGATAGAGCAGTGGATGAGCAATTGGCGAAGCAAACGCAACTGATGAATATGGCAGGTAAAGGTGGTGCGGGCACAGAGGTGTTGTTGAGGCAGAGCTTGGCGCATAAAGGTGAATCTCCGGATTATGTTCCGACGGGATCGACGAGGGAGGCCTTACCTCACCAGGAGATGATCCCGGCTATCGCAAACCTTCATCAGCAAGCATCATTTGGAGATGGCTCGTCCGAGGATGTGAGTGCAGGGAATAGGAAGAGAACTCAAGAGGTGTCTGGTGCTGTAAAACCTGGGGGTAACCAGCAAGCTTTGGTGGTATACCAACAAGGGACAACAGGGAAAGATGGGGAGAACAGTGATGCGGGGAAGTTGGCTAGGGCTTTGAAGCGTTCCAGGAAGACAGAAGGTGGTCTAGAGTTGAAAGTTTCGGAGGCAACCAGCCATGGGGCCGCTGGTAAACTGACGGGACCTAGGATAAGGTCTCGTCAGGAACAATGAGCTGTTTAGCATGGAACTGTCGTGGAGTCGGGAATGCTGCGACAGTTCGTGATCTCATTGCCTTGACGAAGG
The DNA here is from genome assembly GCA_009805545.1 of Oryza longistaminata. Taxonomy (NCBI): domain Eukaryota; kingdom Viridiplantae; phylum Streptophyta; class Magnoliopsida; order Poales; family Poaceae; genus Oryza; species Oryza longistaminata. The sequence goes on along the minus strand of CM020179.1, from coordinate 32,042,928 downwards.
AGGCAAATTCCCAAATAGTTTTCCTAAGCGAAACAAGGCAAAAGACAGAACGAGTAAGGCGTCTTCGGTCAAGACTGGGTCTGAAAGGCTTTGTTGGGGTTAGTAGTGAGGGAATGAGTGGTGGTCTTGCACTGTTTTGGCATGAGTCTATCTATATGGAAATAAAAAGTGTGAATGAAAGATATATTGATGTGTATTTGCGTTTGTCTATGGATGATCCCTTGTGCCATGTTACGTTTGTGTATGGAGAACCGAGGTTGGAGAATAGACACCGTATGTGGTCTCGACTAAATGAGCTTAAACAGTCTTCCCCCCTTCCTTGGTTGGTTATTGGTGATTTTAATGAGGCCCTCTGGCAGTTTGAGCATTTTTCTGTTTCAAAAAGAAGTGAGGCTCAGATGCGAGCATTCCGTAATGTACTTCAAACTTGTGATCTGTATGATTTGGGTTTTTCAGGTGTTCCCCATACTTATGACAATAAGAGACAGGGAAGAGGTAATGTAAAGGTGCGGCTTGATCGGGCCTTGGCTGATAATAGTTGGCGTGATATTTATAGTAACTCTCAGGTTGTTCATTTAACATCCCCTTGCTCGGATCATTGTCCTATTCTTCTGAATTTTATGGTGATGAATAACCGTTCAACTCGTAAGAAATGCTTGCATTATGAAATCTGCTGGGAGAGGGAACCAGCATCAACAGAAGTGATCAGTGAGGCATGGGTGGAGGCTGGAGAGAAACATCACTTAGGTGATATCAATTCGGCTCTTGGGAAGGTTATGGCTGCTCTTCAGGGCTGGAGTAAGGTGAAGTTCAAAAACATTGGCCGTTGTCTAGAAAAGGCCAGGAAGAAGTTGTCTGATCTCACTGAGAGGAAGGCTGATTACAGAGAAATTCGTATGGCAGCTGATAACATGAATGAATTGCTGTATAGAGAGGAGATGCTATGGCTGCAAAGGTCCAGGATAAATTGGCTGAAAGAGGGTGACAGAAATACTCAGTTTTTCCACAATAAAGCGAGATGGAGGGCAAAGAAGAACAGGATAACCAAGCTCAGGGGTCCTGACGGTACTGTTGTAAATTCGACAACAGAGATGGAGCGTCTAGCCATGGACTATTTTAAAAATATGTTCAAAGCTGACCCTAATGTTGTCCACTCAAGTGTGTCTCGTCTATTCCAGGAGAAGGTCTCTCCGGAGATGAATGAGAACCTGTGTAAGGACTTCACAGAGAAGGAAATTGCAGATGCTCTGTTCCAAATAGGGCCGATCAAAGCACCTGGGCCTGACGGTTTCCCGGCTCGTTTTTACCAAAGAAATTGGGGTACCATAAAGGGGGATGTTGTAAGAGCAGTTCAATCCTTTTTTGATACTGGGATCATGCCGGAAGGGGTGAACGATACAGCAATTGTGCTTATTCCAAAGATCGATCAGCCTTTGGAACTAAAAGATTTTAGGCCTATAAGTTTGTGCAATGTGATCTACAAGTTAGTTTCTAAATGTTTGGTTAATAGGCTTAGACCAATTCTGGACGAATTGGTTTCACAGAATCAAAGCGCCTTTGTGCCTGGAAGAATGATTACAGATAATGCTCTTTTGGCTTTTGAGTGCTTCCACTTTATCCAAAGGAATAAAAGTCAAAATAGGGCTACTTGTGCCTATAAGCTTGATCTGTCAAAAGCTTACGATAGGGTGGACTGGGTGTTCTTAGAGCAGGCAATGTGTAAGCTGGGTTTTGCTCCCCGATGGGTTAAATGGATAATGACTTGTTTGACCTCGGTGAGATATGCAATCAAATTTAATGGAACCCTTCTTGACACATTTGCTCCTTCGCGTGGTTTGCGCCAAGGGGACCCCCTGTCACCCTTCCTCTTCTTGTTCGTGGCAGATGGACTCTCGCTGCTCTTGGAGGAAAAGGTAGCTTCAGGTCATATTGAACCTGTGCGGGTGAGTAGACGTGGCCCTGGTATATCACATCTCCTTTTCGCAGACGATACTCTGTTGTTTTTCAAAGCAGAGGTTACACAGGCTAGGGTGATTAAAGAGGTGTTGGAGGATTATGCCACAGGAACAGGTCAGCTAGTGAACCCAGCAAAATGCTCTATTCTGTTTGATGATTCATCTCCATCCGAAACGCAAGAAGCAATAAGAAATATTCTTCAGATTGTGAGCCAGGGTTTTGAGGACAAATACCTGGGGTTCCCCACGCCGGAAGGTCGAATGAACAAAGGAAAATTTCAGAGTTTGCAGGAGAAGATGTGGAAAAGAATTATAGTTTGGGGTGAGAACTATCTATCTAGTGGGGGTAAAGAAGTCATGTTGAAGGCTGTTATACAAGCGATCCCGGTCTATGTTATGAGTATTTTTAAGCTGCCAGATTCAGTTTGCGAAGACCTCAACAAAATCTCTCGTAACTTCTGGTGGGGCTCTGAGAAAGGAAAAAGAAAGACTCACTGGCGAGCGTGGAACTGTCTGACAAAGCCAAAACAGTGTGGTGGGCTGGGTTTTAGGGATTATCGACTCTTCAACCAGGCGCTGCTGGCAAGACAGGCCTGGCGCCTCTTAGAGCACCCTGACAGCCTATGCGCTCGTGTCATGAAAGCAAAATACTTCCCTAATGGATCTCTTGTGGACACGTCCTTTACTGGGAATGCTTCTCCTGGTTGGAAGGCAATCGAATTTGGCCTAGAGCTTCTTAAGAAAGGTATTATCTGGAGAATTGGTAATGGCCAGTCGGTTCGCATTTGGCGAGATCCATGGATTCCGAGAGACCACTCCCGAAGGCCGATTACCACGAAAGGAAATTGTCGTTTGAAATGGGTTTCTGATCTTTTGAAGCCAAATGGTTCTTGGGATGCTCTTAAGGTGTCTCAGACTTTCCTGCCAATTGACACTGAAGAGATTCTTAGTATACGCACTTCTGTGCGTCTGGAGGAGGACTTTCTTGCATGGCACCCGGACAAGCTGGGCCGTTTCTCGGTAAGAAGTGCTTACAAGTTGGCGCTCGACTTAGCATCTCTTGATGAAAGCTCAAGTTCTTCAGGTCAAAACTCTAAGGCGGCTTGGGATATGATCTGGAAATGTGAAGTGCCACAAAAGGTAAAGATATTTGCGTGGCGGGCTGCAACTAATAGCCTGGCAACTCAAGTCAACAAGAAAAAGAGAAATATGGAGCGAATTGATGTTTGCTGTATCTGTGGGATTGAAAAAGAAGATGTGGAACATGCCCTTTGTCGTTGTCCTCATGCTGTTCATCTTTGGGCAGCTATGCAGAACTCAGGGTATTTGCCCATGGGCATTGTCGGAAATGGTACAGGAAGTTCCTGGTTTCTCAACCAAGTTGAGAAAACTCCGAAAGAGGAGAGAATGATGCTGCTAATGCTTCTTTGGCGAGTTTGGTTCGTCCGTAATGAGCTATATCATGGCAAAATTCCTCCACCTGTTGATGTGTCGAAAAGGTTTCTGGAGAGCTATTGCACTTCACTGCTTGAAGTCAGACAATTCCCCCTGTTCGATGTGGTTAAAGGGAAACATGTGGTTCAGACTGGGCTGCGGAATCGTGTCGGGACAAGTCCGGAGAAAAGTGCAGACCCACGTCGTTGGGAGCGCCCGCAGCCAGGCTGGATGAAGCTTAATGTTGATGGTTCCTTTGATTCGAGCTCTGGTACAGGAGGCATAGGAGCGGTGCTTAGGGACAGCTTAGGAACTGTCATCTTTTCGGCCTGTGGCTTTATAGAGAGATGTTGCAACCCCCTGGAAGCTGAACTGCTGGCTTGCAAAGAGGGTATTAATCTGGCTTTGCAATGGACCTTGCTGCCGATCATTGTGGAGTCAGATTGTTTGGTTGCAGTGGATATGATCCAATCTAAGAAGAAGGAGTGGTCTCAACTTGCCTACCTTGTCAGAGATATAGGAGAATTGCTGTCGGAAGGAAGGGAAGTTAGAATTCGGAAAACTCAGCGCAGTCAGAACAACATCAGTCACTACTTAGCTAATAGAGGCCGGACAAATGCTCGTTCGGAGTTTTGGCCGGGAAGTTGTAATTTAATCTCACAGTTTGTTTGTGAGGAGGCTTTAGCTGAGTAATACATCTGTTTTTTCCCCGCAAAAAAAAAAAAAAAAAACATAAAGCCATTAGCCATACGTGTACCGCACATCGAAAGCGTAATCCGCGCATACGCCTCCAAGAACTAGACGACGAACTCATGCAGTGTCAGCATCGATCGTGCATGCAAAGGCCTACATCGATCAGACGGTCACGATCCGTCCGTCCACGTCATCCAGCCCGTCCATTAATGTGGCTGTAGCGATCACGGCATGGTCGTTAACATTGCATGTGCATGGATATGCAAATTAACATCTTTTTCACCGGAATTTGAAAGGGAATTCGAAAGTGACAGGGGTATATATAAAAAAGGTAAGGATATGAAAAGGGGAGTGGTAAAATTTGATTGGAGGAAAATGCAAGTTTGAAATGATGATCGAGCATATCGAAATTCGATCTTGACTTAGTGAGTACTCCCTCCGTCCCAAAAAAGGACAAACCCTGGTTTCCGTGTCCAATGTTTGACCGTTCGTCTTATTTGAAAAAATTATGAAAAAAATTAAAAAGACAAGTCACGCACAAAGTATTAATCATATTTTATCATCTAACAACAATAAAAATACGAATTATAAAAAAATTTCATATAAGACGGACAGTCAAAGTTGGACACGCAAACCCAGGGTTTGCCTTTTTTTTGGGACGGAGGGAGTAGTGACTACCATGTCAAAAAGAGTTTGAAAAGGAAAAGGTAGAAAAAAAAGAGAGCATATATTAATTAATTGCAGGCATGCCATGAGTTGACAAGTGTGTGTGTCCACTGGCTTTTGTAAGTAGGCCTGATTCTGAAATTATCTTAATTTGTCAGGGTGCTTTGTGAAAAAGGATGCCTTAATTAATTACATCACCAATGAGGTGGTTGTGATTTGTGAACATGAAGGTTGGAGCACACAAGATTAATGCAAACTTGGATATATTATTGCAGGTGCACCTGCTTAATTATTTGCACAAGCCTAACAATGATCAATTCAGGTCTAGAGCCAAGGTTGGGCTTATATTTGTAGAAGTTAATTATAATCGTTCATATATAGTTTCTTTTATGAACAAAGTTAAGGTTCTACGAAATATAAAAAATATGATATATATATTAATTTTCATACTCTCTTTTTTATTGGAAACATTATTTAATTCATTTAAAAGATACATTTTAAGCAGATGATTTTATTCTCATATTTACATATGTTTTTTTATAAGATAATGATCAAACATACGTAAAAGAAGTCAACAACGTCATACTATTGAAAAACCGGAGGAGGATAGAGTTAATTATGAGAAAAACAGTAAAATACATTTTAAAAAAATGTCACACAAAAAAAGGGCTTGGTCGACAAAATATGTGTATTTTGCATGGCTTTCATACTTCTTAAAGCTCTCTAATATTAATATGGACTAATGAATAATGCTTATAATAATTAACATTTTTTTTTATACAACAACATTATAAGATAGTCTCGAACCATATATTTAGTAGCCAAAGGTTTTAATAGGTTCATCGTGATAACGATTAACACACGGATTCTAGAACATCGAGTAAAGAGAGAGATCAGGATCTAATAGAGAATAGTTCGCTGTCATACTATAGCATATCAAAACATCCACACCAAATGACCAAAACATCATCAAACTGAAGTAGAGCAATAGAAATTTAAACCCAATGGCCAATTAAATCTGGTTTAAACTTCTATCATCACAGAAACCATACGTAATCTATGATATGCAGTTATTATGACTCCTCACCCGAGCCACCTGGCCTTGATCTGCTTGTGAACTAACCTCCATTTTATTCATCTAATTATTACCCTTTGCACAAGAATCTCAAAATTTGGCTGCCGACATCTATACCACACCTATATATCTACATACAAGCCATGCATGGTGCAACCAACTAAAGAAGTTGTTAGTTAAGTATGTATATTATATGGTGGTTATCACAACAACATTACATTGCATTTGCCACAAGAGATATACAAGGGCTGTCCAAGTTTGAGGTATTATATATTGAAATTCGGCAATTAAACAAGAATAGAGAAACTTAACATACTCTCTGCAAAGGATAGGGGAAATGAAGAATTATGCAAGTTCACAACTTTAGAAGCCAACACTATCAAAATGAAAATCTACACACCTAATGGAAATTAATGCTTCTGAAACTAGACCAGAGTAATATTGTATGCCATCGCAACTTAAGCACTCGCGCGGTTGATGGTGTGCTGCACATCTTCTTTGTCATGAAAAACATGCCTCTCTATGCCAAATCCATTTCTCATCAATTTCGAATAAAGCATCTTTAATTTTGGCCATGTGTTTAAATCTTAGCATGTAGTTTTTATAGTTTATCTTGTAATGATTATATGTTGTTAATGTTCAAGGGCAGAGATTGTATTCATTTTACACAAAAGAAGGGCAGTAGCCTAGATGGTTGCAGTGACACCCCCCCTGAGTGGACCCCAAGGTCCGAGTTGAAAATCTCCATACGGAGCAAATTTCAGATTAGGGTTGTTTTGCGCGGACTAAGTTCCCTATTCAATAGCCGTATATATCCAGTTGGAGTTGTAGAGGGGCGGGTAAAAAATACCTCTTGGCGGAGGGCTAATCTCCATAATATATGAGCGCGCGCTAAATTTCTATTTCAATAGGCCGATATATATCCAGTGGATCGTAGAGGCCAGGTAAAAAAATACTCTTGTCGGGCTAAATCTCCATATAAGGAGCCGAATTGTACTCTTTGGCGGCGGCTAATCTCCAATATATAGGAGCCAATTTCAAATTCAATGGATGTATATATCCAGTTGGATGTAGAGCAGCCGGGTAAAAAATACTCTTTGGCGGGCTAATCTTCATATATAGGAGCGGATTTCAGATTGGTTATTTCGGGCTAAGTTCCCTATTTCAATGGCTGTATATATCCAGTTGGATGTAGACGCCGGGAAAAATACTCTTCTCTAAAAAAAATTAAAAATATATAGATAAATAAAAAAAAACATGGATATCGGATAATATAGAGATGGGCGATATGAAAAAAAAGAGAAAAAAAATATAGATAAATTAAAAACATAAGATATGCGAGTAGATATAGAGATGGAACGATATGAAAAAAAAGAACGAAGAAAACATCCCTTCTGAGACGAATAGATTTAGGCTGCCCCTGCAGCGCGTTACAGCCGAACATATACCAGATATAGAGGAACTTGACGTGTACAAAATGCAGTTGTGCAGCTAACAGTGGATATATCATATATTCAATATACTATGGTCCATTATCTGTCCAAATAGTATATATATATCAGAATTTTTTTTACGGGGGAACACGTACACTAGCTAGCTAGCTTCAGAATGTATATATATGCATTATATTACAGTCTGGATCGAGCAGTTCAGTTCTTGTGCTGTTGTGCACATTACAATAGTGTGTGAAAAATATGTTTCTGTTGTTTTTTTATTCGGTAAACGGATAGAGTACAATTGGGTCACCGGCCTATTAAATCATAAAGGACTGAAGATAATCTAAAAAAAAAACAAAAAATTCCATCCTTGACACTTGCCTGATGACTGCCACGTCACATGTTTGAATAAGTGTGGGTTCTGATCCTAAGGGAAGCCTGCATCGGGTTACTAACCTATATTAAGACGTAATTAGCTAGCTTAAATCCACATTTTTCACAAATATAGCTCTGATAAGAGAAATTATAAATTATACTAGCAAAGCTACTTCAACTGCGATTAGTTTTCTCTAAAAGCAGTTAGTATAATACTCCATTGTTTAGGTGGATGTTCACTATATATTTAACCATAGTTTATCAAAATTTTCATGTAAATATATAAATACTAGAGGCGTGCTTAAGTGACTTTAATGATATAAACAAGTCAAAAATATATTACTTAGCGTTAAAAATATTAATGCTTCATCTCATAAAATAAACAAAAATGATATATTCTAGTCTATTACGATTCACTATATTAGAACGCTTTACATATTCAGATGTATAGTTTTATTGCTTGGAAAAAAAGAGTAAACATAGAGGCTCATTACTAGTAAATCTTTAGCCCGCAATTTATTTAGTGAGTTTCACTGATCTAACCCTTTTTGTCGCAATAATATATATCAGATATATGATTTGACCTCCTGTTGCTAGTCTTACAAATACTTATACTCAGTCACTAGATGAGTATTCAGATTAGGCAATAACGCAGAGAAATGAAAGGAAAAACATGGAAATGGACGGCTCACCATCCAGCAAGCGCGACACGCCCACAGATGATGATAATCGGTAGTAGATCATGTGCCATGTTACCATGCCCTGCCGGCAGCATGCATCGCATCTCGATCGATCGAAAACAACCGCACGTCGTGTCGCCAATCACAAAAAAATGTATATATCTTTTTTTCATATACGCACTGATCATATCCATTATATATCTCCTGCATGATCGATCTGACCGGTGTATTACATTGTTTATTTATATGCGATTTAGTATTATAATTAATTACTAAGTACCTGGATAGAAATGTATTTGATAGTGCAGTGACAAGGGCGGTGTAGTTTTTAATCCTGAGGCTCCATGTTTAATCCCCAACATGCTTATAAATTCTATAAGAAAAATGTTTGGAGGGACGGTTTTTCCCTTAAATCTCTTTTTTTTTTTTTACTACCTCAGGTACTTCAACATTTTTTCATATAGTTAGGGAGTATTTTTTTTTATATTTTGGACAATATTTTTTTATATTTCATAAGACAGATGTACTCGAGCCTAACAATATTATAGGCATGCAGGCTGTGATCAATAACGAACAGCTGAAGCTGATGTACCATGACGAATAAGATGTGCCACCAAATGATGCAACTGCTAGAGAGGTCAACAACAGTCGCCTGATCTGATCATCAACGATCAAAACCGTCACGTCTGACCCTGACGGATCACTTGATCTGTCGTCTTGTTTGTTGTGCCTGCCTGCTGGCCTGTACTAGTTTGGTTCTCATCAGCTAGCAATTAAGCAAACTATAACAAGATGATTTCAGGTGGGCTATCTACCTTATCTGATCTAATCATATAAATATGACCCCCAGCAATTAATGGTGATGACCGATGAGCTAGATGGAATTAATTTATCTGGCCTTCTATATTTTTGTTATAGTAATAACAAGCGTTTTAGGTGCCGGCAATGTACTGGTTCCTGTTGAAAAAATGTGTATCCTTAGCTGAGGAAGAGGCTGAACACAGCAGGAAATTATGTTTGTTACTCCCTCCGTCATAAAAGAATTTCATTTTAGTTAGCGACAGAGCCAAAAACTTAGTATAGAGCTCAATTAATAAATTAATTAATGGTGATTACCATAGGTTATCTTTTTCTTCTATTTTTAAAGATAGTGTTATTTTAATGGTATTTAGGATCAGGAGTACTCCCTCCGTCCCATAAAAAACCAACCTAGTACTGGATGTGACACATCCTAGTACAACGAATCTGGACATAAGTCCTAGAATATGTCACATCCAGTCCTAGATTCACTTTTTTAGGAGCGGAGCGAGTAGGGCTCTAGCCCTAGCTACACTAACGTCTAAGGCAGATTAATAAAAATCCATTATTAAAAAAAAAGATAATGGATGATTCCGCCCCCTGTTCTTAGCGATGAAGCTAGTAAGGACACTCTTTAAGAGCAGAGAGTACTTGTCACTAGCTATGCACTATCCATAGTTAAACCTTGAACGTTCCAATTTAGCAACAAATTCAAAAAATATTTGAAAATATATCATATTACGAAGTTTGTTGCAAGTTAAATACGCGCACACATTTTTTGGGTTAATTACCAAAATATAGCATTGTAAAAGTTATTGGTGGTGGTGAAAGTTAAAATAGCATCAATCAATACTATCGAGTAAATGGGAACAGAGTATGAATTTTCTTGGATTTGGAATGGGAAAAGAATTAATATCTGTAGCATTTGAGATTCTTATGAAATTATTATGAGAATCATATGTTCAAATAGGGCTAGCCTAGTAGAGGCCGGGTGATTTAAACTTGTGCAACCTTTTTTTATTTCAATTAATATCGAATTTGTCAAAACAAATTTGACCAGGCATTTTAAAAATAACCATGAAGGATCAACTACCACCCATGGGAAGGAAATCTCTGACACATACATTTCACCCACTACACCCAATTAATCTCAATTAGCAGGCTCACAGCATCTGACAGCCACCTCCATGATGATAATAACATAATGCAAATTCACACATCCTACATCATATATGCATCCAAAGGCAGCAGCTGAAATACATGAGCTCACTCCTACCCCCCTCTCTCTCACAGCTTAATTAGTCAAGTAAACATTTTTTAATATGATTTTCAGTTGCTGGTCAAGCGAGGAACGGCGGCGGCAAGCTTAACTGACCTGATCGATCTTGAATTCTGAATTCTGAATTCAGATGTGGGTGACAGCTAGCTCTGAAGAAGCAGATGAGAGATGAGAGACGAGATGAGATGTGTTTGTGCAGGTCTTGACGTGATCAAACCAACGCGGTTTCAGTGCTTCGTTTGGTCATCAACTGTCAAGCACATTTCAGAATTCAGAACCAATTAGTAGCTTCTTCTCTTCATCTTGCTCCAGCCTGCCATGAATGAATGAATGCTAACATCACATGTAACGTGTGCAGCTTTGACAATGCAGGTTTTGCAAGTCAAGTGAAGAGAGCCTTAATTGGACTTCCCAAGAGGAAATGTGTGGGTGTGTGGTGTGGTGTTTTTTTGTATAAAGGCCTGGTTTAGTTCCTAACTTTTTCTTTAAACTTTTAATTTTTTCATCACATCAAAACTTTTCTACACACAAAACATCCAACTTTTCTGTCACATCGTTCCAATTTCAATCAAACTTCCAATTTTGACATGAAATAAACACACCCGAATATGAGGAGTGAAATTGTGCCGGATATCCTCAATTTTGGTTTTCCTACCGTATAGTCCGCTTGTATTGTACGCTCAAGGTTCTTCTCTTTTTTTGTGTGTGGGTAATTGTAGGTTCAAGTTTACATATATATTCATTAAGGGCCTTTTTCGAATAGTTGAATGTCCGGATAGCTGAATAATTTTACGCCATCACTATCAAGGATACAAGCAAATAAAAGTTACATATTATAAAGCTTAAAAAAGATATAAAATAGTTTCTTTAGTAAATTCATATGTAGAAAGTCATTGCGAAAATCATACTGTTTAGGCACTCGGGTAACATTTTGTGTTAATCCATTCTTCCATTTCTTAAAAAGAAACATGAAGATGTCTACGTATATTAGTTATGAGTATTTAGTTGCTATGAGAACATTTTGAGCCCTGTCGATTGGCCGTATGTTGATTATAAGACGTACTGCTTATAAGTAACAATAAATTAATTTATGAATAAAACTTATATATATATATATATGTCCTTAGTGATTTAATATATTCTAGGACTACAAATCTGGATATATAAATGTGCAGATTCATAGTTATAGGATATATCACATCTGTAATAGGTTGTATTTATATTGAGATAGAGGGAGTAACAAAAACAAGAAGATCAGAGATCTAGGAGGCCTTGTTTAGTTGGGGAAAATTTTTTGGTTTAGTTGTTATCGGATATACGAAAACACATTTGAAGTATTAAACGTAGTCTAATAACAAAACAAATTACATATTCCGCCAGGAAAGTGCCAGAAGAATTTATTAAGCCTAATTAATCTGTCATTAGCAAATGTTTACTGTAGCACCACATTATCAAATCATGGCACAATTAGGTTTAAAAGATTTGTCTTGCAATTTACACGCAATCCGTGTAATTGGTTTTTTTTCCCTACATTTAATACTTTATGCATGTATCTAAATATTTGACGTGGCAGCGTAAAATTTTTTGTTTTGAGAACTGCACAAGGCCTAACTGTCGGTCACTGAAACACAAGCTGTGCTACATTCTGAAGATTTCACAGTGGAATTCAGAACATCATAGAGCCGTAGCAGAAGCCGCCCATGTTTTGATTCATGGCAGATTGAACAGCACAGGCCCCACAAGCAAGGCCTAAAAGAATCTCAAACAGACGACCCACAGTGCTCAAGAAAGCCACTGCCGCCACCTTTATACTATTCAAACTACCCCCCCAAAGAAGCATCCATGAAAGCGCCACAATTTCAGAATAATTCGGACTCACCTTGATTCAGAAAGAGAAATTTGAGAAAGTTCAGAGCTTAATTCAGAGATAGAAAGAAAGAAAGCAAGCTGTGAGCTTTAGAGAGAATTTTTTTGGTTGGTTGCTGCAAGAGCTAAGAACCGCGTTGTTGGTCAGCAGACAAAGGAAAGAATTTGAGGCCAAAAGAAAGATGCCAAGCTGCCAACAGAGTGAATGAACAACTACTAGTATTTTTCTTCTTATATTATTCTCTATTTCTTTTTTGGGTTTCTGGCAAGCACAAACACATCATCATTATCATCATCTTTAATCCCTTTCTTTTGTTGGCTTTTTGGGGGTTAGTTAAATGGGAAAGAGACCTACTTGGCATGATAATTCAAGGAGAGCAGTTCATTGCTTGGTGGATTGTTAAAGGAGTGGAGTGGAGCTTGTAATCATTTGGTTGGATTGCAAAATCAAAAAAGAGGAGATGCCATTTGGGATTTGAGTTGATCATTAGGCCTAAGCCAGCTGCATGCATTAGGGAACCTAATTATAGGCAGGAATTAATATCTTCCTTTAATTTAGAGAATATTATAAAGTTGCTCTCTGCTTAAACAACTAACTGGTTATAAGTGGGTTATATCTGACTAGAAGTATAGGACTTATTCCATTCCTTGTTTATGCTTGTTTAGCAGGATGTACATGTTTGGTAATGTTTGACAAGTGGGTCCCACCACTTACATTGGCTAAAACTATCTTTAGACAAAGTCTAGGTATGAATTTTACCCCCACTTTATTTGGCTTTGTAGTGAAGTCACGAAAAGTTATAAACCCTAAAAAGTTGAGAGTTTTAAGGAATAATATGGGTTTTATGGAAGTTACAAGCAAATGCACCTCACATAATTGGGCAATAACAGAATTTCTCAAGTGAATTGAATGCTTGCTTGCACCAGATATCTATCCAATGTCTAATCAAGTAATCATCATGTGGTCAATTATCACAGCCCATCACACATGAACCTCTAACTAACCAACCCCCAATTTAAGCCTCCAAACCATGCTAAAATAGCAAAACCACCAAAATCAAAACCAATCATAAAACACCAAAACCCATTATTATTCAACTAAATAACCACAAATTTTTACCTGGACAACACGAGGCCTCATCGTCGTCGATCTTCTTCTTCTCGATCGTCGTTAGCTTCAGCTACTGGGGTTCGATCAGTGTTTGATCGCTTGCTGATGGCGTTCACGTACTCCCTGATCGGCTAGCTTATATAGAGAGCGCGAGTGAGGCAGCTGATCACGCCTCATCACAAGTTCACAGTACGTACATGCAAAAACATAACAGGTTCAGATGTGGGTGTATGACTCCACGTATATCAACGTACTATGTTTCAAATTTTGCTGTCCAGAAATATATACTCCCTCTATTTTTTAATAGATAATACTATTAACTTTTAAACACATGTTTAATTATTTATCTTATTCAAAATTTTTATGCAGATGTATAAGATATAAATCGTATTTAAATTATTTTAAGTAATAAAATAACTCACAACAAAATAAATTATAATTACGTAACCTTTTTATAATAGGACGAATCGTCAAACACGTGACAAAAAGTCAATAGCACAATTTATTAAAATACATAGGTGTATATAGTTATATATGTGCATTCTTTTTTTTTTGAAACGAACCGCACAAGATAGTGCGAGTTTCATGTATTTATAAAGCAGGAGAAAAATACAATCTATAGTCATGGAAGAGCACATACCAGAAAAAGAAAATACAACCACACCGCGATATACGTGTATTCTTAGTTAGTGCAGAGAAAATTATACTTACTTTATTAAAAAGAGAGAAAATCAGAGTGTATATGAGCCAGGACTAAAGCCCAGGGCCGTACCTAAATTGTTAGGGACCGCTGCTAACACAAAATGAGGTTCCAGCAACAACAAATGGGTCCTGATGCAATTTATTCGATTTCTTTACTTAAACAGAAAATAAACTCATTCTAGCCAAATCAGTAGAACGAGATACATTGTTTTGAAGTAAAACATGGAAATTTTAAGGCTCCAAATTTTTAGGGGTTGTGCTATCGCGCACCTTCGTTACATGTCAAATCGACCCGGGCCTTAATCTTAAAAGGTTTTTCATCTCTATCTAAAATCTATCTTGGCATACAGCCCCAGCCACTTAGTCAACTATATTACTCTTAACCAATATATATCCTGAATTGCACGGTGGATTTTTGCCGCTTAGGCACTAGCTATCCTCCTAGCTTAATTGATCGACCACCGTATCTGCAATTCGAGCCTCTTGTCGACTCCTGAATCGTCAATTACAGGGGGTGATTTTACACAGACGTCGAGCGTTTTGCTACGTACTTTTTTTAGGGAGAATTGTAACCATGCTATTATAATTTTGCCGATATATATGATCTGTGTCTGCAAGAGCGACAGGCAACAACGTCACGTCGTCACGGAGCAAATGGATAAAAACAGAGCTAGACAACGGCACGATCATTCTGCTGAAATGGTACATGTTTCTTGCAACTGTTTTTCGTGCACAAGTTTATCTTTTAGACCTAAGCTTAACAATGGGCTATCAGCACGCAGACAGCCGTTTAATTGGGTTGGGCTCGATCGGATTGGTTCGATCGATCACACCTCTGCGTATATGGATAAGCACGTACGTTAATTACTTGTGGATGCTGAGGGCAAAAGGTTTTTCTGGTCACATCCAAGGATCATCAACTGATCAACATCAATACAAGAATTACATGTGTTATATATCAAAGAGATGAAAAGGAATAACAGCTTTTTATCTCCCTAACAGTTCACTGGATATCAAGAGAGCTACTCCCTCCGTCCCAAAATGTAGCTATTTTTAGCACAGTGTCTTGTTCCAAAATGAAGCTATTTCTTCACCTACCTCCTCCTCGCAACCAATCACAACCATTCTTCTTCACCTACTTTCTCTTTTCAACCAATCACACACTTCCTCCAATCATTCTCACCTACTTTCTTAATACCCGTGCCAACCTCAAAAATGGCTTCATTTTGGGACGGAGGAAGTAGTGTGTATATATAGTAGTAGCACTAGACACTACTAGTAGTTCATCGAACAACTTAGTCAGCATGCATTGCCGAGAGTGGGAAGAAATACCATATCCAATAGCTAGGATAATCTGCATATTGGGATAATTAACTAATCCAAACTTACTTTCTCTAGCCATCATACCCATCACCTTTTTTTTTCTTTTTTTTGGCCGACAAACAGCTAGCTACTAGCAAACATTGCTGCCATTTAGACCAATTAACTAACTCACTTCTTTAAATGTTATTTTGCTTCTGTCAACACTAGTCACATGGCCGGCCGGTTCAATGCACTAGATCATGCTACTTCATTGGATAATTATCGTAGACTATTAATTTGTTCCACGACTCTAATCTTCTGATGTATTAATTTACTTCCCTTATTCTAAGTTAACTACTATTAAATTTGTTTGTCAAAATATTTAATTGATATCTATAATCGTGTAAACAACCTACTATAACAATTCAGTCAATAATCTATTTGAAACTAGATATAAATTGAGTTTGATTCAGCAATTCGGGTGAGCAACTTCCTCATTATCTATAGGCACGTTTCTTAAACGGTTAAATGGGAGGTTTCATAAAAACTTTATATATAAAAGTTTCTTTAAAATATAAAATAATCGATTTTTAAGTTTATAATAGTTAATTAGTCACCTGCTAATACTCTTTTTCCATACCGAGCAAAATCTCACCGAGTTGTTCAAACGGACGGACCATTAGAGTTAGTCCGATTTCGTGGTTTGTCGTTGGGAACTCATACCTCACGCACTAAAACGGAATGACTCATTAGCGCATGATTAATTAAGTATTATTTTTTGAAAAATAGATTAATATGGTTTTTTTAAAGCAACTTTACTATATAATTTTTTTAAAAAAACACACACCATTTAATAGTTTGAAAAGCGTACACGTAGAAAACGAGGGAGTTAAGTTAGACCTAACATTCAGATATGACATGCTATGCACTTGCTTTCCCAGTAGCAGTTGGACAGTTGATAAACAAATGTGCATAAACTGATTAAGCGCAAACCACTTGGCTAATGGCCAACGCGATCTGATGCGCTTATCAAACATGAATTTTAATAATGCTTTATCTGCATACGGTTTCTGGTCGTGGCGCCGCACATGATCGAAGATAAAGTGGAAATTAATAACTAATGATGGCAGACAATTTTTGGTGTGTCACGTACGCACATATTTTCTGTACACATCTTGGTTGCCGACGACGACGGTCAAAAGTGTTTTGTTTTGGTGTATACGTCCATCGTTTTCAGTTCTAGCAGGGCCGAAAATTTTTCCTTTCAACGGTTCATAACTTCATATTTCCTGATCAGTTGTGCCATTATACCACCAATATATACTCCTGTTATTGATTGGTACAAATATTATCCATGTAAAATTTGTTTTCCCCAAAAGAATCCATGTAACTTTTTTTAACAAATAAATTATATTATATCTGTTGTAAATATAAGCATTTCTACGCGATTTCCAAATGCATCTTAACATCCTTATACTTCCGGATGCATTTTAAAACACACACATAATTACATATATTTCAAAACTGAGTGAGTATACAACTGTTAGTATTTTCTATAAACAACTTTTACTTATTTTTGCAGTTGGTTATTACTAGCCACTAGATATGCCTGGTACTGTAATAGCTATAGGTACGGAACAATAGGTTTACATGTATGTTTCTCGACCATCTAAAAATTTTGTGAGTTTGGTAAAAACTATCTAATATGATTTTTAAATACTATTTATATCTATTTTTTTTAGTTTTGTAATGCTTAATTTCATCTGTGCCCTTAAATAATTCTAACAGATTTTCAGCTATTTAACCATTTCACACGAAGATCACTGTGTTTGAAAAGATGCACTTGATAGTGTAATAGCAAGTGGTATGTGGTTTCAATCCCAAGTTCCGATGTTCAATCCACACACTCACAACTTCTTCATACAAAATGTTTGGAGGCGCGTGTCTCCCACCAAATCTTGTTTTTTTTTTCGAAACGATAGAGGAGACTGATCCAGTCCCTTAAGTTTTGCTTGATGATTAGTTTTGCTTTAGACTGGTTCAGCCTTAAGACTGCTTTTAAAACCTGTCATGTGGCATAATATATATTATAGAAACCATATTATTACTACTCAACCATAGAGACCAACATATAGCAGATAAAGGTAAATCGGATATTTCACATAGATTTTGTACGGGAAGATAATATGGCATATCCCCACGATGATTTGGATATATAGGCCCATGGATAATATTAGACCAGATGATAAATTTTAACGGCGTTGCTAAAATTATGTCGACATATTTCTGGGCTAAATACAGTCAGTTTGATGATCCGCCATCTAATCTTCTTCATGATTCGTGCAAAGTACATCTGATAAGCTGATCGAACAACTTGCTCCTAAGTTCGCGACTCCTTTTTGCTTTGCATGACACGTGTTGGTCATCAACGAATGTAATTACTCTATTTACACAGTAATTACGCATGTGTAATTTAGGACTTAGATATGTAATTTTGGTACTTACATTGTAAATACACTAAAATTACATATGTAATTTAGGAACTTACAATGTAAATACACGCGACTATTTTTTGATGAAAAATATGGCGCCATAAATATAGCTACTCCCAATTTTAATGATTCGTTAATATTAGACCAAATGATATACCAATTGTTTGTAGAGAGAAATTTTGTAGACCGTATTGGCCGCTATTTCTCCCACTCATATAATGGGTCTGTTCAATTCAGCTAGATGGTGGTTGTACAGCTGCAGTGCTGCAACTGTTTCAGTACAAATTTGCTTGGTAGGTCCTCTTGGTGTGGCTACAACGTTGCCACTACTAGCTCTTCCGAACACAGCCAATATTAGGCTGAATATATCAAGAATATTGTCTGAGTTCTTCTCGTATTATTTTTGAAAAATAAAAAATGGCAAGATCAGCTATGCCTTATTGACGTGTAAAGTTCGAAAGAAAAGATCAGATCTACCTTTTATTTAAGCGGGGTGCAGAAGTGGCATTGATCTTTTCAGTTTCGTGATTTATCTTGGGTTAGACCCTAGGCTGTTGTACGAATTTGTGGGAATGGTGACTGGACGCTGAAGTGATAAATAAATATAAAATGCATTTTCTTCGGTTTTCAAGTGAGTTGCTTGCCCTCTTTTGGCTAGTGGGATTAGCGTCACTTAAATAATTATATATAAGTATCCTAACTGGAACTTTTCTGAATAAAATCTAGTTAGTACGATCTCTGATAGACAAAATTATAGTTACAAAATGACATTTTGTTTACCAAAAATTAAAGCGTCTTAGCTCGGTGCTTAGTCATGGAATGATGACCACCTTAGGCATTAATTTGTTAGAGAGAAGGCATTCATACAGGAGAACAATCCGGTGCATGTCTACTCGTCTTGAAATTAAGGCCAAACAAAAAAATTAAGATAGTAGTGAAATAATCTCTATCAGTAAAATCTAGGTTTGAAATTATACCTTTTTTTCATATTAATAAAGTTTACACTGTGGGGGCCTTCCCATACAGAGATTTTGGTAAAAAAAAAAAAAGGTCTTCCGTTCCATTATATTTGTCATCACTGATGGTTACAGTTGCAACTTTGATCACTAATATTTTTTTAATGGTTAGGTTGTGATGAACAAAAATTTAATACTCATATCTAGTATGTAATATACTTCAATAATATGACATCTATTTAAGTAATATAGTATAACATTTGACTATTCGTCTTATTAAGTGTAAATATTAAAAAAATAAAAGTCAGCTTAAAGTTTATTTAATGATAAAATAAGTCATAATAAAAATAAATGATACTAATATTTTTTTAAATAAAACAAATGGTCAAATATGATATCAAAAGTTAATGATATCATCCACTAAAAACAGAGCGAGCAATACCTTATAATAACAGTAAAAAGAGAAAGAAGATTTTAGAACACAAATCACATTCGCTTAGATGCTATTTAGATTTGTGCTATATTGAAAAGAGGAATATGAACTTCTACATAATATTCGTTCTATTTAGTACATATGTCCATGTGTATATGAGCGATTGTGTCTATATCATGTTTTGCATAATAAAAGAGGAATATAATATTTGGCCTTATTAAACTTGTGCCATATATATTAATCTAAAAGCAAATCCGACAACAAGGGGTTATAAATTTACTTTTCTGTAAAAGTTACACAAATATATATGAAAAAGAAAACATAACTCTCTTTTCATCTCAACAAAAATGAAAAAAAAAATCGAACCCCATCGTTAGCCTTCAAGCGAAAATTTGAATTTTCAAACTTAATTTTGATTTTAGAGTTTTATTCAGACAAGCAAATGAACACACACTCTGAGTCTTCAGGCTCTTTAATTTGCAAATACGCGCGCGATGGTGGGCTTATATATATAACTGTGCATACATGTACAGTATACACTACAAGTAAAACATGCATGAAGGAAAAAAAAAACAGCTATAGAAATTGGTACAGACATATTTGTTGATGTATCGTCAGTAGATGCAGGCAAAACACATATGACCGTCGTCGATCCTACTCAGTGATGCTGAGGGTCTGGGCCGCCGGGGCTCCGCCTCTTAGACTCACCAATGGCGGCGCCGCCGTCGTCCAGCGTCGTCTCCTCTCGCATTACCTTCCTGAAACGCCCCCTCGCCGCCACCGTAGGCTCCCTCCCTTCCCATTGCCGTCCGCCCTCTGCCGTCACCGCGGAGTACGAGAGAATCAGCAGGATTATGCACATCAGCGTCGTCACACCAGCAACCAGGACGCTAGCCTTCGCCTTCGCCATGCCTAGAAAAAAACCAAGAGCCCAATGCAACTAAACTGCTCCAACAATATCGATCGAACGTGCCAATGAAATGCTGTAGATGCAGTAGTGTGCAATGCTACGAAGATGGCAGGTTTATATATAGAGAGAAAGAGAGAGGCGTGAGACCAGTGGTTGGCTGATAATAACCAAGCTAATGCTCTCAGGTCAAATCAGTTGTAATCCGTTCCTTTAATTTTCTCCGTTGCTACATGCATCGAACCATCATCCATCCAATCCACCGGCGGCGGCCGGCGATAAGATGGCCGGCAACTCACCCACACAAAAGCTGCGGCCGCGAGCCCGCGATAGGTTGGTCGCTCTAGGCAATCTCAGCTCTGTTCGGTTAGTTTATAAAGCTATACACGCGTTGGGCGGCGCACGGTGATGACTGAGATGAGCAGCCAGGTTCAGAAATGGGGTTACACGTACGTACGTTGGATGGGGCGTGGGATGGCCTGGGCGCGCACTGCCGGCCGCCTCCCCTGCTACGCTCGTGCTCCGGCGGAAAGCTTTTGCTTCGCGTCGTCACGCGGAGGTGGAGGTGGGTTCGGTGAGTGTCGGCTGGGTTCGAGGGAGCTAGCAGGAGCTCTTGATTTACGTTGGGCTGGGCG
>CM020179.1:31989313-32012434 GCA_009805545.1 Oryza longistaminata | reverse complement strand
AAGACCTTGTGATACAACTCAGGTCACTGCACCACTAGGAGCATTCTAATTGGATGATTAAATAGATTATGGACAGATAAACTCATGTAAATGAATTGAATATCATAAATGCTCTGAAAAAAAAATCATCTAATTAAAGTTGATATAAAAAGCTTCTGAAGAAAATTGTACTTAAGAGAAGCATGGCGTAAATAATCGATATCTCCATTAACAGTTTAGAACATGCTCACCAGTCACCATAGGAGAGGACGGGGACAACAAGAGGAAACAGGAAAACGGACTGATTAGGAGGCACCGACGTGTAATGAAAACTGTTTTATTGGATTTAAATGAGAATAATGTTGCCAGTGAAGGTAATAATGATTCAGAGAAAAAAAGATCAATTAACCTTTGCTAAATAGTGATTCGACTATGTAAAGTATAGTGACTGATATAGCAGCTCTCGTTATATATGCACACTCCTGAATAGCAGCGAGAGGCAAGAATGGTCATTCCACATCATGCACGCAAGATAACAATGAGTTAGTTTCAAAGTTATTTCCTCAAATTTCAGGACTCCTTCAGAACCTAGGATTTGATGAAAATCTAGTCAAAATTCATAATTTAATAAAAAATAGTAGAATAATCGTGACACAATTATTTGCATGAGTGATCTAATATTTGTGTTAAACATAAACATGCTAATAGTAAAGACCACATCTACTAATATGTTCAACACAAAAGAAATAAGCACTAGATTAGGATAATACCTGAAACGACTATTGGCCGGAGCAATAGATCCGTTTCCAGTGTTTTGCTCAGTCGTCATGGGCAGTTGTTGGTGTAGTCAAACGTGAGCAGACTAGGAAGAACATGAGAACAAATTGATGCAGCCCCTTCCATCCAGAACAGCGGGAAGAAAAGGAGCAGATAGCAGTCACGCAGAGAAGCGCTCTCAAAACTTGATCGTCCGTTTACCTGTGCAGACCCTTAGGAGGATGGAGTTCAGAATGCTCGTATAGAAAACCCATACGCACAGGTCTTCCGAAATGGTAATAGCTTACCCATGTAATTACTTATGAGAACGGAGTTCCGGATGCTCGTACAGAAAACCCATGCCCGCAGGTATTCTGAACTGGTAATCAATAATAGCAACGGGAAAACTTGATCGCCTATCTACCTGTGTATGTGCTCAGATGCGTGCAGTTCTTTCGAACAGGGAGGCTTAACTGTCTTCAAACGTTGCCAGTAGTGAACGGTCGCTATAAGTTCACCGCCATACTCTGCTTGTCAACATATGCATATAATTTACAACCCATTTTAATTGAGTACTAATATTTATTCTACTTAGCATTAATTACAAGTTTTTGGATTTACTAGAATTAAATGGACAAAGTCCAATTAATTCCAACAGGATTTCGGTAGAATGTGTAGTCCTATTCTCTGAGAATAATTCTAAGAATGCCTCCGTTCGAATGGAGGCATAAAGGCAATACCGCTGCATGCCCGCAAATCAGCTTGCGGAGGCTGTAGCACATTGATTTTGTTGCGATGAAACGTCTGCGTTTGTTTGGATCTATCGTTTAAATTTTATAAGATCACGTCAGCAAGGCTAACCAAGTCTGGAATCTTGAAAGTAACCTTCGGCCATTCCAAGATCGAACCTTGTTGTAGGATGACTTGGGAAGCTTTTGTGCTGTGGATTTTAGCCCGTGGTATTTCACCATGGATTCGGTAAGGGTCGGTGCTAAACTAACTACTAATTAAATATGTTCGTGTCCTTTGGATCAAGGGTCGAGGCGTCAAACATTCTTATCGAAAGATAAGCTGAATTCCAAACCATACGCATAAACTATTATCTAGGTAGCAGAGGAGCATATATAAACATATGCTTAGAAAAAAAACATGTGCGCCCTTGAATACAAAACGTGAGGATATGTTGCCCGGTGTCTACATCCCTAAATTGTATGGTCCAGAAGTTAGTTGCATAATACCCGTTGCCTATCACAAATTCCAGGGCAGGAAAAGAACGGAAAATTAATACAGATTAACAATGCAAACAAAATCATTGATAAATACAGGGAACTTCTGAATTGTACTGTTTGTTAGTCTTTCTTTTTACATGTAGAAGACTTGAATTGATACTGGAATATCTACGAACAAAAACACTATAATCTGTACTCTCAGATAACATGCAATCAATATGTCACACATTGTTAATTTTTTTTAGGAGATGTCACACATTGTTAATTAGGATTCCAAAAGATGGATGCATGCTAACTCATGCCATTCACTCGACCACAGAATAGCTAGTTTAGCTAGTTGAATTAGAATGGACCAAGAAAGTAATAATCCATTCCATAGAACAACACAACACAATAACACGCAGAGTCCTAATCAGCGTGTGGTGGTCCAATGCTCCAAGCTACTGAGACTACGAGAGATGTGGTGGAGTCCAGTGGTTGCCTTGCATACTTAGCTTGCCTTCCCTAGTCTAGACTCTAGACTAGTGATCATCGAGGTCGTAGTCTTGTAAACGATGGTTACTACTCATTCTGTTTCTTTCTTAGTACTCCATAGTACTTTGGGCCTGTTCATTTTGATGCTATTTTCAACCTTACCAAATTTTAGTAAAGTTGTCAAAAAAATAGCTACATTTAGTTTGCTACTAAATTTTGGTAACTATATAAGAAATCCTGCCAAAATTTTGGCAACTATGCTAAAATTTGGTAAGGTTTTTTTTGGCATCAAAGTGAACATGCCATTGTTCACCTTGCTGCCATTTTCAATCTTATAAGTTTTGGTAAAGTTAAAAAAAAAAAAGTAGCTGCATTTAGTTTGCTGCCAAATTTTGGTAACTATATAAGAAATCCTGCCAAAATTTGGTAAGTTGACAAAATTTGGTAAGTTTTTTTTTTTGCATCAAAGTGACAAGCTCTAAGCATAACTTTTCGTTTTTTATTATTACATAAATTTTTTAATAAGACGATTGAGCAAAACAATAAAAAAAAACTCAAAATCCAAAAACTCAAATCCCTTAATTATAGAACGGAGGGAGTAGTAGTCAGTGTTGACTACTAGTAGCGTTTTAACTTTGATCATTATTAGCATTTAGCAACTTCTAATTGATTTACAATAGAATACTAGATGAATATGATATTTGCTTCTTTTTTTTTACTATACGACACATTTTAAAATACGCATATATTTTTATAAACTTATTGCTAGAAATAAATAGTTAGCAGAAAAATAAAAACGTATTGTCCGATCAAGTATTGTGAAACTGAGAGAGTAGTAGCATTCTGATTTATCTTTCACCTAATATATGTCACTCTGAATGTTGCTACTCCGAGTTAGCTAGGTTCATTATGCTTTGACTAAAGCAGCAAAGCATGCAATGTTAGTTCTGGCTGCCTAATATACGAAGGCCATCTGACGAGCAGAACACAAGTGCAAACGTGCAGCAGCAACACCTCCCCTGTTCTTGCTCTGTTTCCTCACTCTGTTGGTACAAACAACAAAAGAGAAGCTTAATTAGGTGGTTTTTGATCTGATCACGCGCCATGGTGGCGATCACGGCGCCGAGCTCCATCGAGCACATCCGCTGGTGAGGTGCCCCAAGGGCGCCAATGCCGGGCCGCAAGCCGTCATCCCGGCATCGACCTGCGGGCGCCGGGCGCGGCGGCGCGGTGGCCGACGCGTGCCGCACCCTGGGGTTCTTCAAGGCGACCAACCACGGCGTCCCCGCGGGGCTCGCCGACGCGCTGGAGACGAGCGCCATGGCGTTCTTGCGCGCTCCGCACCAGGAGAAGCTCGACATGTCGGCCCCCGCCCGGCCCCTCGGCTACGGCAGCAAGAGCATCGGGTCGAACGGCGACGTGGGGTGGCTGGAGTACTCCTCCTCTCGCCGGCGCCGCTCGTTCGGCGGCGCGGCGCTGCCGGAGGCGCTGAGGGCGGCGGTGGAGGCGTACACGGGGCGGTGAGGGGGGTGGGGTGCGGTGATGGAGCTGATGGCGGAGGGGCTGGGGCTGGGGCGTCGGAGGAGGGGAGGTGCGTGCTGCGGCGGATGGTGGTGGGGCGCGAGGGCAGCGACGAGATGCTGCGGGTGAACCACTACCCGCCGTGCCTCCTCCCGCCGGGCCGCGACCGGGACGAGTGCGGCGTGACGGGCTTCGGGGAGCACACGGACCCACAGATCATCTCCGTGCTCAGGTCCAACTGCACCGCGGGCCTCCAGATCCTCCTCCGCGGAGACTGCTCCTCCCCCGCCCGGTGGGTCCCCGTGCCCCCCGACCCCGATTCCTTCTTCGTCAACGTCGGCGACTCCCTCCAAGTACGTACTACACTACTTGTGAAAAAATGCATCTTTACTGGGTTCTTAAAATCTACAATAATTCTGGTTTAAATAAGAACCAGGACTAAAAAAATTTCGGTTCAAAAAGCCCAAGATACTTTTCGATCTTTAGTTCCATATTTCTTTACCGGTTTACAACCCGGAATTATAGGGGTTACGAACCGGGAGAAGAGTCATTTTTCAGTAGTATTAGGGCTTATTCACCTTGCTACTATTTTCAACATTACCAAGTTTTGGTATTACCAAATTTTGTTAAGTTTGCCAAAATTTTGGGAAGGTTATCAAATTTAGCAAGATTTCATATGTACTTACTAAAATTTGGAAACAAACCAAATGTAGCTACTTTTTTATAACTTTGTAAAAAAAAGGTAAGGTTGAAAATGGTAGCAAAGTGAACAAACCCTTAGTTAGAAATTATTATTGCTCTATGCTTTGTTTTTGCTATCATTTTTATTATTAACGTATGTGTGTACGTGTAGGTGTTGACGAATGGGAGGTTCAGGAGCGTGAAGCACAGGGTGTTGGCGCCGGAGGGGGAGGAGTCGAGGCTGTCGGTGATCTACTTCGGCGGGCCGGCGGCGTCGCAGCGGATCGCGCCGCTGGAGCAGGTGATGCGGGACGGGGAGCAGAGCCTGTACAGGGAGTTCACCTGGGGGGAGTACAAGAAGGCCGCCTACAAGACGCGCCTCGGCGACAACCGCCTCGGCCCCTACGAGCTGCACCACGCCGCTGCCAACGATGAGGCCGCGACGAAGAAATAAAATCGATCAACCCGACGGCTGTGAACAACTGTGAAGTGTTACTGTACTAGTGTAGTTTAGCTCTGTGGTAGCTGTGAATATGATCGAGATCGATCGATCTATCCTTGTGTGTTGTGTTACTTTTAACCCATTTCTGGTAACTAAAAGGCCGCCGTTGCCTTGGCTTGCTAGTTGCTTGGCCAGCCCAAAACTGGCACTGGCGAGCTGCCTCCTCCTGCATGCCTCTGCTGTGCAGTAGTGCAGCAGTACTCATCTGTCCTGGGGTTCTCTGCAGCAGAGCAGTGGAGTGCAGTTCAGTGCAGCGTTGTGCATGCCGTGTAAAATAGCTTGCCGCATGCATATGTGATTATGTGCTGCTCCTGTCGACGCTGCCGCCCCTTTTGTAGCATGGTTTTTACCGGCTGGGCGGTCGGCAGGTGCAGTAGTAGCTAATGATGCTTACAGCGCCATATGAGTGTACCTATATGTGTATAAGCAACTTAACCAGGAATGTGTAGTAACTGTATTATATATGGCTTTTACCTATGCTTTCGAAATGTGCACGTCGATCGGTTGGTAATCTTTATGTTATTGGATCTCGTCTTCTGAATGAGGTCATTATGTTATTGGATCTCGTCTTCTGAATGAGGTCATTATGTTATTGGATCTCGTCTTCTGAATGAGGTCACTCTGCGTTCGCAAAAATGAATGAGGTCACTCTGTCGTCGATGAATTCAAGTAATCTTCCGTGTATGGATTCACGGATCCGGCGAATCCGGGCCATCTGAGCATCTCTTGATGTGATTTTTGAGATCGATGGGAATCACCACTGGCGGCAGGTGGGGGCCCGTGTGCCTCCCTCTCTCACTCGTGTTCTTGATCTTTTCCTAGGACAAACGGACCAGAAAAAACGGAACTGATGAATGAGAGCCTGACTTCGACTGATCGGGTAGATCGGGACTTAGGGCATGTACAATGGTTGTTAATAGCGGTCTCTTAGCATTGTTAATTAGGAATACTTGATGATATAGTGGAAAGAGAAAGAGGAGAAACAAAACATCGTTGTTATGCATGACAACGGTTTAACAACGACTCTTAGTCACTATGATATGGAAATATGGTTGCATGAGGATAAAAATATGGAAATAATATTAACAAAAGGAATATTTTTTGAGTTAATGATTAGAGCCTTTGTCGTCTCAACTATTGTAAAGACATGGTCTCTAAATAATCTTGTATTGTTTAAGAGACCATACCCGTCTCTACCATTGAACATGCCCTTATGCCATTAGCTAGCATACTACTGTAGTTGCTAATAAGGCTTATTTGGTTTGAAGCCAATTTTTATCGTATCAAAATATCCGTAACTTAGTGTTAAATACTAGGGGAGTTTTGATACTATCAAATTTATTAGAGTACAATTTATAAATTTGATATCAAATCAAACATCCATAAAATATATTAGTATTGAAGTTATCAAAGATTTGGTTAGGCATAGATTGGCCTCAATCAAACAAGCCCATAGATCTCTCTGTAGCTTGTATCATGAGAGACAGGGAAGACTAGTTAATTGGAGTAGATACGTACCAGCTAATTATAAGTAGGTTGTCAGCATAGCTGCATAGACTATCGACGACCGATCGATCGACCACCGTCATTTGACCTGGACGACACACGAGAGCCAGTAATCACGGGCCAGGTTACGTTGCTTTCGAGTTTCAACGACATACCGGATAAGGCCGTGCGTGCTCGAATCTATTCTCCAAGTGGCAACAGAATATTACTGCATGCAAGCCATAGCGCCATAGCAACAAGTGGAGTTTGTACCATGCTATAGCGATGCGTTTTGTACGTCGTGCATGCATCAGTTCGCAAGCTGGTACTAGCAAGTAGCAACTCGTACAACTCACCTGTACGTACGGCTGCAATGAGATTATTTTGCCTCTTTTGAGAAAGGTTTACTGCGTGTTCCATTGGGAGTCCGTGTTCCATTCGAATCTCTATCCCTTCCGGTCTACTCTCTCTCCCTCTTGTCCCAAATACTATATGAGTATTCAAATTGTTCCTTATCTTACACCAAGCATTAATTCTCCCATTTTCGATCAACTCTCACTTAATGACACGCTATAAATCTATAATTTTTTCTTGAACCTTAATTCTCCTAAATGACGTACAAATGCTTATAGATAAAAACAGAGGGAGTAGAATTTATGTCCAGGGCCGGCCCTGGGGGGTCAGGCCATGCGGCCGCCCGAGGCCCCCAAAATCTAGGGGGCCCCTATGCACTATGCACATACAGTATATATACTATGTATTGTATAATTCTAGTCCACGTGCCATGGATCTATATTAAGTTAGATAGCTGAATAGCCTAATACAGAAAATGAATTTTAGTCCATCGTTAGGCCTGTTTTAGCGAAGCCGAAGCAATCTTCATTTGACTCCCATCGCTTTGCCTTGATCACATCACGCCACTCACGTCGTGCCGCCTCGATCACGTCACGCCGCTCGTTGCTCCTGCACTCTCGGTGACTTCTCGGCGTCTCGCAAACGAAAACAGCAAGTTGGCAAATCGCGACTCGCCAGTAACCACGCTCGTGTCAATCGTCCGCCGGTCGACTTCTCTGCTCGCTACTGCTATTTATTTCTCATTGTAGTTTTAAAATGTTATATATAGATAATTTTGTCACATCGAATATTAAATGGTATGTGTTTATCAGACTATATAAATATATAAATTAGTTTATGTATATATGTAGGGTCTCCATATAAGTTTTATGCCCTAGAGCCCCAAAACCCAGGACCGGCCCTGTTTATGTCTCGGCATCATCCTAGAGTGGTAATTACCAAGCGAGCATCGATCCTAAGGTCTGATTTTAGATATTTGTGGACGGCGGTCAAGCATAGCGTGTTGTGCTGGATGGCTTCGCGACACTAGGGCGCGTCGGCCAACGGAGTTCGACGGTTTGCGGAAGACGGTTGTAGTGCGGCATAGCAGCATCACGACGCGATTAGAGGCATTGCGAGAATAGCACATACTAGTTCCGATTATCCCCTTCCGCGCTCTCGTGCTGCGACGAAAGATAAGTCACTAATGAAGTTGGAAGCTACTCCCTCCGTCCAAAAAAAAACTCAATTATGTGGTTTTCGTGTCCAACGTTTGACCGTTCGTCTTATTTGAAAAAATATGAAAAAATCTAAAAAGATAAGTCATGCAATAAAGTATTATTATGTTTTATCATCTAACAATAATAAAAATACTAATCATAAAAAAATTTCATATAAGACGGACGGTCAAACGTTGGACAGAAAACCGAAGAATTCGGTCTTTTTGGGACAGAGGGAGTAAGTCACTAATGTAGGAGGTTTAGAGTTTAAAAACTGTGCATGGCGTGGCCATCCAGTTGCATGCGCCGTGACAAAATCGGTCTCATCACATGTAGAGTACAGCCTCCCGCGCGCCGTACCTGGACACGCGCCGTCGCGTCGACCGCGGCCCCGGCTTGCCCTGGTGGACACGGGACGCCCGCCCGCGCCGCCGCGTACGTGGGTCGGGGGGTGAGAATTGTATTCGCCCACAGAGTGCGATCTGCCGATCGATCTCCTGTCACCGCGCGGCCCGGAGTGCGCACGGGAAAGATAGCCTGCGGGCTGCAGGTTCGTGTGTACGCCCGCACCGCGCGCGCGCGCGGGAGCCTTCGCGCGTCGCGTCGCGTCGGTCGCTGCGGGGGCACGGGGGGTTAGGCGCGCGTACGCCCATACCAGATATAGCATCTCGTCTTGTCCCGCCCGTGGATGGGCAATCCTATTGCCGGTTGATTTTTTTACTCCTCTTTTTTTTCCGCTCTTGGTTAATTTGCTGCAATTTCGGAGGCGATTCTGGGAGCTCGATCGATCGATCGGATCGACGTGCACGTGCATGCATGCGTTGGTATAAGCTTATATGGCTTGAATTTGAATGCACTGTCACGTCGTATCGTATCGTATCCCGGGAGGGGAGGGCAGGGCAGGCAGAGGCAGGCAATGCTATGCATCAAACTACGCCAGAAACAAGCTCGAGCAAATGAAGCAATGCAAGTGGGTGTAGTCTGGAGTCTGGACTGCGACAAGAGCCAGATCGAACTTTTCGGTGATCACGACCAACGCCAGAACTTGCGGCCTCTACAATGATTTCGACCCCGTTTAGTCGTCGTCGGTAGAGATTTCTTTCCGGACCTCCTGCCCTAATTTCTCCCACTGATCGATCAGATCTCGTATATATACTCCCAATG
Source organism: Oryza longistaminata (assembly GCA_009805545.1). Lineage (NCBI taxonomy): Eukaryota > Viridiplantae > Streptophyta > Magnoliopsida > Poales > Poaceae > Oryza > Oryza longistaminata. The sequence continues at coordinate 32,003,090 of CM020179.1, read as the reverse complement.
ATCAATGATCTTAGTGGTGCAACTTGTGGATTGCTAGTCAAATGCACCCAGCATGCATGGGAGCGTAAAAGGTGCATGGTTACTTACTAGGTAGCAGTGGCAGCGAGTCACATGGGAATAATACCGTTTCCTTGGATTAGGGACGTCATTATTAGTATTCACGATGGAGCAGGCAGTCCCCCACCTGAAGATTCACTTTGTCCACCAAAAGGCACGAATCAGGGGGGCCGCTCTCCAAACCGTACAGGACTCCAAACAGTCCAGGCCATGCATGCACCTCATTTTTCCAGTAGAAACATAGGAGTAATTCACAATCCCCCCCAACCCCCAATCTCTTACTGAAAAAAAAAATCTATAGTTGGATAGTGTTTTAGAAATGGAGCAGAAAACTAGAATCGGCATAAATTCTACCGAGAGAAAAAAGACGAATATTAAGAAATGACCCTGTATCAAATAATTAGAAAGGGTGAGAGGCTTCGAATCTAGGTCGTCTAGCCCACCGCCTTGTGGCCGGAAGACCCCTGGGAACCGAGGGAACAACATCCGTAATTATTTCGTTGGATTTTTTTTGTTACATAACGTGAGTATGAGTTTGATTTAGTTTCTACTATATCTCAATTGTTCGATGAACACAAAACGGCTCAATTTGGATGAATTTTAAGATCAATGACCTTTCCGTCCAGCCTTATTAACAAAGCGAGCAGCCGAGCACGCATGCATGCGCTGGGGTTATATATACCGCTTAACCCAGATTAGTAGCATATAGGCAATGTTTGGAAAATGGGTTTGGGATATAATTTCCCACCCTCTAAATGTAAGTTTTAATCTTAGCCATTCATTTATCTCACTCCATTTTATCCTATCCCTTCGTTCATTTTCATTTCCCAATCCCACCTCTCCTAATCCATTTTACAAACACACCATTGAGTACTGATCACTGAGCAGTGACCAGTGACCACAGAAGAGAAGATGGCAGTGGCGCACAGAGCGTACGTATCGCTTTCTAACACATTTCTCCGACAGAAAAACACTGGTAACTGAAAGACGAGCACTGTTCACTGTTCAGTACTATTCACCTCACCAATTAGAAACCTTACGAAATCAATCATGCATGCATTCGCACCGTTCAGCTCGATCGTCCGTGATACAACTCTAGAGATGTGCCGTGCAGACAATGACCGGCGGCTGGCGCCGACGCGTACCATGGTTAATTTATTGTCAAAAACTGCCGCGAAAAATGGCTCAGAACCAATAGGCGTGATAGAAGGAGAGAATCTCAGGTGCTTATTACTCTCTCCGTCTCAAAATAAGCGCAGACATAAATTTCCGTGTCCAACTTTAATCGTTCATCTTATTTATTTTTAAAAAAAATAAAAAACATAAGTCATGTATAAAATATTATCTGTGTTTCATAATCTAATAACAATAAAAATAGTAATTATAAAAAAAATCAAATAAGACGGACGATCAAAACTAAACACGGAAAACACATGGCTGCACTTATCATGGGACGGAGGGAGTAGTGCTGTGCTAAATTTAAAAGGTGCATAAAAAATAATGAAAAATATTAAAAGGTTTTTTTCACATTATTTGACTTTTTTTTTACACTTTTTAAGCCTAGCAAACTATAGCACAACACTATTTGGTAGCTTCTAAGATTCTCTCGTACTAGAAGTGACTAGTACTACATGGAATATAGGTTAGAGAGACGTCTATGCTACGCATGGTGTGGTGTGAGCAGGGTTTTACCTTAGCGTAGGAGGAGGAGGAGTTTATCGCACCTTGGCGTAAGTCCGATAACCGTCCAGTTATATCGACGAACAGTAAAAACCCAAAAGAATAATATAAACATTTATATTTTTGATAAATTCCTTTTGAATTAGGTGGGTTTATCATGATAAAACCGGTTACCGCATTAAGGGAAACCCTTGGGTGCGAGAGGGCGAGGCTGGCACCACCTCGTCTTGTCTGCCTTTGGGGAGCTGCCATGAACCAATGCGAGCAAGGCGCTGTGTGTACCTGCTCCTGCTGCAGCTGCAGCTAGCGCGCGATTCGATCGATCCCCGGCCGGATCGGATGCCCTCCGGTTTTGTCCCCAGGGGAACAATGCCAGAGAATCTCTGCCGTTCGTGCCAGGTGTAAGTGGCAGCTAGCTGGGATCTCATCTCATCTCCTCTCCCGCTCTAGCTAGCTTTCGCGAATCCGATTGGACTTGTCAATGGAGGAGGCATCTAGCAAAGACTTTTCTCTTGCCCCCCGATTTCAATTCGATTCATTTCATCTCGTGCTAGCTAGCAGGTGTTGGCGTACGTTGGTTTCAGATGAGAGATCGATGCAGCTTGCTAGCTAGCGTTTCTTTTCCCTCGTGGGGTGTATGCATGACATATCAGCATCTCCCATCGATCCCATTCAGTCAGCTACATATCTTGGCGCCAGCCGGGGCCTCCGAGAGTGAAGGTGCGGGTGCATCTCTCTTCTATATATCTCTCTGTAACACATGGATTTTGTTTACACCTAAGTTTAACACCTATAAACGAAATATAAGAAAATTATCAAAGTTTAGAAAGTGTTGGGTTTCCTTCACAGAGCTGCGATTGTATTCGTTGACTTATCACAAAAAAGTTACCAACAAGTTTATACACGGTCCCGAGCGAGCGATAGCTAGCTAGTAGCTATACTGGTTGAGGTCCTAGCTTGCTGCATGAGGTGCAGGACCGATATATGCCAGAGACAACGAAGGGTGACCAACGTCTACTACAACATTCTACAGGACACATGTTAATCGTGAGGAAGGATGTGTGCGTGTATGTGTTGTCAGAATAAAGCAGTGCTAGCTATATACTACTAGCACATATGCAGTTGTCCAAAATTCGTTGGAAAAAGAATATAAACAGTACAGCCCTATGATCTGGAGAGCTAGCTAGCTAGCCAGCCAGCTCTCTGGAACATCATCCTTAGCCGGACCACAACAAAAAATTTCCCAAGCCGGACCACAACAAAAAATTTCTCAAGTGATGGAGCTGATTGGGCAGGATCGCATGAAACCCGTGTAACACGTACACACAGCGCAGCAGTACTGCAACATAACTTGCAGCAAAAAGCAGAGATCGATCCTGGTAGGGTACAAGCAGTTGTTTGCAATTTTTTTCGAACGCGCAAAATAATTACACGTCAATATATTAGAATAAAAAAAACCTTTTTTCCTATGCCAAAGAAAAAGAAGAAAAGAAACAAAAACTGCAGCTAGACAAAAAGGAAAGAGAAACTACTGAGGATAAAAGGGTTGAGGCCCAGTTGTTTGGTTGACGCAGCCCGCCAGAAACTGGAATGGCCCTGGCAGGCCGCGCCGGCCTCTGTCCAAACGCACGGTCTCGTGTGCATCTCTCGCGCGATTCGCCGGCCCGCGCGTATAGCAACCTCCCACCCACCAACCAGGCCACCGTTTTGTTGGGCCCCTCCCGGCTCCCGTGTCGTGCCGGGCGCGGACGGCAGCAACACGGCACATTACCATCACTTCCCCGCGTGTTGCCCCACGCCGACCGGCGACCGCTGTGTGTGGCGGTGTCCCTCTCCCTACCCGCTCACGTCTGTCCAGACGTCCAGTCCACTCACCGCCACCTGCTGCCGGCGTCGGTGGCGGATCTTAAACCATAGTGCTGACACGCTGGTGTCGCGATGTATAATGCTGATCTTTTTCCTGGCTGCTACGCAGCTCTTGGTTTCTTTCCTCGTGGCTCTGAGCACGTATCGGAGCTCGTGCCGCTCTCAACTCTGAACACACTTCAACAATACCAAAACTTAATGAAGCTACTAAACTAAACACATCTCAACCATTGTTACCTACTCTTAAAACTATATCAAAATTTGATGTAGATAACAGATCATATGAAGACAATGCTACCAAATTTTAATATGTCGATTCAGACAACAAAGTGAATAAGCATTGTCACTTTGTTGTAAAATCCAATGAAGATTTCACCAACGTAACGATGAAACATGAACTGAGAATGAAACAAATGCAATTATTATAACTGCCGGCTGGGGTATGAAACAGACTTAAAAAGAGCCCAGCTATCGTTTGAACAGAAACAAGACGAGTTAACTGGGAGCACATACACAGGGCGACTAGCAACGAAGCAAATTCAGATCGGTGACAGTTTTTAGCTATAAGGAGAGTGGCAGTGGAGAGAGCCAGAACATTCACAAACTACTACTACAGCCAATAACTTCTACTGTTATCGTGTGATCACTTTGTATCCACAGCAAAACGTTCCAAAATATACACTTGCCAAGAAAATGCCAAATGATATCCAGATAGCTGTTTTGAAGTTGAGTCAACGCAACATCAGGGGCATACTGTAGAATGCTCCCAGAACTTACGCAGAAAGTTGCTACTCCTACACGATTCAAGGCGATCAACAACGACAGGGAAAGATTGCAACACCTTTTGTCGATACACTTTTTTTAAGAAAGAAAAATAAAACAGGAGGTCAGAGTTACATGCCTACAATGTCAATAAAACAATAGGTAAACAGAGTAACAACCCACGGCACCAATGTCAACATTGCTTTACACTAGGAACTTCTAGTCTTCAATTTCCATATACTACCAGGCTACGAACTACAATGAATCGCTGCCAAGTGCCAAACCAGTCTTCCCATGGTCAGCAAGGCCATCTAATGAACTTCACACTGATAATCTGCCAAAAAAATGGGAAACATTAGGCAATCAGTCGCGCTAGTAATAGTAATGACCAAATTAGTGTCTTCATCACGTGCAACAACAAGAACATGATTCATTTCAATAGATTAAGCATCTTCAGCAGTTTCAACAGACAAGTCAAAGAGACCCCTAGAGTCTGGAAGCCTATTTTATCTTTACCTGCAAGATTCAATTTATGGTATCACTCTTGCTTTTATCACTATTTCTGTAGAATCTGGTTTAAATTTTATCCAGAATCTTCAAGTTGTAGTGACACTTTACAGAAATAGTAGAGAGTTCAACCAATGATCAACAAAGCTCCTCACGGAATCCTAAGATTGCTGAGAAATATGGATGCTCCGGAAATAATACGAAAAGAACAGACAAAAACATATATAAAAGAACCTGTCCATTCCGACATATCTAACAGAAAACACACAACACATACTAACAAAGGTCTCGGCACCAATTTAACAGATATAGACTAGCAAGTCGAACATATCCAACGTGGCTTGTATTTATTATTACAGCCTGCTAAGGGTATGAATTATGAAATATTTCCATCATGAACAGGCCAGGTCGTTGGTAAAAGTCCCGAGCGTTCACATGATTATTTTGTCTGTTGGAAAAAATAACTTGCAATCTACAAACCAACACACCAATCTCTACACAGCTGTCAAATCAAACTTTTGCATATTGTGTTGTAACAGGAAAATAGATCTTAGCATGCAATAAATCATATACAACACACATAAAAATGTAACAGGCTTAGCACATAATTGAGCTCAAATGTTTATTGCCAAGTTGTGCATATTGAAAAATGCACCATTCCCAAGCCACTAACATACTAACATAAATGCATATATGTTCATGAGTTATTAAGCCCAATCAAGCTGCCCTTGACCTTTGCTTCAACCTTAGCGAACATAGGCAATCTTGTTCAAGTTTGTTTACTCAAACTAAGGATGATAGATAATATATTATCAGGACATTCGTATTTACAAAGATAGATGAAAATGCCCAAAGACCAAATTTGTATCATGCTATCATTCACGATTGGATTAATAATATAAAATCTAACAATTAGAGCTGCTCACTATCAGGAAATGCAACGTTAGGGCTTATTCGGATTACAGGGTAGGAAAAAATGCAGGATAGGAAAATCGTAGGAATATGAAAGGAAATCACGTAGAAAACAGAGGATTGAAAAACACAGGAATGTAGAAGCTAAGAGCATTCGGTTTACAGGATAGGGAGAGAACAAGAGCTTGGAGTGGATGGAATTTTCCTCCGTTTTTCCTATGGAATCGGCAGCAAAGGATTTTTCCCTACAGTTTTCCCACAACCACTTTTTACCATCCGAATGACAGGATAGGAAAAATATCCAAGTGAACAGTATTCCCATGAAATTCCCGTAAAAAGCCTGCAATCCGAATGAGCCCTTAGAAGTTTGTGTAATTTCGCAGGGGCTTCTCTGCACATTTGCGCTCGCCGTCGCCGTCTCCCTCTGCGGCCGTGTTCCCACCTCGACCCCTTCCGCCGTTCCGCGGCTAGCCGGAGGATGACCGGCGACCACCCAGGCTTTCGCCGAGGCTGCAGAAGCAGGCGAAAACCGCCGCCGCCGTCACCGGCCGGCCACCTCCACGCCCAAATATCGCCGGCGCGCGCGCGCTGTTCGCTGACAGGGCCGTGCGCGCCATGCGCGACGCAGGGTAGTGTAGAGACTACACAGGCGCAGGCGCCATCGGCGGCGCGGGTGCACTCGCCGGAAACCCTCCCTCCTCAACCCGCGGCCTTCGCCATTACGCGCCCCGTTCAGCGGAGGTTCATCTCAACCGCTTCTTCGAGCCTCCAATCGATTACTCACTGTTTGCTGTTATGCTTTGCTTGCTAGTAATTGATTAATTGATGTTCCAGCATATGATAGGATTCATAGGGAAGCAGAGTTCATTTCAGTAGAGGATGGAGGATGGAAGGTAGAAGAACCAGCAAAAACAGTAACAATCAACCTAACATTGCGTATAACATATAGTCTGAACAAACTAGAGCTGAGAATCATGCCTACCTCTATGTCAATTTAGAAAGGAAAACTCCAAAACAGCATTACCTACAGGAAAGTTTAGAAAATGAGAGCATACACATTCAGGATATACTCCATTGTTTATTACTCTCATTTTGGTTAAATTGAAATTTTCAGTTGTATGCTTACTTATACCAATACAGGGTTTGGTTTCTCAACTGATTTATGGTTCAGCCTGCTGTGATTTGCTTTTATGGCATTGCATCATGAAAGAAGTCTAGATGATGATATCATCAACTGCTGTAAATCTACCAAAGTTTATTTTTAACTTCTTAATTCAAAGGTTCAGACAGCTGCAATTTGTGCTGAAGAAACCATCAACTAGCTGTTAGGCAATTCTACATACTTTTGGTACGTCTTAATTATTAAATCTGCTAATGAAAACAACCGTGGAGCTCCGACCGGAAGCAATGGAAAAAATACTCAGCTAGCGCGCGATTCGATCGATCCCCGGCCGGATCGGATGCCCTCCGGTTTTGTCCCCAGGGGAACAATGCCAGAGAATCTCTGCCGTTCGTGCCAGGTGTAAGTGGCAGCTAGCTGGGATCTCATCTCATCTCCTCTCCCGCTCTAGCTAGCTTTCGCGAATCCGATTGGACTTGTCAATGGAGGAGGCATCTAGCAAAGACTTTTCTCTTGCCCCCCGATTTCAATTCGATTCATTTCATCTCGTGCTAGCTAGCAGGTGTTGGCGTACGTTGGTTTCAGATGAGAGATCGATGCAGCTTGCTAGCTAGCGTTTCTTTTCCCTCGTGGGGTGTATGCATGACATATCAGCATCTCCCATCGATCCCATTCAGTCAGCTACATATCTTGGCGCCAGCCGGGGCCTCCGAGAGTGAAGGTGCGGGTGCATCTCTCTTCTATATATCTCTCTGTAACACATGGATTTTGTTTACACCTAAGTTTAACACCTATGAACGAAATATAAGAAAATTATCAAAGTTTAGAAAGTGTTGGGTTTCCTTCACAGAGCTGCGATTGTATTCGTTGACTTATCACAAAAAAGTTACCAACAAGTTTATACACGGTCCCGAGCGAGCGATAGCTAGCTAGTAGCTATACTGGTTGAGGTCCTAGCTTGCTGCATGAGGTGCAGGACCGATATATGCCAGAGACAACGAAGGGTGACCAACGTCTACTACAACATTCTACAGGACACATGTTAATCGTGAGGAAGGATGTGTGCGTGTATGTGTTGTCAGAATAAAGCAGTGCTAGCTATATACTACTAGCACATATGCAGTTGTCCAAAATTCGTTGGAAAAAGAATATAAACAGTACAGCCCTATGATCTGGAGAGCTAGCTAGCTAGCCAGCCAGCTCTCTGGAACATCATCCTTAGCCGGACCACAACAAAAAATTTCCCAAGCCGGACCACAACAAAAAATTTCCCAAGCCGGACCACAACAAAAAATTTCTCAAGTGATGGAGCTGATTGGGCAGGATCGCATGAAACCCGTGTAACACGTACACACAGCGCAGCAGTACTGCAACATAACTTGCAGCAAAAAGCAGAGATCGATCCTGGTAGGGTACAAGCAGTTGTTTGCAATTTTTTTCGAACGCGCAAAATAATTACACGTCAATATATTAGAATAAAAAAAACCTTTTTTCCTATGCCAAAGAAAAAGAAGAAAAGAAACAAAAACTGCAGCTAGACAAAAAGGAAAGAGAAACTACTGAGGATAAAAGGGTTGAGGCCCAGTTGTTTGGTTGACGCAGCCCGCCAGAAACTGGAATGGCCCTGGCAGGCCGCGCCGGCCTCTGTCCAAACGCACGGTCTCGTGTGCATCTCTCGCGCGATTCGCCGGCCCGCGCGTATAGCAACCTCCCACCCACCAACCAGGCCACCGTTTTGTTGGGCCCCTCCCGGCTCCCGTGTCGTGCCGGGCGCGGACGGCAGCAACACGGCACATTACCATCACTTCCCCGCGTGTTGCCCCACGCCGACCGGCGACCGCTGTGTGTGGCGGTGTCCCTCTCCCTACCCGCTCACGTCTGTCCAGACGTCCAGTCCACTCACCGCCACCTGCTGCCGGCGTCGGTGGCGGATCTTAAACCATAGTGCTGACACGCTGGTGTCGCGATGTATAATGCTGATCTTTTTCCTGGCTGCTACGCAGCTCTTGGTTTCTTTCCTCGTGGCTCTGAGCACGTATCGGAGCTCGTGCCGCTCTCAACTCTGAACACACTTCAACAATACCAAAACTTAATGAAGCTACTAAACTAAACACATCTCAACCATTGTTACCTACTCTTAAAACTATATCAAAATTTGATGTAGATAACAGATCATATGAAGACAATGCTACCAAATTTTAATATGTCGATTCAGACAACAAAGTGAATAAGCATTGTCACTTTGTTGTAAAATCCAATGAAGATTTCACCAACGTAACGATGAAACATGAACTCAGTAACCGTTCGGGCAGTGGGCCGCGCGAAACCCAGCACTCAGCACTCAGATCATCTGTCTTTTACAGTGGTCTTAGCACTGAGTACAATCAAGGGAGCTCCTGCCAATGCATATGCAGGTTTTACGGTACGGCATCCATGTGTGCAAATCATCATCAGCATCCTAGTATTGCAGCTCTGTGAAATTTCTGGCGTGCAATGGTCAGATCGCTCTCCCAAGTCAGTGAAGGTCACAGTGAACCTTTTCCGGTTCATAATTGCCCGGCTAGCCGCCGGGAGTCCGGTCTAAGTCGCCGGGTCTGACTGTGACCAAGATGTTCGACCTCGACATCTGACTGCAGGACAATCAATATATCTTTGGACCAACCCAATTAATGAATTGAACTTGATAACATATCCAAGCTAGGATTAGGAGTATATAAGACAGCATCAATGTAAGACTTCTCACAAGTCACAACCCTGCCTGAACTGAATCTGGTGTAGTGAAGATAGGAGTGGCTAAACTGCATCCCGGAAATGCTTGGGAGGAAGAAAGGATCGTCGTCCAGGTTGAGTGATCCCATCAACACGACTGTCACTACTGATAACGGCCAGGAAATGGCTGCTTCGCATTTCATCTCGCAGCAGGCTTCACAGCTCGGTAGGTTCAAACCCCCGCTTCAAACTTTCAATGGACGTTTACATTGTTCCCGGCGTAAGTTGAGCGATAAGAGAGACTCATAGTTCTTCTCTCTTCTTTGTCAGATGAGGCTGCGAGGAAGAGACTGCAAAGAATGAACGAGAGGCTGAAGTTGCTGGAGATGCAGATGGAAACACTGGAGGCTGGCGTCGCGAAGGCGAGCAATGACTCCTACGAGTAGAGATGTTTAGCAATCTTTGTTATAGACACTAGGTTTGGTGACATGCAAGCAAAATTAGATGATAGCTTGAGTAGTTTTACCTGAACTTGCAGCAAATCACCGTCACCTCGTTGTAGAATTCCGGATCTGTTTCAGGTTTCAGCGCTTCAGTTTTGTTCTTTCACTACGAGCCAATAAGCTTTAGTGCAGATGTCATTCAAGTTCTCTGCCAGAAGGAATTTACAGAATTTGAACCATAACAGCCACCATGATGATATATAACTCTGGTTATTGTTCACTTTATTGTTCACTTTACAACAGTATAAAAAATGATGGACTTTCTCGGACAACAATAGATGGACAAGGGCATATTTACATTAGTCCCTCTTTGATTGATTTCAAAGCACAGGCTGAGCCTGATTTTTTTTCGCCTCGGAGCTAAATCCACGACTAATGGTACGTTTCTAGTAAATAAATACAGATGCAGTACCATGATGCAAACCAAAATAAAAGATGGCCATGGTAGCAGCCCAGTAGAAGAGCTTCAGCAGAATTGACCAATGAAGTATGCAACCACGCTGTGACATGATTGTTTACTCACAAGCTAGTTTAGTACCGAAGCTGCTAAGGCAGATGGCGAAAGCCTGAAACGCCGAGAGAGGTTGGCGGTAATCCATAGTGAAGATATCGCTGTCAACTTTCCCAAACTGCAGGATAACTGTTTCCTCGTCTCCAACGCTATCTGGATGGCTGGGGTCAGCCATGGCCACAAGCTGGAAATTCTTCACGGATGCAATTGTCACTCGCCCATGAAAGTTTAAGCACCAGCACTGCAAGTGCTCATGCCAGCGGGGAGCTTTGTTCCTTAGGACAGTGGTTCCCGTGCACCTCAAAGATTTTGTCTTGAGGGAATTCTCCCAGGTTTCTTGAGTTGAAGGGCACTCCATTGTGCAAAACATCCTCCTAGGTCCCCTGGATTTAAGAAGGTTGTATTTGTATGAGATCTGCCCAACATCGAAGTTGCCTGCCGATATTTGGGGGCAGATCCGTCTACTTCCAAAACGGCGGGTACTTCCAAAACGCTGGCTAGATCGAGTGCTTGATGCTTTTGCACCATCATATGGCAGCTGGCTGTCATATATCTTGAAATTTGTCCCCCAAAAATCAGACCTAAAATGGTGCAGCAGAAACACAATCAAGTCAAAGAGGAAATAATAAATGCAGTGTTAGTGCATCAAACTGAACATAAGAAGCACTTCTCCAAACTGTTATCGCCAAGAAATAGAAAGAGAAGACAGTAATATGACAGTGCATGATCAATTTTAAACTTCTTACTGTAAATTCCTAGCAAGTAGCAACTGTTGGTTTGCAAAGTTCCAATCCAGATTCCACAACACCAAATTTTCGGAACAACTACAGGGACGCCATTGACAGCCTTGTGCTGCTTGTTTGTTGGATGGTTTGGAAGGAAAGAAATGCGCGTGTGTTTCAGAATCAGTGGCGCTCGGTAGGTTTCCTGTTTGGTTCAATTAAAGAGGAAGTGGCGATTTGGAAGTAAGCTGGGGTTTTCAGAAATATAGGAGAGTAATCCCTCAGTGTAATCTATTTTATTTTGGGAGGTTGCTCCTGTGACAACTTTCATTACTTCGACAGCTTCTTGTTGAAGTTAAAACTTTGTATATTTGTATATATTCCTCAATCCTAAGTAAATTTGGTTGGCCTATCTTGGCCGGCCCGGCAAAAATAAGGACATGTAAGAGAGATAACATGAAAGACTTCCATATACTATTCCTGAGAAACACTTACACATACATAAGCCTACCATGATGCAAGTACCCGTTTTCAAGTCTTCACCCCAAGAGCTATAAGGTGAAATATAGGTGCTTTTCCACAATCATATACAGAACGTACAATAGTCCCAGCACAGTAATACCAATAAATTTATAGATCTTGTATTAATGTATTGGTACCACCCATTAATCACACTTACTAAATAGTATTTAGAAAAATGTTTATGTGCCTGTTTCTTGGTAGAAAAAGACAACAGAAGAAAACACATGGAGCAAATGAGCAAGAGCAATGGAAGGTAAATGATAACTACAGGATGCGTGAAAGCTACCTCAGTTTCCCCACATATGCATTGCTTCCTTGTGACAGGTCATCAGCATCAAGGGAAATAACATACTCTGTGTGGGGCCCCCTCCTAAACCTTCTAGCAGCCATGAGAAACTTCCCTTTATCCGTGGTACCTGTTGAACATGATTTTTTTTTTTTAACGAGATCATGCATGAAATGAAATAAATAGATAATCAGCAAAGCATGTCTCATGAAAAATCCCATTTATCATGGAAATCAGGAAAGAATATCCTAAATTATCCAATATATGTCTGCTTATCCAGCTTGTGCACATGATGTCGTATTGAATTATAAATATCACAAATGCACTGCAAACAAAACATAGAAACTTGCCAGAAATAGAACTAGCGACATAACATTTGATATAAGAGGAATCAAACAGGCAAGCAGGTACACATGTGACTGCCAATAACTAGTGAGTAGTGACATCAGCAGCAGACAGGAGCCATACGAGCGTATTATGTGTAAGCTCTCAGTCATTGAAGAATGTACAAAGCAATTCAAATACAAGATGATTCAGTGGCAATAAACTTTGTATACAGGCATTAAAAAACCTGACTAAAGCTGATGCAAGGACAAGGGGAAAACTATTCGAACCACATGTGAACCTAAAAAACCAGATTGAGTCACAATACATGATGTTTCAAATTGAAGTTCAGCAGTAAGTGAAAAATGATAATGCTTCAGGTCATTAAGGAAGCACTTGCATGTTTGGATTATGTCTTAGAAACATACCATTCAACAAGCCTAGGTAAAGATAGAACATAGATTTCTTCTTGTTTCGCTTGACGAAGCACTGGATTGGGAAGTCCTTAGGGCCTGGCTGTTCAAACAACATGGAATGGAGGAAAATGGTGTCAGCACTGGCTATATAACTGACCAAAAGAACAAATACAGATACCTCAAATCCACTCTTCAAGTTGTGGAATATGTGCTAATGAGCTAAATATGTGCTACGCTACTCAACCTTAAAAAAAAAAAGACTAGATAATCCCTCAGCGTGCCACATAACGAAGATTATAGGCACAAACCTGTAACTATTGTCCTAATAGGCACTAAATCTGGTCAGAACTGAACTTTCTGCTGTTCTGCATAATCATTAGTCACCTAATATTAGTGCATAATCATTAGTCACCTGATATTAGTGACCACATTAGAACTTAAAAACAGAGATATAAAGCATACATTTCCCATTTGCAAGTTTCTTCGATACTCCTACATACTAGCAAATTTAAAGCTTAAAACTAAGATTCTATTTCTCCTAGGCGATTCCCAAATCCTATTCGAACCCCAGACCACCACCAAATGCCGGATCGGTGGAGTACTAGTGTACACATAGTCCATATCGAATCCAATCTCATACCAGATGAACAACGAATGAGCCCTAGCGTCAAATACTAAGCTAATCATTAATCAACGCCTAGCAAGGGGCCGGCAGAACATCATCTCCCATCGGGCTCCTCCTCTCCTCACCTGCTTGAGCGAGGACGGGAAGGTGATTCTGCCGGACTCGGGGAGCGGCCGCACGACGGCCGCCGCGGCCTCGCGCCACCGGCGGCAGACACACGCGCACGACACGAGGTCCTTCCGCGCGGGCCACCGC
>CM020179.1:31957100-31988537 GCA_009805545.1 Oryza longistaminata | reverse complement strand
TTGATGAATATATTTATTTGAATTTTCTAAACAACTTATATATAAAAGTTTTCTTAAAATACACCGTTTGAAAAACGTGACAACGAAAAACAAGGAGTAACTAAGCTACAATAGCGGAAAAGAACATAGCCTTAAATGTATGGATTTCATTTGAATTTTATTAGCTAGATTCTCTACTACCTTCGTTATAGAATATAAGAACCCATATAGAATATGACAATTTCTATTACTATAAATCTGGGTATGAAACATGGTTTGAGCTCTTTTCAAGATCCATTGTGCTAGGAGGCTTTTCAAGATCCATTGTGCTAGGAGGCTGGATGGCAACACGATGGAATTGTGCAGTGAAAGAGAGAGGGGTCAACCTCATACTCCACTTACATCTTTGCTCCGTGCAGCTGGCCCCTGACACCATTCGATTCGCCCACCTTATTTTCCTTGGGCTCCTCCGTTTGATTCCGCTTACGGAAGAATCAGATTTGCCTCTGAATACATTTGTGATGTTGCTGGAACGTGTCCCTGTGTCATTTGTCCAATGTTCCCAACCTCTATCTCTCGTTTTCCGCACGCACGCTTTTCAAACTACTAAACGGTGTGTCTTTTAAAAAAGTTTCTATACAAAAATTATTTAAAAAAATCAAATTAATCCATTTTCTAAAAAAAACACTAATACTAAATTAATCACGTCCTAATTAACCGTCCTGTTTTCCGCGATAACTGTTGCGGTTGGGATCCTGGGCTAGCGAACACACCCAGCACAGTATCTTGTGCTAGTGCCACGGTTTCAGAAAAAAAATGTTGGATATTGCGCTGCTGTTGATCACCTACACATGGCTTGTGTACATCAACGGGAGAGTCTGGCTGTGTTTAGATACAAAGTTTGGATTCAAACTTCAGTCCTTTTTCATCACATCAACATGTCATACACACACAACTTTTCAGTCACATCATCTCCAATTTCAATCAAAATCCAAACTTTGCGCTGAACTAAACACAGCCACAGAGTGATGACCAACCAGTTGCTACCACTAGTTCTTAGCAAATCTTCGGTGATCGGTGCACGGTAATAGCATTGATTAGGCTATGATAGTGGCCTATTTGATTATGGTACTAACTTCTTCGATCTTCTGATTCCAATTCAGACTTCTGAAAGTCCAAACAGTTGGTCCATGGGGTAGGTTAGGTTAGGGCTATGTTTGGTTCCATGGGCTAATGTTTAGCCCTCACCTTTTAGCCTCAAATTAGCCCTCAAGGATCCAAACAGGTGGGCTAATTTTGGGTTAATATAAATTAGCCTCCCTCAAAACATTAGCCCCTCCAAGGGGTGCTAATTGGGCTAATTTTGTGTGGGAACCATCAAAAAGCAGCTCTCTCTCTCCTTCTCTCCCCTCTCTTTCTACTCTCTCTCCACCTTTTAGCCTTGAATTAATCCATGGATCCAAACATGCCACCCTAGGCTAATGTTTAGACTACCAATTCATAACTAAATATTAGCTCTCAAAATTAGCCCTGGGCTAATCTTTCAAACAGGGCCTAGGCTCCCCATCAGCTAAATTATCAGGAAAAAACCCTGTAGTAGTGGTACAACTTATTACTGTAGAAGTCAACAGTCTGCATGCATCTGCTTAATTTGATTTGTCCCTGTCAATTGCTGCGTAATTTCGATTGCCTCGTAGCACTAATTTTTTGAATGGAACACGTAGCACTATTTTTTTTTTCAATGGGACATGTAGCACTAATTAATCTTAGCGTCTGTCTCGAGGACAACGAGGAGTATCTATCTAGTGCAGCGGTGCCTGAGTTCTTCGTCCCAGGGAGCTAGCTGCCCAGTCATTTCCTTGTTTTCTTTTGACAAATCCAAGTAGCATTGCAATGGCAACGTACTCCCTCTGTTTTTTAAGATATGATGACTTGCTTTTATCATTAAAAACAATTTGAGCATGATTTATATTTCTACAGATTTTAAAGTTTTGAATAGTGTGAGCGATTGAACGTATATTAGACGTTGCGGATTAACTCCGCTAAAGATCTAGTGCTAGGAGCCGGGGCTTTTAACTTTTTTTTTCACTTTTAAGATATGGTAATTAAAAATTTGCCACTCACAGTCTATAACGTGTGTTCTTATGTGTCCATGGGTCTAGTTGTAAATTCTTAATTATTACTTCCTCCGTTTCATAATGTAAGACCATCTAGCGTTACCCATATTTATATAGATTAGCATCTATATATTAGCATCTGTATGAATAAAGGCAACGCTATGTATAAGAGTAGCAAAAGTTAAATATCTCGTAGTGACCACCTCGGATGCTTCCAATGAGAGTTTTCAAGAAATTCAAAATTTACTAGTAGTAGTATGTGAAATGTACAAGTCCGTTTTAGATGTTTGAAACGGCTAATTAAGCCGCACGTAAAACAATATATAATCAATTAAGTATTAATATATAAAAGTTTGATGAATTTTCTAAACAACTTATATATAAAACCTTTCTTAAAATACACCATTTAACAGTTTAAAAAACGTGAAAAAAAGAGTAATTAAGCTACAATAGCGGAAAAGAACATAGCCTTAAATGTATGGATTTCATTTGAATTTTATTAGCTAGATTCTCTGCTACATTTGTCATAGAATATAAGAACCCATATAGAATATAACAATTCCTATTACTATAAATCTGGGTATGAAACATGGTTTGAGCTCTTTTCAAGATCCATTGTGCTAGGAGGCTGGATGGCAAGTTGGCAACACGATGGAATTGTGCAGTGAAAGAGAGAGGGGTCAACCTCATACTCCACTTACATCTTTGCTCCGTGTAGCTGGCCCCTGACACCATTTGATTCGACCACCTTATTTTTCTTGGGCTCCTCCGTTTGATTCCTCTTCTGGAAGAATCAAATTGGCCTCTGAATACATTTGTGATGTTGCTGGAACGTGTCCGTTGATTCAGTGGAGATTATCTGTAAGGATCTATGTCCCCGTTGATTTAGTGTTACTTTCTACTACTAGTAGCACAGTATCTTGTGCTAGTGCCACTGCTTCAGAAAAAAAATGTTGGATATTGCGCTGCTGTTGATCACCTACTCTCTCTTCCCAAAAAAACGAATCTAATACCGCATGTGACACATTATAGTACAACGAATCAAGACAGAGGTATATCTACTCCCTCCGTTCCATAAAAACCAATCTACGACGGGATGTAACATATCTTAATACAATGTGTCCAGATTCATTGTACTATAATATATCACATCTAGTACTAGATTCATTTTGTTAGAACGGATGGAGTAGATTTGTAATACTATGATATATTATATTTAGTACTAGGTCGGTTTTTTACGGGAGAAAGGGAGTACATGACTTGTGAACATCAACGGGAGAGTCAGAGTGATGACCAACCAGTTGCTACCACTAGTTCTTAGCAAATCTTCGGTGATCGGTGCACGGTAATAGCATTGATTAGGCTATGATAGTGGCCTATTTGATTAGTACTAACTTATTCGATCTTCTGATTCCAATTCAGACTTCTGAAATTCTAAACAGTTGGTCCATGGGGTAGGTTAGGTTAGGCTCCCCATCAGCTAAATTATCAGGAAAAAACCCTGTAGTAGTGGTACAACTTATTAGAAGTCAACAGTCTGCATGCATCTGCTTAATTTGCTTTGTCCTTGTCATTTGCTGCGTAATTTCGATTGCCTCGTAGCACTAATTTTTTGAATGGAACACGTAGCACTATTTTTTTTGAGTGGGACATGTAAGCACTAATTAATCTTAGCGTCTGTCTCGAGGACAACGAGGAGTATCTATCTAGTGCAGCGGTGCCTGAGTTCTTCGTCCCAGGGAGCTAGCTGCCCAGTCATTTCCTTGGTTTTTTTTGACAAATCCAAGTCTCTATCCGACGAAGTAGCATTGCAATGGCAACGTACTCCTTCTGTTTTTTAACATATGATGACTTGCTTTTATCATTAAAAACAAGAGTCTTTTACCGTCCTTGAAGATTGGCGGTACCAAATCCAACAATTTGAGCATGATTTATATTTCTACGTATTTTAAAGTTTTGAATAGCGTGAGCAATTGAACGTATGTCTAGAAGTTAACAAGGTCGTATATTTGAGAGAGCGTTACATGAGCCATACGTAAACATATGATTATGGTATTTAATTATTCGTCTTATTAAAAAATAATCATTATTTATTTTTGTTTTATTACGACTTACTTTACTTTAGACATGACGTATACTTTTATATACTTAAGAAAATTGAATAAGATAAATGATATATAGCGTATGTCTAGAAGATAACGATGTCATATGTTAAAACAAACGGAAGGAGTATTATGCGAGTCATAAAAGGTCCCAATTACATATGATGAGGACAAATTCAGGGGTAGCGTCATTGCCCGTGACCATCAGTGCAGCCGTTGGCAAAAAGAACTGCAACCAGCAATCCAGCATGCAGATTGCAGAGTGGTTGCTTCTTGGCTATGATTACGTGGCCGATTTTTCAAACGTGAGATTAGCGTGTACTAAGTGGAGTTGCCCATGGAGATAACGATGGGTTAGTAGTCTCCGTCTTCGTCCTCTTCCTTCTTGTTTAATAATCCCTGCATTAACTGATCAACACAGCCAAGATGTTTGACAAAGAGAAAAGAATACAAGGGAATGCAGTGAACCAAGAGTTTTACCCACTCCTCCTGTATCCAGTTTAGTCGTTTCAGAAAAATCTCCCCTTTTTTTTTTTCTTTATCTGAAGATTTGCTCCTGGTTCTTCAACTACTACCAAGAATCGAGCTCCTGTTGCTTCCTCTAGCCTCTGTCTAGTCTGAAGCCTGAACCCTTGCATGCTCCAGTTTCTGCACTGTGTGAGCAGAATTATTTCTGAAGTCTGAACAGCAGCCAAGCAAAAGGTATGCGCTTTCAATTGCTTTCGAGGTGATGAAGTATCTTCAGTTCCCTATCTGTTTCTGAAACTGAGGTTGTTCTTTGCCTGATCTTGGCAGAAGGCATCTGACAGTAAGATATGAACACCTGTGTTTCAGGTGAATTTGGCTGATGATTCTGCCCCTGTGTTCTGATTTATTCAAGACACTAGCAACGGAATCATCAGGTGTTGGTCGCGAATATCCCAGTGATGGATTCATCGAGTTCTTTCGTGCTCGTGGTGCTGATTCTCCAAGCTGTCGTGATCGGTTGCTCCTCACTGGACGAGCTACCCGTTCAGCTTAGCAACCGGAGGCTACTTCATGACAGAAATCACGCTGCTCTACTCTACAAAGATCATTTCCCAACAGTTGGAAACATGACGTTTCCAACATCTCATCAACTGCAAAATGATCCAAATTACAAGCCTCTAGATAGTTCATCCCACCCTGCCGAGGCTTCTGCAAAGAAAGGATCAAGCAAAGGATTCAAGAAGTGGCTGTATATGGTTGTGATTCCAGTGGCTGGTTTGATTCTGCTAGCTGGCATGGCATGGATGTTCTTGCCATGCCGCAAGAAATCCGTTGCGACTATTGGCCCTTGGAGGACTGGACTCAGTGGCCAGCTGCAGAAGGCATTTGTGTCAGGTAATACTGCAATATTTGCCATTTTGATTTGTAATATTTTCTTATATTGTTCTGTTACATCCTATTCTTATAACGGTAAGTTCTTGACTGTGTTCAAGTCTGGTTTTCAGATCAAATATTCATGTTTTGTGTTTCTGGTTTTCACTGTGTTCTGATCTGAATGTGCTTCAGGAGTGCCCCAATTACAGCGTCCAGAACTGGAGCGTGCTTGTGAGGACTTCAGTAACATTGTGGCAAGTCATCCATACTACACTGTCTACAAGGGAACCTTATCATCCGGTGTTGAGATCGCCGTTGTATCGACAACGATTAAATCCAGCAAAGATTGGTCAAAGCACTGTGAAGATTGTTTCAGGAAAAAGGTAGTCATAATATGTGTACTAGATCCTCAACTAATCCTTTTGCAGAATTGCATTAGCATGAAAAAAATTACTTTTTTTTTCCCTTGTGAACAAGCAGATAGACTCGCTCTCACGAATAAATCACAAGAATTTCATCAATCTGTTGGGGTTTTGTGAGGAGGAAGAACCTTTCACGAGGGTGATGGTGTTCGAATACGCACCAAATGGGACGCTTTATGAGAATCTCCATGGTAAATACTATGTGAAAGTTATTCTCATTGTTGCAATGAGGAATACCATTTTTTTTCTTCACATTCAAGTGATAACATGCTGGTAAATTATTTGTGCAGATGAGGCCTTTGATCACATCGACTGGAGAAGTAGAATGAGAATAATCATGGGAATAGCTTACTGTATTCAGCACATGCATGAGCTCAACCCTGCCAACGTGCACCCTGATCTGCATTCAAGTGCAGTATTTCTTTCTGAAGATTGTGCTGCAAAGGTACATATGGTCTAACTAAATCCTTGTTATGCCTTATGGTTTATCAAGAATTAGGCATCTTAGCCATATTCAGTTGCTATGGTTTCAGTAGTTCTTTTAATGTCCTTGTGATGTGAAGGAGGTTTAGAGAAAAACCCAGTTTCAGTACCCAACTTTATTCAGTACTCAGTAAAGTACAGTTTGATGCTAAAATCTGTATCCTTTCTTCAGATTGCAGACTTGAGTGTTTGGCAGGAAGTGGTTTCCGACGGCAAAAAGTCGACAGCGAATAATGATCATCATGAACCAATATCTGCTAGACTGGCAGGGAACGTTTACAGTTTTGGCATACTGCTTCTTGAAATCATCTCAGGGAAACCCCCTTACTCTGAAAATGAGGGCTCCCTGGCGAATCTGGTAATCACAGCAGCCTGCAAAGTCAAATGCTTCAACAGTTTAACTTACACAAAAGAAATCCAATTCAACATCAGATTAAAGAAAATAAAACTGTTCTTTATTTTTCTTATCTTACAGGCTTTGGGGTGCATTATCAAAGGTCGGAGTATAACCTCCCTGCTTGATCCAGTACTAGAGTCACACAAAGAAAATGAGCTAGATGTGATCTGTCAGATAATCATGGAATGCATCCAGAGTGACCCAACGAAGAGACCAAGCATGAGAGAGATCACCACTAGGCTGAGAGAGACCATAGCCATTTCACCGGATGCAGCAACGCCCAGATTGTCTCCACTCTGGTGGGCGGAGGTGGAGGTCCTCTCACCAGTGGAGCCAAGGTAGAAACAATGATCAATGTGCTTCTGAAAAACCAACATCCTGCAGGATGACGATCTTGCTGTGCATACTGCTGTTCGTGCAACCTTCAGGGCCCCTTTGATTTGTAGGAAAAGTGTAGAAAATTTGAAGGATTTCAATCCTTCGGAAAAAATTCCTATGAAAGCCTTTGAAACAAAGGATTGAATACTATACTATCTTTCAAAATTCCTATAGAATGGCTAATCGTATAGAGATTTTGGAGGAAAGTTAGCAAGAGGTCCAACCTCTTGAAAAAATTTCTTTGAGTCTATCTTTCTCATCTGATTCATGCGTTTTTCCTGTGGTCCAATCAAACGGTCATTCCTGTGTTTTTCCTGTATTTTTCAATCCTCTGTGTTACACTTGCATTCCTGTCGGAATCCTACGTTTTTCCTATTCCTCCGTTTTTCCATTCATGCGATTCAAAGGGGCCCTTACCTTTCTGTGTCCATGTTTGATACTGCCCTTGTGCAACTCTGCTGCAAATGTCAAAGATGAGTACTTTCTGTGTGTCATACTCCATCCCTTTTCAAATAACTGACGTTAGGCAATAGGCACTAATCATTTTGAAAATTTGGCCACTCGTCTTTTTTACAAAAAAAAAAAAGTTGCAAATACGAGAAGGAATATTGTGCCACACTATCATAATGTATTGCATCCTAAAATAAGCATGATGCTTTAATTCATCATAGATTATTCAGTCTAACTATTTAAGATTAATTAGTGGTTACTAATATCGAAATAGTCATTGTCAACCGTGTCAGTTATTCAAAAAAGGGAGGTAGTAAAACCAGTGATGATCAGGTAAGCTTTGGCATGCGGTTGGTACAACCAAGCAGCCAAATGACGAGCAGCTAACTGACAAAGAAGCAGTAAGCTCCGAAGTCCAAAACCATGCATACTTGTATAAGCAAAAGGGCAAAGTCAGAGCAAAACTCCATGCGTTACCATGAGTCATGAGAGCAAGGTGGCCTGGGTCAGGTCACGCCACGCCGCCCGGCCGCCATATTCGACATATAGAGAACTCCATTATTGACACCAGAAAGCACAATATTAATCTGACCTCGTGAGCAGTAGCAGACAACAGTATCCACATTGTCGCACACTCCGACTTAGCCCCCAAAATGTTCCTATCCTCACAAGTCACACCACCAGAAAAGCCATTTGCGCCATTTTTAATCTGCAGAACACATGATCTGTGTGCGATGTTCTTGAAGCTACGGACTCCATCCCGAACATCTGCAGCCAGCCAGATGGAACCCAGCCAAAAAGGCGTTGTTCAGACCGGGCAAAACTCCCATGTGCATCAATGATTTTTGATCGGTTTCCCGGCTGGTCATCGCTCATGTCAGGCGACAGATATTTCCAGGCCCAAATGATCATCGCCTCGTCAGTTTAATTTTGGGTTTACTGCTGCAAATTAATCGAGCATTGTTAGTAGCAGTATTGAACGTCGCATTATGCTCTTTCCGTTTCTTAAATCAGAAGGCGCGGTGGAGGAGGGAGATCGACTGGCTCTTGTCAGTCTCCGATCACATCGTCGAATTTGTCCCGTCAAAACAAGTCTCCGAGGATGGATCCACCATGGAGGTAAAAAAAAAAAAAGAAAAAAGAAAAAACTTAACGTGCAAAAAGATTGCATGTTAATATATTAGAAGGAAAAATAGTTTTTTGTTACACAACGCAATCTGCCAGACATGCCTATACCGGGGGAAGGGGAAATCGCTACTCCAATTAGCGGGATGGTGGAGGCAGAGCCGCACAATAAAAAAAGAAAAAAAATGACCTCCTTTTATTTCCATTCAGTAGACACACTGTACAACGTATCAGTGAACTTCATTATGGAATTGAATGAGTTAGTGGTGCATTCTAATTCTCAATACTTCTATTTCCGAATTGTTTGACTCATTCTTGTCAAGCAGATCATGATAACCCAGCAGCGTCGGGATTTACAGATGAACATCCCCGCATTGCGCAAGCTTGATGCGATGCTCCTTGTAAGCTTGCTGTGCTGATCTTTGACCCACCAGAAATCAACATCTATATATCTGAAATTCTGAATCAAAACAACCGTCCTTCTGTTGCACATTTCCCTTGTGGAGCAGGAATATCTCGATAATTTCAAAGACAAGCAGGAGTTTTGGTACGTGTCGAAAGACGCGAGTGAATCAGAGAAGGGAAACACGCCGAGGCAGGATGACAGATGGTGGCTCCCAACTGTTAGAGTCCCTCCCGGTGGTCTGTCAGATGCATCAAGAAAGTGGGTTCAACATCAGAAGGATCTGGTCAATCAAGTCCTGAAGGCAGCAATGGCCATCAACGCTAATGTTCTTATGGAAATGGATGTTCCTGAAGCATATATAGAGTCTTTACCCAAGGTGATCAATGATACTACATTGCACAAAGAATCTATTTTGACATTTTGCAACATTTTTTTTCTAGTTACTGACTGTGTTACTTTTTTTTTTTTTTTTGCCTGATAGAATGGCAAGTCCTCCCTTGGAGATTCAATGTACAAGATTATAACCGAAGATCATTTCAATCCTGAAGAACTCTTAGGAACTGTGGACATGTCAGCTGAGTACAACATCATAGATCTTAAGAACCGAATTGAAGCCTCTGTGGTCATTTGGCAGAGGAAAATGGTGCACAAGGAAGGTAAATTGTCATGGGGGCATGGTGTCAAATTTGAGAAGCGGGAGAAATTTGAAGCAAGAGCAGAGAATGTCCTCCTCCTCATCAAGCACAGATTTCCCGGCATTGCTCAGTCAGCTCTTGATATAAACAAAATTCAGTACAACAGGGTATACCATGAGAATCATCTGCTTTTCATGTTGTCTTTTCGGATTTGCTACAGTACGTATGTTTACTCATTGCAAAAATTCTCTGCTATTTTTCCCCCTCAGGATATTGGCTTGGCCATTTTGGAGAGCTACTCCAGGACTCTTGAAAGTTTAGCTTTCACGGTTATGTCTCGAATCGAAGACGTTCTTCATGCTGACTCCCTCGCGCAAGCTTCTAATACTAGAACCCAAGAATCAATGAGAATGGCCAGCTTATCAAGATATGACACTGATAAGGTTGTCATTGATGCTAAGGCCGAGGTAGAGAGACTGGGAAGAATGGAGCCAGTTTCAGCGACACTATTTGACTTTGTCGGTCCTCGAGATCAAAATGTTGTGGCGACGAAGATGGACTCAAAAGATAAAGGATGTAGGGGGGATGCTCATAGTCGAAAGTTGACAAAGGTCTCGCCGATTGCAACTAAGAGGTATTCTTACCTAGAAAAACTTGAGAATTTGAGTGGAACAAGAAGCCCAATATCTAGACACTAGTTTATGTGTAGGGGAAAAGACATGGATGATGCTCGCTGCAGCAGCTCATTCAGAAAAATACATGTATGTAAATAGCTTAGATGTTCATAGCATCATGAGATGCAGATTTGAGCATGTACCAGTGTGAGGTTTGGCAAATTTTAGCCATCTTCACCTCCATTCCCAATGGAAGCTTGGTGCACAAAGCTATGATAATTAGTTGATCTTGACCTCCTGTACATTGTATGAACCAATCAGAATTTACACCGACCCTCAAAAATGCCTTTTTAGTGTTAATTGGAAGGTATAATACCTAAACCAAAGAGGTATACACATCCTCAAAATACACATAACTGTAACAGTGTCTCGTATGATCTCAAATCTTGTAGGTGGACTGTGCAGGGGTTGTAGCTGTTATAGACAATGTAGTATCACTCAATCTGGAGAATCATATGCTCTAGACTAGATAGAACTAGAGGTAATCATGCACGCCATTTTCAGTTATTCGTAGATCTAATGAAATTACTAGTGGTGAATACTGAGGAGACATATTTACTAGTGACATAAACTCAAAACAGAAGTACTGAAATAGTAGTAATATCAAACTACTAAGGCCGGGTAATCATGCACGCCATTTTCATTTTTTTTCACACTACCACATGAATGTCGAGATGCAAAATCGAGGGGAGACAGAAAATTAAAACCGAACACATGGGATCGCAGTACGTCGCATGCAGCATCGAATTGGATCCTTTACAACTTATATAGCCATAGGAGTAGTACAATTATATCAACATCATAAACAGGGGGGAATTAATCCATGGCGATCCGGCCATGGGGGACTAGCAGTACAGTACAGAGGATTTGCATGGATGGATCGGATCAAGAAGAAGGTGAGGCAGAGGCAGAGACGAGGAATTTAATTTAGATCTTGCCGCGTGGGCCGGGCGTCGGCGGCAGCTGCGGGCCCTTCTTGATCGGCAGCAGGTCCGGCGACGCCGACGCGCTGACGTAGGCCACCAGCGATCCGCCGCCGAGCAGCAGGAACTTGAGCAGGAGCCCCCTCTTGGTGAATGGCCCCGCGAACGTCTCGAAGAACTTGCTCTGCATCGATCACCCACACGAATTATTCAGTAAATTAATCATATCATTTTTATTTACTTTTATCTTTACCTTTTTTTATTACTATTAAATTTATGGCTATGTCTTATGACAAAAACCGAAGATGCAATCCATTTTTATTATTTTAAAAGTAAATTAATCATCGAGCTAAGTATGTATATAGCTCCTTCAAGATTAATTTTAGTCCGGTACTAACCTGGAGAGGGTTGTACGGCGACGGCGCGTCGGAGCCGTACAGGTCCCACTGCCCGGTGGTGTTGCCGATGTCCTCGAGGTCGAAGTAGACGCTCTTCTCGCCGTACTTGGCCACCACGGCGGCGCGTGGCCTGTAGTAGCAAGAAATTATGAGCGTGTTAAGAATTGAACACCGAATCTCGGGATTGAAACCATATACACCTCTTGCCACTGCAATATCAAGTGCATCTCCACTGTTACTCGCGTACTCCTCGTATGTACCTGCGGGTGGTGCGGCAGAGCGCCCGGGGCGACGGCCTGACGGCGAGCTTCCTGCCGGAGATGGAGCTGCCGGCGAGGCCCTTCACGGCGACCGGCTGGACGGCGACGAGGGACGCCATTGCTGCGGTGAATTCGCGGGAGGACGCAAAGCTGAGTAGATGGATAGATAGATAGCCGGTGTACTATCTGCGGCGGCGGCTATACGTACGTACGTGCACACAGACTTAATTCGGCGGATGCTGTTAAGGATTTGGAACGCGTGGTCGATCTCGATCGGCCGCCGCCGCGTGGCTCCCCCGCGATGGCCGACGCCCCATTGGGAGCTCGCCGCGTGGCCTCTTCCGGATAGCCTTATCCCTGGTCCTCCTGGATCTGGGGCTCGCTGACATGGCGCGCCTACGTGGCGCAGCACGCCTACTGAAAAGATCGCACAAAACACACACATTGAGAGTCGCATCGAATGCAGATGAATCTTGGCTGTGTTTAGTTGACGCCAAAATTAAAAGTTTGGTTGAAATTAAAACGATGTAACGGAAAAGTTGAAAGTTTACGTGTGTAGGAAAATTTTGATGTGATGGAAAAGTTGAAGGTTTGAATAAAAAGTTTGGAACTAAACTCACCTCTTGTCTTCTTTTTTTTTTACACAAAAAAGAGCGTGAGAGTTCTTTTTGAAAACACGGTAAAACGTATAACATTTCACAGACTCATCTAGATCTATAAAACACACACTTCTACACCCTATCTTCATGAGCATTTCCGAATACTAGACCGCCAAATACTAGGCTGGTATATGTTTGAGATGAAGCTATCAAGCTACCATGGATACCTCACGTCGTTTGCACTAACACTAAACGAATAATTAATCATAAGTACAAGCATCAATGTGAAGTTTAGAACTTAAATTTATGTGGGCTAATTTCATTACAAGTAACTTAACCAGTTAAGCAACACACTTGTAAAAAGCGTAGAAGTTCTGTGTGGAGATGCATGAAAAATTATATTATGGTGTAATTTGGGTTGAGCATCTATCACCGACCATCACTAGTGATGCCAATGATCTGATCAATGCTTGGGGATGTACCCACCGTCATCAATCCAACAGTACTCCCCTGCACGGGAACCAGATCCATCGTAGAGAGACAACATACGGCGATCCAGATCTCGTAGAATTTTTTATTATCGTCCTGGACGCTGTCCCCTACGGCGTCAGTATATTTCAGCGTACTGTACCATACGTCGCATCAAAGATCGTCCTATCTTCTCAACCGAAAATATCAGCAGCCCAAATACTGCTATTCGGGCCTGGCCCAAGAACACCCCTACCTCACAGCCTCTCATCAAAATGGGCCTAATGCCTAGAAGCCCAAGCCCAATCCACTTCACTACATGGGCGTCGCCGCACTTGCGCGACGGGGAGGCGCACCCGCCACCCGCACCATCCACGGCGACTTTAGGCCGAGATCCACCCACTGCTGCGGCCGCGCGGTCGGGCGGCTCAGATCACACCCGGTGGCGAGCTGCTGCGATCACCGACGCGGCGCACACCAGCCACCACCACCACCCGCGGCCGAACGCACTACGCCTCTCTCTCTCTCTCGCCGCCGCGCGCGCGCGCTGCGGCGGGTGGCCACGACCCGACGCGGCGGTGGAAAAAAAGAGAGAAAGGGAAAAAAAGAGGGGGCGGACGGGCGCAGCACGCCCAATCCCTACATCTCGCGCCCGCCGGAGCGCGGCGGGGGCGCGCTGAAGCTTCCTCCCCACTCCTCCCCGCTCCGCCGCTCTGCTCTGCCGCCGCCGCCGCTCCCGACCCTTCGATCGGGGCGGTGGGGGAGGTGGCGAGGCCAGATCCCCCCGCGCGTCGGCCGAGTGGGAGTGGGGCGCGCGGGACGGAGGTGCGGATCTGATTGGTCTACGCGCGAGATCTAGCCGGGTGCTGCTGTTCCTGCTGGTGGTTGCGGGGATCGGAGCGGAGGCGCAGGAGGAGGAGGAGGGATGGCGTGGTGGTCGGGGAAGGTGTCGCTCGGTGGCCTGCAGGATATCGCAGGGGCCGTGAATAAGATCAGCGAGAGCGTGAAGAACATCGAGAAGAACTTCGACAGCGCGCTTGGGCTCGAGGAGAAGCGTGACGATGAGGAAGGTATGGTAGCGTCGCTGGTACACTGGAATTGTCACTCTCGCCCCCTTCTCCTCCGTGTAATTCGGCTGCATTGGGGTACTCGTGCTTGTTTGCAAGTGTTTGATTGAAACTATGATGAGATGAATCAGTGTCGGCAATAACTTTTTTCCCATTTATTTCGTTCTACATCTCGCTATCTGTAGAGATTGGGTAATCTAAAGCACCCGGCAGCTGAATCATGTGTGTTTGACTGGTTTAATGACATATTTCATACTTCTTTTTCAGCTGGTTCTATTTGTAACAGTCTTTGGTCTATGAGTAGAGCGGCCATATGCGGGGCAGTTAAGCTTTTTGTTTCTTTGTTTACATGGTTAACCAAATTGTGTGTATTTTTGTTGTAGGATCAGGATCGCACGCATCTAACTCTGATAGAATAGGGTTCTTTAATCCTGTCATGGCATTCATGGGAAATAATGGCGAGGAGGATTCTGCTGAAGCATCAGAAAAGCAGCAACCTCCAAAAAGTACAACTGCAGAACAGAACCAAAGTGCCTCCACAGAGGCGCCTACATCCAAGGTAGATGCTTCCGAAGAATCGGAATCAACACAATCTCCAAAACCTTCTGAACAAGGAGAGACTCTTATCAGCTCAACTGAGCCACCTGTATCCAAGGCTGAGGTTTCTGAGCAACTAGCAACACCAAAAACTCCAAAATCACTTTCAGCAACAGAAGAAAAGCCTAGTCATTCTACTGAATCACCCACATATAAAGGGGATTCAGAAGCACCACAGTCTCCCACAGATCCATCAACAGCAGAAGAAAACAGTGGATCCACTGAGACGGGTAATACACTTGAGACGGAAAACCAGGATCGTCAAGAGACAAAATATTCTGGTCCTAATGATGAAGCGCCACAAAGTCAGATTGGAGAATCTGACAGAGGCATACCTGATGGTACAAAGCCTTCTTCACCTACTGAATTAGATCAATCAGGTAACACGGGAACAACTGAATACCTTCATACTGGAACGGAAAACATAGATGATAAAAAAGCCATACAATCACAACCACTAGATTCCATTCTAGCCAGTTCAGATGATGTAAATGAAGCTGTGAAGATTGTTAAAGGAGCTGATGATCGAAATGAAATAAGCAGTTCACATGAGAATACTGACACCGTTGACCAAGCTAGTCACGTGGAAGTCATAGAACATGATGAGCATACTAATGCTGCTGAAAATGATGAAGAAGCTAATCGAACAGAAGCACAGGTAGCAACTGTTGTTGAAAGGGAGGAGAATACAATGGTGCAGCTTGAAGACCTTAGCTCAATGTCCATAATTGTGAGCAATGATTCAAACTCGCAAAATGAGTCGGTGCCCACTTCTGCAGATGTGCCTGTTGGACTGGTAGAGGTTGGTTCCAATTCAAATGATTTGAGAAAAGAAGAAAATATCCAGGGCTCTGTTACAACTAGCAATCATCTGGAATCTGTCGGTGCTGTCGCTGAACTTGAGAAATTAAGACGTGAAATGAAGATGATGGAAGCTGCATTGCAAGGTGCTGCAAGACAATCCCAGGTATCATTTCCACGTGGTCTACTAGCAGCCCAGTTATGCTTGTACGGTCGAAACTGTATGTTGAGAAAACTACCACATGATTTTCCACTTGTAACAAAACTTCCTTTAGTTTGTGAATGCTTATTTGTTCTATAAATGAAGATCCATAAATGTTTCTGTGACTTATGGAAATATGCTCTAACCCTGCAGAACGCTAGTTGATGTACAATATCTGATTTGATTTTGATAGTAGCACAATGTTTTTCTAGGAAATGAACTGCTGCTAGACTGAATCTATCTGCTCAATTAATTGCATTCAAGTTTCATTCTTCTATTTTTTTCATTCTTCTATTTTTGGTGCAGCATTTTTACTGAAAAAGAGAAATAAACAGAGACACGTTCATCTAATATTTTCCACATGCTCAGTGAGCATTCCTATTTTTGTCTTATATTCTTGGAATGCATTAAAGCATGGACAGCTATTTAAAACTCTTGTCTTTCATATTTGCCTGATTTATATGAGGAAACAAATATAATTCCATGAGTATATGATGCTCATATGTATTCAGCATACAGTCAGAGGTTTTTACAACTAAGTGCATCTTTTACTTCCATATTCTATCATTTCTGCGCAACATACATACCTGGGCCCTTCACTTGTCTCACAACACTTCTTCCTGCAGTCCAAAGCTGATGAAATTGCAAGACTGATGAATGAGAATGAACAACTGAAATCAACAATTGATGATCTTAAGGTATGCTTGATAGCAGACTCTGTGTTTTTCCTTCTCTAAAAAGGTATTTAAGATGTTATATTTAGCAATTGCTGGAGGTTTTAGTTAATCTGTATGAAACTGAATGACATGAATATTATACAATTATCCTAAGTTACTCAGTAGTGCTATAAGCATGTGATGAACTTGGATTGTTTTGTTTTGACATGGCACAGAGCAAGTCAGCTGAAGCCGAAATGGATGCACTTAAAGATGAATATCACCAGAGAGTAGCAACTCTTGAAAGGAAGGTGAGACACGTTATCACTTATTAAGACAGTAGTCCGATAGACATAATTATGCTAAGACTATACTCTGGTGAAGTTCTTAAATGGCACTGCCTAGTTCCTGCAGTCAAAGTAGTAAATTGTTTATTTTTCAAAGTAGCAGGATGCTATTTTCACCACAAAAAGTTATTACCATATTAATTGATAAACTATTTTACTTGTTGGATGCACCTTACATATTCATGTATTTATCTAAAGTCGGTTTTATTTATTCGATACTTAATTCTAATAGTTTGGATTAAAGCATGATGTATTTATTTTTTAAATACAGGCTAACCACATTCTTTCTTGGTACCTAGTGCATCTAAAATAAGATTATTCTTATCGCTGATATGTTTTATATTTGCATGCTTCAATGTTTATAGGTGTATGCCTTGACCAAAGAACGGGATACATTAAGGAGAGAGCAAAATAAAAAAAGTGATGCAGCTGCTCTTTTGAAAGAAAAGGATGAAATTATCAGTCAGGTCATGGCGGAAGGTATAATGAACCAACATTTTCTTTGTCTCTTCTATTATGATTGCGTATAAATGTTAAATTTGCAATACACAATGTTCGTTCCGTTGTAATGTTGAGACAGTTTCAAGTGTTGATCCACAAATATATTGCACTGTGCTGAATACCCTCTGTTCATAACAATCATCATGATTACATCACACAAGTACATATTAGCAACATTAGAACTATGGACATGGATAATCGTAGTGCTTCACCAGTAAGGTTGACTCTGGTTGCCATTGGTAGGCAAATAGGCATAGACATTTCTCTGTGAAAAGGGCCTGGAATTTATGTAGGTTTGCTAATGTTTCTTCTTACGCCCCTTTTATCCAGCTTTACACTTTAGAGCCCATTTGATTTTTTGCCCCCTTCATTTTTATGTTTAGTAGGTTTTGAGGCATTTATTTGGCATCAACATTTTTTTTACAATGAACAGGTGAAGAGCTATCAAAAAAACAAGCTGCTCAAGAAGCTACTATGCGGAAACTTAGGGCACAGGCATGGACTGGAACTCTTATCATTAAGCACATTTTGTGTAAATTAAATATTTTACCAATTTCACTTTCTTCCATTTTGTTTTCTTTTAGGTTCGTGAACTTGAAGAAGAAAAACAACGGCTGAACTCAAAGATCCAGGTAAAAAGGACACCAACTTTGTGTATCTATGAACATTATACAAATTTTCTTATCTGCTTTAATGATGAAAAGTACTTAACTTTACTTTCTTTGTTAGATATAATGAAAAATATGTCTATGTTTGATTGCAATAATGCAAAATCAAATTTGGGCCTCCTTTAGCTGGTTTGTTCTGTCGTGCTTGTTTGGTGTATACCATAATACTGTGATATTCTACTAGACAGTCACTTGCTTCACCTGTGTAACTGTGTCCAAACTCATGATTTGGTTACAACAGATATGCCCCCCACCCTCGCACCCCCCACCGCCCAAAATCTTGTTAGCTAGATAGCTTTGAGACATTGCTTCCAGAGAATAATGGAGTTACTTCAGCTTCCTAAATGGAGTACCTATATTCCCAGTATCATATCTATTTGCTGTCAGACATTGAGTGTAGTAATGTATTTAGCACTTTTCTGATACAACAGGTTGAGGAGACAAAGGTTGAGAGTATTAAAAGAGATAAGGCTGCAACGGAGAAGTTGCTACAGGAAACAATAGAAAGAAATCAAACTGAACTTGCGGCTCAGAAGGAGTTCTACACCAATGCTCTTAACGCAGCTAAAGAGGCTGAGGCATTAGCCGAAGCAAGAGTCAACACTGAAGCCAAAGTTGAACTTGAGAGTCGTTTAAGAGAAGCTTGTGAAAAAGAAAATATTTTAATTAAGACGATTGAGGAGTTGAGGCATGCTCTCACAAGGCAAGAACAGGAGGTAAGTTATTAAAATATGTAACTGCATTGGTATATCTACCTTTCATCATTCTCAGCAGAAATAGTCGACAATATGTGCTGATCCAATCCATGCCTTAAGGATTTGTCCAGTTAGGAGCCTACTAACTGTAGATACTTTTTGGGATGTTCCAGGCTGCATTCAGGGAAGAAAGGCTGAAAAGGGATTATGATGATCTTCAAAGGCGGTATCAAGTAAGCATGGCCCTTCTAGGTTTGTTTGTATATTGCACTGTAAAACAGTTATCAGCTAATACTTACTATTATTCGTTATTTAATACTTCAGTCCAGTGAACTTCGTTACAATGAACTGGTCACACAAGTTCCTGAATCCACCAGACCACTTCTAAGGCAAATTGAAGCCATGCAGGTACTGGTGCATTTGTTTTCTTTCCCTTGGGCTGCAATTACTTTGCCTTCTTCAATTATTTGGAGTCTGGATAACACTTCTGCAATTTGTGAGTTGGCCTCTTTTTTCTGTTGTGAGCTGGTTAATTAATTGTGTGCTAACATTAACAGGAAACAGCTGCTCGAAGGGCAGAGGCTTGGGCTGGTGTAGAGAGAACCTTAAACTCTCGACTTCAGGTCTGTTTGTGTTCTGAAATTATCTGTTTAACAGTGATCCCATAACAGCAATGAAGAATTCTAGAACAACAAGAAAGGGGCATTTGTTATTATTGTAGAATGCACATGGTTAATGACAACAAAAGATATTTTTTAAATGTACTTGAGAGACCAGTCCTTTCACATTGGTTAAACCTTTTGTAAATATTTTTTATAATTAATATATTCTTACTGTGGGGGCTTCCCCTACAACGCTTTCCCTAAAAAAAACAAAAGATATTGGTAACACTGCAATGATGTGGCAAGCCTACAGACTCCTCTAGTTGTTAGTGTAGTAGGCAAAAATTCAGAAACACTAAAATAAATATCTCAATGACATAATACTTTGTTACTTTGCTCTAATATGCAGGAAGCAGAAGCAAAAGCTGCTGCTGCAGAAGAAAAGGAACGGTCTGTAAATGAACGTTTGTCTCAAAGCTCATCCCGGATAACTGTTCTAGAGACCCAGGTTTGTGCATCAAGTTATTCTGAAACAAATCACTATTAACATTACCATAGGTATATGGCCAAGGTTTAGTTTTAGTCAGAAAGGTAACTTCTTACAAAAATATTTTGTTCTTATGTAGATTACAATTCTTAGAACAGAGCAGACACAGCTGAGTCGATCTCTTGAAAAAGAGAGGCAGAGAGCATCCGAAAGTAGACAGGAGTACCTGGCAATTAAGGAGGAGGCGGCAATGCAAGAAGGACGGGCGAAGCAGCTTGAAGAAGAAATAAAGGAGCTTAGGACTAGGCACAAAAAGGAGCTGCAAGATGCAACAGAACACAGGGAGCTGCTTGAGAAGGTAGCAAATCTGCTATGCTATACTCCCTCCGTTTTTTTAATAGATGACACCGTTGACTTTTTCTCATATGTTTGACCATTCGTCTTATTCAAAAAATTTACGTAATTATAATTTATTTTGTTATGAGTTGTTTTATCACTCATAGTACTTTAAGTGTGATTTATATTTTATACATCTGCATAAAATTTTTGAATAAGATGAATGGTCAAACATGTGAGAAAAAGTCAACGGCGTCATCTATTAAAAAACGGAGGTAGTATTTTTTTTCAGGAAAAGAGCTGGATGTATGTCATTGTTTTGATTGGTTTGGTAACTTTAATGGTATACCAATGTTGTCCTGTTAAGTTCATTAATGTGTGGAGCCTTGGGGAAACTGTTTTTAACCTTTTTAAACCGACCATCAGCTACAGATCTGACATAAACATTGAACTTTGGAATCCCTCTTACAGTAGGTCCTTCTCAGGATTTAACAAAAGGGTTTGTTTATGTGCGGGTACTGATGATGCTTTTGTATTTACTATGTTGTCTACCGCACGAGGAAGTTTTTCGACTCCCTCTGATCCCAAATATAGGTTGCTTTAGACTTGTGCACATGAATTAAGGAAGCAACTCCCTTTCATTTATACTGTATAGGAAAGATGAATAATTTATTTATTACTTGTGAGAAATTTATTTAGCAAGGGCAAACAGCTGCAGAAGTGCGTAGAAGTTTCATAACGACTAACTACATTTGGATTTGGATGGGGTATATGGCATCAATCATCTCTTCTATGAAATGGCGTAGTTGACCATACCAATCAATAATTGTGATCAACCTACTTATTTTCTGGTTTATACATGACCAACTCGGAAGAATTTCTCGCCTTACATATTTTCTTTTACGAATTACGTTTTCAGGACCTTGAAAGAGAAAAGGCTGCCAGGGCAGAGCTTGAGAAAACATCTTCCCATGATGCACCAAAAATTCCGCTTCCAGATCAGACAAGTATGCTGTTTATTCGTTTTTGACTAATTTGTATGAGTTCAATCCAACTTCTTTGTATCTGTTGCCTACTTGCCTTACCTGTCGTTTGTTTCCTCTTTGCATCTCATGAAGGAAATGCTCCTCTCAGAAAGCTCTCTAGTTCTGGCAGTATCAATAGTCTGGAAGAAAGCCATTTCCTTCAAGCATCATTAGATTTGTCAGACAACGCTTCATTAGAGAGGAGAATGTCTGCTGAAAGTAATATGTCGTATTATCTTCGGAGCATGACTCCAAGTGCTTTTGAATCAGCACTTCGTCAGAAAGATGGAGAGCTAGCTTCTTACACATCGCGTTTGGTATGTCCTTTGGAGATTTCCTGAAAGTACTAATTCTCATTTTGGATATTGCTTATTTAAGTACCCTTGCATGTGTTCTTGTTAATTTTCGTCGTATTTGCTATTAGTTGAGCTTGCTGGTGTTAGCACGACATGCACATGCCCATCACTGAACTAATGCTACTCTATATTACAGGCCTCATTAGAATCTATTCGGAATTCTCTGGCAGAGGAGTTGGTGAAAATGACTGAACAGGTAAATCCTGATGAACCAACGGAAGTTTTTTTATTCAACTACCAACATGTGTGCAAACTAAACTGAATTTTTTCAATGCAGTGTGAGAAGTTGCGTACCGAGGCTTCTGCTCTGCCTGGTTTAAGGGCTGAGCTGGAAGCTTTGAAACAAAGACACTTTCAAGCTCTAGAACTAATGGGGGAACGTGATGAAGAGGTACGGCTCCCCTAGAAGGCACCATGACTTTATATTTGATTATTTTCTATGGTATATAAAAGAAACCTTTTTCCATGAATTGGATTTATATGGAGCTCGTATACTGGATTTTTTTATAAATTCCCTAGATGATCGCCAAACCCACAATTCCTGTGCCATGTAGGCTGCGTAGCTACCATCTTTTAAAGACAATTAATAAGCACATACTTATAAACCTTACTCCCTCCGGATCTATATTAATTGACATTTTAGACAAGGTTGAGGTCAAACTTTTATAACTTTGACCATTAATAACTTTAAAAATATTTAGTTTAAAGGAACTAGAGCAACATATATAGATTTGTCTTTCAAAGTACTATAATAAAAGTAAACATACATTTATTTATTATATATATTATAATAGAAAATAATCCGATGCTACAAGGCTGGTATATGCTTAGTGATAAATACGAACATCTCTATAACTAAATTTAGGTAGGCTAGTTTCACTAAAAACCTAATCGGTTAAGTCACACACCCTTGAAAAAGCGTAGAATTTTGTGTGGAGATACATGAAAAAAATATTATATTACGGTGTAATTTGGGTTGAGCATGTATCACCGACCATCAGTAGTGATGCCACTTGCTTAGCCAATGATCTGATCAATGCTTGGGGATGTACTCACCGTCATCAATCCACAGTACTCCCCTGTATCGTAAGAGACACTATACGGCGATCCAATCTCGTAGAATTTTTTATTATCGTCCTGGACGCTGTCCCCTACGGCGTCAGTATATTTCAATGTACTGTACTATACGCGCATCAAAGATCGTCCTGTTTCTCAACCGAAAATAAGCAGCCCCAAATACTGCTATTCGGGCCTGGCCCAAGAACACCCTACCTCCAGCCTCTCATCAAAATGGGCCTAATGCTAGAAGCCCAAGGCCCAATCCACTTCACTACATGGGCCGTCCCGCACTTGCGCGACGGGGAGGCCGCACCCGACCCGCACCCGCAGGCACCATCCACGGCGACTTTAGGCCGAGATCCACCCACTGCTGCGGCCGCGCGGTCGGGCGGCTCAGATCACACCGGTGGCGAGCTGGCTGCGATCAACCGACGCGGCGCACCCACGACCACCACCACCACCACCACCCGCGGCCGAACGCACTACGCCTCTCTCTCTCGCCGCCGCGCGCGGCGCGCTGCGGCGCGGTGCGCCACGACCCGACGCGGCGCGACGGGGCCAGCCCACGCCCAGCCCACGCCTACTCCCCCTACATCTCCGCCCGCCGCGGCGGCGGGGGGCGCGGTGAAGCTTCCTCCCGCTCCGCTCCGCCGCGCTGCTCTGCTCTGCCTCTGCCGCCGGCCGCCGCCGTTCCCGGCCCTTCGATCGGGGCGGGGGGCCAGATCCCCCGCGCGTCGGCCGAGTGGGAGTGGGGCGCGCGGGACGGAGGTGCGGATCTGATTGGTCTACGCGCGAGATCTAGCCGGGTGCTGCTGTTCCTGCTGGTGGTTGCGGGGATCGGAGCGGAGGCGCAGGAGGAGGAGGAGGGATGGCGTGGTGGTCGGGGAAGGTGTCGCCGGGGCCTGCAGGATATCGCAGGGCCGTGAATAAGATCAGCGAGAGCGTGAAGAACATCGAGAAGAACTTCGACAGCGCGCTTGGGCTCGAGGAGAACGCGTGACGATGAGGAAGGTATGGTCGGCTGTACACTGGAAATTGTCACTCTCGCCCCTTCTCCTCCGTGTAATTCGGCTGCATTGGGGCTCGTGCTTGTTTGCAAGTGTTTGATCAAACTATGATGAGATGAATCAGTGTCGGCAATAACTTTTTCCCATTTATTTCGTTCTACATCTCGCTATCTGTAGAGATTGGGTAATTTGATCGTAGGAGGATGGATCCTGCTTATCACTTGTTCCATTACATCCGATGTACCCCGTAGGTTCTTAAGTCATACTCTATATACTGGCCAACTGGAGCCTAAGTACTGCCAGTACCCGGCAGCTGAATCATGTGTGTTTGATTGGTTTAGTGACATATTTCATACTTCTTTTCCAACTGGTTCTATTTGTAACACGTCGTTGGTCTATGAGTAGAGCGGTCATATTTGGGGTAGTTAAGCTTATTGTTTCTTTGTTTACATGGTTAACCGAATTGTGTGTCTTTTTGTTGTAGGATCAGGATCGCATGCATCTAACTCTGATAGAATAGGGTTCTTTAATCCTGTCATGGCATTCATGGGAAATAATGGCGAGGAGGATTCTGCTGAAGCATCAGAAAAGCAGCAACCTCCAAAAAGTACAACCGCAGAACAGAGCCAAAGTGCCTCCACAGAGGCGCCTACATCCAAGGTAGATGCTTCTGAAGAATCGGAATCAACACAATCTCCAAAGCCTTCTGAACAAGGAGAGACTCTTATCAGCTCAACTGAGCCACCTGTATCCAAGGCTGAGGTTTCTGAGCAACTAGCAACACCAAAAACTCCAAAATCACTTTCAGCAACAGAAGAAAAGCCTAGTCATTCTACTGAATCACCCACATATAAAGGGGATTCAGAAGCACCACAATCTCCCACAGATCCATCACAAGCAGAAGAAAACAGTGGATCCACTGAGACAGGTATTACAATTGAGACGGGAAACCAGGATCATCAAGAGACAAAATATTCTGGTCCTAATGATGAAGCGCCACAAAGTCAGATTGGAGAATCTGACAGAGGCATACCTGATGGTACAAAGCCTTCTTCACCTACTGAATAGATCAATCAGGTAACAGGGAACAACTGAATACCTTCATGCTGGAACGGAAAACATAGATGATAAAAGCCATACAATCACAAACCACTAGATTCCATTCTAGCCAGTTCAGATGATGTAAATGAAGCTGTGAAGATTGTTAAAGGAGCTGATGATCGAAATGAAATAAGCAGTTCACATGAGAATACTGACACCGTTGACCAAGCTAGTCACGTGGAAGTCATAGAACATGATGAGCATACTAATGCTGCTGAAAATGATGAAGAAGCTAATCGAACAGAAGCACAGGTAGCAACTGTTGTTGAAAGGGAGGAGAATACAATGGTGCAGCTTGAAGACCTTAGCTCAATGTCCATAATTGTGAGCAATGATTCAAACTCGCAAAATGAGTGGTGCCCACTTCTGCAGATGTGCCTGTTGGACTGGTAGAGGTTGGTTCCAATTCAAATGATTTGAGAAAAGAAGAAAATATCCAGGGCTTTGTTACAACTAGCAATCATCTGGAATCTGTCGGTGCTGTCGCTGAACTTGAGAAATTAAGACGTGAAATGAAGATGATGGAAGCTGCATTGCAAGGTGCTTCAAGACAATCCCAGGTACATTTTCCACATGGTCTACTAGCAACCCAGTTATGCTTGTACGGTCGAAACTGTATGTTGAGAAAACTACCACATGATTTTCCACTTGTAACAAAACTTCTTTAGTTTGTGAATGCTTATTTGTTCTATAAATGAAGATCCATAAATGTTTCTGTGACTTATGGAAATATGCTCTAACCCTGCAGAACGCTAGTTGATGTACAATATCTGATTTGATTTTGATAGTAGCACAATGTTTTTTCTAGGAAATGAACTGCTGCTAGACTGAATCTATCTGCTCAATTAATTGCATTCAAGTTTTTCTTCATTCTTCTATTTTTGGTGCAGCATTTTTACTGAAAAAGAGAAATAAACAGAGACACGTTCATCTAATATTTTCCACATGCCAGTGAGCATTCCTATTTTTGTCTTATATTCTTGGAATGCATTAAAGCATGGACAGCTATTTAAAACTCTTGTCTTTCATATTTGCCTGATTTATATGAGGAAACAAATATAATTCCATGAGTATATGATGCTCATATGTATTCAGCATACAGTCAGAGGTTTTACAACTAAGTGCATCTTTTACTTCCATATTCTATCATTTCTGCGCAACATACATACCTGGGCCCTTCACTTGTCTCACAACACTTCTTCCTGCAGTCCAAGCTGATGAAATTGCAAGACTGATGAATGAGAATGAACAACTGAAATCAACAATTGATGATCTTAAGGTATGCTTGATAGCAGACTCTGTGTTTTTCCTTCTCTAAAAAGGTATTTAAGATGTTATATTTAGCAATTGCTGGAGGTTTTAGTTAATCTGTATGAAACTGAATGACATGAATATTATACAATTATCTAAGTTACTCAGTAGTGCTATAAGCATGTGATGAACTTGATTGTTTTGTTTTGACATGGCACAGAGCAAGTCAGCTGAAGCCGAAATGGATGCACTTAAAGATGAATATCACCAGAGAGTAGCAACTCTTGAAAGGAAGGTGAGACACGTTATCACTTATTAGACAGTAGTCCGATAGACATAATTATGCTAAGACTATACTCTGGTGAAGTTCTTAAATGGCACTGCCTAGTTCCTGCAGTCAAAGTAGTAAATTGTTTATTTTTCAAAGTAGCAGGATGCTATTTTCACCACAAAAAGTTATTACCATATTAATTGATAAACTATTTTACTTGTTGGATGCACCTTACATATTCATGTATTTATCTAAAGTGGTTTTATTTATTCGATACTTAATTCTAATAGTCTGGATTAAAGCATGATGTATTTATTTTTTAAATACAGGCTAACCACATTCTTCTTGGTACCTAGTGCATCTAAAATAAGATTATTCTTATCGCTGATATGTTTTATATTTGCATGCTTCAATGTTTATAGGTGTATGCCTTGACCAAAGAACGGGATACATTAAGGAGAGAGCAAAATAAAAAAAGTGATGCAGCTGCTTTTTGAAAGAAAAGGATGAAATTATCAGTCAGGTCATGGCGGAAGGTATAATGAACCAACATTTTCTTTGTCTCTTCTATTATGATTGCGTTAAATGTTAAATTTGCAATACACAATGTTTGTTCCGTTGTAATGTTGAGACAGTTTCAAGTGTTGATCCACAAATATATTGCACTGTGCCGAATACCCTCTGTTCATAACAATCATCATGATTACATCACACAAGCACATATTAGCAACATTAGAACTATGGACATGGAT
The DNA here is from genome assembly GCA_009805545.1 of Oryza longistaminata. Classification (NCBI taxonomy): domain Eukaryota; kingdom Viridiplantae; phylum Streptophyta; class Magnoliopsida; order Poales; family Poaceae; genus Oryza; species Oryza longistaminata. Next base: position 31,961,599 of record CM020179.1, on the reverse strand, counting down.
AATCGTAGTGCTTCACAGTAAGGTTGACTCTGGTTGCCATTGGTAGGCAAATAGGCATAGACATTTCTCGTGAAAAGGCCTGGATTTTATATAGGTTTGCTAATGTTTCTTCTTATGCCCCTTTTATCCAGCTTTACACTTTAGAGCCCATTTGATTTTTTGCCCCCTTCATTTTTATGTTTAGTAGGTTTTGAGGCATTTATTTGGCAACAACAATTTTTTTACAATGAACAGGTGAAGAGCTATCAAAAAAACAAGCTGCTCAAGAAGCTACTATGCGGAAACTTAGGGCACAGGCATGGACTGCAACTCTTATCATTAAGCATATTTTGTGCAAATTAAATATTTTACCAATTTCACTTTCTTCCATTTTGTTTTCTTTCAGGTTCGTGAACTTGAAGAAGAAAACAACGGCTGAACTCAAAGATCCAGGTAAAAAGGATACCAACTTTGTGTATCTATGAACATTATACAAATTTTCTTATCTGCTTTAATGATGAAAAGTACTTAACTTTACTTTCTTTGTTAGACATAATGAAAAATATGTCTATGTTTGATTGCAATAACGCAAAATCAAATTTGGGCCTCCTTTAGCTGGTTTGTTCTGTCGTGCTTGTTTGGTGTATACCATAATACTGTGATATTCTACTAGACAGTCACTTGCTTCACCTGTGTAACTGTGTCCAAACTCATGATTTGGTTACAACAGATATACTCCCCCACCCTCGCACCCTCACCACCCAAAATCTTGTTAGCTAGATAGCTTTGAGACATTGCTTCCATAGAATAATGGAGTACTTCAGCTTCCTAAATGGAGTACCTATATTCCCAGTATCATATCTATTTGCTGTCAGACATTGAGTGTAGTAATGTATTTAGCACTTTTCTGATACAACAGGTTGAGGAGACAAAGGTTGAGAGTATTAAAAGAGATAAGGCTGCAACGGAGAAATTGCTACAGGAAACAATAGAAAGAAATCAAACTGAACTTGCAGCTCAGAAGGAGTTCTACACCAATGCTCTTAACGCAGCTAAAGAGGCTGAGGCATTAGCCGAAGCAAGAGTCAACACTGAAGCCAAAGTTGAACTTGAGAGTCGTTTAAGAGAAGCTTGTGAAAAGAAAATATCTTAATTAAGACGATTGAGGAGTTGAGGCATGCTCTCACAAGGCAAGAACAGGAGGTAAGTTATTAAATATGTAACTGCATTGGTATATCTACCTTTCATCATTGTCAGTAGAAATAGTCGACAATATGTGCTGATCCAATCCATGCCTTAAGGATTTGTCCAGTTAGGAGCCTACTAACTGTAGATACTTTTTGGGATGTTCCAGGCTGCATTCAGGGAAGAAAGGCTGAAAAGGGATTATGATGATCTTCAAAGGCGGTATCAAGTAAGCATGGCCCTTCTAGGTTTGTTTGTATATTGCACTGTAAAACAGTCATCAGCTAATACTTACTATTATTCGTTATTTAATACTTCAGTCCAGTGAACTTCGTTACAATGAACTGGTCACACAAGTTCCGAATCCACCAGACCACTTCTAAGGCAAATTGAAGCCATGCAGGTACTGGTGCATTTGTTTTCTTTCCTTGGGCTGCAATTACTTTGCTTTCTTCAATTATTTGGAGTCTGGATAACACTTCTGCATTTGTGAGTTGACCTCTTTTTTCTGTTGTGAGCTGGTTAATTAATTGTGTGCTAACATTAACAGGAAACAGCTGCTCGAAGGGCAGAGGCTTGGGCTGGTGTAGAGAGAACCTTAAACTCTCGACTTCAGGTCTGTTTGTGTTCTGAAATTATCTGTTTAACAGTGATCCCATAAACGCAATGAAGAATTCTAGAACAACAAGAAAGGGGCATTTGTTATTATTGTAGAATGCACATGGTTAATGACAACAAAAGATATTTTTTAAATGTACTTGAGAGACCAGTCCTTTCACATTGGTTAAACCTTTTGTAAATATTTTTTATAATTAATATATTCTTACTGTGGGGGCTTCCCCTACATCGCTTTCCCTAAAAAACAAAAGATATTGGTAACATGCAATGATATGGCAAGCCTACAGACTCCTCTAGTTGTGGCGGCTACCTTCTGATTTCGCTTTTTTTTTTTTTTTACCAAAGCAATCATATTAGTAACTGCCTTGCCTTAGTGTAGTAGGCAAAAATTCAGAAACACTAAAATAAATATCTCAATGACATAATACTTTGTTACTTTGCTCTAATATGCAGGAAGCAGAAGCAAAAGCTGCTGCTGCAGAAGAAAAGGAACGGTCTGTAAATGAACGTTTGTCTCAAAGCTCATCCGGATAACTGTTCTAGAGACCCAGGTTTGTGCATCAAGTTATTCTGAAATAAATCACTATTAACATTACCATAGGTTTATGGCCAAGTTTTAGTTTTAGTCAGAAAGGTAACTTCTTACAAAAATATTTTGTTCTTATGCAGATTACAATTCTTAGAACAGAGCAGACACAGCTGAGTCGATCTCTTGAAAAAGAGAGGCAGAGAGCATCGAAAGTAGACAGGAGTACCTGGCAATTAAGGAGGAGGCGGCAATGCAAGAAGGACGGGCGAAACAGCTTGAAGAAGAAATAAAGGAGCTTCGTACATGGCACAAAAAGGAGCTGCAAGATGCAGCAGAACACAGGGAGCTGCTTGAGAAGGTAGCCAATCTGCTATGCTATTTTTTTTTCAGGAAAAGAGCTGGATGTATGTCATTGTTTTGATTGGTTTGGTAACTTTTATGGTATACCAATGTTGTCCTGTCAAGTTCATTAATGTGTGGAGCCTTGGGAAACTGTTTTTAACCTTTTTAAACCGACCATCAGCTACAGGTCCGACATAAACATTGAACTTTGGAATCTCTCTTACAGTAGGTCCTTCTCAGGATTTAACAAAAGGGTTTGTTTATGTGTGTGGGTACTGATGATGCTTTTGTATTTACTATGTTTTACCGCACGAGGAAGTTTTTCGACTCCTCTGATCCCAAATATAGGTTGCTTTAGACTTGTGCACATGAATTAAGGAAGCAACTCCCTTTCATTTATACTGTATAGGAAAGATTAATCATTTATTTATTACTTGTGAGAAGGGTGGCATTTATTTAGCAAGGGCAAACAGGAAGAAGAGCTGCAAAAGTGCGTAGAAGTTCCATAACGACTTACTACATTTGGAATTGGATGGGGTATATGGCATCAATCATCTCTTCTATGAAATGGCATAGTTGACCATACCAATCAATAATTGTGATCAACCTACTTATTTTCTGGTTTATACATGACCAACTCGGAAGAATTTCTCGCCTTACATATTTATTTTACAAATTACGTTTTCAGGACCTTGAAAGAGAAAAGGCTGCCAGGGCAGAGCTTGAGAAAACATCTTCCCGTGATGCACCAAAAATTCCGCTTCCAGATCAGACAAGTATGCTGTTTATTCGTTTTTGACTAATTTGTACGAGTTCAACCAACTTCTTTGTATCTGTTGCCTACTTGCCTTACCTGTCGTTTGTTTCCTCTTTGCATCTCATGAGGAAATGCTCCTCTCAGAAAGCTCTCTAGTTCTGGCAGTATCAAAGTCTGGAAGAAAAGCCATTTCCTTCAAGCATCATTAGATTTGTCAGACAACGCTTCATTAGAGGGAGAATGTCTGCTGAAAGTAATATGTCGTATTATCTTCGGAGCATGACTCCAAGTGCTTTTGAATCAGCACTCCGTCAGAAAGATGGAGAGCTAGCTTCTTACACATCGCGTTTGGTATGTCCTTTGGAGATTTCCTGAAAGTACTAATTCTCATTTTGGATATTTCTTATTTAAGTACCTCTGCATGTGTTCTTGTTAATTTTCGTCGTATTTGCTATTAGTTGAGCTTGCTGGTGTTAGCACGACATGCACATGCCCATCACTGAACTAATGCTACTCTATATTACAGGCCTCATTAGAATCTATTCGGAATTCTCTGGCAGAGGAGTTGGTGAAAATGACTGAACAGGTAAATCCTGATGAACCAACGGAAGTTTTTTTATTCAACTACCAACATGTGTGCAAACTAAACTGAATTTTTTCAATGCAGTGTGAGAAGTTGCGTACCGAGGCTTTGCTCTGCCTGGTTTAAGGCTGAGCTGGAAGCTTTGAACAAAGACACTTTCAAGCTCTAGAACTAATGGGGAACGTGATGAAGAGGTACGGCTCCCCTAGAAGGCACCATGACTTTATATTTGATTATTTTCTATGGTATATTAAAGAAACCTTTTCCATGAATTGGATTTATATGGAGCTCGTATACTGGAATTTTTATTAAATTCCCTATATGATCGCCAAACCCACAATTCCTGTGCCATGTAGGTTGCGTAGCTACCATCTTTTAAGGCACAAAAATTATCTGAATAGAGATAAAGACAATTAATAAGCACATGCTTATAAACCTTACACGTGTGTACCTGTGATGAGATTTATTCCTTTTTTTCTTTTTTTTTGTTTGGGAGAGGGGGGGGG
>CM020179.1:31943910-31957075 GCA_009805545.1 Oryza longistaminata | reverse complement strand
GGGGGGGGGGTGGGGGGCTGCTTTTCTTTCAAAAGCACACTCAGCAGGACCTTAGTCAGTACCAGAGTGATATGAGCTGAATGCAGTACCTTGGATCAGCAATTGCAATTTTGGATATGTTTGTATTACTCCATAGAGTGACAGACTGGGTTAATGTTTTCTGTTTCTTTTTTAGTTGTGAGTGTAGTCAACAAAAAACATTGGCATCTTCCATTTTAAATAAATATGCTTGCAGCTGAGTTTCCGAATTAAGAGAGTAAACCTTTACCTGTTATTTCGTGTGGATTTGCTCTGAATTTCTGTGCTGTGCTTGCAGTTGGAAGAGCTAAGAAATGACATTGTTGACCTTAAAGAGATGTACAGAGAACAAGTGGATCTTCTTGTTAGCCAGGTTTGAAGCTTATCAGTTGAAGTTTATTTTTTCATTTGATAAATCGTTGTTGCCATAAGTCCCTAACCCTCGGCTTCCATTTTATCAGCTCCAATCTTTGGGTGCTCGTGTATAGTGCTGCTGTATGTCAGTATGTAGCTTCGGCTGCCATCCAATTTTTTTCGCATCGCGCTAATCTACTAAGCCCCATACAGCAGATCTGAAGCTTGGCGTGTTTCTTCGAAATTCAAGCCGTGACAAATACCGAAAGTTCATAGCCATACCAGTGTGAAAATATTCGTTTTTGTACATCTTGAAGCACATGTCTTTTTGGACAGCTGAGCACCCTTGTTTGATTTATTAGTAGGATACTCTGTTGTATACTAGTTTGGATAGCTTTACGGTTTTTAAGCCTATTGTTTGCAATTCTTTCCAGTGAAGTGTATCAAATTTGTAATTCGATTAAAAGTGTATCACAGCGGAATGCAACCCCAATAATATGAGAGCTCGTTTTTGTCATTTTCCTCAGGTTCGACTCTTTTCCTTGTACCTATCATATATTCATATGTGATATGTCGTTGTATATAAAGTGCAAACCGCATCATAATGATGGAAAAAAAAATTCAAAACCAAATCTGTTATCATAAAGGAATCATGCAAATTCAAATATTCAAACCATTCCCAGAGCCATCTATTTTATTGAATTTGAAGGAGGCATGCTACATCATCATGCTACAACAGTGAAACGCTCGGCTCCCCGCCGAAGCAGATTCATCGCGCCGCGACCGCGAGCCCAGCCACCGTCGTCGCAGCGCCCAGGCGACGCGCGACGCGAGCGCGGCGACCTTGGGCCGCACCACCAGCGCCGCGCGCACGGCGGCCCTGACCACGGCGTAGACGGCGAGCGCGCGCGCCAGCCTCAGGTTGGCCGCGGCGACGTCGGCGGCGCGGCGCGCGGCGTGCCCCGCGACGAGCCTGCGCGCGTCGGACGCGGCGAGCGCGCCGTGGCGAGCAGCGCGCCCGCCACGAACGCGAGCAGCACGAGCGCGGTGGCGGTGAGGAGCGCACCGGAGAAGAGGCAGCCGTAGAGGAGCGCGACGAGGAGGAGGTCCAGCTGCTGCACCGCCGCCTGCATGGGGAACAAGCTGGTGATGATCGCCGGCGCCGGCGCCAGCGACCAGAGCTCGCCGCGCGCGCCGAGGTAGAGGAGGCCGGGGCACACGGTTATTATAAGGAGAGGAATCATGTCGTGCGTCGCGCCGTGGCCGCGACGCGAACGCGATTCCCTCTTGGGTTTTTCTTTTTCTTTTTTTTTTTTTGAGAGGTTTTCTTCCAGCCCTCTCGTTGCCTGTACTGAACGCTTGGTATGCTTGAGCAAGGTGGCTATATAGGTGCCAGTACGAGGCAAAAGGGTAACGGAAAAGGGTGGTGCTAGAACAGTTCATGGAAAATGCATGCCATGCATTCTGGTTTAAACATGGAAGATGAGTAGTTTTTTTATAGGGATGACAACAGGATTGAGAGGAAGTCTATCTCTTCTATGTTGTAGCCATCTTTATAAGCGTGATATTATTATTGTCTTTAAGTAGAGTCTATATGACGTTTTATGATGCTACTGAAATAAAAAGTAGCTAGCGTTACCATAAGTGACGGTACGAAAGAGAGGCGTGACAACCGAGAAGTGGCGAGTGCGGTTAAGTTGGCAAGCGGCCACCTACTTATGTTTTGTTTTTTGACATCATATTGAAAAGGGTTGATATTATAGCTGTTGGGGCTTGTCGTTACTCGTTGCGTGGAACGACGTGAAAAATTGATGACAAGTGGACGGAGAAATGGTAGTGGATGCATGGTTAGAGTTGCGACAAACTTACAACCTATTTTCTATATACGGATGAAAGAAGTGTCCCGTTTATACCTGATGCACCTATTATTCCCGTTAAATTTCATAAAAATGAGCCAAACTTAAATACATTATTTGTGAGTTCTTTATACTATTCCTTTTTTGTATCGCATAAATTATGAAGACACGGTATTTATGAATGAGGTTTGACAAATACTATCACGTTTGCAAACTACTCCATGTCCCTCCTAAAATTGTGCTTCACGGTTTGTGCTAAAATAGTTTTGCTCCTACCAGAAGAGCTTGTGACGATTGACTTGGGCCATGATCACCGGCCACTCAGAGCACATATGCACTGCCTTGATCACAACCCTCGAGGCCTCGCCATGACTCCATCCATCCTCTTAACCGCAGTGGCTTAGCATAGTAGTGTAAGTGGCTAACTTGCGAACTCAATTATAGGTTAGAATAAACGGGTACATTGTTTATTTCGGTCTATAAATGGGTTTCACGGGTTAGCTGCTTACGCACCCTTAGCTCAGCAGCTCAGCTCACGTGTTCCTCTCTCCCTCTCATGCTCAATCCCAAACCCAAACCAAACTTGCTCAGCTTGCTGCCTAGAGTAGCATGATGCACGCAGCCAATTATAGTTCAGTGAAATCACATGAAATGCATGATTCCATGTGTGTTTTCTCTGTCTCCTCCGTGCAACCACGAACTTTGCATCGCTGTGATCTATCATCATCCATGGGCCATGGTTGATTGCGCGCGTCAGTGTATCCTATCCTTTGCTCGCCGTTCCCTCCCCCTTCAACCCACTTTCATAACTGAGCTCTTACTCGATCTGTCTCGCTAAAATGGCCAACGTTGACCTATAGATAGGAGGCCCAATTGTGCCATCTCGCCGAAAAAGCTACTGATGGGCTCTTACTACATTTTTTTGGTGGGCTGAAATGTTGCCCAACTTTGTGTGGAGGTATGGAGGAAGAGGTTGTGTTTGGCAACGGTTTATGCTACAAGAAATTGGAAAAAAAATCACTTGAGCTCCCTCATCTTGTCGTCAAGTTTCAAAATCGTCATGAACCAGAATACTAGATATAACGCATCTCTAATCTTGCAAAATATGGATACGTTATATCATGATGCACACAGAAAAAAAAAAGGCAGACATTGACAAACACAATCACATATATGATATATGAGCCTACTCCAAAATAATACCTTCTAGATAAGTGATGACCTTTGGGTGAAAAAATTAAATGGGGAAAGGTTGTTATTAGTTGTGATGAAAAGATATGTGAAGAGATAGTTATATTTTGAGGTAAATTTAAATTCTAGAGATAGCTATATATCGAGGTAGAACCGCAGAAGAGAGTATGTTTGGTTTGCTCTCAGAATGTGACAATAACACACGCAAGTTGTCACAAATTTGACACTGTGAAAACTTGAACCAAATAAACCATGTAATCGAGTCTCCATCCAAACAAGGTGCTAAATGGCTGTGTCAGGGAAAAACGAAAAAAAAGGCGTCGACAGCAGGATTCGAACCTGCGCAGGCAAAGCCCAACAGATTTCGAGTCTGTCTCCTTAACCACTCGGACATATCGACCATCGCGCTCGTAATGTATGTGCCTTTTATATTACTCTAAATTAATGGAAATCATGCTTTGTTAAACAGTTCTTTCCAAAACAACGAGAGCGGCTCAGATACAGTTTCAGTGCCATCCAACGAATTAATATTTGACTTAGGAACCATCATTCAGACCATTACTGGCAGAGGACAAATTCAATTTATTACAGGCTCGTGCAGAAACAGCACAGTAGCAGCTCTGCGAGAATGGCCGATCGAGATTGCAGTATTGTTGCAATATTTGAAGCATATACGTGAAGTTGTTCACAATTTAGGTACTTGCGGAAATTCCAGGTACAGCTTATCTTGGCCCAGCGAAGACTTCTTGTGCAACTGAAAAACAAACGACTGTTTTATTATTTGTTTTACTTCTTGCAGAGATCTCATGGCGAAGAAACTCCAAAAGGAATTCGGCGACAATGTACAGCAACTCCCAGTCACAACCTAAATTATTTGATTCAAATCTTTTCATGTATCAATAGTGTTGTCTTTGCTCTTAACAGTTACAATGGCTGCATGATTTTACATCTGTAAGGTAACACACAGTAAAACAAAGGAAGCTAAAAAATCTATAGGGGAACATCTAGCTGGTGGATATCTGGGGGAAAAAAAAGGCGTCGACAGCAGGATTCGAACCTGCGCAGGCAAAGCCCAACAGATTTCGAGTCTGTCTCCTTAACCACTCGGACATATCGACCATCGCGTTTGTAACGTATGTGCTTATATATATTACTGTGAATTAAGGGAAAGCATGCTTTGGTTAACAGTTCTTTCCAAAACAACGAGGGCGGTTCAGATACAGCTTATCAGTGCCATCCGACGAATTAAGATTTGACTTAGGAACCATCATTCAGACCATTACTGGCAGAGGACAAATTCAATTTATTACAGGCTCGTGCAGAAACAGCACAGTAGCAGCTCTGCGAGAATGGCCGATCGAGATTGCAGTATTGTTGCAATATTTGAAGCATATACGTGAAGTTGTTCACAATTTAGGTACTCGCAGAAATTCCAGGTACAGCTTATCTTGGCCCAGCGAAGACTTCTTGTGCAACAGAAAAACAAACGTAATCAGACCGTCCAAATGGACAGAATTTCTGCATATTAGACGAACATTGGTACAATCTCATCGCGAAGTAACTCCAAAAGGAATTCGGGGACAACGTACAGAAACTCCCAGTCACAACCTAAATTATTTGATTCAAATCTTTTTCATGTATCAATAGTGTTGTCTTTGCTCTTAACAGTTACAATGGCTGCATGATTTTACATCTGTAAGGTAACACACAGTAAAACAAAGGAAGCTAAAAAATCTATAGGGGAACATCTAGCTGGTGGATATCTGGGGGGAAAAATGAACAGAATACAAAAAGGAAGTACACATTTACCTCAAAAAAAAAAGAAAGTGGAGAAGAAAAAAAAAGGAAAAAAGTTTGGTCAGGCATCTTGCTTGGCACAGCTACTGATAATCTGATATGACAATTGCTGGAGGATCAAACCACAGCAACTTCGTGTAATCCAGTGTGCGGTTTGTTCAGGAGGGCATCACTGAGCAGCCTCATGGCCACCTGTCAACAGCAGAAAGTTGATCAACTCATTTTTACAATCTGATAACTCAAAACCTCCATGCCGATAAAAACGAAAAAAAAAAATCAAACTTCTGGCTTGGCAAGAGAAGTGACCTGTACGAGCATACACAGTGGGTGGCATCAAAATATTATGTTACAGGAATAACGGCATCAAGGTTCTTATGCAATGACCAGCCAGGGGGGACATTGAGTAGAGGAGGTTCCAAGTTAAAATTCCAAACCATAACCCTGTTGCAATCTTCTGGGAGACCCTCTATCTGGACGCTCATGTTTAACAAGCTTCTCAATAAATCTTGACTCCTGCAATGAAACGTTTGTCAGTTCAGGCCATATACAGTACATTATCGTTTTTTAACTATCTGCTGTATGGTTTCATGTTCATTCAGAATGATAGTCATGATATGTTCCTGCTTCTTCATGAGTAGCGTCTTTAGTTGCTTTAGGAGATCCTCTGTCTGCATCTTATGCAATTTTATTCATTACAAAGGCCCAGTTTTTTTTCTCAACTCCAAGCTACAACTTCCTCGTTTTCCGTTAGCACGCTTTTCAAATTGTTAAATGGTACGTTAGCAAAAAGTTTCTACATAGAAGTTGTGTTAAAAAATCAAATAAATCCATTTTTCAATTTTATAACAGTTAATACTTAATTAATCATGTGCTAATGAGTTCTCGTTTCGCGTGCGCTGAAAATATCTCTCCAACTAAACAGAACGAACGGGGACAAAGTAATGAACTTTCATGAATGTTACTTAGCAATAGGATTTTACACACAAAAAATAGTTCCATTAGCTATGCTACTATGATTGATTTATGCAGTTTACTTTGAGAACAAACCAGCTAACTCACCTGCAAACCACCTCTTCCACCTGAGTGGACAATAACAGAATCCATAGGTGGGCGGTTCCACCTCTCAGGATCCCATAGCATTGTGCTGTTGAAAGCAAACCCAGAGAAACCAACTGGGAATCGACGAACTGCACTCTTCTTCTGGATGTTCTGGATTGTATTCCATCCAGTGACTCGATTACCTTTACATATAGGACCTTCTAAAACCACCCTGTACTTGATCCCAGTATGAATTGCTACAGGCCATGCACCAAACCGCCTGCAAAAAAGGTAGAGAGACATGAGAGAGGGAGAGAGAGAGAGAGAGAGAGAGAGAGAGGGAGAGAGAGCTTGGAGGTATTATGGCCAAAAATAAGCATGCTAGCCTTATTGCATTCTGCTTTAATATGACTACCGGGGTTCCTTTGATCTGAAATTTCTGCAGGACAGTTTAAGGCAACAGCCCATTAATGTTGTTTCACCTGGTACCAGAAGTTTTTCTCATAAATTTCATCATTGAAAGACTGCTTATGATCAGCTCAGACAGAGCATGACCCTTTTGCGTAACTCATCAAGTTTTACTAGCCTGATTAATACTCTGATCATTAGGCTAAACTGAAAGTAAAGTATCGAAATACTCTTTAAATTTTTTTTGCCAGTAAAAGACTACATTTCATGAATATTGGACAAATCAACAATGGAGTAGGAATGCGGGGGTTAGGTTTGCCATTAAAAAATGGTGCTGGTTAAAAATTAATCTGTTTCCCAGGACTAGCATTCTGAGACTAGTCCAAAGTAACTATAATCAAATGGAGTAGGAAAACAGGAGTTAGGTTTTATTCTCAGTGGGACTGTCAACCTTAATCATTTCTATTTATTTTACCGAAGTTGCTGCTTCACATGTCAGATTACTACATTACTGGGCTGCAGTACACACTGGGAAGTTTTTTGCTCTATTAGTATTCATTGGTATGACAAAGGTTCAACTACTAAGGTGGAGAAACTCTTTTTATTTGAGTTAGGTTGCTAGTCAAGATAACAAGTTATTAAATCATTCCTCCTACTATAGTGGAGAATATAAACCATCCTTTGGTATGAACGATACATCATGCAACTCTAGGAGCAAAAAGAATTCAATAATTTTCAGTTATTGTACTAAACCAGTTACTGCTAATTTCTGGGAAATGCCAGCCATGGGTGCAAGACTTCGAAACTCACTATGTTGACTGGCTATTGTCAAAATCCTACCTCCCATACAATTCAAGAGGATGCATTTTCATAAATTGTGATTAAGGACAATACTCAATCAGAACTATTTCTCAGCTGGATAATTCAATTCATGACATAGAATGCTTGAGACAGAAGCATTTAGCACTCCAGTACTAATTCACTGATTTCATAAGCAAAGAATGTGGCAGACTGGCAGTCAACCTAGCAGTGGGCAGTGGCTTGTGTCATAAGCAAGGAACATTGAACACTTCACTCACCCAATATACTATAGAATAGCAAGATTAGAGGAACAATGTTTTCTAAAATTGGACACCCACAAAAGAGAAAGGGAAGAAACTAAAAATATAATAATTTCTGAAAAGATAGAACGGCCATAACCTTATTTATACTATATTTTTTTAAGAAAAAACTTAATAGGCATTCAACGTCAAATATGTAACTACAGCAGATGAAGTTTCCAAAGAGAATTGTCACCTGATTTTCCGCATTTCTTCAAATACATCACTCATGTATGACCGCTCTTCATCAGCAAAATGCATTATACCATCCAGACGATGCTTTTTAATATGATAGATTGCAGTATTCCTCTGACATACAGCAATTTTCCGTACACTGGTAGTATTCTTCCTGCAGATGAGATGCCTGTACATAACCCCAGAAGACCTAAGGATTTCTGCTGTTTGAAAGGACTGATCAGGCCATTCTACCACTAACCACAGAAGAGGAGACTGTACAGTTTTCAAGACATGAGCCAAACGGTTCAGGTAATACGCTTGTTGTGGCCGAACAGTAGTGATCGTAACAATTATCAGAAGCTTTCTCACGGTGATGTCCAAATCATTGATATCAGGTATTGCAGGGGATGATTCAACAAAATCAGCCTCATCATCCAGCATTGCAGGGACTGGAGGACTCTCTTCAACCTCGCTCTCGTCAATTATGTCAACCTCTTTCTCCACCACAATTGTCTCCAGCTCCTTAACTTTACCATCCGCCATTCCCCTATCAACTGCACCCTCATCAAACGGAAGCCTCCCGTTTTCAGACACTATCTTCTGAGAGACATCGACCGAGAAGAACGGCATGAACCCAATGAAGATGCCGACCATGAAGCACACAAACAGATGAAATGCAAGCCTCTTGCAGCTCAGCCCCCTCGATTTCGACCTCTCGGGAGACCGAGTGTGCCTCTGGGACAGTATAGCCGCCCATGCAGATTTCAGCCTGCTTGACAGTAAGGCAAAATCCATTGAGACCAAAGAAGACAGCAGTCCTCTCATTGCAACATACGATTGTGAATACAACAATTTAGGAGACGGTGAGGGGTCAACAAATTCAGACCAGTCCCGGAGCGACCCATCCCGCTGGATTCCCCCGGTGTTCCTTCGACTGGACACCATTCCAAGATCAAGATCTCGCTATGCATGTATCCCTTTTCTCCGAATTTCTCAAAAGCGCGTGCTTTCCAGCCCAAGATTACCGCTTTCCAGGCCCCCTTTTGCTCATGTGGAGATACGATGCGGATGCAGAATTGTACCTGCAGAAGCAACCGGGCAGCAAGAAACACCTCAAGGTCAGCTCAAGATTCAACCCCCCTCTAACCTCACCCACAAACATGCTACTAAATCATAACCTCTCATCAACAACAAGATCTACAAGAACACAACAAAGATCACGAAAGAAGACATTTTCCCTCACCACAACCGACTGAATCAACCGAATCTACAAGCTCCGCCTCTGCGGATTGAAAACAGAGAGGGAAAGATGGATCGAGAGAGAGAGAGCGGAGGAGGGGAAAGGAGAGAGCGATGGATGCACGTACCACTGTCGGCCGGCTTCCCGAGGCGCCCTCACTCTTCTCCCTCCTCCTCCGCTGCTGCTGCTGCTGCTGCTCTGGGGGGTTCAGGCTTCAGGGCTTGAGCTAATCAAGCTCGGGGCGAGCTCGTCCTCTCCTCGCAAATCGAGAGTTGGTGATGGCGATCGAGGTGGATAGAGGAGGAAAAAAAAGGAAAAAGGAGGCGGAGGAGCGAGTAAACAAACGGCGGCTGGGTCGCCGTCGATGGAGGGGTTTGCGTTGCGTGTAAATTGCAGTTAACCCCCTTCGCTTCTTGTTGATGCTAAATCATGGTTCTCTTTGCCATTTTCTTATGGTTGGTGAGCACAAAACCTTGGGTTGGATGATGGATTAGGGTGTTTGCGTACTGTACTAGGTTAAGTAGGGCTTTCTTGTGTAATGTACTATACATCTTGCATTTATTGATATAATAGGGTGCTAGCAAAGCTAAAAATAGACTAAGTTTACTAAAATAGTGGGTCTTAGCAAGGCCAAAACAGGATAATTTATGTGTGGTTGGTAATTTGGTATAATGGAGTATACCTGTGTCTTATGAATTTTAGTCCTTATATAAGATATTGAAAAGTGTGTATACACCATACAATACATATTTGTCTCGATATTGTGTATCATGTATTCGTAATAATAAATTACATTTATATAGACCGAAGTAAGATAGAATGAGTAGAAATAGAATAATTTTAAAACCAGCTAATGAGATACTCCATACATACACAACCAATACTATATTCCTCTTAAAAAACATTACTATATCCATTGTTTCAATAGAAAGAAGCAGATGGTCATCCCTACTTAATAATCATGCAGTACACGATTTACCATGCGATGATCCAAACTTTATCTCAGACCGATGTTCCTTTAAGTGCAATCTAAGAAATAACCCCAAAATAAATCTTAAAAAGGGGTCTTTAACAGTTTCTAATAAGCCCATAATAACAAATCCAATATTAAGCAGGGCTGTCCCTGCAAATTACCTCCAACTTTACACCCGTAGTAGTAGGAGCGGTACAGGGGCCCACAAGAGACGCGCCTATCCCCTCCTGCCATGCTTACGTGGCGCCCATCGGATTCTCCATGTGGAAAATCCAACGGCTGAAAATTGCTTACATTGGTGGGTGGTCAATGACAGTGTGGGCCCACACGAGCACCGGCGAGTCGTCAGAAAATGGTAGCCAAGTCGGTTGGCAACAAGCCAACAACGTCGGATCAGGATGAATCGAAGCCGTCCATTCTGTAGGGTCAGGTTATCCCAGAAGCCTCTCTCAATATCATCCCGGTAACTAATCTCACCAACTCAATATCTAATCTAACTAACTAAGCATCTTGTCCGTGGATAATCTTTTGATTGGCGAAAAAAGTCAGTGCCTTAGCAACAAAGTCAAGACAGTGTCGATCGCCATATCATTAAACTTGACTAAGGCAGCTGAAGCTGACATGAAATTTTTGGTTATTGTTTGCTCCTACTCCATGATTGAGAGAGTTAATTTGTAGCCACATTATTGGCACTAGGATTAGGAGGAATCTAAGTACATTGGCATTACTATATGGTATGATTGGTATCGAATGTCTGGATACTATAGTAGTATCAGTACTCTACGTAGCAACAGAATATAGTGAGATCAACTTCAGTCTCGTCAGTTAGATGGACAATATATATTCCATGCATCCTCTGATCTTGTACTTGTGGTAATAATAATGCAGTGTCCCAGTTGCTGGAGCATGCAACTACCGTGTGTGTTAATGATGATCAATCGACTTCCATTAGGGGCCACAAGTAGGGGTATATGATTAGGTGTTGACGTTGGCTTCAACAAACACCGAGTTAAAGTTAGTGTTCTAACTAATCCCATTAGCTGATGTGACTTTTACCAACCACTTCGTTATGAAAAAAGAGAGAGATTCTAGACAAACTTTTAGTAGGCCTTTTACCTCGAAAAAAAAGAGGAAAATTTTAGACTGATTTTAGTATTTCTTTGGTGTCCCAGATCAATTACCTATGCGTAGTATTTTTCACTCGATCTCCCGACTCTTGAAATTTCATGTGTACGTTTCTCATTCCAATCAAGCTGTATTTGGTATTAAACATTAAAACTATGTCTGCAACATAGATGGATCGATGTTGGATGGTCCTCCATCTAGTTGGCGACCTAACATAATCACATATTACACTGCACATGGAGAAGGGCAGAACAGCAAAGGCACACCGATGAACATGGGGATGTGACTGCATGAGAGTACTTCAGTAGTTCAGTTCAGTACCACCAGCAACCTAATAAGGCAGGTCGAGAATAATTGTCAGTTTGATCACCAGCCTGATGACTAGATGAGTGCGTGTCCATGCTGGGCAAGCGTTGCAACGCTGAATTCAGGCCTTGTCAACTTTGTTCGGATTCCACTTTGTTCGTTCCCTGCTTCTTCGATCCAGGCCAGTTGGCCCATACATATTTAGGCCCACAAACAACAGCATTTCACTCCAGTTCCTCCACCCTTTCTTCTTCTTCTTCTTCTAACATACCCCTCATTGTTGACTAGTTGAGTGGACGTTTGTGCGTTCATAAATATGAGTTTACGCATATTATGAGCATTTACGTTTGTACTATGTTTCTAATTATATTAACGACGTATGGTGGAACAGGGTACTCTACATTTTAAGGTTACTATCTAACTTCTGAGAATATGAAGAATCTAAGAAATACAACTTCTAGTTGCTATTTTATTTTCTAGATTTTCAACAACAGTTTCTTATAAACTGGATAAAAAGATGTACTTTTAGTAGAACTTTTGATTATGAAAGAAATTGCAGTTGCTAGAAGCTTTCCAAACAAGCCTTAAAATTTTGAGAAGCAGTTGCTAGAATATGAATTAGAACAAATCTAGGTCTTTCAGTTTCTGTCTTGTTAGGCTGCGTTCATTTCTCCAACAACACTGGGATGAAATTTTGGATATTTATGGCACGTTTTTCAAACTACTAAACGGTGTGTTTTATGTGAAAATTTTCTATATGAAAGTTGCTCTAAAATATCAGATTAATCCATTTTTCAAGTTTGTAATAATTAAAACTCAATTAATCACACGTTATTACCACCTCGTTTTACGTGAAATACTTAATCTCTATCTTCATTAGATTCCAACAGCACCTTATTCATCTTCTAGATTCTATTGATACAGATTTTCATAATCAGAGTGATAATCTGATTGTTTGGAGAGAGCCGAAGATTTTGGGAAGAGTTGCTACTGAAGCTCCCAAAACAAGGTCTGAAGTGGCAAAGTCACGAAGAGATAGATGATGGTAATATCGATCCGTGGCCCGTGGGTGGTCAGTCATGAGTTTGACCGTAAACAGCACGGCCGAAGCAGGCCCCGCGTGCGTGTCGTGGCCCAAACGAACAATCCGGCTTATCTGGGGCGTCCCATTCGGCAGGCACCGTGGCTGGTCATGCAGATGCAGATGCAGTGGGCGTTGGAAAAGGGAAAATGGAGAGGAGAGGCGGTCATCATGGCTGCCGCTGCACGGGCTCTCCTCAGTCTCAGCTGCCTGCCGGCAGTCGGGCAGGAGGATTTGGGGAATGAAGCTCAGCTGGACTGGACCGATCCACTCGATCGATTGATGCATTTCGTTCCACCTGAAATGAAAACCTCCCCCACTACTAGGGACAAATCAATGCGGTTAATTAGTAAAACGCAGTGAAAGCCTCACTTCGTATTGGTTGCTTTCGACAGAGTATGCATGGCACGGAGGCTGAGGTGTGGGCCTAAGTAGGGTCAAAACGTTTTTGTTTTCTTGGTAGAGCAAGTTTAATAATATAGCCAACTACTAACTTTAAAT
>CM020179.1:31863632-31941673 GCA_009805545.1 Oryza longistaminata | reverse complement strand
AAAAAAAAAAAAAAAAAACTAATCTAACTCAGGGATATGACCTATCGTAGGGTAACTAAGCTGGATAATCTCATATCTAAATTTATTGTTATAAGATGTAGGATGGGTTATACTCTCTCAACTAGATTGAGTTTTTTTTAACGGAGGGAGTAGTCCTGTTTGTAGATTTTAACTCGGTTTCTATTAACATATTTTACAAACTAATAAATGGTGTGTTTTATATAAAAACTTTATGTATGGAAGTTGTCTTAAAATAGCAATAAATCTATTTGTGAAGATTATAATAATTAAAACTTAATTAATAATACACTAATGAATCTTTTATTTTCCGTGTCCTCATTTCATCTTAATCTTAACATTTTTCTTGTTTAACCACAGCTCAATCGGTGATGTCCAACTGTGCTTATACAGGAAAGGAGAAGCTTGGACTTCGATGTGTATAGATTTCTTGTTTTAAACTTTAAACTTTGGAGGGGGGCAGCCGGTCAGGTGTGTTTTGATCGATGGGTGCAGCTGTCAAGAACTCAAGACGATATGGGAAGATCGAGTGGCGTGTGCAGCGGCTGTCTGAAAAATTCTCGATTAGAAAACTGAAAAGGGAATCCTCTCCAAGATCCTGTCGCGGCAACCAAAGCAAGCCGCTTTACTGTACTCCGTGTATTAACCACCGGCCTGCGTGAGCTTTCCTTGTCACGGCCGAGGCTGCTGCTGCAATTTCCCTCCTAGAGTGTTGATCTCGCAATTTCCATAAAGCACCTCTGTTCATGTCATACTCAATATCGACCTATCCTTAACATGCAAGCATCGCCTGTCTTCCAAAGCGCAGAACCATGTCACTGTTCTAAACTCGCCTTTTGTTGACTTGGCAAACGACCCTGGGTCGAATTTTTGATTTGCTGATCCTTTTGAAAAACATATTTAACAAATAGATCCAAAACAAAAACTTAAAAGAAAATAAAATCAATCTCAACATTATCCCTTTTTTACGCTGAGGTTCATCGGTTCATCGTCTAAAAAGTGCCATCTACTATCTTATATTAGTTGTGATGGGATTTTGCTGGCTTGGATAACGCTAAATCGCACACTATACAATAAGTGGTCCAGTGGTATTTGGCGCATTTCATAAGGTTCTAGGTTCAACGCTTTATGCATAATATTTTATCTTTCTTCGGTATAGGACTCGAGCTTGGATTTCAGCACAGTAAGCGATACAACCTACCACTACACCATGACAACACTATCGCTAAAATGGACCTTTCATAAGGTCGGTGCCAGTGTGATTGGCTCTTAGGGTGGATGAGGTGCTTACTCCCTCTGTCCCTTAAAAAACCAACTTAGTATTGGATGTGACACATCTTAGTACTATGAATCTGGACATATTTCTGTCCAGATTTGTTGTACCAGAATATGTCACATCCATTACTAGATTCGTTTTTTTCGAACGGAGGGAGTATGTGGCAAAGTCCGAGCATCAAGCCGCAAAAGTTATTTGTGCTGAGATGTTGCTAGTTCCTGATATTAACAAAAAAACCAATGACAGAAAGATTTTTTTTAAAAAAAACAAAAGTTTTTGTGAAGGTTTAGTTATGAAATATGTATTTCTAAAAGGATTAAATTGTCAAAATGTCATGGTCTCAAAACGGTCATCAGCGGAGATGCTCTGTCACACACGTTTATACTGAAGTCTACTCTGGGAAAGGAAAATAAAATGAAGCAAACACTATGCGCACCCGGGAAACCACCCCGCCCGAAAAAAGGGCGACAAAATAGAAAGCCAATTCCTCCCCGTGTCGGCCACTTCTCCCTTTAAGCTCTCTCCTCCCCTTCTCCAAGAGAAGAACAAAAAGACATTCGCTTTCGCCTCTTCTCCCCCTCTCCTCGCCTCTCTGCGTGTGCATCTCTCGATTCCGATGCCGCCGCCGCCGCTGCTCGAAGCGCGAGACTACATCGGGCTCGGGGCGACCCCGGCCTCGTCGTCCTCCTCCTGCTGCGCGTCGACCCACGCCGCCGAGGTGGTCGGGGCGCACCTCGCGCTCCGCCTCGGCCTCCCGGGGTCGGTCGAGGCGGAGGCCGTCGTCGTCGACGCCGCGCTCACGCTCGGCCCTGCTCCTCCTCCCAGGGGCGGCGCCAAGCGCGGGTTCGTCGACTCCCTCGCCCGATCTCAGGGCCGTCGTGCTGCTGCCACCGCCGGTGACGATGAGAGGGGCGTGAGGGAGGAGGAGGAGGAGGAGAAGGGGTTGGGGGAAGCTGCTGCTGGAGCTCCGCGAGCTGCCAAGTAAGCATGCGTGCTCCTGTTTGGTTTTGAGTTGGTTTGATTTAGAGCTCTCTGGACTAATTTATAGCTTTGTTAAATATAGGAATATTTGATTTGCTGGTTTGATGGCGCTTCATTAGTTCTAGATGTTAAAATAGGAGCAGTAGTGACCAATTAAATTGATACTAGTTCTCATGGTTATTTTCTCTGGAATGTAGAAATGATCAAATACATAGTAATAGTATATTTTGCTGTGCTAATTGTTAGTCAACAGTTATAAAGTTTGAATCTTGAGACACACGTGCGCTTTATGTTTATCATTGGAGGGGGTACTTGCTAAACTGAACACGGAAGAACAAGATTCCTGGTAAAACCGCCACCTGACTGGAAAAAGCTCGAGCTTTGTTGAAAAATTGCCACATAACCAGGTGTTGTGACCAAATGGTGCTTCCTCTATTGACTTTCCACCTGTACTGGTATTGTTGCGCAGATGATATAACTAAACTGCTTAGGATAGAGATATGTAATAAACTACTTGTAACCAGGTCTTGAAGGGTTCAAGGGACCTGAGTTCAATTTTTTCATGAAGTTGGTGGTTGGTTGAAGATCATATGTCACTAGATATATGTTTTGTTCTGAAACGTTTGGTCTGATAGTAAGTGTTTATGCGCTAGGGCACAAGTTGTTGGATGGCCACCTGTGCGAAGCTACCGGAAGAATACATTGGCCGCCAGTGCCACAAAGACAAAGGGGGAAGACCAAGGCAAAAGTGAGGTAGGATGTTGCTATGTTAAGGTCAGCATGGATGGAGCCCCATACCTTAGGAAGGTTGACCTCAAGACCTATTCAAGCTATGAAGATCTTTCACTTGCTCTTGAGAAGATGTTCAGCTGCTTTATCACTGGTCAGTATTTCTGTTTTCTGTTTGTGTCTTTGTAGATTTGTTCAATTTGCTTTCTTTTGCATGTAGCTTTAGATGCCAATTAGTTTGGTTGTGTACTTGTGTCATTGCGTGCATCCTTATTTGGTACATAGACTGGAAGTAAGTTATACTTCCATTATCCAAAAAAAATCAATTTGTGTGCATTAGTTTGATGAAATAGAACGATATTTTGTGTGCATTAAATATGTAGTTAAGACAGATATTCTGTGTAATGAAATATTCCATTATCTAATAAAAAGACTGATATATTCCATGTCTTTTTTCCTCGCTTTTTGAAGATCTTCAGAGTTATAAAATAATGTAATGATAGAAGGGGAAGCTGATGCGTGGTTACTAGTGGATTTGGCCTAGCTGGACTACAGTTGCCAGATTATTTTGACTAAGCATAATTCTTCATCTGAGTCAAGTAGCCAAGAACTAACCGAAGAACAATAAGTGCTGTGCTTAGATGCTAAACCCTGTTTTCCTATGCGGCGGTGAAACAATAGAAAAGTGATAATGAAGTCCAATAGTAAAAAGAGAACTCTTGCGGTAACTATGTTTGTTTAAAATTTGATTTGCTTACTTTACCGATATTTTGACACAGTTATTGTGTTTGCACTGTATGTTTGTGTAAGTTGAAATAGCATTTCCATTTTTACTAAGCCCATGTCTACCTTGATTTTGGGACGCTCGTGTGTATTCAACTACAGAAGTGCTTTCTATTGTCTGTATTTTACATGTATATATCCAGGAAACATATTAATGGTTGACTTGTTTTGCAATACAGGTAGGAGCAGTTCACATAAAACATCAAAAAGAGACAGGCTGACTGATGGTTCTAGGGCTGATGCCCTTAAGGACCAAGAGTATGTTCTTACCTATGAAGACAAGGATGCTGACTGGATGCTTGTTGGTGATCTTCCTTGGGAGTGAGTTCTAACTTTGTGATCATGCATCTTATCTTATTTAAATTGTGATGGTTTTATGATTTTCTCTTGCGGCATTCTTGTCTTGCTTGATTTTCCAATAATGTTACTTCTTCTAGTGGTTTGAACTCGATAACACATTACTAACACTTATGATGATATTTGGAGTCAACTAAAATTATGCAAACCAATGCCCTGTAACTTGCTGAAAAGTTAGATGGACTCGTGTAAAATGTTTATTCAAGTCTCTCTCTCTAGAGTTCTCTGAGTACTCCAGTTTCACTCTTCAGTATGAATTAGAATTATAAATCCTTTCTGAATTTTGATTGTTTTCTTTGAGAAAGTTCGAGTTCTATGGGCAATGTTTTTTCATACTTTTAGTTGGCACATTTCAAGAGTTTGTACAGTCTACCAATAAAAATTTATCTTGTATAAAAATGTGTCACTCCCACCCCTCAGTACTACACTGTTTCGTATATCAACAGACAAACATTGTTCACAAGTTACAATATGACCTATGAATTGTTTTACTGAGCTACCATGTTTTTTCCCCCGATGTTTCAGCAGTTATTTACAATCATTCTTGGTTACTATCTAATATCTTGTACATCATTTTCAGCTTGTTTACTACTAGTTGTCGGAAACTGCGGATCATGAGAGGTTCAGATGCTGCTGGAATGGGTATGTGCAATATCTGTAGCACTTGGCCATACTTTGATTTCAAGGTTTCATGAGACAAATTAATCATTTAAGCATTTACATGCTTTTCCATTGAGATGCACATTATGCTAATATTGGTGATAACTTGGACCTTGCTGGTTAGTTGTACCTGTACCATTACAAATAAATTATGTCACATGTTTAAATTTTTCATTGATGTTTATTGGCATAGCCTCAGATAACTTGAGTAATGGTAACTCGGTAAGACATAAGACACTAAACAGGTGAGGATATCGCATGAAATTTACCAGTCCTACAATTAAAGACACAAATCTGATTGTGTCCTTGATTTTGGAATAAAAAAGGTGAACAAATACAACATGTTCTTTGGCCTTTGGAGGAATATTCCTAAAATATCAGAATACAAATATAACTGCACACCTTATGCATCGTCTATTGCAACAAATCACTAGTGATTTGGCTGAAGGTGGATCAGTCCACATTGCTAAAATGCTAAAAGCCTAAAACTATTTTGACTTAATCTGGATGATCTGGAACTCTGCAACTAGGTATCACAGATCTGCCTTTATATTTAGAGGCATATTCAACATCATTTTCCATTGGTATCTGATATTTGGGAACACTGGTGGATGCTCTCTCATTAGCTAGCAACATTTTTCTGATGGGGTTTTGACCGTAACTTCTTGATAACTTAATGCATCGATTCCTTAACGAATATGTATTGATTTGGCCTTGTCTGAAGTATCTTCTGTGTCCGCAGCTCCGAGCTCCGAGATTACTGGAACAGACAGGTCAGAACAAATAGTTGCCCGAGCTTTCATCATCTGGACAGCAAATGTGTGGACCAAGTTTGCTGTAGCAAGTTTGCGCTGAGGGGTGCAGTGTTTTACCTGAAGTATCTCCGCTATTAGTTTATTTACGTGTGTAGTGAAATCTGTGGCGTATTGTAAAACAGCCATTTTGCCTACGAGGTTGTCTTGTGTCAATCTGTAGATGGTCGATTTGTCTTTTGAAAGATCAAGTCAGGCTGCTTAATGCTTCCTGTGTGATACTTTCATCAATTCTCTCATATATATATTATTGGAGTTGCACTTGATATTGTATCCACTACAAATTACCAATCTTGTCAACATATGGTTTTGATCTTGTGCTGATCTGTGTGGCAGCCAATCTTGTTCTTCAGCCTGAAGCTCACAACTCTGATGACTATCCCTACCTGGGAAAGATAGCATTTCTGCAGTGTAGTTGGGTGGATCTTCCCTATGCATCTTTGCCTGAAACTCATAGCTCTGAATCTCTGATGACTATCCTATCCTTTTGGCTGGCATCTCTGCCTATCTCTGTAATATACTGTACTAAGTATGTAAATTGTGGCTTGTCTTAAAAAGTCTCTTTTTTTTTTTGTTGAATTTTGAACCTATTGTGCTTGGCAGCTCCCAGCTGAATACTACACCTGTTTTTCATGGCATGATGGCAATCCTCTGACGGCCAGGTGCATATGGTATGCTTCCATACCTCGGTGCTCTTCAGATTCTGAAATGACTAGTGCGTTGTCTCAATACGTTTACATGTATCCGAGTTCAGTGATCTCTGCAAACTTGTGTCCAAACAGTTGCTGCCAAGTTGAAGCATGGTAGGCAACTATAGCAAGCTTGCTGTTCATCCTCCACACCTGACACTCTTGTTCAAACCAGAATAAAGAACAGGAAAGCAAAGGTTTTACATATAACTCCATACATTCAGCATGCTACCCAAGCATAAGGGCCCAGGTGGCCCCAGACCATCCAATGTTACAACAGGCCATGGGTACACACACTACACGATGCCCGTCGTGCCCGATTAACATCCTTATTAACTCACTGCCAATGATCCGCAACAACGAGGGATCATCCAGTGGCGGCGGAACTAGAAAATTTTTTAAAACTCAGACAAATCTAATTATAATAAGTATTGTTATGAAAATTATGTGTTCAATTCTATGCTATATTAAATTTACAACGTGTTCGCTGCGATGAGCTTGGGCCACTGTCTACGGGTCGCCGGGGGTGGCTCCGCCACTGAGGTCATCGGTGAAGGGTATGAGCTAGGACACTGGACCCATAGGAGGAGCGCTGATCTCGAGGTCGCCGGCGACCGGTGGCCAGACCGGCCGGCCGAGAGTGCCGGGGACCATCGGAGCGGCGGGCGCGGCGGCCATGGATGCACGTACGGACGCTTTGGACCAGTACTCCTCCGAGCTTGACAACACATACGGCGGCTGGCCCAGCAGATGGGCCCTAAGCTTCAGACGTACTACACCATGTCCGGTCCGATCGAGAACCAAAGCGAAATCAAAACTCGAAAGGCGATCGAATGAATCAAACGATCGATATGATCCAACTGTGACTTTGACAACAAGCCCCCGGTCGGTCTCGGTGGATAATAATAGGGACACGCCTACAAATCAGGCGCCTTATTTATTTATTTTTTTAAAGTCGGGCGCTGTTTCACCAAGTGGATTGAAAATCTTTCACTTAATAGATCGAAATTTTTTTTAATCTTTTAAAAAAAAACTGAAACAACTAAATCACTCTATAAAACATTTTATTACAACATATGAAACAACGGTTTCTAAAAATCGGACGCAGTTTCACCTAATAATAAAAACAATGTTTCAACAAATATCAGAAAGAGTGTTTCAGTTCTTAAAAAAAGTGAAACACGGTCAGATCACTAGATGAAACAATTTGGTTCAACGTATGCAACAAACGATTTTAAAGCCATTGCAATACTTAAACCCTGTGTACATCAACAAACCACGTGTCCATTAAGATGAAATTATTAAAACATTATAAAAAATTACTGCAACATTTCATCTATACATAGTGAAACATCACGAATACACTAGCTGAAACATTGTTTGTGGAAAAAAAATAAAACGGATCCCCTTTAATAAGGCGTTTTCATTATAACCGGGCACCTGTTGCAACGGGCGCACATGGTGGGGGCGCGCGAGGTTGGGCGGCGCGGGGCGTCCGATTTTTTTCTCCCCATCAGACGTCCGACGGGGAGGATTTCCGTAATAATAACGTACTACTCCCTCCGTTTCAAATGTAAGTCATTTTAGCATTTCCCACGATGTAAGTCATTTTAGCATTTTCCACATTCATATTGATGTTAGAATGATTTACATTGTGAAACGGAGGAAGCAATAAAACATCTGTGTGATCGAAACAACTAAACGTAGCACACACATCGTTGTGCACGCATTGGATCCACCAGCTGCAGGCAGGTACGCGTGTGTGTCGTATATATATGCACGGCACGCGCGCACAAGGCATGTGTAAGGATGGCACGAGAGAGCTCGTCGTACGTGCACTGCGACGCCCGGTGCATCATCACCAGCGACAGGTCTGGGACTCGTCTCAGCCGGGGGGACCATATATGCCATGGATCGACGGGCACGTCCATTCATAAACCGCATCCTCTAGTTTCCATGCATCGAGGTTTTGAACAATTCCACGAGTAACGATTGACTCACTCTAATTCACCAGCTGGATGAACTAATTAAATTTTGTTTTAAACTTTCTAAAATTGATTGTTTAGGCCGTGTTTAGTTCACCCCCAACTTTCAACTTTCCCTCACATCACATCACATCTAAAACTTCCCTACACACATAAACTCCTAACTTTTTTTTTCAAACTGCCAACTTTCTCTAAACTTTTAGCTTTTTTCAGGAACTAAACACAGCCTTACTTGAACTAAAACAATCCAGCCAGACTCACCGACCGCATGTACGTGTCACGTGCACAAGGCATAAGGCTACCCATACATAAATTGTAGCCTTTATGCATCGAGGTGTGGACCAATCCATGAACGACGGTTGACTCACTCTATTTCAATAAAATAAGCATCTCTCTGTTTCATGTTATAAGCTATTTTGATTTTTTTTCTTTAAGTTTGATCAAATATATAGATAAAATTAACAACCTCTGCAACACCAAATTACGCCAAATTAGTCTCATTAAATCTAATATTGATAATATATTTGTTTTGTAATATAAAACAATTTATAATATAAAAATAAAATAGAGAGCTTTTATTTCAAATTAATTATTTAGTTAAATTAGAGCGGGCCAACTGCGGGCCGTGGCCCGCATCCATCCTACTCACACTGGAGTCGACAGCCCTAGTGGGCAAGCACCCTCCGGTCACATGGTCCCTGGGCCCCTCCTGCATTGCGACTAGCCGGCTACTACTCCCGAATAATTAACCGAGCCGATCTCGCGGGCAAGTTCGTTCAATTCGTTGGCGTGGAAGAACAACAAACTGGAGTTTTATGGATGTCACTCTACGGACATGCCCATCACCTTAAATGAACACCCGTCAGGGGGCGTGTACTGCTGTGCCAACACGAGGTCACGAGCTGTATATGATACTACTATGTCTATATTTTAATGTATGACGCTGTTGACTTTTTATTCAACGTTTGACCATTTATCCTATTTAAAAAATTTATATAATTATCATTTATTTTATTGTGACTTGATTCACCATCAAATGTTCTTTAAGTATGATATAAATACTTTTATATTTGCACGAAAATTTTGAATAAAACGAATGGTCAAACGTTAGTCGAAAAATCAACGGCGTCATACATTAAAATACGGAGGGAGTACATTACATGGTCCTGCATGTACGGAGTATATATCCAACGCACACGTACTTTCCTTAGTTCGATCTGTTCGTTGTCCATGCATATATAATACATCCATCCATTCATGATCTGTCCAGCGATTGAATTACACGTTATATGCGTGTGGCTAGCTAGCTCTTCTTGGATACTTCTACTCTAGTAGTATGGTGAGACACGATCCTAGCTAAGCTTGGCTCTATTATCTCCATCTTAAAAAAGAAAAACTTAATTTAAAATAGGATGTGACCTATTTTCCAACAATGAGTTTAAACCAGAGCTTCTTCAGATTCGTTGTTTTACTATATGTCACAACTTATTTTTGATTAAGTTAAGTTTTGTTTGGACAGAAGAAGTGTTCTTTGCGTGGACAGAAATCGAAATGGTACTCCCTCCGTCCCAAAAAAAAAAAGATAAACACTAGGTTTTCGTATCCAACTTTTGACTGTCTATCTTATATGAATTTTTTTATAATTAGTATTTTCATTGTTGTTAAATGATAAAACATAATTAATACTTTATGCATGACTTGCCCTTCTATTTTTTTTTCATAATTTTTTAAAATAAGAGGGATGGTCAAATATTAGACACGAAATTCTAAGATTTTTTTTTAAAGGACGGAGGAGGAGTAGGAGGTAGGAATAGGTTGGATCGGCGACGACAGGCGGTCCAATAATGCAGATGCGTGCAGTCGCTCTCGCCGGCAGCATAGCATAGCAGCAGCGACGGGCGGCAGCATGCATGATTGCACATCCCCAGATCCGACGCAGTCCTCATCGACTATTGCTGCGCAGTGCTCCGTACCTCGCGCACGGTTCGCTATCGCTCGCAGCTCCGCACTCGCAGCTAGCGCTTCGAATATGGAACCCCCCAGCTCATGGCTCGCTCTCGTCCCTGTTGTTTGGACTTTAGAGGGGTTCTAGTAGTTACGGTATCTTCTAAGATCTTGAATTCTTATAACTGATTTATATTCAAGATCCTAAAAATCAATAGCTAAACTAACTAACGGTAAAAAGATTAAAAAGAAGTGCATCTTTATTTCTTATCAGCTGGTTACTCATCAGCTGCTTATTGAAACGAAATAAAGGCTTTTCTCAGGGTGGCAGTTTTCCCGTTAGGGCCTAACCCCATCCGGTTACCATCCCTAAGGCTTTCCCTTGTGTGCCCTGCGGGCGTTTGCAACATTGTTGATAACTTTATTGTCCTTATTTTTTATTCCCTTAAAATGTTGGTCTTTGTATTGCATGTTACATAAATAACCAACTTGTGATTAGTACTCCAACCATCTCAAAATAAGTTATTCTAATACGAGACATAACATTTTCTAGTTAGGACGAAGGTAGTACTTCGTCCCAAAACATAAAAGTATAGGATTAACTATAAAATATCCTAATACTATAAATCCGTACAATAAAATATTTATTATCATATAGAATATGTCTCGTCTTATCCTAAAATTTTAGATTTCGAGACAGTGGCAGTAGGAGAGACCACCTGCTCCGCACTGCATGCACTCGCCGCATATTTACTTTTCACCGCGCCGTTAAACGCCATCGCATCGCGGCGCAGCGCTGCGCGGGGGATCTCCTCTCCTCCTCCACCACACATGCATGCACACACACCACCCTCGCATCGCATTCAATTCCCGCTTGCCCCCACCACCTCCCCTCCATATCAACATCCGTCACTCCCATCTCCCCACTGCTGCTCCTCACTCCACTCTGCTCGCTCTCTCGCTCTCTCGCTAGCTATAGCCTATAGCTAGGTACCTACAAGCCTAGAGGATTAGGATATGAGCCGCGCGCAGCCTGGCGGGGCGGCTGCCGGCGGCGGCGGGCGGCGCGGCGAGGCTCAAGCCGTCCCCAAGGGCGCTCTTCTCGTGCGGGATTTCAGCACCTGCACGCACCCGCGCTCAGCCCGACGGCGACGCCCAACAACAATGTCGTGGCGGGGATGGGCGGGGCCAAGGGCGGATCGGGCACGCCGTGCGGCGGGGGATGCGGCCGCGGCGTCGCCGGTCGTGGAGGCGGCGGCGCCTGCGGTGGAGATGAGTAGTCATCATCAGCATCCGCAGCAGCAGCAGCAGCAGCAGGGTGCGGCGGTGCAGAGGAGCGTCGGGCCGTCGTCGTCGTCGTCGTCGTCTTCGTCTTCGGCGTCGCAGAGCTTCACGCAGTGGAGGCTCCCGGTGCATCACCCGCCGCAAGCGTCGGGGTCGGCGGGAGGGGAGGTGGGGGGGGGTGCGGTGATGATGAGCGCGGAGGAGAAGTTCGCGGCGGGGGAGGTGGTGGCGGCGCTGCGGACGGTGGAGAGGGAGATGGAGGCGGCGGCGAGGGCGGTGCCGGTCGCCGTCGTGGCCGGGGTCGTGGCGGCGGTGCGGGAGCCGGCGACGGCGAGGCTCGCGGCGAAGGTGCTGCTGGTCGTTCTGCTGGAGGAAGGGAACAGGGAGGCGGCCGTCGACCGGCGCGGCGTCGGGCGCCGTGGGAGGCGTGGCGGCGTCCGGGCCGGCGGGGGCCACCGCGGAGCGCGCGCTGGCGGCGCTGGAGCTCCTCTGCACCGCCGCCGGCGGCGCCGCGGCCGTGCGGAGGGAGCCCCTGGCCGCGCCCGTGCTGGCGCGCGCCGTGGAGGGCATGGCCG
The DNA here is from genome assembly GCA_009805545.1 of Oryza longistaminata. Taxonomy (NCBI): domain Eukaryota; kingdom Viridiplantae; phylum Streptophyta; class Magnoliopsida; order Poales; family Poaceae; genus Oryza; species Oryza longistaminata. The sequence goes on along the minus strand of CM020179.1, from coordinate 31,929,580 downwards.
GCCGCGGACGCGAGTGCGCCATCGGCGTCCTGGCGGCCATCTACGGCGGGAACGGCGACGAGGCCGCGTCGTCGTCGTCGCCGTCGCCGCCGCCGCCGGAGGTAGTGAAGGCTGTGGTGGCGGCGATGCAGGGGAGTGCAAGCGCGCGGGGCGGCGCAAGGGCGCGCAGCTGCTGCGCGCGCTTGCAGGAGCGCGCCGCCTTCGGCTCCGCGTTGAGGACGGCGTCGGCGAGCCCTGACAATGTGGGCCCAGGCAGCCAGCCTCTCGCAATCCTGGGCCCCACCCGGCAGTGAGAGAGAGAGAGAGACAGGGAATGGGTGGGCCCAGCGTGTTGGGGGTGAGCGATTAAAACGGTGCTGTCCCCTTTGGTGACTGATTTGTGGTCACCACTGTAGGTTTGTGATGAATGTGTACGATCTGTTCCCTGAAATTTGTCCCCACGCTGCATGCCGCATCTTGCTCCATTACCCCAAATTTTCCATTCAATTATTCAACCATCAAAATTTCAAAATTTCATCCGCCAGGCATAATTCAAACTCCCTCTACATGTAACATGAAGATTCAAGCCTTGTTAACTTCAAACTCCTGTTCCATTTCATCAGTTGGTACCCAAACAAAGAGGAACAGGCAATGCATTTTTGGAGTGGTTTCACGAAAACGAGCAAGCAAAAAAGAAAAAGAATCCAAGGTGATAGCAAATGAACAGTAGACGACGCTGGCAATGCCATTCCCAACGCCCATATTTCTGTCCAGACAAACACACCATTCGCTGCATCTTTCGCCGAGAGAGCTTGAAATAGCTTCTGGCCTCTGCTGCTGAGCCCGTTTGGTGGTAGCAGCAAAACGCAGCAACTGCAGTAGCGACTGTTCATCTTCACCGGCCAATTCCTCTGCTTTTGCCATCCTCCTCGCTCTCGCTTTGGCATCTGCTTTGCTTTTCAATGCAAAAGGCTTTATTACTAGAATTCAGACACTCCTCGTCACTCTTTTCTTTTATCACACCGTCGAATAGTTGACTTTAGCATCTGTCAGAGCCTGACTGACACACTCTCTGACTAACTGACTGAATGACTGTGACTTCACTGTAGTGTGACGACTCCTTTTCAGAAGTTCAGGACTCCTCTTTTCCTTTCACTCTTTCTTTTTTTCAGTTTTTGCAACACCAAACTGACCAAACAAAGCGATTGTATTCCTACTGCAGCGTCCACTTCAGTTCACTACAGTAGCATAGTATATGTTCAGTTCACTGTGTGTGAAAATACTTGCTGAAATGTGAATTTTGCCATCCTGGGATTCTTGTATTATGGCAGAGAAGAAAAGAGGCCTGTTCTTGTCAAATCTTGGGGCAGCTTTCAGATTCAGATACATGTGCATGAACTGCAGGGAGAAAAGGAGATTCGAGCTACCTAGATGGAGAGTCGTCCATCGCATCATCAGTTCATCACCCGAAAAGGAGTCTGATACTGTTCCTTGCTACAGTTCAGTTCGACGCCATTTTCCACAGTACATGTGCCTGCACAGTTTCACGCCATTTTCAGAGAAATGTTTTGTTTCTATTTTTCTTTTTTTTGCCTAGTTTTGATTGGATTGAGTTTAGAAGGCCGGTAATTTGTTGGGCCTTGTCTCTGTAGTTGCATACAAATGGGCCACATGGACCAACAAAGAATAATAAGCAAAAAAAACTACTTACAAACATCAGGTGAAATTCAGAAATATTCATAATTCAGAAGCAAAACTAGACAGTGCTGTCAAAATGGAAGAACTATAGCTTAATTTCCTAGAATTACTGGGCAAATCACGGACGGAATTGTTCTCTTTGGTACTGCATTAATCAAATATGCAGATAAAATACGAGTACATTTTCAACACGGGAACGTACGTGTGTTTCTTCTGTGGAATTTAAAATAAGTTCTTGATGAGATCAATGACACGAACGCTTTGAATCTATGAATTATTATAAGCCTGTAGCACGCAACGCAATCCAATCATGAATCAAGAAAGGCCATGGGATGTTAGCGTCAGTCAATGGCTGGATCCATCCGTCACCGTGATTAACAGTTTGCTACTGCTACTTGCTTGCCGTTCTGAATTTTCTTCTTTTTGTTTATTCTGTTAAGGCAGTGCTAGAAGAACTACTGATTCTTTTATTTCTTTCTTTCTCTTTCATACCTCTTTTTTAATTGCATTAGCATGCCAGATACAAGGGGATTAGTGTGATAGCGAACCACTGATTAGCAATAAATATGGTGATTATGAGAGAAAATTGTATGGTTAATCCAGGACCACATGTGCTAGCTCATCAAATAATACTAGAGTTATGTAGGGTTAAGCACCAGCATGATGCTAGATGAAGTCACAGTTGATCATATCAATGAACAAAACCAAAAAAAAGCTAGCCAAGCCTCTCTGAACTTTGTTCCTAGTGGGTGTACGTAGAAAATGTTCCCTTTTTATGCTGGCATGAAAGCAGGAAATATAATAGATATGAGATGTTCTAGACAATCTGACTAATATATATGTGTGTGTACCAAGGTAGCAGTGATAAGGTAAAGCAGCACTGCATGGTACTATATATCCTTCATTTTTCGTTTTAATATATAGATGCAGCAAAGTAGCAGCAACAAGGCCCTCAGTTTAGCTAGCTTTTTGCTGAAGCATCAGAAAGAACAGTTTAATTAATTTATCCTGTTCTAACTTTTCTAGACATTTAGGCCGGCCCGATATCTAGTTTCTCAAGTTAGTCTCTCTGAAGAAATCCCCGAAATGGTGCTGGGCTATTGAGCTAGTTAATTAAATTACCAATGGAAATATATATCACTCTCCGTCCCAAAATATAAGTATTTTTTATCATAGTGACAAGTCAAACATTTCTAACTTTGACTATTAATAAAAAAAGATCAATCATGTAAAATTGAAGTTATTAGATTTATTATTAAACAAACTATCATAATATACAACTATTTTTATTTAAAACATCAGATATTGTTAGTCAAAGTAGTATCTCGGAGATTGTGTCAGAGTCTAAAAATAATTATATTTTAGAATGGAGGGAGTACTCATTATACTTAAGCAACTGGTGTTAAGTAGAAAGGAAAAAAGAACAGCCGCAATTAGCTAGCTAGCTAGTCTGGGAAAAGCTCTGCCTACTCATGCAACTAAAATATGGAGGAGCATGCACGGCGTGCTGCTGTTTTCTAAACACTGTTTGATCACTACCTCCTAGTTATTAATTGATTAATTAAGTTGCATAAATATATAATCGCAATAAGCTTGTTGTCATACATAAGGGATTAGCTTAGGTGCTGTCTCCTTTAAGGAGTTCAAGAGGAATGGATGCTGCAAATCTCAATATTCTCTTATTTAATTAACTGAAAAATTAATTAGTTAGGTCATCAATTAGTTGATCCACTTGCAGCACAGGTTGTAAAGCTAATGCTGTAATATCATATATATATATATAGCTATCTTGAGGACTAACCAACAAGGTGTCACAAAATCACATCCAAGAAACAAAAACCCTAATTCAGTTACTGTGGACCAGACTGATCAGACCTTATATATATAGGGATATGATAGTTCAGTTATATTATATATCAGGCGGAAAATGCAGGGTTAAGTATACTTATCAGTGTTTGCAATTCCTCAAAAATTAATTAATGTTCCATTATTTGATTTGCTGCCTTAGCTCAGTGACTATTTTCCAAGGTTAATTATCATCAGCTCATGCAGCAAGAAGATCCAGGCCGCACGTGAAGCAACAACGACGACAGGCTTCTAACTACTATACGCTTACATAAGATAATTAAATCTCACAAGAGTACGATCAAAATGCAGGTTGCATATGTATATCAATATATGTGTGGTTGCATTTTTATTCGATCGAGGAGGATGCTTTCCACCTAAACTGCGATCCCACCCACGCGCCATGTCTGAATTCTCTGATCAAGCTGATGAGTCTGAACCATGCATATGCAGCAACCAGCGAAGCTTCTGATTCCCGAGATCGCCGAGAAGATTTTGCACCCTCTCTGCATCTCCCAAAACATTACTAAATTCTCCATTAAATCTCGTGTAGATGTCGCTAGCTATAGCTTAGTTCTTTTAGTTATATATATGCTACGTAGTCAGTTACACAAACTGATCCATCATGTCGACATTACTACACCTGCTTAGGTATTGCTTTTGGGATATGTCTCACGACGTCTCTACTGCTCTCCTGAATTACTCCTTTAATTTCGTTTTAAAAGAACAACTTTTGTACATAAATTTAGATATAGACTATATCTAAGATTCGTGTACAAAAGTTAGCCTTTTTTCAGGGAGTACAGTTACTAGTAGTATATATTTATGTGTAACTAGCTAGTATTTTTTAATTGAAAGGAAATACGTTGTTACTACTAGTATATGGCTGTGCAGTCATTGTTAAACAGACAGCCTGCATAAGAGATCATCAGTTGCACTACTTAATTACATCTGCCTCTTAATGCATCTCCTAATTAAGCATCGTAAAAGTTTATTTTTTAATACGAGGAAGGACTCATGTTCAGAAGAAATTAAAATCCTCCTTACTGACAACAATAATTCAGGACCCTTTCTATTTGTGCTCAGTGATGAATAAAATACAGAATGTTAAATCACAACCACACGAATTCTAAATAGGGGGCATTTTGAAGACAAAGATCTTCAGTGATCATCCCCCGAACAAATCAACACAATGGGAATTAATTTAAACTCCTCTCTCCTTTTCTTTTAGTGATAGGATTTGGGTCACATGGTGCTGATTATATAAACCAATTAATGAAGCCATTGCCACGCTATAAGATCAAATTAAAAAATCAAATAAACAATGTTGCAACCTGCAGTGTGCATCCCTATTATTAATTAATGTGTGTGTAAGGTAAGGAGATCTCTCCCTTTCACTTTAATATCAAAGAGTCTCCTTTCCATCATCCAACTTCTTCTCCCTTTCTTCTTGCTCCCACTTTGCTAGCTATGGTCTTCTTCTAGGTCTTCTGATCAGTTCTCATCTGGTGTACTAGAAATTTCCCCATGAGGTGAAAGCCAGCAACTTTGGAGACAAATGAACATGGAATGGCCAGGAAGAGGAAGATCATTTGGGTCCAGCAGGAAGGGCAAGAGATCAGCCGGAAACAGCGGCTCCGACAAGCCGAAGCAGCCGCAGCGAGGGCTCGGCGTTGCGCAGCTAGAGAAGATCAGGATTCAGAGTGAAATGGCAGCCGGCTACCTGCAGAATCCTCCTATTGGCCAGCCACCTCCGATCCATGGAATTGGCAGCTTCAACTTGGTAATTAGTCTGACTACCAATTTCTGCATCTTTGAGTAATTTTGTGATTCTTTGCTGGTTGCTCAAGTTTAATTTCTTCTCTGATTTCATGTGGTTTTGGAATTGATCATCCATCGAGCAGCAGGAAGATGCACGGTCATCTAACTCGCTGTCATCGTCTCCATCGTCCTCCTTCCCTGCCAACATCAACTCCTATCCCATCCACCCCAATTTAGCGGTATATGCAGTTCTTTCAGCTGTTCACCAAATGCATACTAGCTAACTGAGAGAATTTCAGAGATCTGCCAATAAATTGTTACTACATATTTTCTTGGTTTCTAGACAGATTAATCTACCTCTCTCTAAGATTAATTTCAACGAAATATGCACTCTTTGTTTTTTAATCATTTCAGCCCAACATAAAAAAAAAAAGAATAGTCCATAAGAGATCTACAAAAGTTAGACAACAAATTCATCTTAATGACTATATTTGCTTCCAGTTCCAGCTGGCGTGCTTTGCTAGCTAGTGTATTGCTTATTTGCATCAAGCCTAGAACGCGTGATAATAAACATTTTTTTTGCCAAAAGGATGCATATGGTTGTCGATTAATCCTGTGCACAGAGAAGAACAATCTTAAGAGTATTATTGCAGCTAAAGAGATTTTATTCCCCCATGCACGTGAACGTGATATCCTTGGCTTAGCTAAAGAGATCTTATCATGGCCGACACAGTTAGACCTAACTAACTTAGCTTTGTTCTATATTGCAAATTTGCAATTATAGATGGCCTATGGAGGGAGCAGATCAGGAGATATCAGATACGGCGAATTCCAATCAACGAGTCCCATCATCAGGTGTTCGTCTTTATACACACATATGTATGCATGGATAATAATTATCCAATGATGATCAATTGAAGTTTATATATCTAAACAACTATATGGTCAGTGATTAACACACGATGCCTGAATGTATGTTAATTAGTTCCTAATCTTTCAGGTCGCCGCCTAACCATGAAGCTATATATGGAGCTGCAGCTCATTACTCTCATCCCAGCAGCGACCACACATTGCCTCTCTTCGAACCTAAGGTACACACCTAATTTAATTATATTGAAGAGATGTGTTAATAGTTTATACAATATGGTTGCCAAGATAATCCATTTCTATGTGTCATTAATTAATTGTAGGAATCCATTTACTTAAGGAGACACTACGGCCTAAACCAACCGGTAGATCACTCTATGAACTCAGATGATCCTGAAGAAGTAGACCTTGAGCTCAAGCTATGATCATCTTCAGTGGATATTGTATCCTGGCTACCTGCTAATTAATCTCCCAGTTAAGCTAGCTCCCTACTGATTTATTGATGCATGCATGCCTCAAAAACTTTAAGTATTCTTGCAGTATATTATGATCGCTGTGATGTAATGCATGCATGATCAAGGGAGCAATGAACAAGATAAGAAGCACACATGACACACATCGAAGAAATTTCTTTAAAGCAGGTTGTACTGTACTGCAGTGTGTCGTTGAGTTACAAAACCGAGTGCCGGAATTTGGTTAGTTATGATTTGTAGAACTTGTAAACTTGATTTGGAGTGTATATACAGTTCAGTTCTTCTGAAAGTCATCCATGGATATATGATGATGATGCTGTGGGGAGTTTCTCTACCTTTTCTAATTTTTTTGGTGGATATATATATGTACTGTATAATAATGATATGATGGAGAGATGCTGCAAAAATTCGATATATCCGTGGTAAGATCTTCAAAACGACAGAGTCAATGTTGCGGTCGCCTATATACTACTGATGCAGAGATCAAACAAGGGGGAGGTACGTTATGTTAATTTGCTTTCCCTAAAAAAAAAGTTCATTTGCTGAGACAACACAACTTTTAGAGGCCCATTATGCCATTTGATCCTAGATATATATAATGCCGATGCAATAATTATACATACCGCTTGTCTAAAAAAAATATTACACATGCACCTAACAGGCCAAGATCTTTCTCTCTCTTGTGCTTCTATTTTGCCATTTAGTTTGCACCATGCATTCATGCATGCTGACACCATGTTAGGCATCATCGTCTACTGCAGTACTCATGCATATAGGTCGTACTGTATCAAGCATATATGATATAATATGATGAGGATATATCTCATGCATGTGCTCCCAGGTCTTTGGAAGTTTGGATATATATATTCGTCAGTGGCATATCATATCTTACCTGACCATGCATGCATTACATGTAATCTTACAGAATAGCATGCATTCATGCTTATGCATTGAAGCACATGTTCATCTCTCTTGTATATATATACTTCCTTCGTCCTAAAAAATAATTTCTGGTTACGAATCTGAACATAGGGTATATATGTTCAAATTCATAGCCAGAAATTCGTTTTTTTATGGAAGGGGTGGTGTACGCAAGAGGTAGCACTATATATCAGAATTACTTAGAATGAAGAACATTTTTCTTTATCATATTGTGTGCATATATCGAAACATTAGTAATGCGGAAATTCTGGCCCAACTGATGTAGGCACAAGCTACCTAGTGTGGAAGTAAATATAATTTGCGAACGCGCAAAAGGATTGCACGTCAATATATTAGCAGGAAAAGAGTTTTTGTTACATATATATGTAAACCTGGCATTGTCACTCCCACAATTAACCATACACCATTATACCATAGATACAATTATATGTAGAACCATATATCCAAATCAGACCACCAATCGAGCTTTCATTATTTTTTTTGCGAGGAAGAGAGATCTTCATTCTGCTAGCCTTGTATGTAGGTAGGAACATGCTCTTGTCAAACAGCACAACGCTTTGTTCTGTTAGCCAATTGCGCTAACTCATGAGCTACCCTGTTGCATCCTCTTCCAATATGACGAATCCTCACCTCTGAAAGCATCTCCTTTGTACATTGCATATCAGTGATAATATGGCACCGCTTGGATCGGTTCTCTTTATGAGAATTAGTGCATTTACTATAGATAAGCAATATGTTTCTAGCACTGCTGGCTTATTAACCCATTCAACGGCCAAAGCTAAACCTTCACGGCAAGCCAATAGCTTTCATTAAATTTTAAAAGGCTCTTAATAATTAAGTTGTAACATACGGTATACATATGTGCGATTTTGATCAATGCACCATTTAATTTATCCTTTTAACCGGGTCGGCCGGAAGATTTCAGCCGATAAAATTTAGGTCGAGCATTTATATTGACATAGTAAAGTTGTCGTCTTAGAAGTGGATAAAATTGAAAATATATAGTAGCTGAATTATTTTACAATCCTTTAATCCGAGTGTGTGTGGGTGTGGCACTGAATTATTTTTGGTATATATAACCTCGATATCTCTTAAAGATCAGAACTCAATAACTATACATGTATAAGCATTATCCTATTTTTATTGCATATTAATTTGTAATAAAGAGTCAATCTCTATGTTGATAGACACATGATTTTTTTATATCTGTGCATATCAGTTATATTTCTTTGAGATTTGCAAATTACTCAATCCCACACATCAATGATTATGAGCTATACGATGATATCTAAAACTAGTAGCGTATTTTTTAGATTGCACAGTAATCAATATAGTACTCAATCTATCAATGCACCATGATCGTTGAGCTATGATATAATCATAGATCGATGCCGATCGAGGTCTTTGTGATCATTCAAATAAACACAATGAGCTATATGATATATATATATCTGAAACTAGCAGCAGTTTTTTTATAAAAAAAAATTAAAAAATAAAAAGCATTATTAATTTGTTGATTCATATCCTCGCCTATGACCGTTTCTCTTTGTTCTTTTGTGTCCTTGTTGATACATTGCGTTGTACCAAAACAAACCAACATCCAACAGGAAACTAAAGCACGCATAATCATATATATTAACACCCCATTAATCTATGCAGCTAACTACCATGTCCAACATGTCGATCCTGATCTAGTATGCATGTATAATTGATTAATCTGCATATGCAGGGTGCAGATAAACACCAGGATACGTAGTCCTTAATGCCTGCCTTTTCCTGTACATGATTGGTTGGTTAGCTGACGAGGAAAAGATATTATAGTATTATTGCTCAGTGATACGCAGCAGTAGTGCACCATATCTCTATCTCAATCTTCAAGCTAGAAACTATAATTCAACACATACCAACAAACGAATAAGCTCTGATATGCTGTGTGATTAACCTGCGGATCCATTAGCTAACTAGGTATCTCTGCGATCTTCCCAAATCCCAAATTAATGGTGGTTTTAAACAAGTTGATGATGAATTGATGATATATATAGACTAGCTAGCTAATAATCATCATGTTATACGGGTTGCAATATAAAATCCCATCAACGGTGCGAAGTTCTACACTACTTCATGCATATGCTATACAAAGCATTTGATTATAAGACAACAAGGATTTGCTAGAGTAAATCAACTTAATTACATTAGCTAGGTTGCTGTAATTCGTCTAATGATCAATTTGTAGAAGTCACGAGAATCACCAGGACTTCAAGTTCAAAAACTGAAGAAAAAAAAACGTGAACACCAAATTTGTGGGCCAAAAACAATCCCCAGATACACCTATTTTTGCTGCTTTGATTAACTGACAGCTTGCAAGTCCAGGGGAAAGGAGAGAACGGCCGATTGCCAGTGTTCTGTAAAATTGGCATGCAGACAAATTTCCATAGCTCGCAGTGTGTGAACTTGGTCTCTTAACACACTCTTCCTTCACTTAAACCCCGCACTTATCAACTTTATATCTTGGCAGTATCCTATTTTGCTCGAAATCGCCAGCTGCTATTGTATTGTTTCTGCGCTAGCGTTTTATCACACACAAACATAATCCAGCTGCTTTCCATTTGTTCCATTATGGCCATATATACTTTTTTTTCTCTCTCTCTCTTTTGGTGTAATAATGTGAATCCAAATTTAGCAGCTAGCTGTAAATAAACTCCACAGTCACAAACGGATGGATGATAAGATGCTCATCTCCAAGGAAATCAAATCTAGCTAAAACCGTCGGATGCCATCAAGGTTCAAGATTCATTTGTCCGCTGCCTCTCCTCTAGGGTTCAGGGTGACATCTCTACAGTATAAATACCCATGTTTTGATTAGAAAAACAATTTCCACCCAGCAGCCGCCAGGCCTTCTTCTTCTTCTTCAGTCTCAGTCAGAAAGAAAAGATCTTACCAATAATTGGGTATGTGCTTAAGATCTATCTTTCTCTCTTCCTCTTTATCTTTCTCTTTGAGCCTTAAACTACTTTGCTTTCATGTTCTAAACATCAGTTTTTTTTTTTCTGATTTTTTTATATACTGCTGATATACCTAACTAGATAAAGGGGATCCAGAGATGATGCATGCAGGAGGTGCAGGAGGCAACAGGGATGATGGTTCATCTGATCCTTGGAAGAGGAAGGGTGACAAGAAGAAGAAGAAAGATGATAAGCCCAAGGAAAGGAAGAGAGGATTTGGGGTTGCAAAGCTAGAGATAATAAGGATTCAAAGTGAACTAGCCGAGCAAAAAAGAAAGAACGAACTAGCCGAGCAGGAAAAAAGGCAAAACGCTCTTAACCAGCAGGGGCCACCTCAGATCCCAGATGGAACTACCGATGGCGTGGTAATTATATTAAATAAGATTAAATAAATTATAATTAGCAAACAGATGCGGATCCGTCGATTTTTGTTTGATTTGTGTACCTTTGATTAAATTAATTTTCTATGATCTATTGTATATGTTATCATGTTTAATTTTATAGATTTATTTTTTAATGTAACCGGATGAGTCTTTTTGAAATGGATCTGTCAAACAGGACATAGCTGCAATAAGGGGATCAGTCTATCCATGGTCTATGCATGCCAACGTTGCCCCTTCACTGCCACCGCCTGCACACTACTCACCACATCTCGCGGTATAGAAATTTTAATTTTTTTTCTTCTATCAGTAGTACTAGTAGTAGTTGTTGTTTAAGACTGATTTTTTTTTTCTCATTTTAGATCGAGGTTTTGTTCAATCTCTCTATGTTTATGTGTCCAAAGTACTCAATAGTATTCTTGTCAGCAAGAAAGAAAAAAAAGAAACAAGAAATGATATTATTTCAAGATGAGAAGATATATATATATAACTAGAAAATACCCCGTGCGTTGTTGTGGGAATTCTTAGATTAACAAAAATTGAAGCACATGCTGCCATATAAAATATAGTTATATAATAGTTACAGTAATGCATATATCCAGTCGGTCACACATAGAAACATGCAAATCAAACGGAGGCAGGAAGACATATAGCATAAAAAAATGATAAATTTTTATTTTGCTATTGGTACCATCTTCCTGAGAATCATGGTTTGAAGGTGATGTACTCCATTTTTTACGTAACTAATGGTAAAAGCTTGACAATCTGATAGTTGTTGCTTGATCATATCTTCCTTCTGCAACGTGTTTGTGCATGTAACTACTTTCGGTCCATCATACTCCTTAAGATTTATGATTGCATTTTTATATTTACAATGAATCACCTCTGCTGGAGAACAAAGAATATTTTGTGGTAACATCATAAAGAAATGAGTTAAATATGTTATTAGAAGCACACGATGATGTATGAAAAACAACAAATAGGAAGAGATTGAAAACTAAAAGCAAAAGGAAGAGGGCTAAACGTACAGAGGTAAGTAAAAACAGCAATCGATGATGATATGCCATAGAGAGAAACCTGTTATTTAGTTGCTCATGATCCATGTCTTAGAAGATACCGTATATCTCAACAGAAAATATAAGAGATGTAGTAGTTTAATTTGTGTGAAGCGAGAGAACAACGTAATATGCATATATAGCTCTAGAAGGAGAAATCAAGATGACAACGGTGGATTTAGGATCGATCGAATAAGAAATTAAGGGGGTTGATAAATGATAATAGTAAATTGAGATTAAATAATGGTCATTGAAGGCATTAATTAGTGATGGTAAAACACATTCAGGATGCAAGCTGACTTTGTGTCAGTTACATGAGATAAAAGTAGCGCAAGCATAAGATGGAAGGAACGCCACCCATGACATCTTTATCTCTAACTTTTTGTTTCAGCTTCCAGTGGTCCATCTGATCATATTGCCATGTTAGTGAGGTTCTTTGATTCGTCACTCGTTTGTGATCTGAGCGACTGAGCGCTCATATGCTATCCAGTGGTAGGATAAAAAGACATGATGTGGCTTACTCACTAAGTAGGAAATTAGTTTTAATTGTAGTTAGTGGGATCAATTGCACATTGCTATGAATACTATCAGGTAGAGAATATATGATAATAGTAAAATAATTGAAATGTTGTGAAAAATAATTGGAACTGAAAATATATGATATTATAGAGACAAAAATGTGAAGATAATAACATTTATAGATAATAAGAGATAACCTGTTTGTTGACTATAGGTGATTCATGCTGTGGTTGAGAACTGAGAAGAGAAGATGCAAGTGGTATTTAGGAACGAACTTTCTTGGGTAGTATTTATATATAGTACACTGTGCGTCTGTAGATAATGGTGGATTAAAGAACATCGACGGTTCATTTGGAGGAGGATGCACCGGTCACATTTAACAGAGGAATTGTAAAAGTTTACGGAGATAATAAAGGGGATTAACCTCTGATTTACCCATTGTGAATGATAATTTGTGGTGAGGAATTGCTGCAGCCACAGCAGCTATTATGACTATTTCACCGAGCGACTCAGTCGGGTGGGGTGATCAGTCTTCTTTCCACGGTGGTAACCTAACGATCAGTATATAGGCTTGGGCTGCGTTAATTAGCCACATCATGGCTTCGTTTTGGCCCATTAATAAATGAAAATTGGTCTGTTTTGTTTGGGTAGGCTGGATAGCTTGCTTATCTCACGATTAAGATCGGAAGGTGCAAAATAATTGTAGTGACGTGGAAGCACAAGAAGCCAGCAAAATACTATTAAATGCACTAAGTGGGATCAACTATATAGTACTATTATAGGATAATAACATAATCATGCAGTCTATCAATAATTATTAGTTACATTGCAGATGCATTATGGCAGTGAAGGGATGGGTGCCATGAACTTTGGGCAGTCTCAGTCTACCCCCTTGAGGTACATTATACATGTGTATTATATGATTAATTAACGGTCATATGTATCAAAGATTCATTTATATAGTCTAACCAATCCAACATCATCTGCAATCTTCAGGTTTCCTGGAGCCTCTGGGCCATATCCCGCTCCAAACAACATCAGGCATGTATCATATGATTAATTAACAGTCCAGCTGATTTGATCAAATATTATATTATATTATATTATATTCATCGTGGTCTAACCAATTGGTGCAACATTCTGCAATCTCCAGACCTCTTGGAGCTCCTGCAGGAACAATATATCCTCCCAATCCAAACAACATCAGGCATGCATTATATGATTAGTTAACAATCTAGTTTTTTTTTTTTTTTGCGGGGAGTTAACAATCTAGTTAACTGTGATAAAAAATGTATTTATCATATTCTAACCAATTAATGCTTTTGCAAATCTTCAGACCTCCTGGAACCTTTGGAGCATCATCTTATTCCAATACAAACATCATCAGCGGGTATATGTACTATATATACACATATGATTATTACTTAATAGTCCAGTTAACTTGTGATCAAAGATTCATATATATACTTATATAATCTAACCAACGCAACATCTGCAATCTTTAGACCACCTGGAGCCTCTGGAGCAGCAGCATATTATTATTATCCCAATAATCCAAACAACATCAGGCATGTATTATGTGATCTCAATTGGCAGTCCAGTTAACTTGTGATCAGTTTCATAGTCTAACCAATGCAACATCTACAATCTTCAGTCCTCCTGGAGCCTTTGGAGCAGCTTATTATCCATATTCAAACAACATCATGCTGCCTGCAAATGAAGTGACGATGGCACAGCCCCTCTCTCAAGTACCTAATAGTCAGGTAAAATTATTTTAATTTAAGTCCCCTTGTTGTTTTATAGTTGAGAAGTACCATGAAATATATGTCATGTGCACATATAGGTGAGGAAATTCTACTAATTTGTTAATTAACAAGTTTATAACTCTGTTGTTTGTAGGAACTTATTGATCTGATGAGGGAGGGAGGACACAGCACATCAGCTGGGGAGTCAACTAGCAAGAACTCCGATGAGGATCCAGAAGGCCTAGACCTTGAGCTCAGGCTATGATCCAAAAATTATTTCCCAATTAGTTCTCAGAAATTTCATGAGCTTATCTCAAGAAATTAATCATGAATTACCAATGGGTTCCTTTATTTATCTGCACAAGTAGTTTGAACTTTGATCACAAGTCGGATACCAGCTGAGATCTGGAATGCTAGACAGTTTGAACAACAAAACATGGATTTGTGCTGGTTGTGGCATGTTACTTCAGATTCAATAAAGCAAACAATATGCAATGGATTTATCATTTTTAACAGTTTATTTGATTGAGTTTATACACATGATTTTTCCTTCATGTTTCCAAAAGCTGGGTTAGTGTGTATATGATATATCTCTCTTCGTATATTATTGGTGTGTCGTACGTTGTATCAAGTACTATACATATGTATGAATCTGGCATTCTGATAGTCTAGATTTTGGATATATATTAGTTAATTCTGTGATGATAAGTATTGATTAAGATGCAAGTAGCAGTTAACTATAATAAACAGGAAATGTTTGTATGCATGTATTCTTCAAGAAAAAAACAACAATTTCGGAAAATGTTGTACGCATTATTTCTAGGAAAAAAAGTGTATCTAGACAATCATTTGTGTCTGATACACTTTTTTTTCTAGAAATAATGTGTACAACATTTGTGTCTATTATCATTTGTTGTATACATATATGCTTAATTAAGTTTTTGCTACTATTATCATTTCGTTCATGTAGATATTTCATGCCTGCCCTTCTCATGTATTAGTACAGTTGACTGGCTAAGCTAGCTAGATTATTCTCTCTAAAGACCTTCTAGTCAATTTTCTTTTGAAAATCCAGCGTATTGCTGGTGCTATTTATATTGATAGAAGAAACAAGAATTGTACATACCAGATTACATTAATAACTTCTAGACAATATTGAAGGATATTTTAATATTGGTAAATAGAGGACTACTTTGATCATGCAACTTGCATGCGGTTAGGGATGCAAGCGGGGCGGGTAAGTGGGTTTTTTTACCGCTTATTCATTTTTTCTTCTAAATTTTGTACTACCATACGGGAAATAGACTAGCAATCGGGTTTTTATGCGGGTAGCGGGACTACCCACTTGCATCCCTACATACGGTGACCACACGCTTGGTCAGAAGTTATTTCCGTTTGTACTTTAATTTCGACCAATTTATAGACATGATTATTCCCTCTCTGATACATATATATACCTCTTTGTTATGATATATACTACTACCTCTTAACGATATGTACAGGCATCTTGATATACACTAGACATTGTCGACATTATATGTTGTGTGTGAAATATCGATCCTTGCTGGAAGTTTTTTTTTTTTTTGTGCTGGGTCGGCCGAAGGAACGGCAACCAAATTTTATTAAGATGGAGTATATAAAGTTACAAATTGTTCTTGCTTACAACGACAGGTAATTAAATCAGCTTACGATCGAAGAGTATACGCCGCGCTTGCCTATGATGAGCTAGGGAACTGACAAGTGCTTAGTGCAGTTCAGAGTTCAGACTCCCTGTGATTAGAGATCGTTTTCAGACGAGCTACAGTAAGACGTCTGACTCCCTGTGCATGATGGATGGTCTGCTGGTTTGTGCTAAAGGAACGGAACGTCAGGAACTCAGGATCATTGAGCATAATTAAGTCATGCTCTATCGCTGAGATATACATATCGATACTCCCTCCATCCATCTGAGTTGCTCGTATTACTTTTTCATCAAGAACAAGAAGAGCACTAACTTCTCTCTGATTCATTTAATCTCATCTAGTACTTTTAAGAAAAGCATATCGATTAGAGCAAGTTCAATAGTATAGCCAATTATGGGCTACAAATCATCTATAGTTAATTTTATAGCCAATATATACAATAGCTACCTATAATATATAATACACAATTAATACCTGGTCTCACTTATCATACACACATGTATCTTGGAGCTCGTGCTGCAGCTGGCTACAAATATGTAGCCCGCTGCTATTCTCTCTCCTCTTTTATCTTCTTAAAATATGTTTATAGCTGGCTTATAGTCTACTATTGTACCTGCTCTTATACCGCAGCGTCGCTTCGACATCCCGCCTTCGGCTTGCCGCGCGCGCGATGGCAATCCCTTGTTCACTTGCGTGGGCCCTTGAAACTGCATGCATGGGATGCTAAGAGCACCCACAATGGTAAAGTAAGGTGCTATCTATAAAACTTGTACATCTCAGCAATAGACTAGATTAATAGTAAACAACTTCAATGGTATGTCTACATGGGTATCTATAGCTCTCTAATCCATTGCCTTATTTTTCTCTATAGACTATCTCCAGGTTAGTAGATAGCTTTGCTCTCTCTCTTCATTTAATCTCTTCCAAGTAGGAAAATATGATGACATGGATCTCTTGTAGAGAGCTTATAGATAACCATTGCGGGTGCCCTAATGAAGCGAACAAAGGGCCGTTGACGTGGAGAATTTAATGCAGCCGCAGAAGTGAAGGGTTGCAGATTACTCTTTCGAGGCGCATGCAGAAGACGTGCAACTCTTTTGGAAAAATTGAAAAACGTAACACGAGCAACTCAAGTGGATGGAGGGAGTATTAGAGAGGAGATCCTAATTTGGAGGGAGACCGACATCTTTAGAGAAGTCGATTGAGGAGGAGTCCACTGTCAAGCGCGCGGTTTCTTCTTTTCTTTAGTCTCCCCCCCCCACCACCCCGTTTTCTCTCTCGGTAGTTTAATTAATCAATGTCGATCTTGCAAAAGTTATACACCCTCTTTCACCTTAATAAAGTTAGGATGGCCGTTCCTTAGATTGGTCGGCCCGGCTTAGGTAGTGTTTAGATTCAGGGATTAAACTTTAGTCCCCGTTACATCGGATGTTTAGACACTAATTTGAAGTATTAAACATAGACTAATTACAAAACTAATTGCATAAATAAGAGCTAATTCACGAGACAATTTTTTTAAACCTAATTAATCCATAATTAGCACATGTTTACTGTAACATCACGTAGTCAAATCATGGATTAATTAAACTCAATAGATTCGTCTCGCGAATTAGTCCAGGGTTACGTCTAATAGTTATAATTAGTGTCCAAACATCCGATGTGATATATTCTAACCCTGATCCAAACAAGGTCTTAGTGCAGTTCAGTTCTAGGGTTAACGGCTCATGGCGATCGATGTATAAGATCGACTGCTTTGCATTCACATGAATTGAATTTCATTTCCCCAGTTAATCTAGCCTGCCTCCACGCGTATCGCGTGCGTCTCTCTCGTCGGGGCTTCGATTGACAGCGGCGACGACGATCAAGTAGAAGACGCCGCCGCCGCCGCTCGCCGGCTGCACTGCATCCACCGTCCGGCCGGCCGGCAACTGATCGAGGAAGAAGACGCGTGGGCGTGGCACATCGATAGTATTTTTGCATAAAGGTCCCTGTATAATACCGCTAAAATTAGTAATGGTCCGGGATATTTGCAGAAACACCCCTTGCATATCACTGCTATCATTGGCATCGGTCAGGTGTTTGTAAAAATGACCGTGCCGAGCGTCGATCGTCGTCCCGCCGCCGCGGCCGCCTCGTTTCTGGCGGGAGCAACCACCACGCGCGCGGCATATGCTATGTTTGAACTTTGAAGTTTTGAAGTTGTGCCTGCGCCGCGCGAAACGCGGCGCGCGATGCCAGCCACCATTTGCAGCGCGGAGCGAGCGAGGATGGAGATGGAGCTCGACGTCCAATTTTAGCCGCCATGGCGGCCGGGATTAGAAGGCGGGAAAGATCACGAGAGGAGGGGACAAAGGAGAGGTCAGCCCCCTTCCTCGGTCTCTCCGCCGCCGCCTACCATGGGGTCGTCGTCCCTCCCCCGCTCGACCGTCCTCGCCGTGGCGCTCCTCCTCCTCCTCGCCGACTCCGGCGAGGCGTTCTTCGACCTCTTCAGCATCTTCCGCCCGCGCTCCGACAGCGATTACTTCCCGTTCGACGGGTCGCCGGGGCAGGCGAAGCGGAAGCCGAAGATCGAGCAGGAGGAGGATGGCGCCGCGCCGGCCACAGCCACGGGCCTCACCAAGGTGCCGCCGCTGGGCGCGCCCAGCAAGGCGGCGCTCGACACCATCGTCCTCCCCGTCGACGACTCCGCGGGGCACGCCGGGTCGTGGACCATCGTCAGCGAGAACTCCGGCGTGTCGGCGATGCACCTCGCCGTCATGCGCCACGGCAAGGCCATCATGTTCGACACCAGCACCACCGGCCGGTCGCTGATGCGCCTCCCCATGAATAACTGCCGCGCCGACCCGCGCGCCAAGAGGGAAGGCACCATGGACTGCTGGGCGCACGCCGTGGAGTTCGACTACAGCACCGGCGCGCTCCGGTCGCTCAAGACCGCCACCGACACGTGGTGTTCGTCCGGCGCGTTCGACGCCGACGGCAACCTGATCCAGACCGGTGGCTACTTCGAGGGCGACAAGGCGGTGAGGCGGCTCGACGCGTGCGACACCTGCGACTGGCGCGAGTACCCGAACAGCTTCGCCGAGGGGAGGTGGTACGCGACGCAGCAGGTGCTCCCCGACGGGCGGTTCATCGTGTTCGGCGGCCGGCGAGCCTTCAGCTACGAGTTCGTGCCGCAGCCGGGGATGACCAACGGCCAGTCCATCAAGTTCCCGCTCCTCCGCGAGACCACCGACGACGTCGAGAACAACCTCTACCCGTTCGTCAACCTCCTCCCCGACGGCAACCTCTTCGTCTTCGCCAACGACCGCTCCGTCGTCTTCGACCACAGGACGGGCAAGGTCGTCCGCGAGCTCCCCAAGCTCGCCGGCGGCGGGCGGAACCACCCGGCGTCGGCCATGTCGGCGATGCTCCCGCTCGACCTCCGCAACCTGACCCGCGGCGCCGACCCGGAGCCGGAGGTGATCGTCTGCGGCGGCGCGCTCAAGACGGCGTTCAGGCTGGGGGAGAACAACACGTACCAGCCGACGCTCCGCGACTGCGCCCGCATCAACCTGGGCAAGATCGACGCGGTGTGTGCGGTGGAGGCGATGCCGGTGGGCCGCGTCATGGGCGACCTGCTCGTCCTCCCCACCGGCGACCTGCTCATGCTCAACGGCGCCGCCAAGGGGAGCTCCGGGTGGGGGTTCGCGCGGCAGCCCATCCTGTCGCCGATCCTCTACTCGCCGCGGCACCCGGAGGGGTCGCGGTTCCGGCCGCTGGCGGCGTCGACGGTGGCGCGGATGTACCACTCCACCAGCGCCGTGCTCCCGGACGCCACGGTGCTGGTCGCCGGCGGGAACACGAACGCGGCGTACAACTTCAGCGGCGTGGACTTCCCGACGGAGGTGCGGGTGGAGCGGTTCGCGCCGCCGTACCTGAGCAGGGAGCTGACCGGGAACCGGGCGGTGATCGACGTGGCGTCGGTGCCGGCGGGCGGGATGCGGTACGGGACCAAGTTCACGTTCAGGTTCCACACGCCGGTGGCGGCGGTGGAGTGGGGCGACGTGAGGGTGACCATGTACGCGCCGCCCTTCACGACGCACGGCTACTCCATGAACCAGCGCTTGCTCGTGCTGCCCGTCGCCGGCTTCTCGGCGCAGGGGCAGATGTACGAGCTCACCGTCGACACGCCGCGGAAGCCGGAGCTCGCGCCGCCGGGGTACTACCTCGTCTACGTCGTATCCAAGGACGTGCCCAGCGAGGCCGCTTGGGTCAAAATACAGTAAATGTTGGTGTAACTAATCCATGTACACTCTTCCTCTCTTTTTTTTTCCTCTGTCTGTTACCCCTTTTACTTAGGTAGGGAAGGTATATACGGATATCAGATCGACCAAACTGGTGCTTTCTTGTGCTCTATCGTATGCTTGCGCTAGAAATATGACCATGCACAAAGTGATTTTAGGTGTAGCTGATCTCCACAAATTGATCTTCACAAAATCATTTTAGATATCCATTTTATAAATAAAAAACCTGTGCCAGCAATGATGTAAAATTACACAATGGGAACAAGGTAAACATGACCCCACGGCCTGTTTGGCAAAAAAGGGCATCGCCATTTTCTATTTCTTCCCGAACAAAAAAAATATGCAATTATGAATTCTACAATTACATGCGGTGTTCAAACTCAAATGCTTGATCTGTTAGATACTCCACGCATGCTAAATGAACAAAGCAAGCACATCCTGACTGACAGCAGGTGGTACTATAACAAAGCCTCAACGTCAATCTCAACGAAAGTGCAGGGGTCTGGAATGCCGAATTTCCTTAGGACCTGCAATAGATCAAAATTTGTACTTAATTCACGACCAAAATCACAGAATTATCTAGTACCTGATAAATATTTACAATTGCACGTACAGGTGAAGTTATCTATTCATTTCACCAAAGGGGATAGAGTGCGGATTTGATCAGAACTGGATAGTTGCTTGTATTTTACAGAGACAAATTTGGCATACTAGCATTCAGAAATTCAACCGTATTTATTTAACTACTTTAAAAGCACAGTCGTCCTTCCTCTCCCTAAAAAAAAAGCTCCCTCCCTTCCCAAATAAACCACTCTAAAAAAAGTCCAAGAAACACAACCCGTCGTGTAAAACCGAGCCCCAGAAACACAACCTATCGTGAAAAAACGGCATAAGAGAGAACTGAATCGCCTGTATATCTCCCTACCTGTTGCACCGCATGGTCATATAACTAGTATTTTAAAAAAAATGCTATAACTACTAGGGCAGAGATGCTATTGAATAAGACAAGATTTACCTCGGCATGCACAATTCCTAAGTAGCCAATCTGCTTTCCATCACTCATAACAATTTTGCATTGTCTTTTCGGAAAGAATTCAGGTTCCTACAAACAAAACATTAGCACAAATGTTCAAGACAGCAAAAGACAGATGATTTACTTGAATGCATACAGAACTTTAAATGCTTACATTTGTAGGAACATAGTAATTCTGGCCAAATTTGATGTGGGGAGCTCTCACAACATTCACGATTCTATCTACCAAACCCATAATTTCCTGGATAGTTCATCATGATTAGACAAGGGCTGGATAGAAGTTCTTTAAACATCATACTCGGACAAATTGTCATGTCTTACCTCAAACCCAGACTGCTTATTACAGTACAAAGCTGCGAGTCGACGATTATTAGAAGCACCAACATCACGTGACCCATCCAATGTCACTACATCACCAACTTCAAATATCTGCATACACAGCCATGCAAAAAGATCACAACCACTGAAACATTTCCCTTTGGCTAAGGAGAATTCTAGTTTCTAACAGAAGCTTTGTCGTTCAGAAATCATATGAAGAAAATGCTACAATTCATGTAATGATTAAGCGTGAGAAAAAGCACCTCAATGACAGTGAGCTAATAATAAGCATATGCGTATTCATTCTTATTTTCACAAAGTACCTTTATGGGTCTTGGATGGTCTATGTTATGCTTCAAAGTTTTCAATAAACATGACATCAGACTGGTTCGAACCACCTGCAAAACCACAATGAAAACAATAATTATTACATGTACTGCTTGCTTAACACAGTTATGTTCTTAAATCTCATCGTGGCAGATATAGCATACATAAGAAACAAATATATTGTAGAACAGTGCAGATTTCTTTCCTTTTCTCTATAGAGAAGGGCAATAAAGTACAAAAGGCCACACTTAAGTGCAGAAAATGCACACAAAAAAATGAAAACGTGAAGAGATAAGTTGTACTCCCTCCATATTTTTTTTGTTTGACGTTGGTTAGCTCAAAATTGAACTAACCAACGTCATACATTTGTGCAAGGAGGTAGTAACATCTGAAATTTGTTTATGTTAACCACAAAAGAATATTTGAAATGTCATGTAGATTCATCTGTTAACAGCTTGGCCAGGGTATCAATTCACAACTTGGCTTGTATGAAAAAGTAAAAATTTCTAATGTAGGAACAAAGGAACTGGCGAGGATATTTACCAATGGAACATTTAGACCATGATAAATTTACATTTACACTCCTCTTAGAAAAAATATGAAACCAAGAACATAATAAATTGCAAGTTGAATTCAATATCCAACAAATCATAGCGGAAGAGCATTGAACATCTAGAAGACTAGAACAAATTCTTGTTACCTCAAATTCAGAAGTGCGTGGATTCGCAATAATAACTGCTTTATTTACATCCTGTGTCCTATTTAACATGTCAAAGTTTTCTTCACGTGAACACAAGGTAAATGTGAGCACCTCCATATAACCAGCTCTTGCAACCTGGCCCCACATATTTCATTTATCAAAGAAATATCAGTTGGTGAAAAGATATATGCCAAACCAGAGGTACATCACAAGAGACTCAAGTACCTCAGCACGAAGTTTATCAGAGAAACGGTTTAATGGTTGCCTCCCTCCTATTGTCATACACTTTGGCTTTGATTTTGGCACATTGTTGTAACCATAAGCTATAGCAACATCCTTCACAGCAAAAGTGAAAACTGAGTACAAAATTATCCAAACAATGATTAGCAACTATGGAAAAGGCTATGGTAGAGAATTATGTATTACCTCCACCAAATCACGAGCATGCAGAATGTCACTTCTTGTTGGAGGGACAGAAACTGAAATACGTGGTTCCCCTTTTGATGGACAACTTTCAGCTTGCAACTGCATTTTGTTCAGAAGGGAAATAACCTGCATTTTTGCACACACAACTGTGTCATTTCACTTGCACAAGCATGCAAATCTAATTTCAGAGTATCCAAGCAAAAGCGGTAACCAAAGTGAATACCATTTAACTTAGCTCAAACTACAGACAGAACGATTAAAAAATGTGGCAGTTAGTACATTGTCAATTCAAATACGATAAGGTAAATGTTAATTTCTCAGTTATTATTCAATAACTACCATAGAGATGAGGTCTGGAAAATACCTTTGTCTCATCTAGGGAGATGCCAATGGGTCCAACAACCTCAGATAGTGAGACCTCCATTTTATAGCATGAAAGGTCAGGGTAAATGGTTTTGCTTCCATCATGTGACACAACTTCAACTGGTTCCACTTCAAACTTGTTTTCGCAGTACTCAGAGAACATTGTGACCTATACAGATAAAAACCAGACCATAAATGCAACAGTTTGATCTTCATCCAGAAGGAGATAATTTCTACCTAGGGGAGAGAGTTACATTGCACCTACCATTGTATTGAGAACAATCTTTGCTTTTGTAAGGTCAGTAGCGGTACACTCAATAAACACATTCCTTGTCTTCAGAGTGATAGCAGAATGTGCACCATTGATGATTGGTGGTAAAGACAATACGGTCCTGAAAATTATTGAAGTTTACACAGAAATGATCGCATTGCTGACTGAAAATAGGCCATTTCATTAACAAATAAATATTTTTAATACTGATATCCTGGTGGAAGCATCACCATTAGATATTGGCAATGGGTCCTTTCTAGTTGATTTTTGTTGTAGCATTGAGAATTTGAGAAATGTAACAAAAAGAGCTAATGGTTACACACTGATCACTAGGTCCTCTCTAACTGATTAAGATCATAAAGGATTTAAGGAAAAAAAAACAAGGTGTGCAAATAATCAGAGCATGCAATAAGTTCACCTGTTGCTATCATAAATAACTGGGTATACTGGCGAATTCTCAATTATATGCAGGAACTTCTTCAACTTCATGTCTGACTGCACAAAGAAAGCATAGAACATTAGCAACCAAATAAATATGTACATAGAACACTTATCATAGAATCAAAATTCAGTGCCTGTAATTAATTATAAACTTCAAAACTTGTCTGGCACTAGTTATTGCTACATGGGCACTAAAAAACGATATGGCTGCTTACTTTATAGAATTCCATCAGTTTATCAGCCCTGAAGCTTTCCTCCTGAAACATACAATAAAGAGAACACAAATAAAACATTAGTATAAATCCTCAGCAAATAAAACAAGACTGTTATATTGCTCTGTAAATAATCTGCAAGATCGGCACAGTATATGGCTTGGTTAAATTTGGTAAATTATTTTACCTGCTTTAATGGGACAAAGTTGATCTCTTGTGGTGGTAGAGCCTGGGCAACATGGTCAGCATGTTAGTTAACAAGAATGAGATAACTCACTCTGGGCATTCACATTATCAGAAAATCAGGTAACAGAACATAGATCAAATAGATTTTTGTGGTAAAAAAAAAAAAAAGGAAACTGCATGGGAGCTTTCTTGGGGGCTATAAATGGAAGCCTCAATAAGTGAAGAAAAGTAAAGTCACCATTCAACCAAACAAGCCTTAATACATCATTGCATTTACCTCATATGAAAAGGGTCCTTTCAGAGTGTCAAGATCGTGGGTACCTATGGCCACCAGAGTTCTCTTCCTTTTTTCCATCATAAAAGTGCTCAGAGTTAATATCTTGGTGATAGTGAAGTCAATACAGCAAAATTAACAGTGGGCAGTTAGACAGGCTATACCTGCAAATATTTTGATGGAGTTTGTCTTGAAGATCGATGAAGCTGTTATATCTTGCTTCATCGAAAGTTACCCCTCTAAGGACAGCACAGACCACATAGGGCCTTATTTGTGAAGTCTGCCAAATAAAGCAAATTCTAACTTTGACAACTGTTCACATCTTTTGAAGAATATTATTTGAAAGTTGAAATATGTCACAACATAAACAAAATGGATAGCCATAATCACTGACTTGAAGCACAAAAAAGAGGTATATAAGGTAAAACATGAAAAACTGGGAATAGCCTATCAATTTGTTACCTGAGGTTTAACATGCATCTGAAGCATTGAATCGCGAGGGATGCAAGAAATTTTGTACATAGGGGTCGCTTCAGTCCCAGTGAAAATGCGGAGGGCCCTTGCCAATCCTTCAAGACATAACAAATCATACCTGCATGCATTTGCAATGAACATTAACATGTAATGTTTAGAGATGTCAAAGTGTCCTTCCCAGAAGCTAAACAAGACCCTTCAAGTGCATATACAGAAAACCAATGAGGCAATGGTTATTGAATAAAACAAATTCCCATCCATACACCAAATTGAAATGTCAAGCAAAGGCATAAAGTCATATCAGCTTATGCGGATCCTAAGAAAGTAAACTCTGTTATTATACTACATGCCTCAGCCACAAAAATTACAGAAAATAGTAGCATGGAGCAGAATAAAAAATGGTTCATTGTTTTATCCAAAACATCAAAAATATTACAAACTAGAACTCTTAATTGACTGAAGAAATGAACTAGATAAAAAGAGAACAAGCAGCCTACCAACAACAAGAGTTTACCAAATGCAGAAGATTTGCATCCATGAAGCAAAAAGCATATCAACAGAATCAATCTAAGTAGAGAAACTCCTACCAGCAACCAGAGTTTATAAAATGCAGAAGATTGAATCCATGAAGCAAAAAGCATATCAACTGAATCAATCAAAGTAGAGAACACCTAGGCAGGGCAGTTATTAGCTAGATGCTGAACAGAATCAGGAACCAGAAATTCAGCATTATCTGTTATGAGGCCGATCTCCACACAGTCCCACATTATTACAGAATTCTGACTTCTGGTATAATTGCCACAAATTCTGGATTGAAATAACAACAAATTCCCTATCAATGAAACAACTGTCGAGCATCAACCAGCAGATACAAGCATTATAACAACCAAGGGAACAACAATTCACAGTAACCAACCTATAACTCTATCAAAAACTCAAAAGTAGGAGTCAATCATCATGTCACACCCACGCCACAAAACGTGAAGAACTCACTGCAGATCTTCAGTAGGGACTATACCAGTTCAATTCGAAGCCTAATTAATCATCAACAGGGAAAAAAACAAGGTTCGTTTCAGATAATTAGAGCTGCACTGCTGTGGCATGGGCTTATCTCTACACCAAGATTCCCTCACCTATTGGCGGCGACCTCGATCTTGTAGATGACCTCGTCGTCATCACCATCCACCTCGCCGTCATCATCCTCCAGGTGCTTCTCCTTCCGGATGATGGCCTTATCCGTGGTCTACACGAGCACACAACAACCCAAATCAGACACAACTCGAAACCAAAGCACGAAAAGCACGAAGGCCGAAGTCTCAGCCAGATCCGAGCGCTAGCGCACCACGTCATCGAGCTCGATGCCGAACTCGAAGCAGAGCACCTCGAACTCCTCCTGCGCTGCAGCAACCAGCAAAAGAACACCGAGGTCAGATAGGGTTTCTCGCGTGATGGGGGTTTAGTGGGGTGGGGGGGCGGCGCAAGAGCAGAGGGTCGCTTACTGTATGTCCTTCCGAGGGCGACGAAGAAGCGGTCCCGGCCGACGCTCACCGTCGGCATCGCTGAAGTCGGCGGCCTCCCCTCTCGGCGGCGGCGGCGGCGGCGGCGGCGGCGGCGGCGAAGACCTTAGCGGCGATGGAGAGGACGATGTCTGACTGAGGTGAGAGAGGGTTAGTGGATTTCGAGGCCGCTATGCAGGTTATTCTGAATGGGCCGAAATTCCAGCCCATGTACGTCGATGGGCTTATATTTATGGCCCGTGAAAGCTCGCTACTAAGGAGGCGGCGGGGGTTCAGCGAGTCGAGCCGTCGAGGCAGACGAGCAGGGATGAAAACGGATCGGATACGGACGGAACTAATTTTATCATATTCGTTTTCATATTTTTTTTTCGGAATCAGAATCGGAATCGAAAATTTGGATACGGAAATGAAATCGAATATTATCGAATACAGATACGGAGCGAATACGAGACGGAACGAATACGGTAGCGGATATTTACCGGTATATAAAAAAACCCCTCAAATTGAGTGTCTTGATTAAGGAAGAGATATCGCTTATTATTTTAGTTCAACATCTCCAACATTTATATCGTCAATTTTGTAGACGGTCCCACGACCCTATGTGAAAATCGATTTTCATGGCTATTCCTCTTAGAGATCCATATACAAATATGATTATCATTTTCTATTCTCAAGACCTTTTACTAGATATATAACTTACTTACCATTGTATAAATTGGAGATGTTATTTATTTTACTTCACATCTTCGAAACTTGTAATGTTTGTTTTATACTTTAAATGCTTTCAAATACAAATGTTATAAACTACAAAGTGGTAGATCCCGTTGAGCTCTACAACTTTGATATGGAACACATCTCCATCAGATGTCGTTTGAATTGTAGATCTGAGATTTTGTAAAAATTAATATGGTATATTATAATGAATATTTAAATAGTCAATAAGAAAGTTGTAGATCTCATCGAGCTCTACAATGTTGATATAAAGTTTGTCTCCATCTGATTCCGTATGAAAAAGTTATGTATATATACGTGTTTTTTCTAAACTTTGCTTAATGTCTGCGGATATCCGAAAAAAAATCCAGATAGTTTCCGACCGTTTTCCGATTCCGACGGATAGTACCCTTACTGTATTCGTTTTCATTTCCGAGAAAAAAAAATCCGAATTCGTTTCCAAATCCGAGAATCTCCGGATAGTTCCGACCGAAACTATCCGAATCCAAAAAATGGTCTGGACGGACGGAAACTATCCGAACCACTTTCACCCCTACAGACGAGTAGAGGAGTTTTGTCGGCTGCAATTTTTTTCAAAATCAGAAGCTCCGCAAACAGTTTAGTTTTTCGTTCAAATTCTAAAATGTTGTAGTCGTAAAATCCAAAAAAATAAAGTTGAGAAACTCAGTTTCTCCAAATTCTTAGAAACGGACTACTAGCCAGCTGTTTCTTATAATTCTTTAATTCTTTAACATGCCCGACAAATATTGAGTTGCGGAGGCACGACTTCGACGATCTGGCTAGCAACCGCACACGACCCACACTTCCAATATGATATCATCCGTGCCAAGGAATACAGTGATATTGATGTTGGAACATACATATAATGCTAAGCGGTTGGTTTATACTCTTACTCCCTCCGTCCTAAAAATAATCAAATCATGGCTATGAACATTAAATGTTCAGGTTCAGGTTCATACCTAGGATTTGATTCTTTTTTGACAGAGATAGTATATTCTAGTAAATGTCATTGAATAGTATTATTACGCTGTTAATATAAATGTTTTTTTTTGAAAAGAAACATTTCAATGATACCTCAATAGGTACTCCTTCATATTCTTTAGCTATGTGATTCCTCATGCTTTACTCCAGGAATTTATAAGTAATTTTTAATATGTTTTTTCGATAATCAAGGTAGGAGTAAAAAGAAATGAAATGAAACGTCGGAGTTTATCGGTACTTATCTAAACAAACAAATGATACTCGTACTTTAATATCGAACATGTTGATAAGTATATATTAAATATTATAAAAATGATAGATATATTAGTTAAAATATTGTGGAAATGATGTGAGAGGTGATGATTGGATATGCTTGCATGTTGATTTTTATAATTAAATAGATTATAGATGATGTTGCATGCTTGCATGATGTTATTGCTAGTGGGTGATGATGTGGCATGATTGCATGTTAAGCTTTAGAGTTAGCGGGTTGTAACTTTATAAAAAGTATAGATGTATGTACTTTGTATTATTAGGCCTAGTTTAGTTCCTAAATTTTTTTTTTCCAAAAACGTCACATTGAATCTTTGCACATATGTATGGAACATTAAATATAGATAAAAACAAAAACTAATTGCACAGTTTGCATGGAAAATCACGAGATGAATCTTTTAAGCATAATTAGTCTATAATTAGCCATAAGTGCTACAGTAACCAATATGTGCTAATGACGGATTAATTAGGCTCAAAAGATTCATCTCGCGGTTTCCAAGCAAGTTATGAAATTAGTTTTTTCATTCATGTCCAAAAAACCCTTCCGACATCCGGTCAAACATCCGATGTGATAAAAAAAATTCTTTTGGGGAACTAAACATGGTCTTACTTTGCTAATCGCAAAGTATATTCACAAAAACTACTTAAAACGTAAGCACATGAACTAATCTTTCATGACAAATATACAAATGTAATTCAAGACATGCCGCATTTTATTCCACCACACCATCAATTGGCAAAAAATCCACATGATTCCATATGGCTACAGCGGAATTCAGGTTATTTAAAGCTCCGACTTGTTTGATCCTCCTAAAAAGATGCATAATAATAAGTTAAAGACATACAACAAATTTATCCTCAACATCAAGCATAAAACATGACGTGTCTAAACTTACAAGATAAATATCATATGAGCACCAATACATAATAATAATAGTATAACGAATGGAGGATATAAACACAAAGGGCGCAACAGGTATTAGTCCAGCACTCATTGAAACCGTCATACAGATCGGTGAATTAGTTTTGGGCTGAGGCTGCTTGGTTCCCGACAGGAAATGCCGGCAAAGTTGCACTATTTTCTTGGCCCGGAGCATCTGCACTTGCGTGCCGCATAAATTCCTCCGGCGTCATGTGGGTGCCATGGCAGGCACAGACTATCTTCACCTCGTTTCTGCCAAACTTATATGTTACACCTGATATGGTTCTGCCATTTGGCCCAGTACCAGTGGTAGAAACCCAGGGAAGGTCAGGATACGATCCAGATCCTCCGAATTTGACATTTGGTGCAATGCCTGGCCTTATAGCAGAACCCATGAGAGGTAATGCCCTATCAGACTTCTTGTCATCCTCCACAAGAGCAGAAGAGGAAGCACCAGCCTCTGAAGTTGGGGGAAAAAATGAATCAGTATGCAAATTGTAAATACTGAAAATTTCAAATTCAAACATATGATTATTTAGGCATAAAAACAGCAGCGCATAAGAAGTAATCTCCACTTATTTTACGTTACCAGATCATAAAATACCATAGACAAAGGCAGTTCTTGTATGCATACAAGCAGCAATGCAGCTTCCAACTACTCATAAATATTCTGAAACTAAATGAGATCAGTGGCATGTCTCAAAGTATGCTTCTATCATACCAAACCCAACGACATTTGCGACATAACCATAGAGTTTTTTTGTTAAAAATGTAGTGATCAAACCCAGACCAAGTATCTTAATTCTTGTTGACTTCAAATATATTTGTTATTTAGAGATGAACCACAACAGGTAACAGTACATTTTTTGTTCTTTGTTCTGAGAGAGTGTGGGCGTTGTTCACAGGTAAACTAACCTTGAGTTTTCTTGCCATCGTCAGCTTGACTGATTCCTGCTCGTTCAACTTTGTCTTTTGCAGTAAAAGAGGACATAGCCTGAGGTGGAGCACCAAAAGCCCATGAAGAGCTTGTTTCAAGTGTTGGTAGCTGGACAGCTGGATAACCAAAAGCTACCTGAGAGGTACTGCCCATTGTAACAGCTAGTCCATTGTTTGTAGGTGGCCTCAACTGCACTGTACATACTGGAGTGAAATTTGATGCATTGGTAATACTGGGAGGAGCTGAAACCTGAGACGGGACTTGATATGGCACAGCAACAACATTTGATGCTTGCAATGACAAAGGATTTCCTTGTGGCAATTTTCCAGAGCTGGATTCACTTCCTGAGAAACTTGGCTGCCTCTTTCCTTGAAAACCAACTGCAGCATCATCACTGGATCGTTTTCTGTCAGATCCTCTATTGACAACAGATCCCTTAGCACTGTCTTCACGCTGTGCAACCAACCAAGAGTTTGAGCCTTCTGCTTCTGATTCTGCAACATCCTCGTTTTCACCTGTTGAACCATCATCCGTGCTAATTGAAATAGGAGCGTTTTTTACACCACCGTCAGAGCTCTTACTAAATGCATCAGGTTGCTCAGCAGCTGTATTAGGTTTCTTCTGAAAACTTATCTCCTCAGAAAGTAATTTCCGTTTACTAGAGACTGGCTTCTGTTCATTGGATCCATCTGCCACAGGAACAGAAGAACTCCCTGGCTGTCCCCAAAAGTTCCCAAACGGTGGTGCAGCAGGGCTGTGTCTCTGCTTGCTACTGTGTTCTTGGTTCTCTGCATTTGTTTGATAGTAATGCACAAAAGGAGCCTCAGGAGTTTGTGAAACACCTTTGCTACTGCTCTCTTCCACTTGAGGCTCTGCTTTAGGTTCTAGAGGAGCATCTCTAGCCTTAGACTTTCCTGATGTCCCACCCAAAGAGAGACCCAAGCTAAGCTCAAGGCCATTCTCATCGTCCATGTCTAGATTTCACTAGTCGTATTAATAAGTATGTATGGTTACAGACTGTTTCTTCTACACATTGAGAAGAAAATAGATTGTACTATATTGATTCTTTCCACTCAACAAGTCATATCTGCAAGAAAAAAAAAGCCTTTGGTAAGAGACTAAGCATGGCAAACATGTTTCATGTGTATCCGCTGAATCTCCAAAACTTTTGGAAACAAACTGTTATTACCGCCTGACCACCCACCAAAGAAATCTCCAAAAAGTTGGATGGGTTAATTTTTTTTAGATAATGTGGATGGGTTAATTAGAGAGAGAGAGGCTTGGAATACACTACATCGATGCTACAGCATGTTAAGTCGGAACCTCTCCGGCCGATGTAATTTAAGCAACAAGATCTACAATAAAGTAAACACTTTGCCCCAAACCAGTCGATTGAATCTAACCCTAATTGGTGATTAAACTTGCTAAACTACTATAATTTAATCAACAGACCTTTATTTCTAACTATAGAATAATAACTTGGACATTAAATGTGTGGTTGGGGGAAGGGGATCATAAAAATGTCAGTCATAGGCGGTGGGATGGGAAATTCACAATCAGCACCACCACTACTTTCTTTTAAAGGAGTAATGGAATAACATGAATAGAAAACAAAGAAACCTTGGTCAAGCATCTACTGTAGAACTGTACAACTAGATGATGGAACTGTCTATGCTCCAACACTTTAAAGTGGCAGTACTGTTGTTGTGTTTGTACAATACATTTAAAGAACTAAGCAAGTGTTTGGTTCTTTTACTGTTTATATAATGGTATTGTTTGGACAGACCAACAATGGTAGTGCCCTTTTTCAATCTGTATTCTGTCATGGGCATTGGGCCAAGAGGTCAGCCCAAGGGTAACCCAGGACCGGTCGAGAGAACGCTATCCTCACCTCGTACACAGCACCATAGCTCAGCCGGTTATCAGTTCTAGTCTGTTGGATAGTTGTATAGGATTAAACTGGGTCCTTCCCTCCGTCTATATAAGGATGTATTGTATTGTCATTTAGATTAAGAAATGAAGAAGAATTAATCTAATCCCTCCCAATGTTCTTCTCCACAAAGTCTAAATGCCATCCTTAGCAGCGGGTGCCTCCCAGCCATCCTCCCGGCTACATTCCCTGTGTAGACATA
The DNA here is from genome assembly GCA_009805545.1 of Oryza longistaminata. Lineage (NCBI taxonomy): Eukaryota > Viridiplantae > Streptophyta > Magnoliopsida > Poales > Poaceae > Oryza > Oryza longistaminata. The sequence goes on along the minus strand of CM020179.1, from coordinate 31,896,830 downwards.
CCATTTCTTGTTAAGAGGAAAGGTAATAGAACTAAACAAAATACCTAAGAATAATCAGCAAATATTGATACATTTACTCCTTTAAAAGAGAGTAGTGGTGGTGGTGGTTGTGAATCTGCCAACTCACATGTTCTACAGTGCATTTTTATGAATGTCCCTTCTATTCTTCAATATAGAAACGGTACCTTTCACATGATCTTCTCTTATTTCACTATAGAATAATTCCAATTTCATACCAAAAGGTTCAAGATGACCATATTGCCATGTTTATATGTAAGTGTATGAGCTGATTTTGTTAGTAGAGTCTGCAAACACTATCAAATGCTCCTTGTAACTGTGAAAAAAATGAAAGACAAGTTTGATGGAAAAGTAACAACCATTTTGTTTTGGACAATATCAAAATATGCATGATCGCATGATATCTGTAGTTAAGACTTAAGTCATGACCATTTAGCTAGTAATAATCATCAAAGTAGTGATCTTACTTTTTTAGGATGGTTTAGTTTTGGATGTTTTAATAAATAATTATCCATAGTAAGATGATAAAGCTTGAACCTTGGAAATCAAATGTGAGGCTAACATGCACAATGTTTCTGTTGATGCATCTCCTGTCATGGTCCAAATCCATGATGGGTAAACACTGCCGGAGGATAGTTGGGCGGCCACGGCAGCTTGCGACCAAGAAGGCACTTAGGTTGGGGGTGAAGATCATTGAGGGAGGGATTAAATTAATTCTGATTCACTGCCTAACGAAAATAGATAAACTCCCATCCTTTTATAGATCGTACGATTTGATCCCTGAGTAAGACTAAATGTAATCTTTGTCCCTGACTCTAACTGATGCTACAGTAATACGAGGGCACTGTTCACCCCTTTCCCACCAGGCATTTAGTTGCCCATGGGCGTTGGCTTCTTAGCCTGATACTGATGACATCTTTGACCTGTCAGAAACTCAGCCTAATGAAAAATAGATACACTCGCATCCTTGTATAGATTGTATGACTTAATCCCTGAGTGAGACTAAATGTAAAATCTTGTCCCTAACTCTTAACTGATGCTACAGTACTGCGAGGTTTACCCCTTTCCCGCTGCCCATAGGCGTGGGTTTCTTAGCCCGATACTGGTGACATCTTTGACCTGTCAGAAACTCAGCACGTTAGCCTTTGTATCACATACCACTGTTTAATGACTGATGCTATTTTCCAATAAAAAAAATCATGTTATCATCACCACAAATAAAAATTTTCAACAGTGATATGCGTATACGCACTTCATCCAACATGAATGGACAAAGAACAATCACAGAAGGGGTGGGATGGAATTTGCCGAATGCCGTATTACGGTGGGGTCATTTTATTTTACATGATATATGGAGCACCAATACTCTTTGTCTCTTCCAGTGCAATGGAGTTTGCATGTGCCTTAGTGCATTGCGGTATTTATCTTCCAGTGTAAGTAGTTTGTATCATAAATGAGGGAGTGTTGGTGTGATATGAAGACTGAACTTTCTTGACACTCTTGAGGCTATGGTGGCTATATGTGAATGACAGTATTTGAGTGCAGCAATGACTAAAATCAGTTAGGGTTAACAGTTTTGGAAAGCAAATGTAGCTAGAAAACAACAGTGGGGCATAAATCCAGTCCATTTAACTGTATTTCTCACTACATTTTTGTTTTCCCTATTCTCTGCGATTTCACTGTTACAAAAAATAATTTCCTAACAAGATATCATTTCCTTGTCAATCATTCTGTAGGTTATCCAAGGAGATGTCCTTAAATGTGATCTTCCATACTTTGATATCTGTGTGGCAAACATCCCATATCAGATTTCATCTCCCCTCACATTCAAGCTTCTGTCACACCGCCCAATCTTTAGGTGTGCGGTGATTATGTTTCAACGTGAATTTGCCATGAGACTTGTAGCACAGCCTGGAGATAGTCTCTACTGCCGTCTCTCTGTGAATGTGCAGCTCTTGTCACGCGTGTCACATCTCCTGAAGGTTGGACGGAACAACTTCAGGCCTCCACCCAAGGTTGATTCATCTGTTGTTCGTATTGAGCCCAGAAAGCCCCTACCTCCTGTCAGCTTCAAAGAGTGGGATGGACTTGTGAGGCTTTGTTTCAACCGGAAGAATAAGACATTGGGCGCCATCTTTAAGCAAAAGCGTGTCCTTGAATTGTTAGAGAAGAATTACAAGACAATGCAGTCTCTACAGCTCACCTCAGATGCAGAAAAAGGTGAGGAGAAGATGTCACCAGATGATGTTGCATTGCTATCAAGTATGGTCGATGATATTAACTTGGAAATCGGCTACGAGAATGATGATGATGATGAGATGGAAATGGATGATGCTGATATGGTTGCAGAGAGCCGTGCATGTTTCAAAGAAAAGATTATGGGGATATTGCAGCAAGGAGATTTTGCAGAGAAGAGAGCATCGAAGCTCAGCCAGGTTGACTTCTTGTACCTCCTGTCGCTCTTTAACAAAGCTGGTATTCATTTTTCCTGAAGGAGGCCGTGATGGTCTAGCTAGAAAAGAGTAGTTTCTTCCTTTCTTATGTGGTGTACGTCTTAGAAGGTGTGAAAGCACTGTGTGCCAGTGGAAAATTTTCACTGGAGGAATTTTGTTCTAACTATATATAATTTATATTTCTAGTTACTATATGGAAAGAAATTTAATTCGATGTTGCCTACCTCTGTGTAATTTTCTGTTGAACTTTTCATGATTGATTTTTGAAATGTTGTGGAAGTTGAAACAGAATGATTATTTGCATCGTCCACCCACTGCAAACCCGGAATCTGCAAGCTGTGTATGATTTTCCACGTTTGTACTGCTGTTGATCAACAAACAAAGGACTTGCTGTCCTTTGCGGTCTATGTTTTGAATTACTGTTATCATCTCTTCTGTCTGTCCTCAAAAATAGGACTAGTTTGTGCTACTCATGTATGACCGGAGACATGCAATCATGCAACCACCAAACATATGACTAGTTGGTACTAATCATGTATGAGTATGACTGGAGACATGCAACCATATGCATCCATAGATCAATCTAAGGAGTGGATGTTCGTACGCTTGGCTGCTGTTGATACCCAGTTGTGAGTCGGATAATTCGTATGCATTGCAATTTAGGTCTTCAAATTGCATATTTGGCTTCCCTTCTTGAGATAACCTTTTGCATTGGAGGCGTCCCAGCTGCAAGTAAGGACTGTAGGAGGGGTTGCTGCAGACGAGGTTGAGGAAGGTCAATGGTAGCAGGGGATTGACATGACTTGCTCTTAGTGGTGATTTGTTTGGTTTGGAGATGAGATATCCCAAGATGATAAGATATACGAAGAGATGTGATACATCAGCTACTTACCATGGGTTCACGGGTTGACCAACTTACACCCTTATCATGGAGACGTCAAGGAATGTCATGTATCTTATAGCAAAACGGGATGTGATGAGTGGCATCAACGGACACTTTGAGCTTGGCAAGGCACACTGCTAGGTGAAGCGCATCCTTGAAGAACCCTAGGGTTAGGGTATCAGTGATGAGAGGGGACTCCTGAAGTATGCACAACAGGCAATCAGCCAGGTGACTGAACCATCATGCTTCGGTTGTGGTCAGGCAATCTCTAAGCACCTTCTCAAAATAAGCAACAGAGCTCTGCGTTGGGAGTTAATCTCCACGATGTGGGTCGAGATATTGTGCTATCTTGGACCCAATTGCGGGGCTCAGTTCCATGCCAAGCATTTGAACACTGGTGGTGAGTTCGTCACGCATGTTAGGATCCTACTAGTTGTTCTTGGCATTTCTTGAATTTGCTTGTAGTAAGTTCGGTGATAGCGGATTCAGGGGATTCGTTGGTGGGTTGCACTGTAATTTTAGAGTAAATTACAACATTGGGCTACCTACTTTTACCAATGTTGCAACTTGGACCAGGGTGGAAACAATATTTTCACATTGGACTACTTGTCCTTTGCAAATGGTTTCACTTTGGACCATGTCCATCGATCTGTTCCGGTTGATCTGCCCCTCTTCGTTCTTTCTTCTCCATAGAGCCAAAGGCACCAGCCAACGGTGATTCCTTCTACATAGAGCCGAAGGCATGAGCGGTCAGCAAGTTCCAATTTACTCCTCGCTAGCAGGCTCTCTAGATGCAAATCTCTGCTAGAGTTGCAGCATTTCTCATCACCACAGCTGTCGTATATATGTCACCTTGCTCTTATTCCCATCCAATTCGTAATGCTGGAGTCATGTATGACCACCGTTGCTTCCTAGTATAGTACTCTTACTGTATAAGAATACTGCTTTTTTGTTTCTACATCCTTCCAGTTTCCAGATCCTTCCAGTTTCCAGATCCTTTCTCAGGGTGAGAGCAGTGCTCAAACTCAACCTCTGGTCGGTCGGCACAGGGGCTGCCCAAGCTTGAATACAAATGAGGAGCAGGATAGAACTCAAGCAACCTAGAGAGCTTTCATGGTGTTGAACAGAAGCATCTTCATCTCAACATGGAAGAAAGGGAGAGGAGAGATGGAGAAAAAAACTAGTCCAATTCGAAACTTTTGTTTAGTTACCTGTCCAAATTGAAAAGATTGAGCCCTAGTCCAAGCTGCAACATGGGTAAAAGTACGTGGCCCAATGCACAATTCACTCGTTAGTATTATTCAGAGTGAAAAAGATTGAATTTCTGAGGATGCTGGGGAATTCAGAGTGGTGTAATGTTTGTGCTTAGAGTGTAGATCTATTAGTGAAGTTTCCTCTGCTGAGTTTCTTTACGCATTGTACCTTATAGTATTTGGTTCTTGTTTTTGGTAACGGGTTAGAGTTTTAGGACTTGAATTGTTAAAATGCTGCATGGTATTTGCTTCAGTGTGAGAGGATGCCTTTTCAATGATCTGAATTGGTAAGTGCTGGAAGAGTAGGTGTGTCCCATGTGTTGTGGGGCTGCCTGTATTTTGCATGCTTCATTGAAGTTCTGTTTATATGGATACTTTTCAAGATTCTAGGAAATATAATGTGCCAAGACTGAGTATACAGTGGTCTCAAAAAGCAGGCACCCATAGACATTGTTAGCAGCTCCCCCTCATGTACAACTTGGGGCCAAAGTTCCCATAGCCTAGGACATTTTGACAGAAAAAATGTAGGCTCTTGTGGTGTGTATCTGGTTGAATTGATTGCAGTGGGAATCTTGAAGATCTCTAGATTGGCAAAGAATTTGGTTAAGAATAAACTGAATGTGCTGGCAGTAGGGTTAGTTTTGAGGGTGTAAAAGGGATTTCTTTTCATATTTTTTGGGTGTTGTTTTTTCGTGTGGTTGGGGGAAGGGGATCATAAAAATGTCAGTCATAGGCGGTGGGATGGGAAATTCACAATCAGCACCACCACTACTTTCTTTTAAAGGAGTAATGGAATAACATGAATAGAAAACAAAGAAACCTTGGTCAAGCATCTACTGTAGAACTGTACAACTAGATGATGGAACTGTCTATGCTCCAACACTTTAAAGTGGCAGTACTGTTGTTGTGTTTGTACAATACATTTAAAGAACTAAGCAAGTGTTTGGTTCTTTTACTGTTTATATAATGGTATTGTTTGGACAGACCAACAATGGTAGTGCCCTTTTTCAATCTGTATTCTGTCATGGGCATTGGGCCAAGAGGTCAGCCCAAGGGTAACCCAGGACCGGTCGAGAGAACGCTATCCTCACCTCGTACACAGCACCATAGCTCAGCCGGTTATCAGTTCTAGTCTGTTGGATAGTTGTATAGGATTAAACTGGGTCCTTCCCTCCGTCTATATAAGGATGTATTGTATTGTCATTTAGATTAAGAAATGAAGAAGAATTAATCTAATCCCTCCCAATGTTCTTCTCCACAAAGTCTAAATGCCATCCTTAGCAGCGGGTGCCTCCCAGCCATCCTCCCGGCTACATTCAATTATACGCTAATGGAGTTCCCGAACAAATACTAAGGAGCTCGAATCAGCTCAACCGTTGAACATGTATGCCCTTACCAGGACGAATATGCATACCTACTTGGCATTCGTTGACAAGATATTGATCGATCACGGTCCTGCAGCCCAAGAGTATTAGCACAGTACCTGGTGACAGTCTGTCAGAAGGAACTGATTTTCCAGAGAATCAAGCTTGAGTGTACTTATGGCGTACTTTGGTGGCAGTAATAGAGTTCTCTGATCCAGAATGACCTTTTTGATTAGCTTTGTAGTATGGCGTGAGCCGGACAAAAGGATCGGAGGTTGTTAAGGCGTGAGCAGGAGGGAAGGAAGATGCTACTACGCAGTAGCACTGGTATATGTAATAGGAAGATCCATCAATTGGCACTAATCTTTCATCCTAATCCCATTCCTCTGGGTATAATCTCGCATTCTCCAATTCCCTAATCCTCCATTATTGCTGTAATCTGCTTCAGAGTCTTTGCTTTCGACCATGGACGTTGGAGGTTAGTCGATTTTTTTTTTAAATTTTCGCAGGTGAATTGTGAATTAAATGTACGTCCTGATAACTACAGCTGAGAAGCAAAGACAGCAACATTCTGCTGGTCCTACCGGCTAGCTCCTCCTGGTCCTTCCTCTCGCAGAGACCGCAATAGTGGTTGACAAGTTGTAGCAGCGCTCTGGTTGCAGTCATGAGCGGCATGAGGTGATATTCCATCTTTCTTTAGTACATTGTTACTCCCTCCATCCATAAAGACATATATTACCGTGTACGTAAAATTAGAAATTAGAAAATAGACTAGTGAGGAGCACTTTTTTGATTTTACCCCGGTTTTCGTTAGCACGTTTTTCAAACAAAAAAGAAAATGTTCTATATGAAATTCCTTTAAAGTATCAAATATATCTATTTTTCAAGTTTCTAATAATTAAAACTCAATTAATCACACGTTAATGACTTTCACTTTTGCGTGCCCGCTTTTAATCTTCATCTTCAGAAGATTCGAACGGGCCTAAGTCCTTAAGGATCAAAACCTAACTAAACTAAACCAGTGTTATGATGGGAAGGTGTCACACCTTATGCCCTAGAATAATTTTAGAGTTCTCAACAACTGCTTGAATAGATTGGAACATAAAAAGACTGATCCATACTTCGATGGACATATAGATACTTAGAGAGAAAAAAAATTGCTCGAAAATATTTGAAATTTCTATTAATGCAGTTGTACAGTTTCTAAACAAAGAAACTAATGTAGATCTTTGGCCCTTTGATCAGCTCACTCACACGTGCCCTGCAACTCTGGAACGAGTGGGAGATCCAGTGCCTGGTACTAGCGAGCTTCAGCTTGCAAGTCTTCCTCCACTTGTTCTCAAGCACTCGCAAGGCTAACACCTCCCGTGTTCTAAGCTTGCTTCTCTGGCTGGCCTACTTGTCAGCCGACTACGTTGCGACCTTCACATTGGGGCGTCTGGCGCTCTACGTTGGCGATCCACACCATCATCATCAGCTCGTGCTCTTCTGGACGCCTCTCCTGCTGCTGCACCTTGGTAGCCAGGAGACGATTTCTGCCTTCTCCATTGAGGACGCAATGCTGTGGAAGCGTCACCTCCTCGGTCTCGTCACCCAAGTGACCCTAGCGATCTACATCATGGTCAAGTCATGGCACCCGGACAAGCAGCTCTTGGCGCCATTGGTGCTGATGTTCATCTCTGGAACAATCAAGTATGTCGAGAGAATATTGGCTCTCATGGCAGCTAGCAGGGCGATGGAGCCAGGAGGTGATTCTGTGGCAGATCATGTGATGGATGTACAAGATGATGTTATCATCGATGCCAAGTCCTATTTCCGAGAGCTGCATAGTATTTTCCCGGGGAAGGATGTGCAGGATCTAGATGTCCGTGATGGAAGAATAAGAGAAGCTGATGAAGCTTACCAGGGCCTGGTGATGGCTGCCGGCGAGGGCCTTCGGATATGCCTAGGTTTTCTGACTGACATGACCCCTTTCCTGGTATGGTCGTCTAAAGAAGACACTATCATTGAGAGAACCGTCGAGAAGCTTCGTAGTTCAGATCCCGACACACAGGTGGAGATGGCCTATAAGCTCGTCGAGATCCAACTCTCACTGATCTATGACTACATGTACACTAAGTATGGGGCGCTTCAGTTCCGCCTTGGCCTTGTCTACAGCGTAATCGCCCGGCTGATTACGTTTTGCTCAACCTTGGTAGCCCTAAGGTTGTTTGTAGGGACCGATCTAAAGGGGCCATTCAACTACAGAAGAGAAGATGCCATGGTGTCCTATGTACTGCTAGTTGGTGCTGTCACACTGGACATATCCTCCATCTTCAAGCTCATCTCATCATATTGGTTGCAGTTACACCAAACAGGTGGCTTGTTTGGCTGTGTTTTCAGCCTTGTCAGATTTGTTAATCCATGGAGCAAACCCCTTTGGTCGGAGAAGATACCGCAGTATAACCTGATCGACGCATGCATCCAAGAAGAACGTGGCAGCATAATATGCGGATGGGTAGTGAGGAAGACGGGTATCATGTCTGACATCGACATGAGTAAGACGGTCTCTCCTGAACTGAAAAAGCTCGTATTGGACAAACTGATTGAGGTTGCCACCACCCGTAGTGTAAGTGACTACTGGGACTGGGATTCCAGCAAGTACAGTGGCATGTGGTTGCAGTGGTGGCTGCAGGAGGGGAGAATCCAAGATGACATTGCTCAAGGGATACTAACCGATGGCATCACCGATACCGCCTTGTATTTTCCAATGACCGTCATTGTTTGGCACATCGCGACGGAGATGTGCTGGTTCGCCGACGAGGATGATCGCTCCCCGTGCAGGGTTCCGAGCATGGAGCTGTCGAGATATGTAATGTACCTCGTCGCGAAGCGTGATGTGATGAGTGGCACCAATGGGCATTTTCGGCTTGGTAAGGCACGCCGCCTGCTGAAGCGCATCCTTCGAGCTTCCACCGTCCATGATGAGAAGACACTCCTGCGGTATGTGCGGCAGTCACCCGGGGTGACTGAGCCATGCTTCAGTCGTGGCCGTGTGATCACCGATCACCTTCTCAAGATAAGCAACGGAGCTCAGCGTTGGGAGCTCATCTCCATGGTGTGGATTGAGATGCTGTGCTACCTTGGACCAAACTGTGGGGCTCAGTTCCATGCCAAGCATCTCAGCACTGGTGGCGAGTTCGTCACACATGTCAGGATCCTACTGGTTATTCTTGGCATTCCTTTTCTAAGGTCGGACATGAAACCAGGAAAGTTTTGATTAAACCAATTCAAGTTTGTTTCGAGAAATTCTCTTGTATGTATGTAACTATGTATACAGTGGTGGAGCCTGCTAGAAGTTTATATGAATGGAGCCACACCTATAGGGTTCAACTCTATTTTCTTACCCAAATTCTCTACAAATTCATACACTTTTCTGAAATTTATATGAATGGATCTCAGGCCTAGGGTTTGAGCCATAGCTATCCAAGGCCTGGATCCGCCCCTGTATGTGTATATGTATGTTAGCTCGGACTATCGCTGCCAGCGCCATTTGCATCTTCATATAAACTTAAGTTTCAGAAGTTGCATGGTTTCTATTATCTAAGGTATTTCCTTGGTTCTGTTGATTTGTTTGTTAATTAGTACAAACCTTGTGTTCTTATGCTAAAACTGCTTTTCTCATGTCTGATATTTTGTCTAGCAACTTTCTATCAAGAATTCTTTCGATCATTTTGCAATTGAATTCGTTTTCAAATTGAGGTTCATATTTTCTTACTTTCTTAGCTCCCTTTTGATTATTGATGCGAGGCAAACAAAATTTTTTCTTTTTTCAAAGTCATATGGGCTCTTAGCAGCCTAGTGACATGATCTTAAGACATATGGCACTACTACAAAATCGATTTTCGCAGGCAGTCAGAATCGATTTTCACAAGCGGCTAGACGGTCCGCATCCTGGTGTCTACCCGTGTGGTCAGCACAACCGCATTTTTGCATGCGGTCACCAATACCGACCGCACGCGAAAAAAATTTCAGCAAAAAAATAAAAATTCCAAAACACCAAATCCGCCGAAACCCTAGCATGCCGCCGATTGAAACCCTAACGTTGCCGTGGCCGGCACCACCGCCATCGTGGTGCTCACCATAGTCCGCTACTGTCGACGTCGTCGCCGTAGTAGTCAACGAGGACTGGGGCCGGGGAGGCGGATCCGCCCCTCCCGAGGGCGGCGGCGCTGGATCCGCTGTCCGTCATCGCGCCCCTCCTGGGGCCAAGGACGGCACCTCCCTCGCCGCCTGCAGTTGTCGTCACTAATTCCTTTCCCTAGGGCGTCGGATCCGTCCCTCCTGAGGACAGCGGTGACGGATTGACCGCCACCGCCTCCCTCCACCATTGTGAGTGTGTCGTCGTCACTCTCGCCGTAGTCACCACCGGTGCCATTCCTGAAAAAGCCCATCACCGCCAGCCGGAGGTGAGAAGATAAGGATGAGGATGCGAAAAGGTGAGACAGAGAAGGTGGCTTGAAAAAAATTGAAGATGTTGATAGGGAGGGGGAAATTAGACTTGAATCGGGTATTTAAAAGACTCGCCTGCGAAATTGCATTATCGCATGTAGTCGCTAAAGAGGCCTGCCTGTGAAAATAAATCTATTTTTGCAGGCAGGCCTCTTTAAGCGGCTGCCTGCAATAATGCATTTTCGCAGGTAGCCTTGAACCAATACAATGGGGAGCAATTTTTGCATGCGGGACATTTATGGTCTGCCTACAACCTATAGGGGGCCTAGTCCACAAAAATCGATAACATAGTAGTGTGGCTTGCTAATGTAAAAACAAAAAATGTGTTACGACCGACCTATTTGAACAAAGTGCGCCTTGAGTCAAGTTGTTGCAGTAGGAGGCTCTAGATCGCTCCAATTTGTCAAACTATTTCCATTACCGCAATTTACTTTTCAAAATATTATATAGTCGCTTAGCTCACATGGAAAGGCATGCGGTCTAAATTTGATAACGCTGAAGCACTTCCAGCTTTTGACCAAGCAAGTAAACTAACAGGTGATGCAGATAATACTAATAATATGATGACAAGCTGTCATTGCAAGAAAATAAATTTGGCAACACATAGTAGCATGTAATCAGCATCCCCCATCGACCATTTGACACAGGAGGGTACATAAAGAAAATAATAATTTAGCCCGCAGCAATAACTCTTCAAGTTCTCATCTTCTTTGGTTAGAGTCATCTGCAAATTTAGAAAAAGAGTGAAATGCACTATGGACCACTCCTTTTTACAAGTTTTCCATATTTGTATTAGCGTGTATCAATCTTTTCTCTTTGATCTCACATTAAACCAGATTTCTTCTTCATCTCTCCTCTCCCATTTTTCTTCATTGTTGAGATGAGCCATTGCCGCCCAGCTCGAGCACGGCTCGTGTGGCCGTGCCACTCGGAATGGCACTTACGTTCAAACACTGTTCACCTTCGGCTAGATTTGGAAGGAGCTAGTAAAAGAAGAAAGTATTATGCTCATAGGGGATGAACAACAGATGACAATGATCATCCCCAACTTGAGTGGCTCGATCAGTCAATCTGAAGGGGAGGAAAGGCTAGAAATGATATAGGATCTTCGATAGGAAGCCCAATCTCACCTTTATCTACATCCTAGAGCCGCTCGAGCATGATGGCGTCTCGTATGAAGTGCAATCTAGCAAAACGAGTGGCTTCGAGTCCAAACATGATATCCATGTGGTGACGAGCAATGCTACGACCCTTGTGTCGTGTGGGCAGGCTGACGGCGATGGCTGGGTCGAGGATTGATCACTAGTGTGGCAGTGTCTCGTGCATTCGAGATTCGGCCTCTACAAAGAAAAAATCTTCCGTGGCCATCGTGTTTAGCCAATTGGTTCTATGGAGAAGATAGAATGAAGAGGAGCAGCATAGCCATGAGGAGAGGGACATAGACCAAAGTGAAACCATTGGCAAAGCTAAGTAAGATAAAAGTCTTGGTTGAATCCTAGCTTAAGCTGCAGAAGATGTAAAAAATAGGTTACCTATTGTGCAATTTACTCTTTAGAAAAACAAGAAAAGAGTGAAAAAGATGTTTCTATTTTAGCAATGCAAGATCCCCACAAGAAGAAAACATACTCTACATATAGAAAGAAGGAAAAAGTCTAAATATCCCCCCTAAACTTTAGATAGATGTCCGTCTAGCACCCTAAACTTTAAAACCGGACATCCAACCCCCATAAACTTTGCAAAACCGTTCATATTACCCTCTATAGTGGTTTTTATCTCATTCGTATACAAATTGGATGAGTTTGATCACTTGACATACACATTGGACATATATATTAAAATCTCCACTTAAATCTTTCTTTTTACCAGTTGTTAGCTCTCACTTACAAACAAGTACCAACATAATAATAGTACGGTGATATGTATAGATTGATGACTTACAACTGATGATATGCAAATATGTTATATTAGTTATTTAAAGTTGTTCGTTTAAGGTTTTAAAATATGAAAAACCACCATCCAAAACCACCTTAGGGGGTAATTCCGCGCTGGGTTTAAATTCTGATTTGAATTGTGGCCGGTGTTTGGGGGTGGGCCATTTGAAAGCTAACTGTCCTGGGCCTTTGTGCTGTCAGGCTTGCTGTCTTCTTGGTCACTTGGCTCGTTTCTGCCGTGCCCTTTAAAGGCCCAAAAGAAAGAAGATTTATCTATTCCGAATAATCTGTATAATCGGAGTAATTTTGTTTGGAGAGCTAAAAAGGTTCCTAATACTACTGCAAGAGTTTCTCCCATTATCTCTTCACCTACCAAAGCTGTTCTTCCTCAAGTTTCCAATCTACAGAGCTCTTCTTCACCGCCGGAGATGGCTAATGTCAACCCCAACCCTCACCGTTTCCTCCGGCAAGGCCACATTGTTCACTTGGGTGGTAATCTTAGAGTTCCACGTGTTGATCTTACTACCCTTGAGAGGCCCCCTTGTTGTCATGAATTACTACCCTTGAGAGGCCCCCTTGTTGTCATGAAGATTGACTTTGCTCCTTTAGTGGACAGAGTGGAGAGAAGGCTAACAGCTAGCTCAACATTCTTACCCCAGGGTGGTAGGCTGACACCTATCAACTATGTTCTTTCTGCAGTCCCCACATGCTATATGTGTTCTCTTAAATTGCCTTTAACTATCATTAAGGCCATTGATACAACAAGAAAGGACTGTTTGTGGAGAGGAAATAACCCAACTTCCACCAGAAAATCTCTAGCTTCCTGGGAGCTAGTGTGTAGGCCAAAGGACAAGGGTGGCCTAGGGGTGATAAATCTAAGAACACAGAACATTGCTCTTTTGTTGAAACACTTAGACAAGTTCTACAGAAATGCTGATCTTCCTTGGGTGGATCTCGTATGGAAATCTTATTACACCTCAAAGCCTCCCCACTCAATTGCCAACAAAGGTTCCTTTTGGTGGAAAGATATTGTCTATCTTGCTGATGTTTTCAGAGGGATTGTTCAGTGCACAGTGCAAACAGGAACCTCTGTGCTCTTTTGGAGGGACCTGTGGAATGGGGAACTTAAATGATATAAGTTTCCTAATCTTTTTTTGGCAGCTTATAACAGAGAGGAATATGTCGACATGGCTTGCTCAAGGCCTTTAGAAGATGCTTTCATGCTTCCTTTTAATACTGAAGCTTATGGGGAATTTTTAGTGTTGAAATCTGATCTTGACAGTGTTCATTTAAATGAGGGGTTTGGTGATCATTGGAGTTATATTTGGAATGTTGATAAGTATTCAGCTCAAAGATTATACAAAATGAATTACTCATGCCTACAACCCTCAAGGCTGCTTGTTTGGATTTGGAAGACAAAGTGTGTGATCAAAATCAAAGTGTTTGCTTGGCTCCTCTCTTTAGATAGATTTAATACAAGGGACATGTTGGATCGCAGGCACTGTGCTAAGGAGAATGATGATCTCACATGTGTTCTTTGCTATGGGGATTTAAGAGAAACAAAACTGCACATCTTCTTTGCTTGTCCTTATAGCCTCCGATGTTGGCAGCTTTTGGGTTTCCATTGGTTTCTCAATTTAAATTTCTTCCAGATGGTTGTTCTAGCAAGAAATCGCTTTAGTATGAAGGGCTTTCTAGAGATCTTCTTTATAGCTGCCTGGTACATTTGGAAACAAAGAAATGGCATGATTTTTCAGAATGTTCCTCTGACTTTTCATGGATGGAAAGTTCAGTTCAGGAAAGAACTTCTTCTACATATGTGTAGAATGAAGGAGCCTCTCAAGCAATTAGTTTTTGATTGGTTACAAACTATGTAATTATTTTGTGGGTTCCTGCTTCTCCTTGTAAGATGTAAATATTTTCCAATTTTTATAAAAGCTATATTGTTGGGCTAATACCTGGCAGTAATTTATGTCAAGAAAAAAATGAATGATTTTACAAAGTTTAGGGGGTTAGATATATCCGGTTTTAAAGTTTAGGGTGCTAGACGGACTTCCATCTAAAGTTTAAGGGAGTATTTGGACTTTTTCCTAGAAAGAAAGTATTTTTTTCTCATCAATTTGGGATATTAGTCATTGGCCACATGGTTGGTTAGACAGATGGACTCTCATAGTATTTGGTGATAGCATATCCTCAAAGCAACTTATATGCTAGTGAAAAACTTAGGTGAACATAATATAAGGCATCAAATTTCTAAGGCATATGGCATCCTTCAATACCTTCAACTTGGTTTTCTTGCTCCACCTCTCGATGTTGGGAGTTTCTCTGGTTGGTGGTGTTCAATCTCTTAAAATGTTGTCAAACTTGTTTCTTGGGTGTTGTGGAAGCACCGCAATTATGTTGTCTTCATTTCTGTCTTTCCTGATTCAAATCAAGTATTGTGGGCAGTTAAAGAGAATGGTGCCTTGTGGTGCACTGTGGGCCGGGTAGGGCTGGATATTGAGCTATCTCGGTTCGGGCTAGCTCATTAGGATAATGAGCTGGTTCAGCTTAGCTCATTTTCTTAACGAGCTAAAAACCTGGCATGGCTCATCTCCTGTCTCGAGCCAACTCGTTTAGCCCGCGAGCCAAGTGATGCAGATGGTGAGATGGCGACCATGACGCTTGGCGAAGCAACCAGGAAGCTGGCGTCATGATGATGTTGGAGTTGGTCATGTGGGGATGTGGATGAGTAGCGATGGACTCCGGCAGCTGGTGCTACCGTGGTGCTTCTACGAGTGGTGCTGGAGCCTAGGGCGATGGGCTGACGATGAGGAAGCGAGGAAGAGTCCTAGCAGAGGGCGGCCACGATTTGTTGAAGTGGGACGGTTGGAACCTAGAAGCGGGCTAGGCCGCTAGTGCTAGCGGCACAAACCCACGACCGCATTGGCGCCAACACCAAGAGATGGCGGCAACGCTGGGGAGGGACAAGGGAACATGGATCGATGCACTGGGCCAACGCTTCCCTCCTGCCACACCATTGGCTGCATCTCCGCCAACCGTCACCTCCCTACTCGTTGCCGACGAATTCCCCTCATGACTGCCATTCTTCATTTGTTCATTAGGTGATGCCACTCGATCCGGCGACCACAAGCTTGATGGTGAACTTAGCAAGTGGCATGCCAGTGATAGGAGATATTAGCGAGGTGTTTCTTTTTTTCTTTCTTTTTTGTCTGAATGTTGTATTTCTTTCTATGCACAAGCAACAACCCGGGTAGATAAGGGAAATAGACATACTATGAACTAGTTGGGCCAGGTTGGTGGCGACCTATGCCACAGCCTTGATGTTTGTCCTGGGTTGTGGCTTGATGTTTTTTTTTTGGATTTCAAAGGGTTTCTCCCACCCAAAAAACTAGCCAATGAGGTGAGGGGCTAACACCCCACAAATAATTAGGGGAAAAAGAGAAAACAAAAAGGAAAGAGATAAAAAGAAAAGAGAGCAAAGCTAGCTAGTAGTCCAGCCCACAGCAGCAAGCAGCCCAGCAGTAGTAGCAGCTCGTGATACTGTAGCAGCCTGAAAACACTATAGCGCCGAGTATAATAGCTAAGGAGCAGCAGCTTATAAGGTGGAGATGCCTGAGGGCTATTAACTCCAATCCAGATGTTTTGCGTGAAAGCGGGGACGAAAACGCAAGAGAGTTGATAGTGTAGGTGTGGTCCAACTGGATGAGATGGACCCAATACCGTTTTCGCGCCCTGGGTGTCATAGATGGTATTAGAGCCGACCCTTGCAGCTATACGTATATTTGAACATGTACGCAGGCATACAGGATGATCCCTAAGTGGTCGTATGACATGACGTATGTGCACCGAAAATTGTATGTATATACGTGCTACTAATAGGGGAAGTTCCTGGTTAAATTTGAAGCCTAGGTATAGAATGAGTTTGGCGGGGACGTCGAATCTTTGAGTATGGATGTATGTAACGCCTCACAAATAATTAGAGTTAAAAGAGAAAAGAGAAAGAAAAGAGAGAAAAAGAAAAAAAAGAGCAAAGTTAGCTAGCAGCCCAGCGGAAGATTGAAAACTCATTTTGCTTCTCACTACCTTTTGCTTCTGAGGCTCACTAAATGTAAAGAGGCACTTGCCACCACCGTAGTCACCAATCGATGGAAAGGTTGCACCAATGATCTGCGGCACCAAGCAAGGGCCATTGTTCAAGAAATCAGTGGTGAGGACTTTTGGGTTAAAGTTGAGAATATTTTTACTATCACAGAGCACATATATGAAGTATTAAGGTTCAATGATGGGGAACGTCCAAAAATGGGTGAGATCATGAGAGAATGGATTGTATGGTTGGAGAGATAAAGGATATCATAATGAAAGATGACAATCCATACAAAAGTTTCTTCCGGAGGTAGAGAACATAGTCATTGAACGTTGGGAAAAGATGAGTATTCAACTTCACTGTTTGGCTTATGCTGTTTGCCCAAGGTTTTATGATCAAGATTATCTTCAAAAACCTGCTCCCGGTGGCACAATAAGGAGAGCACCGAATCAAGATGTTGAGGCCATGACAGGTGTGCTAAAAGCATTTGAGAGAATAGTAGATAATAAAGATGAGGAAAAAGTCCTTCGCGAGCAACTCAATGACTTTATTATGAAGAAGGGATTTTTCGCACTAGAATCTGTGTAGGTGGATGCAGAAACGATGGAACTAGTTGAGTGGTGGAGCAGCTATGGATCTGAGACATCAGAATTGACAGAGGTTGCCAAAATGGTTCTCTTGCAACCTATTAGTGGTTCATCCGCTGAGAGGATTTGGGCCACTTATCAGAACATCCATAGTGCAAAGAGAAACAATCTAAACGCCACAAACGCGGATAAGCTTGTGTCAATCCACTCAAACTTACCTCTTCTATCAAGATATACTCAAAGCTATAAAGGAGGGCCTAACGCCAAGTGGGATATAGATCCCGAAGACTCCACAATCTAAGTGGTTGGAAATGCACAGGAATCATAAGTTAACTGATAGTTTATTTATTTGTTTTTCATACCTTGGTAATAATGTTCATATATATTGTTATGTGTTTACAGGAACATGGAAAGATCATATGAGTGCTACCGCAGAAAAGACCTTCATGGTGATGTTGTGGATCATGATGCTTGCCGCCAGCAACCACCCACATCTATAATTTTATATATATGAAGCTCAATTTGTGATCTTTCTCCTTTCATCCACTGCTAGAGCATATTGGTTTATATACTTTTTCATTGTAATAATTTATTCTGAGAACTTCTATTACACTTTGCTATAAACTTGAGTTAAGTTACTCGTTAAAAAAATGATTGGAACAATATTCTTGACTAGGGTTCCACGTTCCATGCTATTGTTCCAACAAATATAGAAACATGTTCCTCTAGTAGGGTATACCGTTCTGGATTATCATTCCGAACAACCTAGAAACATGTTCCATCTATAGTTCCGTAGAGTTTTGGATTATCCTTCCAAAAAACCTAGGAACATGTCCCACCTATAGTTCCATAAAATTGGAAGAGGTATACCCCTCTCATTCCATGATTTTGGAAAATGGCGTCCCGCGTTCCACGTTCCAGTTCCTGGATCCATCGATCCAAGAACTTTTGTGACTTAGGCCCAGTCCACAGCAGCAAGCAATCCCACCAGCAGTTGTAGCAGCTCGTGGCACTGTAGTAGCCTAAAAACACTGTGGCGTCGAGAATAATATCTGAGGAGCAGCTGTTATAAGGTGAAGATGCCTTAGGGCTATTAACTCCAATCCAGATTTTTTGCGTGAAAGCGAGGACGAAAACAGAAGAGTTAATAGAGTAGGTGTGGTCCAACAAGATGAGATGGACCCAATACCATTTTCGGGCCCTGGGATTCACACTCCCCCACTTATATATTAGGTCCATTGCCCTTCCACAACTAATATGGAACTATTATACAATTTTCTTGGTTCATTTAGGATGTGTTTTTGTTGGAGAGATATCCTTGGATGGGAGATGTTGACCCAACTTTTGAGTGTATTTGGTTGGTGAGCAAGGATTGATAGGGTGGTCAGGAGAGGGAATATTCCACGAAGATGTTGGATGAGTGCATGTGCTTCTGGTCAAATTGGGTAGATGAGGATATCCACCCTTGCTAGTCTTGACTGTTAGTAATTAATCAGTGATAATTACTATATTTTGTTGTTAATTAGTAATTAACTTGTCAAAAATAGTGTTGATAAGATATAATTAGTCTATTTTATGGCCAATTAGTATAGTTTGGGGTAAGGTTAACGATAATTAACATATGTCATTGTTACTTAATAGTTTATTGTTTTCATTCTATTCACCCTCATTCATCTAACCATACAAAAACTAGATGGTTGTATCCACTCAACTAAACAAAATATGGATCACCATATCCCTCAAATATGGATCGCCATTATTGTATCCAACCTTGACCATCAACTAAAAGCACCCTCAGCTCGTGAGCTACTCGCAAGCCAGCTCAAGATGGCTCGAGCAAACAAACCATGAGTTTTTCATCCAGCCCTAGGGCCGAGGTGAAATAACTTCTAAGTTAGGGGTCCTTGAGCTTGTTTAGGCTTTGCTGGCAAGTGGTCTAGGTCATTTTGTTTGCTGGCAAGTTCATTGTCTTTCTATCCTTTTGTTTATTTTTGAGTTTTGTACTTTTTTTCCTATTCTTTGATGAAATAATATGCAGTTCTCCTATGTATTCGAGAAAAAAGGTATAGAAGGAAAAAATCACTTGGTTTTGTTTTTGTGTTTTAACCACCAATCCGGATAAAACCCATCTCTCAACTTTCTCAAATGAGTTGATACTCATCCCTTATACTTCCATTATTCTTGTTGACAATGGTTTTCTTACCACTGTTGAACTAATCTAAATAAATTTGGGCAATCTACATTTCTAGCCCTTAAATTTTGCTCAATGTCTACTTCTTATTCTAAACTAAAAAGCAGGTTATTTTTTGTCCCCAATTTTCTGAACTAGACAAAATAACCCCTCAGAGTATTTTTAAGTAGTTGTGTATAAAATGGAGGTGGTTATACTTGTTCATAATTTTATTTTGTTGACATATGTGTGACTTAATTAATTCACAAGCATTAAACTTACCTAATTAAAGTTCACCTTAGCATAAAATTCACTATTGTATCAATCAAAATTACCATAAATGTGTTTAGGGTGTCATGGCCCCAACTTTTTAAACTGACACATATCTTGCTAAACTTTTCGTGTAAAGCAGGATGCGATGTTGAGTAGAACAGAACCATGGAAGAAGTAGTACTATATGTGGGACTAGCTGGATGATGATGTGACTCCATGGAATCCTTTCTTACTATAAAGTTGTAACACACTAATTCCTAAAACTTAACATGCAAAGATGCCACATCATCACCCTTTAACAATTATTATATTTAAGCATCATGCAAGCATCTACGTTACCTGGATACTCCTCTCAGGCCTCGTATCCGTATCGGATACGGCTCCGGATACGGATACGTATCGGATACGCCCCGATACGTATCACGTACGTATCCTCTCTTTTCTTGATTTTCAAATAAATAAAAAAATCCCGATACGTTTCCGATACGATCAAACCCTAAATCCCTCGATCAAAGCCCCAGCCTGCATCGAGCGAACCAAATTCCACAGTCCACACCACCAGCGCCGCCTCCCAAGCCCTGATTCTGCTCACTCTCTCCTGCGTGGCTGCGTCGTCGCCGGCTCGCCGCATCGGCGCCACCGTCGTCCACCATCGCCAGGCCGCGCCTCCGTCGTCCGCGTCGTCCGCGGCCCGCAGCGCCGCGCTTCCGCCGTCGCCGGCTTGCCGCGTCGGCACACCGCCGCCACTGTCGCCGGGCCGCGCCTCCGCCATCCGCGGCCGCAGCGCCGCGCTTCCGCCACGCCGGCTCGTCGCGTCGGCGCCGGCGCCGCCGCGTCCACCGTAGCCGGGCTGCGCCTCCGCCGTCTGCAGCCGCAGTGCCGGGCCTCCGCCGTCCGCTATCGGCTCTACCAGGCGCAGCTCTATTCGTGAAGGGAAAGAACTCGATGAGCATTCTTCCTTTTTCTTTCATGTGAATGAGATCTTACACTCTCGATGGGCAAAAAATAGTACTCCCCTGCATTGCTTGGCACACTCACTAAACCCCAATAAAGTTCTAATTCATTTTGTTTTTTTTCCATATCTTGTAATAGTTGCTAGCAGCTTGATATTTTTTTTTTTTACATTGTGTAGGTATTATTGTGAAACTTGGTCGGAGGATGTTCCAACTAGCCAAGGCTCTCATATGGATGCAGAGATTTCAGAAATGAGAAATAAATGTTTTAGAAGGTATTTCTCTGGGATGACTTAAGAAGGATCAAACAACATTTTGCAGATTTTTCATTGTTTGAGAGTGGGTTTAATTCCTTTGACTCAATTGAAGATAGAGCCCATAATGGAATCTGATGGTTGGTCGCTTTGTGTGGCATGCTCTGCTCTGCTAATTGTCTAGTTTACTCTTCAATTTTTTTTGTATTTTTTAATATATATATATATATAATAATATATATATATATATATATATATAATATATATATATATATATATATATATATATATACGCGTATCCCCATATCGCCGTATCTGGGTTACTGGGTAACATAGGCAAGCATATGCTAATATATCTATAATTTTATAAAAGCTTAACATGCAAAGATGCCACATCATTATCCACTAACAATTATTACATTTAAACATCATGCAAGCATGCTGTATTATCTATAACTTTATAAAAGCTTAACATGCAAAGATGCCATATCATCATTCACTAACAATTATTACATTTAAGTATTATGCAAGCACTCTATATTATCTATAACTTTATAGTTTATTAAATTTTAGAGATATAAAATGTAAGCATGTTAAATCATTCCACATAATTTACATAATATTTCATATATCTCTCCATCATTTTTTAATATCCTATATACCTATATAGTTTATCCTCACTTGTTAAATGTTATTCTCTTTTCTCTCATTAAGCCATACCAATCAATTGTTTTAGCCCTTGGATATATGCATAAATTATCTTCCTTCTTCTGTTCTCTCATAAAGCCACGTCATCTTACTTTTACATTTGAATCATCATTCTATATACTATTTAAATTTAAATCATATCAACTTATGTAAACTTATGTTGTTTACGTTATCTTACACATTGTTTTTTACTTATTGTTATCATGTAAACTCCCGCTGCAATGCACGGGTTTCACCTAGGTAGTGATATGATCGCTACACCACAAAATCATTCTCAATACCAATTAGGAACTTTTTTTAAAAAAAAACCAATTAGGAACATATTTTGTCTAGTTTTGTAAGTTGTTGTTGCCGTCATCTAGTTTCGAAGTTGAGGGACAAAAATTAGACAACACAAGTTTAAGAGAGATATTGGAGAATTGGCTTGTAGGAATTGATGAAAAAACTAACAAATTTATGGGGCATTTGCTATATGTTGGACTCTGTAACTTAGTAGAAATAATATGGTGTTGGACAAATCCTTATCTAAATCATAAATGCAGATCCTTTTCATAGCAATGTTCTGATTTTGGTTCTAGGCACAACTACAAATATGTGATGATGACAGTGATCTTATACATCATATCGTAATTTAGAATCAACATTTATACTTTTTTTTTGTCAACTATGGATGGAGATTTATAAATAGGTTTCAACAATGTTGGATTTCTATTTAATATTAAAGGTCATTAGTTTGTGCATCATATCCTATTCTTCCGTGCTATTTGTTGAGAGGTAGTATGTGCTCTTCTTAAGAGAATGGTTTTGTGCTCTTTATTGAGTGAATTTTAGAATAATTAGCTATAGTTAATTTGAAGCAAATGCTAGGATTTATATCCTTATCTTTAAAAAAAGTTTAAGAGAAAGATAAACTTTTTACTCATAGGAAAACATATACTTGCCGTATGGGCCGCACGAACAATGGCTTGTTTGGTTTGAAACCCTACTAAAATATTGTAGTACCAAACTTGGCACATTTGCACTACAAATTTTATAGTATAGATTTGGCTCCACTCTATGATTGCAAAATTTGCTCCAATCAAAAGCTAACATGTACTATCAAACTACCAAAGAATTGTAGGGCAAGAATTGGCACCAACCAAATGCCCAATATGCACGAGACGTTCGTAGTCTACCATTTATACGAAAATAAAACAAACGAGACGTATTCGCCCACAGTAACTGCTGACGATGGGCCTCTTACGTCGTGTAAGCAACCGCAACGTTCGTCCCCCAAAACTACACCCACAGTCCCTGACCAATGGACTCCACCCATCCGGGAACCATCCGGCCACCATGTCAGTGACTGCCTACGACACCCCCCTCGGAGAAAAAATCCCTCGCACACGGATCGCCTCCGGCGAGGAGAACTAGTTGCTTTCTCCACCTCGTCTCCTCCCCCCCCTGCCTCTCTCTGAACCCGTCGCCCTCGCCTCCCCGTGGACCGCCCCCCGAGACGCCCCCCTCCGCCGCGCCGCCCACCGGAGCGGGCGCGCATCGGACCCCCTCCTAGCCCGCGGAGTTCACCGTCAGCCGGGCCACCGCGATGCTGCGCGGCGGCGGCGGGTGCTGCCCGTCGATGGATCTGATGCGGTCGGAGGCGATGCAGCTGGTGCAGGTCATCATCCCGGCGGAGTCCGCGCACCTCGCCGTCTCCTACCTCGCGACCTCGGCCTCCTCCAGTTCAAGACGTACGCACCGCTCGCTCGCCGCTCGCTTTCGATTTCGATCCATTTTTGCGCCTCTGGACGGTGTGTTTCTCGATCGAGGGGTGGGGGATTTGTTAGGGTTTGTGGCGTGGTGTTCCTCCTTCCTCCCGCACGGATCTGGCGTGGATCCTCTAGGGTTTTGGGCTCCGGTACCGTGATCGCCTAGCCAGAAGAGTAGGACGGTAATTAAGGTTTCTGTGCGCCAATTAGAGTCCAGGAGGTGAATGGATGGATGTGTGGATGCTATTTGTGAAATACGGTGGGAGTTTCGCAAATTGGTAGTGGTGATCGCAGAGTAGTTAGTTAGATGAGGTGATCTTAAGTGGCAGTTTAACATGGGCGATCCTGTTGCTAATTATAGGGTGACTCTTGATGAGCTAAAGATAGCAGGTAGGATGCTTCAAATTGTCGAAATGGTTAAAAACAGTTTTGTGACAGTTGTACGAATTATTTTTTCTGCTAAAAGGGATGTCTTGACAAAAACCAATTGGAAACATTTCTGCAGAAAATTAATAATAATAATAAGAATTCCAACAGTTACTTTGCTATTACATTTTTCATATTCCATATTGATGTAAATCTTGTTAGTAGAGATCTTATATATTGTTTTCCCTAACTGATTTAAATGTTTTAGGTGATGCAAGATATATAGAATGATATGATGCTACGAATGAATATAAATATCCTTTCCAAAAGATCAATTGAAACACTAATGGTTTCAGTTAACATACCTAGTTACCCAATGATACATTTACAATACATTAAAAATTTGAGATAATGGTTTGACACATTTTTTTCTGGAAATCCTTTCATGGCAGTCCTATCATGTGAATAATATAAGGAATCTAAGGCAAACTTACTTTATTGTTGCTACCAATAATACCTAAAACCTATGGGCACAGGGTACTGGAAACTGCTATTGGTCATGCCATGCCTTTCTAGTTCTGTTGTATGTGGTTTAGCCTGGATTGATCTGACATTTGTTTATTGCTTCAGCTTAATGCCGACAAAAGCCCATTCCAGCGGACTTATGCTTCCCAGGTACTCTTATCTTCTGTGTTTGTTTTGTCTTCTCTCTGATGTCATGCTGTGTTTTATGATCTTATATCTAGCTGGTTTATCAATAGAAACGATTGTTTGAATACCCAAAAAAGCTTGTAGTCTATTCTATTTTACCCAGTCATGAAAAAATGTTTTGGACATCGACATGGTTTAAAAATGAAACTTTGACCACTATTTCCATTATAACATATTTAATAACTCAATAAAACTACATTAACTATGAAAATTTGAGACAAAAATACACATGATTTTCATATCCATCCAGCCTAAGTAAGTTTGGAAAAAAAAACCCAGAGCATGAAAAGTATAGTTGGATGCCAAAGTTTGGAAATTGCATGTCAAAAAGACATGTTTTCATGACCAGAGGAATATATACTTCGGTGAGAGTGCTGTTGTTGGAAAGAGTACCTATTGTGAATGCCTAACTTTGAGCAAGTAATGAGAAGACTTATTTTTGCTATCAATTTCTATCATCAATTCAATTTTTAAAACTAATTGTAAGATTTGACCCCTCTATATATTCCACTATGTCTATTTGCAATCAATTATGCACACACGAAATATGTCCACTTGAGGCACCCTAGACGTAATCGTCTTGTGCTGGTTGACATTTTTTAGATTAGTCTCTTGGGAATTGACTAACTCTTTTACTTTATGTTGTGTTGCAAATCTTAACATTTTGTTTTACAAATGCATGCTGTCCTATGAATATTTACCATCTTACTGTTCTGCCTATACTTTACACCCTGCAAAGATCAAGAGGTGTGGTGAAATGGCTCGCAAGTTGCGGTTTTTTAGGGAACAAATGTCAAAAGCTGCCATAGCAACTTCTACACAATTTTCAGGACTTCTTTGGAAATTGATGATTTAGAGGTATTTAGCAAAGACCATACACCATTATCTTGTGCAAATTGTGTATAATGAATTTTGCTCTAACATTGTGAAACAAACAGGTCAAACTTGGAGAACTAGAAGTTGAGCTGACTGAAGTTAATGCAAATAATGACAAGTTACAGAGGACATACAACGAGCTGGTGGAGTACAACATTGTTCTGCAGAAGGTTTGATTCTAGCTAATAGCATCAATTCTTAGTTAGTGACAAGTGAAAAGAGCTAGTTCTTAAAATTATCATTAGGTGGAACTCTGGAAAGCACAAAAAGGAAAAAAAAGTGCATGCCAGTAAATCTTGAATAAAGGAGAATTGTTCTGCTCATACCACTATTCGGTTCACATATTATTTTAAACACGGAAATTAGTAATATACACTCTCTTGCAATTTGTTCTTTTACATGTCTTGAAGTTTAGCAGCTGATCTTCGATTATAGGTAGAAAGCTACAAAGATAAAATATATAGTCACTGATGTGTCTTTCTCCAAAAACCATCTCATTATTTTGACAAGTTTTGGCACATGGTTCAATTTTTTTTGGGGTTCTCATTTTCTAAATCAAATCTTAACTTTGCCTAGAAGCAGGTCCCAGAGTGCTTTTGTGATGTAGTCCAAGGCTATTTCTCTTAACTACATGTTCCCACCCAGCCAGTTTGCGATGCCTTGTTTGCCTACTATGAGTTTCCAGGCAGTCCTTGTCTCCTTTTCTCTTCCATGCGCGGATGTGCCTAGCCTTTAACCTAAGTATGTATCTTGTGATTTTTACTACACTGGATATTAGCTCGTTTCTCTTTATGATGGATCAAACTTGATGCTCCCTTTTGTGCTGCTTTTTGTACTTGCACATGTTCATGGTGAAGGATATTTTTCAACATTACTATAAATTCCTCCTTACTGTTTTATAGCACAATATACATAGTTAACCATACTTTAAACCATTCTTGACCACTTAGTACTGTGTTTTTGACTCTTGATATTTGCTTTCAGGCTGGTGAATTTTTCTATTCAGCTCAACGAAGTGCAACAGAACAACAGAGGGAAATGTCAGCAGATCAATTCTGGCGATTCTTCTCTGGAGAGTCCTTTATTGCAGCAGGCATAAACCATAACTCTAAGAAAGCAATATCTTAGATTTCTTTCTGTGTTCTCCTGGAGCCCCCCTTGATGGTCTTTTTCCTTATTTCAGGAAATGGTGACAGATCCATCAAAACAAGTGAAGCTTGGTTCCTGAGCGGTCTTGTGCCGAAGGAAAAGGCTATGGCCTTTGAACGCATACTTTTCCGTGCTACCTAGGGGTAACATGTTCCTTAGACAAGAACCTGTCGATGAAAACTGTCACTGATCCATTATCTGGAGAAAAGGTCACTATCTCTAATATCCCTTCGCTGGAAATTTATGGAATATTTCTAATATTTTTTAATATTATCCTGTTTCCCATTTTTGTTTCTGCATTGAAGACAGCTGTAATCATTTCAATCATTTTAATGAGTGAAAGATGCACTAATGAGCATACTATAGGGCACACTGTAAAAAGCTTAAGTGACATGTATCTGTAAAACATTAGTTTTACAAATTTATTTTTCCTGCTAGTTTTTATTATTCCTGAAGTTCAGTTGTTCTTTCTCTCTTTTGAATGCTTGTCTATATTGACAGGTCATTAAAAATGCATTGTTATATTCTACTCTGGGGAGAGAGCAAAATCCAAGATTGTGAAAATATGTGATGCTTTTGGTGCCAACCGTTACCCATTTCCAGAAGATCTAGGCAAACAGCTGCAGACTATTCAGGAGGTATGACACGCCACACTGTTGTCTCATTTTGATCTTGTGGCAGTAGTTCTATGAGATTTTAATTTTCTTTTGTGTCTCCAAAATCAAGCTGTTTTTTTCTCATCTGAAAAATAGTTGATTGCTTGCTGTAGCCTGAAACTTGAAAGAATTTCATGCCAGATGATTCTTGAATGTGGGAATTTCTTTATGTATTAATCTTTCATGTTGGATGAGATAGTTCCTCTTATTTTGTTTTCACACTATTCATGCTTAAATTGATCTCTTTTTGTTTCAACTGCATTTTTCAAAACATATGTTTATAGCATTGTATAATTAATAGTCAGAGTTATTGTCTGTTCTGAAATATTTGCAACTCTGTATTTTTATAGGTATCTGGAAAAATATCAGAGTTGAAGCAACTATTGAAATAGGTTTAGCCTCACCGTACAGCATACTTAAAATATTTCTTCCGAGTTTGAGCAATGGAACACCCTGGTAAGCTTGTATTATTCAAGATGTTTTCTGTAAATTCCCTACCCCACAAATTATCAACCTTATACTATTTGAATAACTTTTACGTCTGTATATTTTCTTTTGCTTGAATTTAAGTTCTTTTGTGTTTTTTATACAAATGTGCCAGGTAAAGAAAGAAAAAGCTATTTACCACACATTAAACATGTTGAGTCTTGATGTGACAAAGAAATGCTTGGTTGCTGAGGGATGGAGTCCGGTGTTTGCACAAGTCAGGTAACCAGATGCACTCTCATCCTTCTGCACTTTTTTCTTTTGTCTATTGACACAATTTTAGTTTTCTATCTGTTTCTGGTTTTCATTTTCTTTATTTCAGATCCAAGATGCCTTCAGCGTGCTACTGTTTGATAGCAAATCCCAAGTTGGTTCAATTTTCCAAGTTCTCAACACACAAGAATCTCCTCCAACATTTTCCAGACAAATAAATTTACTTCTGCATTCCAGGAGATTGTGGATGCCTATGGGTAAGCTCAAGAAGCATAGATGCTGAGACACTTACTCTTATCTATTCCATGATTTGGATGATTTATTTTGTCTTTACTTTTTTCTTAAAAAATATTTTAGCTTTTTATAATACATTTCTTGATTCCTTAGAGCTATTGTGTATCGTTGCTGTTTATTTCAGGGGTGCAGTTTCCACACATAAATCAATCCTAAATGTTATAATTCATGATACACTCATAGTAAACATCTCAAAACCATTGTAGGTTGCATTTTTTTGCTTGTCATTTTGGCAACTTTCTTTGTACTTTTAAAAATGTTTCTTTATTACTTGCATGCTACATGAAGTACATAATGAGCATATAAGCAGATATAAACGGATTATAAATGTGTTGTGAGTTGTACTTTAAGTTAATAAAATCTATGCCAATAACAAATTCTTGCTAAAAATGTGAATTATTCTGATGTGGTATTATTATAATTAAAGAGATAGCTAGTTTTAAATAATGAGTTGTGAGTTGGTGACTATAAATAAAGTAAATTTTTACCTTAAACTAATATTTTTAGTTTTACTCCTTAGTCATCAAAGAAAGATATTCATGGCTTATTAGCAGCTACAAGAAAAAAAATAAATTAGTTCTTTTACAATACTACCCTTTGAACTCACCTCCATTGGGATTTGGGATCATAGCTTGCTGTATTGAATACCTGGTGTTGTTTACTTATTAGAAGTGCATAATAGGGGCCTAAGTGGCCAAATCCAAACAACTAGTTTTGTGTACTAAGGCCTGATTGGCACAGCTCCAGCTCCAGTCCTTCACCTCTCTTTGGAGTTGGAGCTCAGCCAAACAGTTTCAGCTCCACCTAAAATGGGAGCGGAGCTAGGTGGAGTGCTCTCACAAAAATGAACTAGAGATGTGGAGCTGGGTTTTGGCTGCTCTACAACTCCACTCCAGACCCAACCTGGAGCTAAATTTTGGAGTTGGGGCTCTACCAAACAGGGCCTAAGTGAGAGGCCCCAAACAACTTCACTCCTTACAGGAGGGAGTATATGATAGCATAAAGGACTCAAATCATGTACTATACATTGTTTGTATACTAATATTATGTTAAAACATTGGCTGCAGGATTGCCAAGTATCAAGAAGCGAATCCTGGTGTCTTTACCATTGTAACATTTCCTTTCTTATTTGCTATCATGTTCGGAGACTGGGCCATGGAATTTGTTTACTACTTGCAACACTGTACCTCATAATCAGAAGAGAAGAAGCTAGCTTCACAGGTTCTCTTGACAGCCTTCATTATAATTTTATTACTGTGGATGTCACTTTACTATTACCTGTTGAATTATCTTAGGGATTATATATACTCCCCTAAAGATTAATTAATTAAGCCTAAAGAGAAGATTAACTACAAGAAGACATTCCATTGCTCCTTTATTTTCTGTCAGTTTTGGATGCATATGTATCCTGGAACTTAGTTTCTAATAACTTTGAATTTGGCTTTCCAGAAACTGGATGATATAATGGATTGATGTTTGGTGGTCGCTACGTGATTTTGATGATGTCACTCTTTTCAATTTACACTGGGTTGATATACAACGAATTTTTCGTCAGTCCCATTTGAACTCTTTGGTAAATCTGCCTATGCGTGCCGTGATCCTTCTTGTGGGTAGGAGCTTTTGAACTGCTAATTTGCAACCTTATTTGATGCCTTCTAAAATTAATGTCTTGCCATTGTTTTATAAGAGATGCTACTACAGAAAGGATTTTAAGTGAGGCCAGCATTCTGGGTCAGATCCTGTATGGCATGGTCTTGAGCCGTCCAGACCGTAGATTCTGGAGGAGGGTGCCTTCGTAGTTCCTTTTAGGAGTTGCACATATGATACCTTGGAATAATGATGAGTTAGCTATATAAAAAAGTTTTTCAGAATGCTATTAATGTTTGGTTAAGGTTAGGAGAATCTTCCTATTTATGGAATATGCCATGATTGAGTTTGTATGACATAACTCACTTACATATGGATAGCATGATATTCTATATGATGAAATAACTTGGAAACTATATAGAGTTATGCATAGTTTCTCAAGTATTCTGTTGGTAAGATCAAATTTGTAGCATGGACATAATTGCCCATCAGTTAGTGATGGATAATCTCCCTTGAACAGCTTGACATGTTAGTGATTACTCTTTTCACCTCCTCATCAGTTATTAAGATGCTTGGTGCAACGGAGCTCAAACGTCAGACTGACTCAGCTTACATAAAGTATGAACTGCCTAAATTGTGGCGCCAAGTTAATGATTATTGTTCCTGAGTCCAACTTTGCATTGATCTGGAGAAACGAGCTATTTCCTGGCAGAAACTGTCAGGTTTGGCCATAATCATTTTTTGCTGCTATATGTTGATTGTGTTGTACATGCACACCGTATTCTGAACATTTTCTTAATTTCTTAATAGCTTGTACTACTTCTGCTTGCTCTGGTTTCTGTGCCTTGGATGCTGATTCCGAAACCATTTTTCCTGAAGAAGCAACATGAGCAGGTATGTGTTTGCTTGTCTCAGTTGTGTTCTTAACTGCTTCCCACCAAGAGTTTAAATACCCGGCTTAATTTCTTGTTCTGTTTTTGCTCTGTATTAGAGCACCAAGGCCAGCAGTCACCATGCTTCAGGCCACTGATGAATCAGTGACAAAGCTAGAAGAACACCGGAGGATGACCCTCACCACCATGAGGAGTTTGAAATTCAGTGAAGTTCTTTGTTCACACAGCTGATCAGCCACACAATTGAGGTTTGTGCTCGGTGCAGTCTCAAATACAGCCGCTTACCCTTCGTCTTTGGCTCTTAGGTACCTCTGAACTTACATGATACATAACAATGCCACCCTCTTAATGTCACATGGAAGAAATTGACGGTTGAGTAATTCTATTGTTCGTGCAGTCTTGCACACTCGGAGCTGTCCACTGTCTTCTACGAGAAAGTTCTTGTTCTATCATGGGGTAGGCTGCTCTCTATTGTACTGTTCCTTTTCTCTCTCACACAAGTTCGTGCGCGCACACATGCTGACTTGGCTTGCTTTCTCTGCAGGTACAATAACATTTTCATCCTGATCATTGGAGCAGTGATCTTTCTCTTTGCCACTATTGGTGTCTTACTTGTGATGGAGACCCTAAGTGCATTCTGCATGCTCTGAGGCTCCACTGGGTGGAGTTCCAGAACAAGTTTTACGAGGGTGATGGAATAAAGTTTGTACCCTTGCTTTCGCATCCAATCATCGAGGAGGAAGATTGAATCTGAATTGTTGTATGTAATCTGAATGTAAAATCGTAAGAGTCCTTCCCTTGAATAATCATTGTTTATCACCATTGGTGAAGATTCAGAAAACCCCAGTTCGTTGTGTCTGAGCAGGGGATGCCAAATCATTCTTTTTTGCCTACACGATTAGCCATGCTAGGTTATTCTGTATATTATGATCTGTTATTACTGTTGAGCGGTGACAGGAGCGGCTGGGACGAAGTTGCAAATAAGTCTAGTGCATAGCATAACTGCCTTTTACATGGTGCATGTTAATAAAAGTTCTGTACTCATGGCTGTACACGAGTGATGTGTCTTTGAATTACACTTGTGGAAATAAATAGTCCATTCTTTTGTGATTATTATTTCATTGTAGTGGTTTATCATCCATTGACCGTGAAGCTAAGTTCTAGGACTTGGATTTACACTAAGAAATTGGCGCACCAACAGGTGCGCCTGTTAGATTTAGCCTGTTTTGTATTATTTAGAGTTAATATATAATAGCTTTATGAAAATCATTGTAAATCTTGTAAAAATTATACATTTTATTTAATTTCAGCAAATAGCTTATATTTATGTGTTATTTTTTGTTGTTAAAAATATTATTATTTTTCTTTCAAACTATAAATAATACCATACTTCCACTGTGTTTGTAGTTTCTACTTTGTAATTTATATTCAACTTCTATTGTACTTCCACTGTGCTTTTTATGGAATTAATTCAGCTCGCCCATTGAATTTCTACCAAGACTTGGAAGAAACACTTGATGGGTTATTAATTTGTAACTTACATGTATAATATGTAGATTTGTTGAATTGAAAAAACCCGATCAAGATTCCCTTTGCTAGCTCTCATGATCTTAATCTTGGGGTTGGATCGATTGGGGCACCTTCCTATTGGAGCTAGTGACACTTCTTCTAGATCGCATCTGTTGCCATTTTATATATGTAGATCTCCTTCATAATACAATAGCAAAACACTAATAGTAAAATAATTAGTGAAGGGAATTTAGCTTCGAAATATACCTATGATAAATAGGAGTTTTTCATTATCCCTGAGAACCAGAAATCTTGATATTTTCCCGTATTAAACATATTCTATTTTTCAGCATGAAAGATACATTATAATTTTCAATAGATTTTTTTTAGTTGATGTATGGAACATAGAGAGTTTTAGTTTATCTTCTACATACAGTGTTGGATTCATTTTGTTTCTTTCATCATCTCTAACGTAAGAAGTAGATAAAAATAGCTTCTATATGTATGGATTTATTAGATGTGATATTAGTAATTTTCTGACATATTACTTAAGCAACTAAAAAATATATAGCGCAATATTTTTTTTTCTTTTGATATTTTTTTGTCCACTTCAATTGGGAACTTAGCTAGTGAAGATGTGAGGTGATGGATGTGTTTGTTGTTGTAGTGATCAAAGTGAAGAATGTAAGTCAGGAAGAGTGCGAGAGAAGAGTATTTGAGACTTTTAGCCTAGAACCCTCTAGAAAGTTTGTGCTCTCAAAAGATTTTTTTTTTCATATATGATCTTATTTACCTGCAATTTAGAGGTGCCAAGTGGTCAATAGTTGCAGGAAACCTGCCAGCTTTAGATTAGTAGATTTATTCAAGATGAAACCTTATGTGCAAGAATCGTTTGTCGACTAGACTGAAAAGATATCAGAGTAAAATGTATTCCTTCCATTTCAAAATATAGAAAGTTGATAATTTTAGGACGTGGTCGTAATGGTGATCCCACAAATGGGTAGAAATTCTTCTGCAATCCAAAACTATTTTTTTTTAAAAAGAAAAAAATCATTATTTACTCCCTCAAACTAATTCGATGGATCACTTAACTCCCTGACATTTTATCCCAAAATTATTAAAAATGGTTTGTTTTACTAGAACTACTATTAGAGCGCACTTCGTTCTAGTATTCCGCTCACATTATTATAGGAGTAAACGATTTAGCTATTATTACATCATGCTCCTTTATTTCAACACCCATGTAATGTCATCTTGAATATATATAGAGAGTTAATGATTATAG
>CM020179.1:31838246-31863607 GCA_009805545.1 Oryza longistaminata | reverse complement strand
GAAATTTGCTATAAATATTTTTTTGAAAATTGCTAAAAACACATTTAATCTGAAACGACAAGATGATGTCTTTCAAAACAAAATTATATTACTCCCTCTGTTTCCTAGGATACAAATTTTGTGCACAATATAATCATTTCTAGAGCGATAATTTCAATACACAGGGGGTCAAAGAGCGATTATTTCTGGAGCATTTTCAGCAAATCAGGTACTTACGAGGAAAAACCAAGCAATTCAAAATTTAAATTTTGATCAATGAGGTGTGATTGAGAGAAATATTTACCTTAATAAAAAAATCTTTATATTTTAGAATCGGACATTGTAGTACTTCTATTGGACTTTTTAAAATGATGATCATATTTTTTTTATTATTTTATGTTTTTCAATTAAGAACCTTGTTGCAAATCCTATCTTACTGTAAAGTTATCCCCCACTAACTACTTAAGCTTAACATGCAAAGATGCCATATCATCATCCACTAACAAGATGCCACATTATCATCCACTAATTAACAAGATGCCACAACATCATCCGCTAACAATCATCACATTTAAACATTATACAAACATACTATATCTTTATAGTTTTTATAATTTAAGAGCATTTCAAATACAAACATCTTAAATTATCATCCAACATAATTCACATAATGTTTCAATGTATATCTTTATTATGTTTTAAGATATCCTATATACTTATATAGTTCATCCTCACTTAGTTAGTGCTTAAATGATTAATCTATGGTCCAAATTATCTTTCTCATTTTTCTTCTAATTAATCCATATCACATCAATTGTTTTTAGCCTTTAGATGATTAATCTATGGTCCAAACTATCTCCCTACTTTTCTTCTTCAATAAAGTCATATCACCTTACTTTTTACGTTTGAATCATCATTCTATATACTATTTAAATTTAAATCATATCAACTTATGTAAACTTATGTTGTTTACGTTATCTTACACATTGTTTTTTACTTATTGTTATCATAGTAAACTCCCGCTGCAATGCACGGGGTTTCACCTAGGTAGTGATATGATCGCTACACCACAAAATCATTCTCAATACCAATTAGGAACTTTTTTTAAAAAAAAACCAATTAGGAACATATTTTGTCTAGTTTTGTAAGTTTATTGTTGCCGTCATCTAGTTTCGAAGTTGAGGGACAAAAATTAGACAACACAAGTTTAAGAGAGATATTGGAGAATTGGCTTGTAGGAATTGATGAAAAAACTAACAAATTTATGGGGCATTTGCTATATGTTGGACTCTGTAACTTAGTAGAAATAATATGGTGTTGGACAAATCCTTATCTAAATCATAAATGCAGATCCTTTTCATAGCAATGTTCTGATTTTGGTTCTAGGCACAACTACGAATATGTGATGATGACAGTGATCTTATACATCATATTGTAATTTAGAATCAACCGTTATACTTTTTTTTTTTGTCAACTATGGATGGAGATTTATAAATAGGTTTCAACAATGTTGGATTTCTATTTCATATTAAAGGTCATTAGTTTGTGCATCGTATCCTATTCTTCCGTGCTATTTGTTGAGAGGATAGTATGTGCTCTTCTTTAAGAGAATGGTTTGTGCTCTTTATTGAGTGAATTTTAGAATAATTAGCTATAGTTAATTTGAAGCAAATGCTAGGATTTATATCCTTATCTTTAAAAAAAGTTTAAGAGAAAGATAAACTTTTTACTCATAGGAAAACATATACTTGCCGTATGGGCCGCACGAACAATATGCACGAGACGTTCGTAGTCTACCATTTTATACCGAAAATAAAAACAAAACGAGACGTATTCGCCCACAGTAACTGCCTGACGATGGGCCTCTTACGTCGTGTAAGCAACCGCAACGTTCGTCCCCCAAAACTACACCCACAGTCCCTGACCAATGGACTCCACCCATCCGGGCCCACAGTCAGTGAGTGCCTACGACACCCCCCTCGGAGAAAAAATCCCTCGCACACGGATCGCCTCCGGCGAGGAGAACTAGTTGCTTTCTTCCACCTCGTCTCCTCCCCCCCTCCCCTCTCTCTGAACCCGTCGCCCTCGCCTCCCCGTGGAC
Source organism: Oryza longistaminata (assembly GCA_009805545.1). NCBI lineage: Eukaryota > Viridiplantae > Streptophyta > Magnoliopsida > Poales > Poaceae > Oryza > Oryza longistaminata. Next base: position 31,861,527 of record CM020179.1, on the reverse strand, counting down.
CGCCCCCGAGACGCCCCCCCTCCGCCCGCCGCCCACCGGAGCGGGCGCGCATCGGACCCCCCTCCTAGCCCGCGGAGTTCACCGTCAGCCGGGCCACCGCGATGTCCGCGCGGCGGCGCGGTGCTGCCCGTCGATGGATCTGATGCGGTCGGAGGCGATGCAGCTGGTGCAGGTCATCATCCCGGCGGAGTCCGCGCACCTCGACCGTCTCCTACCTCGGCGACCTCGGCCTCCTCCAGTTCAAAGACGTACGCACCGCTCGCTCGCTCGCTCGCTTTCGATTTCGATCCATTTTTGCGCCTCTGGACGGTGTGTTTCTCGATCGAGGGGGTGGGGGATTTGTTAGGGTTTGTGGCGTGGTGTTCCTCCTCCTCCCGCACGGATCTGGCGTGGATCCTCTAGGGTTTTGGGGCTCCGGTACCGTGATCGCCTAGCCAGAATGAGTAGGACGGTAATTAAGGTTTCTGATGCGCCAATTAGAGTCCAGGAGGTGAATGGATGGATGTGTGGATGCTATTTGTGAAATACGGTGGGAGTTTCGCAAATTGGTAGTGGTGATCGCAGAGTAGTTAGTTAGATGAGGTGATCTTAAGTGGCAGTTTAACATGGGCGATCCTGTTGCTAATTATAGGGTGACTCTTGATGAGCTAAAGATAGCAGGTAGGATGCTTCAAATTGTCGAAATGGTTAAAACAGTTTTGTGACAGTTGTACGAATTATTTTTCTGCTAAAAGGGATGTCTTGACAAAAACCAAATTGGAAACATTTCTGCAGAAAATTAATAATAATAATAAGAATTCCAACAGTTACTTTGCTATTACATTTTTCATATTCCATATTGATGTAAATCTTGTTAGTAGAGATCTTATATATTGTTTTCCCTAACTGATTTAAATGTTTTAGGTGATGCAAGATATATAGAATGATATGATGCTACGAATGAATATAAATATCCTTTCCAAAAGATCAATTGAAACACTAATGGTTTTCAAGTTAACAATTACCTAGTTTATGTCCCAATGATACATTTACAATACATTAAAAAATTGAGATAATGGTTTGACACATTTTTTTTCTGGAAATCCTTTCATGGCAGTCCTATCATGTGAATAATAATAAGGAATCTAAGGCAAACTTACTTTATTGTTGCTACCAATAATACCTAAAACCTATGGGCACAGGGTACTGGAAACTGCTATTGGGTCATGCCATGCCTTTCTAGTTCTGTTGTATGGTGGTTTAGCCTGGATTGATCTGACATTTGTTTATTGCTTCAGCTTAATGCCGACAAAAGCCCATTCCAGCGGACTTATGCTTCCCAGGTACTCTTATCTTCTGTGTTTGTTTTGTCTTCTCTCTGATGTCATGCTGTGTTTTATGATCTTATATCTAGCTAGTTTATCAATAGAAACGATTGTTTGAATACCCAAAAAAGCTTGTAGTCTATTCTATTTTACCCAGTCATGAAAAAATGTTTTGGACATCGACATGGTTTAAAAATGAAACTTTGACCACTATTTCCATTATAACATATTTATATAACTCAATAAAACTACATTACTATGAAAATTTGAGACAAAAATACACATGATTTTCATACATCCAGCCTAAGTAAGTTTGGAAAAAAAAAGCCCAGAGCATGAAAAGTATAGTTGGATGCCAAAGTTTGGAAATTGCATGTCAAAAAGACATGTTTTCATGACCAGAGGGAATATATACTTCGGTGAGAGTGCTGTTGTTGGAAAGAGTACCTATTGTGAATGCCTAACTTTGAGCAAGTAATGAGAAGACTTATTTTGCTATCAATTTCTATCATCAATTCAATTTTTAAAACTAATTGTAAGATTTGACCCCTCTATATATTCCACTATGTCTATTTGCAATCAATTATGCACACACGAAATATGTCCACTTGAGGCACCCTAGACGTAATCGTCTTGTGCTGGTTGACATTTTTTAGATTAGTCTCTTGGGAATTGACTAACTCTTTTACTTTATGTTGTGTTGCAAATCTTAACATTTTGTTTTACAAATGCATGCTGTCCTATGAATATTTACCATCTTACTGTTCTGCCTATACTTTACACCCTGCGAAGATCAAGAGGTGTGGTGAAATGGCTCGCAAGTTGCGGTTTTTTAGGGAACAAATGTCAAAAGCTGCCATATCAACTTCTACACAATTTTCAGGGACTTCTTTGGAAATTGATGATTTAGAGGTATTTAGCAAAGAACCATACACCATTATCTTGTGCAAATTGTGTATAATGAATTTTGCTCTAACATTGCGAAACAAACAGGTCAAACTTGGAGAACTAGAAGTTGAGCTGACTGAAGTTAATGCAAATAATGACAAGTTACAGAGGACATACAACGAGCTGGTGGAGTACAACATTGTTCTGCAGAAGGTTTGATTCTAGCTAATAGCATCAATTCTTAGTTAGTGACAAGTGAAAAGAGCTAGGTTCTTAAAATTATCATTAGGTGGAACTCTGGAAAGCACAAAAAGGAAAAAAAAGTGCATGCCAGTAAAATCTTGAATAAAGGAGAATTGTTCTGCTCATACCACTATTCGGTTCACATATTTATTTTAAACACGGAAAATTAGTAATATACACTCTCTTGCAATTTGTTCTTTTACATGTCTTGAAGTTTAGCAGCTGATCTTCGATTATAGGTAGAAAGCTACAAAGATAAAATATATAGTCACTGATGTGTCTTTCTCCAAAAACCATCTCATTATTTTGACAAGTTTTGGCACATGGTTCAATTTTTTTTTGGGGTTCTCATTTTCTAAATCAAATCTTAACTTTGCCTAGAAGCAGGTCCCAGAGTGCTTTTGTGATGTAGTCCAAGGCTATTTCTCTTAACTACATGTTCCCACCCAGCCAGTTTGCGATGCCTTGTTTGCCTTACTATGAGTTTCCAGGCAGTCCTTGTCTCCTTTTCTCTTCCATGCGCGGATGTGCCTAGCCTTTAACCTAAGTATGTATCTTGTGATTTTTACTACACTGGATATTAGCTCGTTCTCTTTTATGATGGATCAAACTTGATGCTCCCTTTTGTGCTGCTTTTTGTACTTGCACATGTTCATGGTGAAGGATATTTTTCAACATTATTATAAGTTCCTCCTTACCGTTTTATAGCACAATATACATAGTTAACCATACTTTAACCATTCTTGGACCACTTAGTACTGTGTTTTTGACTCTTGATATTTGCTTTCAGGCTGGTGAATTTTTCTATTCAGCTCAACGAAGTGCAACAGAACAACAGAGGGAAATGTCAGCAGATCAATCTGGCGATTCTTCTCTGGAGAGTCCTTTATTGCAGCAGGCATAAACCATAACTCTAGAAAGCAATATCTTAGATTTCTTTCTGTGTTCTCCTGGAGCCCCCCTTGATGGTCTTTTTCCTTATTTCAGGAAATGGTGACAGATCCATCAAAACAAGTGAAGCTTGGTTCCCTGAGCGGTCTTGTGCCGAAGGAAAAGGCTATGGCCTTTGAACGCATACTTTTCCGTGCTACTAGGGGTAACATGTTCCTTAGACAAGAACCTGTCGATGAAACTGTCACTGATCCATTATCTGGAGAAAAGGTCTCTAATATCCCTTCGCTGGAAATTTATGGAATATTTCTAATATTTTTTAATATTATCCTGTTTCCCATTTTTGTTTCTGCATTGAAGACAGCTATAATCATTTCAATCATTTTAATGAGTGAAAGATGCACCTAATGAGCATACTATAGGGCACACTGTAAAAAGCTTAAGTGACATGTATCTGTAAAACATTAGTTTTACAAATTTATTTTTCCTGATAGTTTTATTATTCTGAAGTTCAGTTGTTCTTTCTCTCTTTTGAATGCTTGTACTATATTGACAGGTCATTAAAAATGCATTTGTTATATTCTACTCTGGGGAGAGAGCAAAATCCAAGATTGTGAAAATATGTGATGCTTTTGGTGCCAACCGTTACCCATTTCCAGAAGATCTAGGCAAACAGCTGCAGACTATTCAGGAGGTATGACACGCCACACTTGTTGTCTTCATTTTGATCTTGTTGCAGTAGTTCTATGAGATTTTAATTTTCTTTTTGTGTCTCCAAAATGCAAGCTGTTTTTTTCTCATCTGAAAAATAGTTGATTGCTTGCTGTAGCCTGAAACTTGAAAGAATTTCATGCCAGATGATTCTTGATGTGGGAATTTCTTTATGTATTAATCTTTCATGTTGGATGAGATAGTTCCTCTTATTTTGTTTATTCACACTATTCATGCTTAAATTGATCTCTTTTTGTTTCCAACTGCATTTTTCAAAACATATGTTTTATAGCAATTGTATAATTTAAGTCAGAGTTATTGTCTGTTCTGAAATATTTGCAACTCTGTACTTCCTATAGGTATCTGGAAAAATATCAGAGTTGAAGGCAACTATTGAAATAGGTTTAGCTCACCGTGACAGCATACTTAAAAATATTTCTTCCGAGTTTGAGCAATGGAACACCCTGGTAAGCTTGTATTATTCAAGATGTTTTCTGTAAATTCTCTACCCCATAAATTATCAACCTATACTATTTGAATAACTTTTACGTCTGTATATTTTCTTTTGCTTGAATTTAAGTTCTTTTGTGTTTTTTATACAAATGTGCCAGGTAAAGAAAGAAAAAGCTATTTACCACACATTAAACATGTTGAGTCTTGATGTGACAAAGAAATGCTTGGTTGCTGAGGGATGGAGTCCGGTGTTTGCAACAAGTCAGGTAACCAGATGCACTCTCATCCTTCTGCACTTTTTTCTTTTGTCTGTTGACACATTTTTAGTTTTCTATCTGTTTTCTGGTTTTCATTTTCTTTATTTCAGATCCAAGATGCACTTCAGCGTGCTACTGTTGATAGCAAATCCCAAGTTGGTTCAATTTTCCAAGTTCTCAACACACAAGAATCTCCTCCAACATTTTTCCAGACAAATAAATTTACTTCTGCATTCCAGGAGATTGTGGATGCCTATGGGTAAGCTCAAGAAGCATAGTGCTGAGACACTTACTCTTATCTATTCCATGATTTGGATGATTTATTTTGTCTTTACTTTTTTCTTAAAAAATATTTTAGCTTTTTATAATACATTTCTTGATTGCTTAGAGCTATTGTGTATCGTTGCTGTTTATTTCAGGGGTGCAGTTTCCACACATAAATCAATCCTAAATGTTATAATTCATGATACACTCATAGTAAACATCTCAAAACCATTGTAGGTTGCAATTTTTTTGCTTGTCCTTTTGGCAACTTTTGCTTTGCACTTTTAAAAATGTTCTTTATTAAGTTGCATGCTACATGGAGTACATAATGAGCATATACAGATATAAACGGATTATAAATGTGTTGTGAGTTGTGACTTTAAGTTATAAAATCTATGCCAATACAAATTCTGCTAAAAATGTGAATTATTCTGATGTGGTATTATTATAATTAAAGAGATAGCTAGTTTTAAATAATGAGTTGTGAGTTGTGACTATAAATAAAGTAAATTTTTACCTTAAACTAATATTTTTAGTTTTACTCCTTAGTCATCAAAGAAAGATATTCATGGCTTATTAGCAGCTAGCAAGAAAAAAAATAAATTAGTTCTTTTACAATACTACCCTTTGAACTCACCTCCATTGGGAATTTGGGATCATAGCTTGCTGTATTGAATACCTGGTGTTGTTTACTTATTAAGAAGTGCATAATAGGGGCCTAAGTGGCCAAATCCAAACAACATAGTTTTGTGTACTAAGGCCCTGATTGGCACAGCTCCAGCTCCAGCTCCAGTTCCACCTCTCTTGGAGCTGGAGTTCAGCCAAACAGTTTCAGCTCCACCTAAAATGGGAGCGGAGCTAGGTAGAGTGCTCTCACAAAATGAACTAGAGATGTGGAGCTGGGTTTTGGCTGCTCTACAACTCCACTCCAGACCCAACTCCTGGAGCTAAATTTTGGAGTTGGGGCTCTACCAAACAGGGCCTAAGTGAGAGGCCCCCAAACAACTTCACTCCTTACAGGAGGGAGTATATGATAGCATAAAGGACTCAAATCATGTACTATACATTGTTTGTATACTAATATTATGTTAAAACATTGGCTGCAGGATTGCCAAGTATCAAGAAGCGAATCCTGGTGTCTTTACCATTGTAACATTTCCTTTCTTATTTGCTATCATGTTCGGAGACTGGGGCCATGGAATTTGTTTACTACTTGCAACACTGTACCTCATAATCAGAGAGAAGAAGCTAGCTTCACAGGTTCTCTTGACAGCCTTCATTATAATTTTATTACTGTGGATGTCACTGTTACTATTACCCTGTTGAAATTATCTTAGGGATTATATATACTCCCCTAAAGATTAATTAATTAAGCCTAAAGAGAAAGATTAACTACAAGAAGACATTCCATTGCTCCTTTATTTTCTGTCAGTTTTGGATGCATACGTATCCTGGAACTTAGTTTCTAATAACTTTGAATTTGGCTTTCCAGAAACTGGATGATATAATGGATATGATGTTTGGTGGTCGCTACGTGATTTTGATGATGTCACTCTTTTCAATTTACACTGGGTTGATATACAACGAATTTTTCTCAGTCCCATTTGAACTCTTTGGTAAATCTGCCTATGCGTGCCGTGATCCTTCTTGTGGGTAAGGAGCTTTTGAACTGCTAATTTGCAAACCTTATTTGATGCCTTTCTAAAATTTAATGTTCTGCCATTGTTTTATAGAGATGCTACTACAGAAGGATTAATTAAGGTGAGGCCAGCATATTCGTTTGGCGTCGATCCTGTATGGCATGGTAGCCGCAGTGAGCTGCCTTTTCTTAACTCCTTGAAGATGAAGCTGTCTATTCTTATTGGAGTTGCACAAATGAACCTTGGAATTATGATGAGTTACTTTAACGCAAAGTTTTTCAGAAATGCTATTAATGTTTGGTAAGTAAGAATCTTCTATGTAATATGCCATGATCGAGTTGTATGACAATAAGATTACATATGATACATGATATCTTTTTTAGTACTATTATATTGTTTTACTTAAAACAGTAGGCCATTCTCATTCAGTTGTGTAACTATGTAACAGGTATCAGTTTATTCCTCAGCTGATATTCTTGAACAGCTTATTTGGTTACCTTTCACTCCTCATCATTATTAAGTGGTGCACGGGCTCAAAAGCTGACCTTTACCATGTGATGATATATATGTTCCTGAGTCCAACTGATGATCTTGGGGAGAACGAGCTATTTCCTGGGCAGAAACTAGTGCAGGTTTGGCCATAATCATTTTTTGCTGCTATATGTTGATTGTGTTGTACATGCACACCGTATTCTGAACATTTTCTTAATTTCTTATAGCTTGTACTACTTCTGCTTGCTCTGGTTTCTGTGCCTTGGATGCTGATTCCGAAACCATTTTTCCTGAAGAAGCAACATGAGCAGGTATGTGTTTGCTTGTCTCAGTTGTGTTCTTAACTGACTTCCCACCAGAGTTTATAAATACCCGGCTTAATTTCTGTTTTTGCTCTGTATTAGAGGCACCAAGGCCAGCAGTACACCATGCTTCAGGCCACTGATGAATCAGTGACAGAGCTAGAAGAACACCAGGATGACCCTCACCACCATGAGGAGTTTGAATTCAGTGAAGTCTTTGTTCACCAGCTGATCCACACAATTGAGTTTGTTCTTGGGGCAGTCTCAAATACAGCCTCTTACCTTCGTCTTTGGGCTCTTAGGTACCTCTGAACTTACATGATACATAACAATGCCACCTCTTAATGTCACATGGAAGAAATTGACGGTTGAGTAATTCTATTGTTCGTGCAGTCTTGCACACTCGGAGCTGTCCACTGTCTTCTACGAGAAAGTTCTTGTTCTATCATGGGGGTAGGCTGCTCTCTATTCTACTGTTCCTTTTCTCTCTCACACAAGTTCGTGCGCGCACACATGCTGACTTGCTTGCTTTCTCTGCAGGTACAATAACATTTTCATCCTGATCATTGGAGCAGTGATCTTTCTCTTTGCCACTATTGGTGTCTTACTTGTGATGGAGACCCTAAGTGCATTCTTGCATGCTCTGAGGCTCCACTGGGTGGAGTTCCAGAACAAGTTTTACGAGGGTGATGGATACAAGTTTGTACCCTTTGCTTTCGCATCAATCATCGAGGAGGAAGATTGAATCTGAATTGTTGTATGTAATCTAGAATGTAAAATCGTAAGAGTCCTTCCCTTGAATAATCATTGTTTATCACCATTGGTGAAGATTCAGAAAACCCCAGTTCGTTGTGTCTGAGCAGGGGATGCCAAATCATTCTTTTTTGCCTACACGATTAGCCATGCTAGGTTATTCTGTATATTATGATCTGTTATTACTTTGAGCGGTGACAGGAGCGGCTGGGACGAAGTTGCAAATAAGTCTAGTGCATAGCATAACTGCCTTTTTACATGGTGCTATGTTAATAAAAGTTCTGTACTCATGGCTGTGACACGAGTGATGTGTCTTTTGAATTACACTTGTGGAAATAAATAAGTTCCATTCTTTGTGATTATTATTTCATTGTAGTGGTTTATCATCCATTGACCGTGAAGCTAAAGTTCTAGGACTCTGGATTTCACTAGAAATTTGGCGCACCTGTTGGTGCGCCTGTTAGATTTAGCCCGTTTTGTATTATTTAGAGTTAATATATAATGAGCTTTATGAAAATCATTGTAAATCTTGTAAAAAATTATACATTTTATTTAATTTCAGCAAATAGCTTATATTTATGTGTTATTTTTTGTTGTTAAAAATATTATTATTTTTCTTTCAAACTATAAATACCATACCTTCCACTGTGTTTGTAGTTCTACTTTGTGATTATATTTCAACTTCTATTGTACTTCCACTGTGCTTTTTATGGAATTAATTCAGCTCCCATTGAATTTCTACCAAGACTTGGAAGAAACACTTGATGGGTTATTAATTTGTAACTTAACATGTATAATAGTAGATTTGTTGAATTGAAAAACCTCAAGATTCCCTTTGCTAGCTCTCATGAGTCTAAATCTTGGGGTTGGATCGATTGGGGCACCTTCTTATTGGAGCTAGTGACATTCTTCTAGATCGCATCTGTTGCCATTTTATATATGTAGATCTCCTTCATAATACAATAGCAAAACACTAAATAGTAAAATAATTAGTGAAGGGAATTTAGCTTCCAACTTAACCTATGATAAATCGAGGTTTTCTCATTATCCCTGAGAACCAGAAATCTTGATATTTCCCGTATTAAACATATTCTATTTTTTCGCATGAAAGATACATTATAATTTTCAATAGATTTTTTTAGTGATGTATGGAACATAGAGAGTTTAGTTTATCTTCATACATACAGTGTTGGATTCATTTTGTTTCTTTCATCATCTCTAACGTAAAGAAGTAGATAAAAATAGCTTCTATATGTATGTGATTTATTAGATGTGATATTAGTAATTTTCTAGACATATTACTTAAGCAACTAAAAAAATATATAGCGCAATATTTTTTTTTCTTTTGATATTATTTTGTCCACTTCAATTGGGAACTTAGTAGAAGTTGATGGGGATGTTGTTGTTGTTGTTGAAGTCAAAGGAAGAAGTGCGAGAGAAGAGTATTTGAGACTTTTAGCCTAGAACCCTCTAGAAGTTTGTGCTCTCAAAAGATTTTTTTTTTCATATATGATCTTATTTACCTGCAAATTTAGAGGTGCCAAGTGGTCCAATAGGCTTGCAGGAAACCTGCCAGCTTTAGATTAGTAGATTTATTGCAGATGAACCTTATGTGCAAGAATCGTTTGTCGACTAGACTGAAAAGATATCAGAGTAAAATGTATTCCTTCCATTTCAAAATATAGAAAGTTGGATAATTTTAGGACGATGGTAGTAATTGTGATTCTCACAAAATGGGTAGAAATTCTTCTGCAATCAAAACTATTTTTTTTAAAGAAAAAAAAATCATTTTTACTCCCTCAAACTAATTCGATGGATCACTTAACTCCCTGAACATTTTATCCCCAAAATTATTAAAAATGGTTTGTTTTACTAGAACTACTATTAGAGCGCACTTCGTTCCTAGTATTCCGCTCACATTATTATCGGAGTAAACGATTTACTTTAATAATAAAAACAACTTCCCTGCTTCCTATTACACCCCATGTCTCGTCATCTTGCTCCTAGTATTATCGGAGTAAATGATTTACTTCGATAAAAACAAGTTACCTCCTTATTGTATTTTTTCCCGTACCCAACTTAACACTCTCGCCCCCACTTTATTTTTTCCTTTTTTTTATCTGAATCGATCCACCATCCCAGCCCACAGATCGGTGATGCACCATGGAGTAGGACGACGACACCGTGGCGGTTGATGGCAGTGGCTAGCGGCGGTTGAGGCGAAGGCGCTGCTTCGGGCCTCGCAGTCGGACGCCGGTCAGCACCTTAACTAGCAAGGAGGTGCTAAGAGCAACAACCGACGGCTGCTCCACGTCGGCGACATTGACAAAACAAGCAAGTGAGGAAATGACACTCTGATTTGCATCTGCATACTATCCTTCACCTTCACGCATGAAGCTCCAATTTTTTTTTACAAATCAAATTAATGTGCAATCTCCGATATTACTTGATTTGAATTGATGGGCTACTCAGGTCCTACATTTGCACATCGTGCTTCATGTGGCTGGGTGCAGAGGATAGGGTGGAGTCCGCCGTGATGGAGGTTGTTTGCTACTTTTCCTTTGCTCGTCGTCTCTATGACATGAACAAGAATGCTTTTTGCATTTTTTTTTGCTTGCTAGATGAAGGATGGCTGCTACTGCGCAACGTCGAGCCCATCTCTATACCACGCTGCTACATACTTCCATGATTCCATCATTGACTACAGCTCACCACCCGGTTGCCCTCTCTACTACCAATCACAAGACACAGATCAACCTCTTCATCCTTATTGCAAGGTCTAGCAAAGCCACCAGGATCCCTGTTTCACGATGGATTTTTGGCTGAATCATTTTTTTCCTTTTTGGTTTGATTCACTTGTGAGTAATTTTATCACTTGTGCGTGATTGTGCCTGTAATTTTTTTTCATTTGTACGGCCATTTTGTGATACAGATTAACAATATTCTCAGTATTAGTTTTTACTCCTATACTGTGACATCAGTAAACATATTACTACACAGTGGCTACGAGATCATGGGCTATATCGAGAGGAACATGGTAATTGTTTTATTCGCAGACCACAAAATCTAAATAATATTTATAACACTGGTAAAATAATTTACTACTCTCTCTGTCCCTAAATATAGGGGATTTTGGTTGGAAGTGACGTATTCTACTACTATAAATCTGGACAGTGCACATGTCCAGATTCATAGTACTAGGATACGTCCCATCCGTCCAAAAATCATTTATATTTTGGAACGGAGGGAGTAGCGTTCTAAGCTGGTAGTAATTTTTTACGACCATCTAAGAATGGTGCCGTATGATGTGGGAGTATTCATGCAAGTAAATTTGTTACTTTTGAATGAGTAGATGTTGGAGGCTGGGAGTAATGGAAAACTCCACAGAGTAAATTCGTTACTTTTTTGAAACGTGGGAGACACTAGAAAAATAGAAAACTTGGAAAGAAAAACTAGACGGTAAATATTTTACTAAAATGCGAAAACAGAAAAATTGGAGAGAAGAAACCGAAAAGGAAAAGGTGGGGTGGTAAAAAAGAGGAAAACCGGAAGGAGGGAGCGTTGTGTGGCGCTCGAACTAATATACCGTGCGCAGCACGTGGATGAGCGCTACCGTCATTTTACTCCTTAATAACAATTCTCTCTTTTTGTTACTCTTTGTATAAGTTGCATTTTAAGCTGAAATTTATTAGACCATGGATGGCACAATTACCAAAGTTCAAAAATATTTTGAAATTTTTCATGGCGTTTGCTCGAACTATAAAATTTTGATGTTTAAATCAGTTTGAAGTGCTTTCAACATATGTAAATAGTGAGAAGAAAAAAAAATCAAAGAAGAATGTTGATACGTAAGTTGTGGATGCATCTATATTCTACCAAAATTTCAATGCAAAATATGACTTATACAGTGAGAACTGAAGAAGATGAATAGAGTTAATGGGGTTACGTGAACCGTTTTCAGTAGTTCGGGTGTAAAATGAAAAAAAAAATGAATAATTTAGGGGGGGTTAAGTGCTCCAGTGAAATAGTTCGGGGGAGTAAAATGGTGAGGCCATAATCATGGCCACTTTATATATTATCAACCTAAGTTGCAAGCTATGTAAAAATTGCATGTTATATATTTGAACAAATATTGTTGCATCGACTTTTTATGTTCTCGTTTGTAAAAGTTCTTGTTTGGTAAAGGGAAAGAGACCGAGCGTGGGAAATGCACGGATGATCAAAGCAATTGATTGAGAACCAAACCTATACTTTTCCCAAGTCTACTCCTATATCATTACGTCACTTTTGATCAATAGAAAACAAAAGATGAAATTCTGCACGTTTTGGATTCGGATTTGGACCCCTTGACAGCATCATCTTCAAACGGACTAGTCACTATCTAGAAGGGTTTTCGGGGGCCATGAGTACTTGTTAGAAAGCTTAAGGAGTCTACTTTTAGATTGTTCTAGTTCCACGTATTCCTCATAATCAGTCGGAAATTTGCAAAACAAGTCAAGCACATCTTCCAGTTCGAGTCTGATTTAGTCCTTGGGTCTTATAATTGTTTCGTGGGCTAAGCCTAAGAGGAGGACGGCCTAAGGCTAACCCTGGAATGTTCGTAATCATATTTTTCTAGTAGCTGTCATAGTTTAGAGTTGGGTTTTGCTTAGATTATTTTGCCAAATGCAGTTTCGCCACTAGTTCGGTACGTAAAATCCCAACTTTGAGTGCTAAGTCATTTATCTGCAATTGAGTTGCAATCTACCTAGCTCTTGCTTTTGTTCTTCGATTCACATGTAGGGATTAACCTTCTTGGCAAGTGTTGACAGCTGTTAAATGCCAAATTTACGCCGTCAATACCTGCATAAATCTAAAAGTATAAAACATTCAATATAGTGGTAGGGTTTATTTCTTATAGTTTCCACGAGTGTTGGTGTATATTTGGATGCAGGTGACAAACTACCAAAGTTGAGACAAAAGATACATAAAGAAGGAGGTGAATTGAACTTCCATATTCAAGCCTATGGAGTTTTGAGCCCACAAACCTAACGAAACACATTCAAATGGGTCCATCCACCATACATATGGGCTGAGGGATTCTTCACCAGAGCCTACGAGAAAGATCGGGGCCAAATGAGCCGGCAAGGGATTCTTATTCCGTGATGAATAATTGTCATTTGAGATTATCAGTTTTAATTCCGCTAAAAGTTTTGGTTTTTGGGTACTACAACCACTCACCCTCCTCTGGTTGGCTTAGTTTTTGCTGTTCGATCCTACAAGTGGTATTAGAGCCTTGTTTTCTTCTTTGTATTTTAATCGATCTAGAGTTTTAGCCATGGCTAAGAAGTTTTCAACTAAGCCACATGTTTTCGACGGATTGGATTTTTCTTATTGGTGTGACAAGATGCAATCCTACATTGGAGCAGGATACCTGCAGGTACCCCTCACACTCCACTCCACTCCGGCTAATTCCTCCACCTAACCACGCCGGCAGTGCTTCACTGCCGTTTGCATCCCTTCCTCATGTGTGTTTTTCTCTTTTTTTTTGCTTGATGATTTCCGTGCTGATTTTTTCTCCGGCTTATATGGATAGTATTGATTCCCATGTTTCATCCTCTTGAATACCCCCAATTCCACGGGTACCAGCTACCAGGAACCACACACCATGCAGCAGATACCATACTGTTACCAGGTACCAGGTACCATAGGTACCATACACCATGGAGCTGGCACCATACTGGTACTAGGTATCAGGTATCATGTACCAGCCTATGTTGTGCTGTGCTGCTCCGGCTGCTGAGGAGCGACGTCAGCGACAAGGTATCGCGTGCACGGTTCCGAGGAGAAATCGGATAGGTATCGTGCCTCTGGTATGTGGTACCAGGTACCAGGAGTGAGCACACGTGGAATCTCATCTTTACAGAAGAAAGGAAAGGGAGGAGTCACTTAAAGTATCCTGTAGCAATGAGGTCCTGTTGTGTAGCTGCCCTCGAATTAATAAGGCTTTAATTAAGAGAGCAGCTACAAAACGGGATCCCGTTGTAACGGGATAGTTTAAGTGACTTCTCCCCGCTTCCACGTGCACTCCATCTTGATATCTAGTACCTTGGGTATCAGTTGGTACATGGTACTTGGTACCTTTGGTACCTGATACCTGGTACCGGCTGGTACCTGGTATCTAGTACCGTGATACCTGGTACCTGGTACCTGGTACCCGTGATACCTGGTACCTGGTACCCATGATACCTGGTACTTGGGTAGCCTGGAGGAGGAGGAGGCGGTGGCGAATCCTGTGGTCGGCGAGGCAGAGTGTGGAGGAGGAGGCAGCGGCGAATCCGATAGTCGTCGAGGTGGAACAGCCGATGAGAAGACCAACGAGGGTGGGAAGCCAGAGCAGCGCGGTAAGGGAGGCGAGCTTGAGGGCGACCCTTGCCGAGGCCGCGCCGTCATCGTCCTCCTCGGCGGCCGGGGTCCTGAGCCGACAGGAGAAGCTCCCGCCCGGGAACGCCTTCCCCGGCGCCAGCAGCGGCCTCCGTGTCCCGCTACCACTCTCCCTCTTGTTCACCGCACCCGTCGCCGAGCTTCTCGTCGTCGCCTCGACCCCCGCGGCGGTGGGGCAACGGCGACAGGGACAACGGCGGGCACCGGCTCCGACGAGCGTCCTCCACGCCCAATGCGCCACCCCACACAGCTAGCCACCATCGTCGTCTTTGTGCTGGTAGTCACAGAGAGAGAGAGAAAGGAAGAAGGAAGGGGAAGAGACAAAGAAGAGGATAAGAATGCTAGATATTTAGTGGTAATTGTTGTCCCATTGCAACGGAAGCCCGTAGTGTAGGTTTTCTGTTAACTAATCATAAAATCAACTATACGGCCTTCCGTTACAACGGGACAAATTAAATGCGGGATTAAATAGCGTAACCGGCTAAGAGCGATTAATTAGTGTGACCGTTATAATCTTTTTCCGACAGCATTATCCCTTTGTCCGCTCCATCCCCCCACACCCGTGGCTCCTTTAGAAACGTGCGGCGCTCCGGGCTATTTCATCGTCGCCCACGTTGGTGGTTCTCCGGCTGCTTCCACCGTCCCCATCGTCGTCCCCATGCGTGGCGGCGCTCCATCGCCAGTGACCTCCTTCTCATCCCCTCTACATCATAGGTATTGCGAGAATTCCACCTCATGCGTGTTCTTTTTTTTTTTCTGTTTTTTCTTAATGATTTCCTTGCTATTTTTTCTCTGCGTTACATGGATAGCATCGATTCCCCTGTCCCATCTCCATTCTCTTGAATCCCCCAATTTCACAGTTTCAATTTTTTTTGTTACCTCTATGTTTTCTAAGGTTTTACAAGGGTTGGTATTAGATGTTTTGGGGTTGATACGGTTGATTTGGGGACCATCACTACTGAGTAGGACACGACTATAGGGAGCGTATGCACTCATTAGTGCTAACCAACGACCATCCTTTTTTTTTTACCAAAAATAATACAGTGTGTATCCACTAGTTACCCTTCTTACTAAAAGTAGTAGCACCTGCCACTTGCATCCTCATTACCCATCTAAATTTCAAATAAAATTTTCTCTTAAATTACTTATCTGATCTACAATCCGATTATACCGTTGTGTTCATTGCAATTAAATCTGTATAAAAAGATCTTACATGATTATATTATAATGAAAAAATATTTATGTTTGTAAATTACTTTTATTATATACTAAGTTACTTTTATCATATATATAAATTACTTTTAGATTTGATTAAATTACTTCCTATACATTCATAATGCTATGAGGTGATTACTTTTATTATTGGTTTTAGTCAATTCCATAATTTGTGCTATTAATTTAGTTTCTAGATAGAGTTATATTTTTATCCCAACAACGGATTTACTTCTAATGTCATGGCAAAGTTACTTTCTTTTTGTTTAAGTTACTTCTATAATATATGTAAATTACTGTTAGACTTTATTGAATTTACTGTTATATATCTAAGAAGTAATTTAGTGAAATCTAAAAGCAATTTAGATATATTATAAAAATAATTTGTAATTTTTCATTGTAACATAGTTATGTGAGATCTTGTTGATTTAATTACAACGAACACAATGGTGTAATCGGATTGTAGATCGGATAAGTAATTTGAGAGAAAATTTTATAAGAAGGGAAAAAAGACATGGATGCCTAACACTCAGATGCCTCTCTCAGGCCTCTCTCAAATTATAAACTCTGATGTTTCTCGACTAAATCAGATGGCTGCGCCTAGTGTCGCTGCATAAGACCAGATCGAGAGACCTCTCGTTATAGATTTTACGTACTGAGTAACTATCCATACGTACAGTTAATTTTGTGTGAATTCAAATAGCATATATACGAATAAACGAATAGTAGCGACAGTTATCTAAAATGGTAAATTTGTAATGGCATAAATCCAATTAATCTTTTCTTTAGAAATGACGCCATGACAAGAGAGACAAATACCCATGTGCAGTGCTTGAAGATTTGACGCCTAAATGGGGAGATGCAGGGATCGAATGGCCTCACCAGTCAACCAATTCAGCGTGCAGCTGGTAAGTTTTCTTTCTAATGTAGAACTACCTCCATTCCATAATATAGGTAGAATGAGTACTATGGATCTAGACCGTGCTGACAAGATTTATAATATTAGAAAAATATGTCTTCTATATTAGGTAACTATATTTTAAATTTTGTTAAGATTCATGCTACTACGACCTACTATCATCTGTCCATTGTTGGGGAGGGGAGTGGTGGCGATGCGCCGGCTCTTGGCCTCCGCCCTGCTTTGTGTGGCCGGTTCGCGCGTGGAATATGGAAACGGTCGAGGAAGCGATCTGTTACAACATCTGTACCATCTGCTGGTTGGAGGTTCGGCTAAAGTTGGGCTGGGCTTTGATTTGTCCCATTAGAACAGGGCATGGGGCTTCCAGTTCCCGGTGCTGGCTGGATGGCTTGTCTACCTATCGGGAGAATGCCCACGCTCGGTCGACCGGCGCCAGCCGCCTGGATCGGTCCCTCCCCACACGTGTCTTCCCCATTAGGCCTCACGTGTCCCTATCCACCTGCCACTTATCCGCACATAACTCCATTAAAAAAACCCACATATTTTAAAAACTCTCTATTAAAAAAATTTGGTTTATTTTTTGTTCCACCAAAAAATGTTTCACCTAGTGTACTCACAATGTTTCACTATGTAATATGTATAGATCTAATGTTGCAGTGAACGAAACATTTCATTGCAACAAAAAACCCACATATTTTAGAAACCCCCTATTAAGGGAATTTGATTTATTTTTTTTCCACCGAAAAATGTTTCACCTAGTGTACTCACAATGTTTCACTATGTATAGATCTAATGTTGCAGTGAACTGAAACATTATTTTTCTATTTGCTGAAACATTGTTTTTATATAAGGTGAAACAAGACTCGATTTAAACGAGTGAAACATTTTCGATCTACTTAGTGAAACAATTTCGATATATCTGGTGGAAAATCGTGCAACATTTAAAAATAATTTAATAATAAGCTAAATTTTTTTTCGTCGGAATATATCCATGTGTGGTCTTGTTTTAAAGATTTAATTGCAACGAATTTAATGGTGCAATCGGATCATGATTTGGATAAGTAATTTAAGAGAAAAATCAGTTTAAAATAGTTTGCACGTAAATCGGGCGCTGACGTCATGGTGAGCAGCTTCCGCTTGGCGATCGACTTGCACGCGTACTCGCCGCCGTTCGCCTTGTCGACGCACAGGTACGTCGTCCCGAACTGGCCCTGACCGAGCTTGCGCCCAGGCTGTACTTGTCCTTGAGATTCTCCGTCTTTCGCCGGAGCACCGACTCCACCTGCAGGCCGGCGCTGGAGATGCGCTTGATGTGCGCCGGCTTCTTGGCGGCGCGACTGCTGCCGCTGCTGCGGCGGCGGAGGCTGCTGGGTGGTGTTCGACGACGCGGGCGCGGCGGCGACGGCTGCTGCTCCTGCGGTGGCGGCGGCTGCGACGGCGCCGCGGGCTGCGGTTCGGGCTGCGGCTGCGGCGGCGGCGACTCGGAGATGACGACGGGTACGGGCGGGGCGGTCTGGGTGGGCGGCGGCGGCTTGGAGGAGGGGGCGGAGGGAGCACGACGGGGATGGAGCGGGAGGTGGTGGTGGGCTGCGACGGGGAGGACGGCGCGGCGTGGCGCGGCCGCAGGATGCCGAGGAGGCCGTTCTTGGCGAAGTTGCGGCGCGGGCCGATGCAGACGTTGCCCATCAGGGGCGGTGCCGCGGCCCCGGCGGCAATGGCGGCGTACGGCGGCGGTCAGGATCACCTTCTCTTCACAACAACACCGCTCGTCGTCGTCGTAGTCGTCTTCTCCTGCGGCGGCGGCGGCGGAACGGGGCGCGTTCCCGCCGGAAGCGAGCGATGATGTGCGGTGGTGGCGAAGGCGCGGCGGGGGAGGAAGGATGGGTGGAGACGAGACGATCGGGGGAAGCTAAAATGGAGAGGAAATGGAAGAGAAACGGGAGGGAGAGGCAACAGCGGCGGCGTGCCAAATTTGGCGGGAAACAGCGGGAGGGCCGCGTTGGGTGGCGGGACTCGGCGTCGGCGCAAAAAAAAAAAAACTGTGTGAGCGTGACAGCGCGCGGAAATTGGTTGATTGGTTGCGTGGACGTTTTTGTGCGTGCCCGTGTCCTCAATTTAAATTTTAAAAAAAGCGAAATTTTCGATAACATGAACAGCTTTGCTATTTTCGAAACATTTTAAGTTATCAGTCGATTCTTTTTTTCACAATAGATCTTGTATCATTAGGCTATGACCCTGTTTAGATGGGACTAAACTTTGAAGTCCCTATCAACATCGGATGTTTGGACACTAATTATAAATATTAAACATAGACTATTAACGGATTTGCTATCCTACTGTCAACAATTTTAGGGGTGAAAACCGTTGAATTTTTAACCGTACGATGTACGATATGCTTTGAGATTTGTGCTGTGGAGGAAAAAAAATATGCTTTGAGATTTGTGCTGTGGAGGAAAAGGAAAAAAAAACCTGATGCTCGCGGCAAGGATTGAACCCGATACCTGCAGCTTTCATGCTCGTTTAACTACCAATTGCTCCATCCAATTTTTCGAAGTTACATATGAGTTATATATTACTTATATTGCAGTTACATAGTAGTTATAATGTATCACTGTAATTACATAGTAGTTACAATTGAAAGTTTTTGTTTTTCATTCAAAAACTGTCGAATGTTTTATAGCTACTCCCGACTATTAATAAAATCCATCAATAATCTTGGATTAATTCGAGAGACGAATCTATTGAGCCTAATTAATCCATGATTAGCCTATGTGATGCTACAGAACATTACCTAATTATGGATTAATTAGGTTTAAAAAATTTATCTCGCGAATTAGCTTTCATGTATATAATTAGTTTTGTAAGTAGTCTATATTTAATACTCTAAATTAGTGTCTAAATACAGAGACTAAAGTTAAATCCCTGGATCCAAACACCACCTATGTGACGCGCACATTTGGGCAACAGACTAATCGCGCTCAGTTAACCCGCTGCTTCTCTCCCCAATTTCTTTTTTTTCACTGTCGGTAGCGTGCAGGGAGGCCGCTACTAAGTGCAATTTTAAATTTAGTTAAAATTGGATATATGCAACTTCAACTTAAATTGTGCAACCTTCAAGACTACTACTGTTTTTTTATTATCACAACTATAAAATTGAGTACAGATCTCTTTGTCATTTGAACTATACTATCACTATCAAGAAGTTACACGTGTGCTAGCATTGTGGTTTTATTGGATCTCCCTAGGGATGGTCACAGGCCGGGTTGGGCATGGGCAGAGCAAAACCATGCTCGACCCAAGGCCCGGGAATGTGCAATTGGTTTAGCAAGCGTGCCCGTGCACATATCCAGCGGGCACACGCATGCCCAGTGGATACCTGGTAAGGACCTAGCACCGTCACCTGAGAGTAGTCTGCGTTGCCGCCTATCAGCGTTTGCCTGAGCCACCGCCTACTGTCCTTGCCACCGTCACTTTGCTACCGTTGCCTGTCTGAACTGTCATCACCGTCATCACCTTGAGCCGCTGTCGTCTACATCGTGCTAAGCCACAACTGCCAGCGGCCAACGATGCCATCCTGCGTCGTCGCTTCCTACGTCACCTACACGAGCCACCCCGTTCTCTCAGATCCACGCCGACATCATGTGTAGCCACTCCCTGCCTGTCGCCATCCCGCCCACACCACCGCCGTCGTTGTGGGGATTGGGGTAGGAGAGGGGTGTTGGGAATTAGGTTAGGGTTTCTATTAGTTGATATTTTCAAATTTTCTCCGTTGAGTATATATATGTCATTGTTAATGGGCCAAATGGGCCAAGAGAATGGGATATGAGAATTAAGAGATGGACCAAATTTAGCTAATACATAGGTACCAAGTCAAGCATGGGTTACTTGGATAAAAAAATACACGGTTGTTGCCTGCTACATTCTCAGGTGAGCAAAATATTAGTCCCATGCCAGTGCCCATCGGGTCTGGCACCCGTGGATACCTAAACCCATGGGCAAAATTGCCGTCCCCAGATCTCGTCAATGGCTATCTCTTATGTTTTGTCTCATGGCACAATGCAGATTGCATGAGTGCAGATGGCCATACAAGATGCCCAAAATTTCAATCTATTTTAGTCCAAAAGAGAAAAAAACGGCCCACAATAATGATCAAAATCCGACCCAACTTACACGCCTTAGCAAAACAAATGACTTAGAGATGTCATCACAAATGGTCCACAAGATAAGACCAAAATACAAATCCCAGGTGGCCCAAAAGGCCGAAACGCGCACAACAGGCCGGACCCAAGTTAACAAGTAAACCAAACATCAACAAACCCATTAGCGGTCCTTTTACGGCCCTCATCGTTTGCCAAAAAAAGACAGCCATTGCCAAAATTTTAATTTAGAATTTTATTTTGATGTTGATTTCAAAGGTACTTTCAATGTACTTCTTTTTTACACGGACTTTTGAGTTGTTAAAAGCACATTATATAAAAAGTTCTATCATAAAATTTATTTTGTCGTTGATACGCCGTTACGGTTTATAATCAACCGAGGCCTACGAGGCTTGTTTTTGCTGGCTTTTTCCTTCACCCTTGCCGTTGGATGAAGATATGATGGCACACGTAATAAAAATAATTCATTTAGCATCAATACTACAAGATAACTAAATTTGGTATCGGTCTTACTGTTTACACTTAAATTTAGCATCTATAGACGAAATAGGGAAAATTGACAAAGTTTGGAAAGTGCGCGTTTCCTTCACAGGGCCAGTCAGACCACAGGTATGTGGGCGGTCTGCCCGGCTAGTAGGTCCGGTCTGACCGTAGGTATGTGGGCGGTCAGACCGTCAGGGTCTAAGTCCGCACTCTGTTTTCGTCGGGTCTCGGGTTTCCTTGCTCGGGAAGGCTATGTTTCGTATTTCCTTTGGTTTCTATCCCGAGTTGACATGGAGAAAGGCAAGACCACCCCTATTTAAGGGATAAGGCCGGTTCATTTGTTAAAAAAAATTATCTCATAGATTAAGGGCAAACTAAAGTTCGGATACTGTTATTTTTTAATAATTTAAGGTTCCATTTTTTGTAAAGGTATGTTAAAAATCGATTCACAAACTTTTGAGTGGGAGATGGATTAAGTACTTACGACTTTTTGAATCATGTTTTTTTTTTCTTGAGTAAATAGATTAAATCGTCTCATGAAGGTGCATGAAGTAGTAAGAAAGGGAGGGAAGCATATTCATGGAGAAAAGAAAGAAAGGGAAAAATTAAAAAAAAAGGGTGGGGAAGCGTAGGTACCCACGTACGTAGGTGCGTACCAAGGTGGAGAGGTGGGACCTCATAGTATTTAGTTTTTCTAAGATCAATTAATCTAATGGTTTATACCATTGGACCCATCGATTCAGTGAAAATCAAGTAATAGATACTTTGCTTTTTTTTCTTAGAATTTCTAATATTTTCTCTAATTTATTAGAGCACCACGTGGCATCTTGAGGGCATTTTAAGAAATTTTAATGGACTTACCACATGTAATTAGAATATTAAGATGTAATATATATGTATGGGATGTATGTTAATATTCGTTCTAGCTTCGTCCACGTTTATATACATGTAGAAGAAAAAATTAAATATGTTTTCTAGCAAGCCATTAGATGTTTATTAATAGCAATTAATTTGACATCTATTTATAATTGGTCGTAGTAGTTCTTACATATTCATCTTACGACTTTGATTATGTGTTGATCACCAATTTACTTATCACCATGACTCGCATGAAAAAATGTGTACTTTATGGGTTAGGACAACTGAAATTGATGAATTATCTTATTTATGTGATAGCTATTTGAGATTATAAACGAATGAATTAACTTTCTAAAAGTTAAAAAGTTGTTTAAGAAAAAGCACCATTTAGTAACTTGGAAAGCATGGAGCGTGCAAACGAAAATTCAAAAGATAGAATCAGGGAAAAACATAGGGCCTCAACCTCCTTATAACACTCTTCCCTTATAACACTCTTATCCTAGTAAGATTTTTATTGATATTGTTAATATTGGTGCTCACATTATAACATAATGATTTCTTTCAACTGTACGACAAATAATACAAATCCAAATACAACATAACACAATACATTATAATTATTTATTTAATCAACTCTCGATTTCAGCTTAAACAGAGTTAAGTGTTCCACGGTACTTAATTCTTCTCTCGCTGCACCCACCTTTAATTTTCTTTCATGCTATTAACAACAGCGGTAGCGCTGCAGCGGTCGTGATCACCCAAGATCCTCAAACACGACACTCTGTCACATGTGCGAAAGGCAAGATGCAGACGTGCATTGTGCAGTGGGCCAAAAAGAGAACTTTAGACATTATTACCAATAGATCCGATGATTTAGATAATGGGTCCACCGTTTTAGTGTAAATGTAAATTAGTTAACGGAGCACCAAACAAATTTTCATATATAATATATATATATACCTTTTCAAAAACATACTAATAGAAACCAAAGAAAAAATAAATAAATTTTTTAAATTATTAATTTAATGGGC
>CM020179.1:31765588-31838221 GCA_009805545.1 Oryza longistaminata | reverse complement strand
CAAGACCAGCTAACTCACTCCGGTCAGACCGATCTCCATCGATTTCGAGGGTAAACTTTTATTTCCGCTAAAAGTTTTCGGTTTTTTGGGTATACCAACCATTCACCCCCCTCTGGTTGGCTTAGTTCTTGTGTTTCGATCCTACAACTGGTATCAGAGCCAGGGCTAGGTTAACATCTCTGGCCCGATGGACAACGTGTGAAGGCCTGATGGACCGTGGAGCCAGCGGGGCCCGTAACCTGATGGACCGTGGGCCGGTGGGGGCCCGGATACGGTGAAGGGGCGGTGAAGCTGAGGGACACCAATGTGTGAAGGGGGAGATTGTTGAAGAGAGATTGGTTGTGGAAGGGTAAAGGACCTAAGATATAAGTGGGGAGCCCTCACCTCAACGGCTAGCTTTTGGGGTGGGAAAGGCCCTTTACGATCCTACAAGTGGGTATCAGAGCCTCGTTTTTCTTCTTTGGATTTTTATCGATCCAAAGTTTTTGCCATGGCTACTCCCGCTAGGTTTTCAACTAAGCCTCCATGTTTTCGATGGAACGGATTTTTCTCATTGGTGTAGTAGGATGCAATCTACATTATGGCTGAAGATTTTGATATTTGGAGAAAAGTTTCTCATGCTTATGTGATTCCTGAAGTTATTAATACTGCTGCGAAAAAACTGCTTTTGAACAAAATTGCAAAGCTCGCAACATTCTTTTGAGTGGTATTTCTCGTTCTGATTATGATCGTGTTGCACATCTTGAAACTCTCATGAGATTTGGAATGCTTTGAAGAATTTTCATCAAGGAACAAATAACATTAAAGAGCTTCGTCGAATCTTTTTAAAAAGGAGTACATTAAATTTGAGATGAAATCTAGAGAGGCTTTGGATGACTATCTTTCTAGATTTAATAAAATTTTGAGTGATCTTAGATCTGTTGATTCTTCTTATGATGTTAATTATCCACAATCTGAGATTTCTCGTCACTTTTTGAATGTCCGACATGTCTATTTGGGAGGATGAAAGTTACATCTATTCAGGAGTCTGTTAACATGTCTACTTTGACTTTGGATTCACTTTATACTAAATTGAAAACACATAAGATGAATATTCTTTCTCACAAAGTTGATTCTAAATCGAGTGCTTTGGTTTCTTCTTCTTCTTCTTTGGTTGTTGATGCTTTTTCATCTATGCCTTCTTTTCTTGCTGCTTTTAATGCCACATCCGATGATCACTCGAACAATCGAGGAGGAGGATTTGGCTTTGGTTGCTAACATAATTGCTCGAGCTATGAAAATGCCAGGAAAGGGAAAAGAGGTGGTCCAAATCGTTTGCTTTTGAATGTGGTTCAATTTGATCATCTTCGTTCGCATTGTCCTAAGCTTGGGAGAGGCAAAAAGAGAAGGACACAAGATGGTGAGAAGACCAACCAACAACCAAGCCCAACTTACAACAAGTCGAAGGGTTCTAACCAAGGAAGGAAATGGAGAATCTTAGGAAGGCTTTCAACAAGTTTGCGCCGCCTTCGAGCCACTAAGTGATGTAGAGGTGAAAGTGGAGATGATGATAAGGGAAAAAACGTCTCCGATGTTTGTCTTCATGGCGCGTGGTGAATCTGACACAGAGTATGAAGATAATGGAGGTGAGTGCTTTTGAGGAAGCTATTAATATTTGAGTGCAAAAAATAAAAAGTGTGAGAAGATGTATAAAAAAAACAGGAATTTATCATTGGAATCTCTTTAAGTCTGAAATTGATAGGTTAAAATACTTATCCTAATGATGATGATTGTGAAAATTTGAGGTTTTAATAATGAGATTTCAAAATTAGAGATGTTAATGCTGCACATGATTGAAAAATAGATCTTCTCTTGCTTGTAGTTTTGCTTGCACACACGTACTTTGGATGAGTTGTTTAACTAAAAAGTTGTTGCAAAAATATCAAATTGCTTTTCATGCTAGTTTGATGTTTAACATGATTTCTGCTAAAAAGTTAAAACAACCTCATGATGTTTTTGGATTGCCTCAACATGTAATTGAATAAGATGAACTAAAAGATGCTTTAGGTCGTGTTGAGTACATGGAAGATGTTGTGAAAAACAATGAAGTGCTTTCTTGCCCCAAATGCCGTAAAAGCAAAGGTGTCATGGTAGATTGTGAAAATTTGCTAATTTAGAAAAAGAGGTTTCTTATTTGAAAAATTCTTTGCTAAGATTTTCTGATGGTAAAAAGAACCTCATATGATTTTGGATCAATCAAAGGTTAGCACAAATAACCGTGGTTTAGGTTTTGATCCTTTATGCTCATAATTCTAGACATCCTCCTGTTGTGTTAGGTGTTGGTGCTAGAAGAGGTGAGATTTTTGGTTAAACCGATACAATAAAACTGTGTTTAAATCTGCTGGTATCATGTCTACTATGAATGCATCTTCTTCAAAATCCAATGTTGTGCATGCAAAACCTCCTGTTTCTGCTTGTGTTGCTAAATCTTCAAGTTCTAACAATGTGTCTAAACAACGTGAAAAATACACTTGTTCTTTTTGTGGAAAAGATGACATATTGTTGATTTTTGTTTCAGATTAGCTCATAAACAGAAAAGAGAGAGAGAGATTGCTTTTGCAAAATCAAAGTGGCAAAAGTCGGGTTTTCCCTCGAGGAAACCGGTCAGACCGCAGTGGGTTCCGCGGTCAGACCGGCGACCGGTCAAGACCGGCTGCAGTGCATCGGTCAGACCGGACACCGGTCAGACCGGCGGTACAGAGGCGGTCAGACGGCCCCGGTCAGACCGGCCACTGTTCTTCGGTCAGACCGGCCTCGGAGGAATTTTTCTGAAATTCTAGAATTGATTTTGCACGTGGATATATGCCTATTGATCTTCTGGTCGTGTGTCTCAGTACTGGATTCCTAAATTTTTATTATCTAACCCCAGTACTGAGGCTTCGACTTCTGCTTGTGTGTAGGCTTTGGTGGCAAGGAATGAGAACGTGTGGATCGTGGATTCCGGTTGTTCGCGGCACATGACCGGTGATAAAAATTGGTTCTCCTCCCTCAAAAAGGCATCAAGACTGAATCAATTGTCTTTGCCGATGCTTCTACTAGTGCCGTTGGCGCTACAAGTTTGGTTAAGGTAAATGAAAAATTTGAATTGAAGAATGTAGCTTTGGTTAAGGATTTAAAGTACAATTTGCTTTCGGTTTCACAAATTGTTGATGAAGAGTTTGAAGTTCACTTTAAGAAAAACTGGAAGTTTTTATTCTCGTGGTGATTCTGTGCTGAATATTTCTCGCTATGGAAGAGTGTTTAAAGCTGATTTTGAAAATTATGTTTCACCTGTGATAACATGTTTGGTTGCTAAGTTTGATAAAGATGTGATGTTTGGCATCGTAGACTTGGACATGTTGGTTTTGATCATCTCACTAGGTTAAGTGGTTTGGATCTTCTTCGTGGTTTGCCTAAACTTAAGAAAGATCTTGATTTGGTTTGTACACCGTGTCGTCATGCTAAGATGGTTTCTACTCACATGCTCCTATTGTTTCTGTGATGACGGATGCACCGGGACAACTATTACATATGGACACTGTTGGTCCAGCTAGAGTGCAATCTGTTGGAGGAAAGTGGTATGTGTTGGTATTGTTGACAATTTTTCTCGATATTCTTGGGTTTCTTTATGGCCACTAAGGACGAAGCTTTTCAACACTTTCGTGGTTTGTTTCTTCGATTGGAGCTTGAATTTCCTGGTTCTTTGAAAAGAATTCGAAGTGATAATGGGGAGAGTTTAAAAATGCTTCATTTGAACAATTTTGCAATGAAAGAGGTCTTGAACATGAATTTTCTTCTCCTCGTGTTCCTCAACAAAACGGTGTTGTTGAAAGGAAAAATCGTGTTTTGGTTGAGATGGCTAGAATGATGTTGGATGAATACAAAACTCCTAGAAAAATTTGGGCTGAGGCGATTAACACTGCTTGCTATATTTCAAATCGAGTTTTCTTGCGTTCTAAACTTGGAAAAACTTCTTATGAACTTCGATTTAGTCATCAACCCAAAGTTTCACATTTGCGTGTTTTTGGTTGCAAATGCTTTGTCTTGAAATCTGGAAATTTGGATAAGTTTGAGGCACGTTCTACGATGGATTGTTTCTTGGTTACCCCGCACACACTCGTAGCTATCGTGTACTTATTTTAGGACTAACAAAATGTTGAGATTTGGGAAGTTTCTTTTGATGAGGCTAGTCCTAGTACTAGACCTGAAGTTGCAGGTACACTGTCACAGGTTCAGGGGGAGGATGGTCATATTTTGAAGACGAGAGCGACTACGACGACGACGAGAGTCGGCTCGGCCGGTCAGACCGGGCGCCAGGCCGGTCCGCCCGCCGGCACACCTCCGGTCAGGACCGGCGCATGACGTGCGGTCAGACTGGCCAGGGTCGTCGGGTTCGGGTACTGTTGATACTGATCGAGATGGTCCTCCGAAAATTTCTACTTCGACCAGTACTGATACAGAACGTGGATCAACTTCAGAAGTTGCTGCTCCTTTGCACATTCAACGACGACATCCGCCAGAACAAATTATTGGTAATATAGGTGAGCGGACTACGAGGTCTAAGGTAACTACTCATGATGTTTGTGCAAATTCTGCATTTGTTGCTTCTTTTGAACCCAAAGATGTGTCACATGCATTAACTGATGAATCGTGGATTAACGCCACGCATGAAGAACTTGAAAATTTTGAGAGAAACAAAGTTTGGACTTTAGTTTAAACCACCTTCTGGACATAATGTTATTGGAACTAAGTGGGTTTTCAAAATAAACAAAATGAGGATGGTTTGATTGTGAGAAATAAAGCTAGACTTGTTGCTCAAGGTTTTACTCAAGTTGAGGGTTTGGATTTTGATGAAACTTTTGCTCCTGTTGCTAGAATGAGGCAATTAGACTTTTGTTGGCTTTTGCTGCTTCAAAAGGTTTTAAATGTATCAAATGGATGTGTAAAAGTGCTTTTCTAAATGGTTTTATACAGGAGGAAGTTTATGTCAAACAACCACCAGATTTTGAAAATCCTGATTTTCCCATCCATGTTTTTAAATTGTCTAAAGCTTTGTATGGTTTGAAACAAGCTCCTAGGGCATGGTATGATACGCTTAAGAACTTTTGCTTGCGAAAGGTTTTACAATGGGAAAGGTTGACAAAACGCTTTTTGTTCTTAAGCATGGTGATAATCAACTTTTGTTCAGATTTATGTGGATGATATCATCTTTGGTTGTTCGACTCACGCTTTGGTTGTAGATTTTGCTGAGACTATGCGCAGGGAATTTAAGATGAGCATGATGAGTGAGTTATCGTACTTTTTGGGATTGCAAATTAAGCAAACACCTCAAGGTACCTTTGTGCATCAACGAAGTATACAAAGGATCTTTTGCGACGGTTCAAGATGTAGAATTGCAAGCCAATATCAACACCAATTGGTTCTACAGCTGTGTTGGATCCAGATGAAGATGGTGAAGCTGTTGATCAAAAGGAATATAGAAGTATGATTGGATCTTTATTGCATCTAACAGCTTCTAGGCCAGACATACAATTTGCTGTGTGTTTGTGTGCACGCTTTCAAGCTTCTCCTCGTGCTTCACATCGTCAAGCGGTCAAGCGAATAATGAGGTATTTGAATCATACACTTGAGTTTAGAATTTGGTATTCTACTTCATCTTCTATATGCTTAAGTGGATATTCCGATGCTGATTTTGGAGGTTGTAGAATTGATAGGAAAAGTACTAGTGGAACATGTCATTTTCTTGGTACATCATTGATTGCATGGTCTTCTAGGAAACAATCTAGTGTTGCACAATCAACTGCTGAATCTGAATATGTTGCTGCTGCTAGTTGTTGTTCACAGATTCTTTTGCTTTTATCTACTTTGAAAGATTATGGTCTTACTTTTGAGAAAGTACCTCTCTTTTGTGATAATACTAGTGCTATCAATATTGCTAAGAATCCTGTTCAACACTCACGCACAAAACACATTGATATTCGTTTTCACTTTTTGAGGATCATGTTGAGAAGGGAGATGTTGAATTGCAGTTTTTGGACACAAAGTTGCAATTGCTGATATTTTCACTAAACCTTTGGATTCTAATCGCTTTGCTTTTCTTCGTGGTGAATTGGGCGTCATTCATCCTTTTGGCATGGTCTGAGGGGGAGTTTGTACCTCATGGTTTTATCAAGCAATAATGTGACAATAAAAATTGAGAAAAGAGAGCTTTGTTTATGCATATGGTATTTTCTTGTGCATGCTAGCAATACTTTGAAGGTTTATTTTTCTCTAGCATAGCTTGTATGTATTCTAGTCTTTTCATGAGATTTAGATTTTACTTTTAAGGGAGATGATGCATGACACTTAAATTCTATACTTGAATTAAGCAAATATGCAATGTTGATGCTAGCATATGGTTGATTTATAAATGCTCCTATATATATATGCTTTATTGACTTGTTATTCCTCAAATAGCTTTAATTGCTCATTGTTAAAAAGAGAATACAAAATATAAAAAAAATAAATACCGAATCCTTGGAAACAGTCTTGACGACAAGACGTATTCGATGTGAGCAAAATAATGGGTGCCGAATCCCTGGAAACAGTCTTGACGACAGGGACGTACCCGGAATAAAAGAGAAAAATATGAGCAAAAATGCTCAAGAAAAGAAAAAGTTAAAAAAAATCTCTTGGTTATTTTGTGCTAAAGGTTATTTGAGAAAGAGTGATAAATGCAATAGGTATATGTGTTTAGTGTTTTTTCTTCAACCTATGTGCTTGTTAAGATGTTGCATTATAAATCGTATGAAATCATGAATTTTGATTGTTGATTCAAGCTTAATTGTAAAATCTTTGGTTCATGTTATTACTTTAGTGCATGCTTGTTTTGTTATAGATGGGTTTATCTTCTTTTTATTGCAACACATGACTTGATATGCCATATGTATGCTAAGCTCTTGAACATTAATGAACATAATCCTCTGCTTGATGAAATCATTGTCAAAAGGGGGAGAAGTAATGGAAGAGCATGTTTTCTTTTGAGCATGTTTTGTTCAATTGGGAATTTCTTTTTTTTAAAAAGGGAGAAGTTTTCTTCAGTTTTCTTCTTTCTTTTAAAAGGGGGAGAAGTTTTCTTTTGGATTTTTGAGCACGATGTTGTACATTTTACGAAGTGTGCTTTTGTGTGGACCGGTCAGACCGGGCTTTGGTAGCCGGTCAGACCCGGCGTGTAATGCGCGTCAGACCGGCGCAGCCCGCGGTCTGACCGGCCGACACTGTGTCGGTTCGGTTTCGGGTTGTTTATTTAGATATCCGAGTTTATTCCATGATTATGACTTCTAGATGGATACTATACGTATGTAATACTATTGTTTGCTGCTAATGAGTCAAGTTGGAGATAGCTTGGTCTCGGAATATGGTTTCTTTGTTTGTTCCATGTGTAGGTGACTCGATGTCTCGGAGAGTATTTGCGGTGATGGACCGGGAGTCGACTTGGGGATAAGACGACGTCCGTGGTGGTCAGAGATCATGCGGGATACTTAGGCTAGAGTTGATGCACGTGGTTGATGGAGTTTCCATATGGCATACGATGGAGTTATTGTGTGCGTATGGGATGCGGAGTCGAATTTGGAAGGAGTCCAAATTTGGTACGTTTGGTCATGTAAAGTTTCTTTCTTGTACTAGTGGGTTTCCTAAGGGCTTTAGGACTCCTAGTATGAGTTTGGTTCGTGGCTTTAGGCTGCCTACCTCATGTATAAATAGAGGGGGAGCGTGAGGCTTCCCGGTATCGCGTTAGAGAGCAATTGAGTTAAGTTTTGAGTTAGGGTTTCGAGTTTAGTCGAAATTTTTGTAAGGAGTGCTGTTGGTGCACTTTGAAACACAGAGAGAAGTAATAAAGTCGTCATCTACTTTAAGAGTTCTTCGATTTGTGTTTCACCGGGTTTCGGCGGTCTAACCGGCAACTCACCGGCGGTCAGACCGACGCATTGCGGCGTCAGACCGGCGGAGCACGGCGGTCAGACCGGCGGTGACGACAGGGAGCGGCAGGCGATCTCGGCGGTCAGACTGGTAGATCATCACTGGTCAGACCGGCGGCTACGCTTCGGTCAGACCGGCTAATCTACTCCATCAAACCGATCTCCATCGATTTCGAGGGTAACTTTATTTCCGCTAAAAGTTTTCGGTTTTTGGGTATACCAACCATTCACCCCCCTCTGGTTGGCTTAGTTCTTGTGTTTCGATCCTACACGTATATGCAAATTGCTGAGATCAAACCAAATTGGAGACGAAACGAGATTGGAAGAGATAAACATGGTCTTTCTAACAAGAGGATCTGTGCATTGCGCATATGTGGACGAAATCTTTCGCTCGTGAACAATTTCAAACTTTCAGTCTCTCAATAACTGCATCAAATTTCCTTTACGCCATATTAATGTACAATAGTAGAAGTTACATACTTAACATCTTGGAAGCACATCGTCAACCTCTAAATCAACATGACAAAACAAATCTCAAAATTAATTGGCGCCTTGGCTTTATTTCTGCAACTGTAACCCGATCTGCCCTGTCGTCCAGGTCCTAAAGAACAGAAACCATACACTCAATTACCATACTTACAATAATTTTTTTTTCGGGGAACCATACTTACAATAATTGAAACAATATGAAGAATCTATATAATAACCGATACAATTTATCTCCACCTAATATAGTTAATGGTATTTTTCATCCTATTCCCAAGATTCCACGTCATCCCAATTTTTCTTGGACGATAGGTAGGTACGTGACTTTCCGTCGGGCGTCCCATGGGAGCAAGTTAAAATCGGGCGCTGACGTCGGCGACGAGGACGTCGAGGACGTCCGCCGCGAGATCCAGATCATGCACCACCTCGCCGGCCACCCCAACATCATCTCCATCTGCGGCGCCTACGAGGACGCCGTGGCGGTGCACGTCGTCATGGAGCTCTGCGCCGGCGGCGAGCTGTTCGACCGGATCGTGCGGAAGGGCCACTACACGGAGCGGCAGGCGGCCGGGCTCGCCCGCGTCATCGTCGCCGTCGTCGAGTCGTGCCACTCGCTCGGCGTCATGCACCGCGACCTCAAGCCCGAGAACTTCCTGTTCGTCGGCAACGAGGAGGACGCGCCGCTCAAGACCATCGACTTCGGCCTCTCCATGTTCTTCCGCCCAGGTAAACAAACAACCGGTCACGCACCATGGTCGTCGCCGCCATTGTCGCCGTCGTGAGGAGCTCGATCGATCTGCGTGGCTTTGCACTGCAGGCGAGGTGTTCACCGACGTGGTGGGGAGCCCGTACTACGTGGCGCCGGAGGTGCTGAAGAAGAGCTACGGGCAGGAGGCCGACGTGTGGAGCGCCGGCGTCATCATCTACATCCTCCTCTGCGGCGTGCCGCCGTTCTGGGCAGGTAGGTAGGCGACGCCGCCATTGACGAACAAATTTCGACCTCGAATGCTGAACAAATTTCTCGCCGCCGCCGGCGACATCGCCGTCGTCGTCTTCGCAGAGACGGAGCAGGGGATATTCGAGCAGGTGCTGCACGGGACGCTGGACTTCGAGTCGGACCCATGGCCGAACGTGTCGGATGGCGCCAAGGACCTCCTCCGCAAGGTGCTCGTCCGGGACCCCAAGAAGCGGCTCACCGCGCACGAAGTCCTATGTGAGCTCACCACCACTCACCACTCTCTCTTGGCAATCCGCCATGGCTGCTTCCTGCAACACTAACACTACTGTTCGTTCTCGCAGGCCATCCATGGCTGCAGATGAGCGGGTCGGCGCCGGACAAGCCGCTGGACTCGGCGGTGCTGTCGCGGCTGAGGCAGTTCTCGGCCATGAACAAGCTCAAGAAGATGGCATTGAGAGTGAGCACCTGTCTTTGCATTGTGGAAATTGGGATTTGTTCATGGTGATGGTGTGTGTGACATTGATTGGGTGATCGATTGCGCAGGTGATCGCGGAGAACTTGTCGGAGGAGGAGATCGCCGGGTTGAAGGAGATGTTCAAGATGATGGACACGGACAACAGCGGGCAGATCAACTACGAGGAGCTCAAGGCCGGGTTGGAGAGGGTGGGTGCCAACATGAAGGAGTCTGAGATTTATCAGCTCATGCAGGCTGTAAGTTTGTGCTCTAAACCCTCTGCTAATCATATTCACTTGGAGATCTTGGTTGGTAAAGATGTTTTCTAAAACTATTATTTGCAAATTTTCTCTCTGTTTCTAAATATTTGACGTCGTTAACTTTTTTAAATATGTTTGATCGTTTGTCTTATTTGAAAACTTTAAGTAATTATTAATTCTTTTTCTACCATTTGATTCATTGTTAAATATACTTTTATGTATACATATAGTTTTACATATTTCATATAAGTTTTTGAATAAGATGAACGGTTAAACATGTGCTAAAAAATCAACGGTGTAAAATATTTAGAAACGGAGGGAGTAGTAATTAGTTATATTTAACTTCTAGATTGGAATGGCACAGAAGTTACATTTTAGACTCTAGTTCTTCAGATCTTCATATTATTTTTCAGATCTTCAGATATAATGTGACATGAAGGAAGCACACTGACTTGATTGTTTTCTGTTGATAGTCAAAGGAGTTGCATAGAACATTGTCCCAGTCCATGTAGCTCGGCATAACAATGATTAAGAACAAGGGAAATCGAATTGTTTAACCAAATAGTTTAGTCACATGTTCTTTTGTTCTTCTTTGCCTGTTTACTTATTGACAAAGTGTTAACTGGTAAAGACTGAGCTGAATTCATCAATGTGCAAATAATTGTGGCAAGTGCATAACAAAACGTTTATCATGTTCTTTATGTAGGCTGATATCGACAATAGTGGCACCATAGATTATGGAGAATTCATAGCTGCCACTCTACACCTCAACAAAGTTGAAAGGGAAGATCATCTATATGCCGCCTTCCAATACTTCGACAAAGATGGCAGTGGATACATCACATCTGATGAGCTCCAGCAAGCCTGCGATGAGTTTGGTATCGAGGACGTTCGACTCGAAGACATGATAGGCGAAGTAGATCAGGACAATGTAAGATCATCCAAGAACCAATCCTACAATTTTGCGCTGCTATTAGGGTTGGCAACTCTAACCATGAAAGATTATCTTCCATCAGTAAATCTGATGTATTTTGTGCTATTTTTTTTTCCTGCAGGATGGGCGTATAGATTACAACGAGTTTGTCGCGATGATGCAGAAAACAACAACAGGGTTCGGGAAGAAAGGCGGTCATAATTTTAGCGGTTTTAGGGATGCCTTGAAGTCACATAGCTGACAATGTTGTAGTGTTATATTGTATATTGGTATACCCCTTTCTATGGGAAATGTTGTTGTGCATACGTGTTGTAATTGTAAAGGAAATGTGTTCTGATCAATTCATAGGAGTTTTGTTAACTGAAGATTTCAAGCTTATTTTCTTGCCGGTTGGTGTCTTGCAAAAACATCCATCACCCCACGTTCAAGCAGATAAAAATGTTGTTTTCTGCCTGAACATTTGAAATGCTAACAATTCCCTTTGTCCTTTTGAGGCAACACAGAGATATAGAGATAACATAA
The DNA here is from genome assembly GCA_009805545.1 of Oryza longistaminata. Taxonomy (NCBI): domain Eukaryota; kingdom Viridiplantae; phylum Streptophyta; class Magnoliopsida; order Poales; family Poaceae; genus Oryza; species Oryza longistaminata. The sequence goes on along the minus strand of CM020179.1, from coordinate 31,826,631 downwards.
CAAAAACAACTGCATAGCAGAGTTGAGGTGTATGAGTTAATATGCACAAGAAAGAGTAGCAATCAAATCATCATGCAAACCACAAGCCAAAGAGAGCCTATCTTCCATGAAAGTTGCAACAAAGTTTCACTTTTTACAGATTTTGTGGGGGAAATTAACCACATTGGTTGTTGGACTAGGTCCACTGTTCCCTTCTTCAGGCATGGATGGTGAGCAGAAGCTCTACTATCGACCCCTAACCACATGGAAGCCTAGGCACAAGGCTGGTAAATATTGTTGAGGTAGAGGTGACTCTCACCTCTAATCTTATTCGTATCATCTCCGTACGCATCACCTTACCTTTTGAGATTACATATCATATAGGGATAAGTTTCTAGATATCTATAGTACTCTGACTTCACGTGTTGGCGACTTCCATACTCCCAATGCCTTCCATACTCAGTATAACTCTGTATCATCTGTCTGAGTATGAGACAGAAGTATTAATTCATCAATGGTAAGCTAACGAGAGTGTGTCTGTGTGTGTGCATTGTGTATTTGTGTGCAATTCTTCCCTGGAGAAAAGCAGTATGGGCTATATATAGTGAGGAAGACAGCTTGGTGGGTGGCTGGCTGGATGAAGAGAATCGGCTCACAGCAAGAGTCCACACTTGGAGAAAAAATATATATACATATACTTACTGTAAATATGTACCCGCTGTTAAGAAAACAAGGTAGGTAGCCCACGCATTCGCGCGGGCATGAATCGTAGACTGTGTTCACGTGTGTGAGAGAGAAAGAGGAATGCGCGCGCGAGAGAGAGAGATAGGGGAGAGCGAGAGACTCTCGGTCTTATCCGCGCGATAGAGAGGGGCACCGAGCCCTCTCAACCTTATCCGCTCGAGACCACCGGTCAGCTCGGCTCTACTTTTTAGTGTCGGTTTTTAATTAACAGACACTTATAGTAAATTAAAGGTGCTAGTTTTTGTTAAAAAAAAAAGACACCTATATTATAGAAAACCGACACCTACAGTCTATTAAAGGTGGTAGTTTTTTTTTTATTTTCATCCCGCAGAGGTCAGAAATGATATATAGGTGCCGGTTTTATCACTTCCAGCACCTACAACACCGATCTCTATGTGTCTTTTTATAGTGTGATCAAATCATATATGTATGATTTAGTTACTATGTAAATAATCTTGCAGCATAAGCATATTAGAATACTTTTATGATTTAAATGCTATAGTTGCCTAAATGTTTTTGACGTAAATTTTGCTTTCTATTAGAAGAAGGAAAATAGGAGAGATAAATAGATAATAGAATGAAAAGAGAATGGGAATAGGAGCGTACAGAGTACGTATGTATATATGCATCCGCACGAATAGAGTGGGGGTCCAATTTAGAGTTAGATTAGGATGGGTGGATTATTATTTTTGCTACATCTATTCTAATGGTTAAAAAAAGATGGGCCCACTAATTTAAATGATAATCAAGAGTTAGATGTTTCTTTACCACATGGTAGCTTAGGAGCGTTTGTAGAGTGCCATATGGTGACATATGAGCGTTTCTAGAAAGTTTAATAGACTTTTAGTATATAACTAGGATGGTAGCCCGCGCATTCGCGCGGGCATGCGTCGTACGCTAAGCTGGGGACACTTCTAAGAGCAAAATATTAACCAGAGAACATCTGCTACGATTTCTCCATAAATTATTTTTGTTGGCATTAATTGCTTTTATAATTTTCTAACCTATGAGCTTTACCTTATATCATATTTTAGTAATATCTACAATTAATTATTTATAATCTTCTCCAACATTTGAAAAGTAGGTAGAATTATTTTCTTTAGAAAACATGTCAACAAAAGATAAAGTAAGGTTTTTTTCTTTTTTTAATTGCATATATATTATCATGGTTTAATAGAGGAGAATTGGGTGGGACATGAAGCTCCACTACATGTATGGTTTATATAGCCTAATATAACTGATGTATTTTGAGAGGTGATCCATCTATAAACATTTCATGTACAGTAGGTCAGAGCCTCCACACAGCCTAACATGAATACTATAATGACAAAACATAATTGTGTTGTATTAATTTTGAAATGTTATAGTTTTCATATTACTATAGCATGAATACACGTTTGTTTTTTATATAAGATTGATCCAACGATAAGAAATAATGGTTCCACCGGTTTAAAAGGCATAGGACTATTCCAAAATATAGCTTAAAAATTATGTGTGTTTAAAATTCAATATTATTGCAAAGTGAGTGTAGCTCAACTGGTTAGGTTGCTTGTATTGGAACTTGCCACCGGGTTCAAGTCCTAGACTTTGACATGGGTGCTCGCATTTACGACTAATTATTCTTTCAGTGGTGGGTGGCATATCCATCGACAGCGAGACGCCCATGGTGATTTCTTAAATCTCAAAATATGTCGTCTAATCTTTTGGAGATACTCAAATGGGGGTAAGCTATGTGTTTGTGAGTTAATAGGGGTGAGTGTGCGTCCATTAAGTTGTGAGCGCCTACGTTTGTTGTGTGTTTCTAAAAAAACATTCATAGGGGTAGGCTATGTATTTATGCGTTCATAGGGGTGAGTGTGCATGTGTTGTGAGTACCTATATTTGTAATATGTTTCTAAAAATATCAAACATTATTGATTGTTTTTCTTTTAGTTTAAGATCTAAACAATATGACGGCGATGGGCAGTGTTGTGCGCATGTGAGGGCGAGGAGGAGGTGGAAGAGATTTTATTTTTGTAATTTTTCTAAATGATTTAAGTGATAGCCGATGATGGGGTGCTTCATTTTTTTAAAGAATTTCTAAGATACTTTCTTTGCTTTATAGGACGTGGCACACGACAATTTAAGATTATGTTTAAGAAATAGATCTAATAGTTAAAAATAATGGATACATCAATTTAGTTGTATTTTTTTTATCTTAGGACATGATAGAGAGTGACTTATGAACGCTCGTGAGGGAGTTTAATTAATACATATTTTTAATAAATTTTTTGGTTGTTAGGATATTATTCTTTTAAGATAGATATTATGGGTCCTAGTTTTGAGTTATATATTTTTATAAATACATTTAATTTTAGATCGATAAGAAAATACTTTGGGTGTTGTATTTTCTAATTAAACCACTTAGATTGTTTTAAATTGTTCTAGTCGAAGTACATGTTATTAATCAGAAGGTTTAAAAATCTACTTGATATTTTCTTCAAAATGTATGAATCAGTGAACAATAGTTAGTCCGTAGAATATATATGACACAAAGTGATGAATTTCTTTAATAATATACTTAACTTAGATCTTCAGTTTTAAATTTTATAGTAAATAATCTAATGGTGTGCACCAATTAAAAAGTAGCTATATGATTTAGATAATATAGTTGTTTAAAATTAGTTTTCATAAAACATTTTTTTCCATCTAACTAAAAGAGAAAAATAGGAGAGAAAGAAAATAGGTGGGGAGGCACGTATGTACTGAATGGGAGGGGTGGATATGCGGGGCTTGTTTTCTTATCCTTTTCTATTTGATAAACAAATCTAATGATAGAAAATAATGGGTTATAAAATATTTTTTCCATCTAACAAATTGAGGAAAATAGGAGAAAAATAGGAGAGAAGGAAAATTGGTGGGACTGGGGAGGTACATACTGGTCGGAGTAAGTACGGGAGAGGTTTGAGATATGGGGGCCTTTTTTTTGTTTTTATCCTTATCTATTTGGATAAATAAATCTAATGATAGAAAACAATGGGTCCATTGCATATTAGTGAAAATCGACGGATGGATGTTTTGTTTATTCTCAGATTTTTTGTGATTTTCTTAAATTTATTAAAATGCCACGTGGTGGCATAGGAGCATTTAAAGGAGTGCCACGTGACGACTTGAGAGCGTTTATAGCACATGTGCAGGCACCTTACTTATTTAGTGATGATTAAAATTTTATTATAAATCCTTATGTGGAAATGACTTTTTAAAGGAAAAAGTCTGAATTACACCCTTAAACTACAACGACGGTACGAATTGTCCTGGTTATATATAAACTCATTTATCACCATCGTTTTGTTTTTTCTTTTATTATACATTTGATTCACCTATGCATGTTCATGGGTATTATATGATAGAATAATCTATATTGTCAAAATTATTTGTGCTAATTATTAACATTATATAGATGAGAATGACATAATTAAAAGAAGATATAATGTGGTTCCATAAGACACTTTCATTGAATGTGTATATGTTTTTTCTGGCAAATACTAAGCACATACTTGTTCCTCTTTTTTGGAGACAAATATTTTTTTTCTCTTAGTGTAGGTGTGCGTATGTGTATTTATATGATGGATGTGCATACATTTATATATGCGCTCGTGAATGCCTTTTATATAATTAGTAAAAAAAATACTTTCAAGAAAATTGGTGAGATGGCGTGAAGTGGTGCTGTGGCGACGTGGATTCTTCGACAATCTCGTCAGGAGTGGTCGCTACTCATATGCACAATTTGAGGAAAATCTCATAGCTGCAAAGAAAGAAAGAAAGAAAGAAAGAGAGAGAAAACTACTTAATGCAGCTGATCGTGTACACACTCTTTTTTTTTTCCTTTATGATATCTCTTGTGTACGTGCGTGGTGAGGGATTACTTGAATAGATATATATAATGGTTGAAATAATATATCCACGGGTTTTGTATAAATAAATAGCTAGATTCTACCTTTTTAAATATTTTTTTCTTATATAAGCACGGGTTATGTAATATATATAATACTTAATTAATCTTACGCTGATGATATGCCTTATTTTGTGTGTCCTAGATATGCTCATCCAATGAGGTAGCCCAAATAATTCCTAAAAGATAAATGACATCCACATGCTGTAAATATATAATATATATATGACTGTTAATTTTCCAAAAAAAAACATATGAACAAAGAAACATATAATATATGAAAATGCATTCATGATAAATTTAATAACATCATTTGGATATATCAGTATTACACGGTATGGAGTGAGTAAACTTTTAGAGTGCTACTCACAATTTAAATTGTTTTTTTTAAAATATATGTCCAATTTAACTATGCTCTCCAGTGATATACAATCATATAATCCACAATTTTAATTTATTATTATTATTATTATGGAAGATTCGATGAGATGCGCTATTTAGAATAAAACATGAAATAACATGTACTTTTAGAACATAAAAAATATGGTTTACATGGATTTTTTTTTTTTTAGATTTTCATCTAATCTAAGTATACAAGAAGGAAAAAGGAAAAAGACATATAGGGGATATGTACGTACATTGGGACGTACGGATATACAGGTTCTATGGGGACACGTACGGCCGGGTAACGTGGTATTTTTTAGATAGATTGATTTGGTATTTTCTTTAAATAAAGATCTAATGGTTAAAAATAATGGGTCCACCAGATTAAATGAAAACCGATGGTCAGATGTTTTTCTTTTTTATTAGAATTTCTAAGATTTATTAAAACGTCACGTGGCGAGCTAGAAGTGTTTGGAGGAACGCCACGTGACGGTTTAGGAGCGTTTGTAGGAAGTTTAATGGACTTTTAGTATATAATAGATAGATAGATAGATAGATAGATAGATAGATAGATGATATATGATGTATGCGGTGCATCGTTGAATGGATAGATAGGTTCAGATATAATCTGTTGTAACAGAATAGATATTATCTATCCAACAACCTGCACTATCTTGTAAACCACAGTGATGGTTATTATCACCAATTTATGAACAAAAGTGCGGCCCAAGAGGGTTCAACACTTCTGCACCACCTCTGGTGCTTCATATGGTATCAGAGCCCCACTAAAATCGCATCTGCTCGAACTCATGGCGAGTTCATCCAAGGCGACGGCCAGCAATCCGCTCGGTGGAAGCACGATCTTGGAGAAACTCTCCAAGACCAATCACGCGGTAAGGAAAGCGTAGATTCTGGGATTGGTTCGAGGAGCCCATCTTGAAGGGCACCTCACCGGCACGACGGCAGCTCCGACTGCTATAATCACCAAGCAAGGTGACAACGAGCTAATTAAGGACAGAGGTCCGGGGACCCAAATCCAGTCTATGAAGAATGGGTGGCAACTGGTAAGCAAATCCTGGCACAGGTAGCCACATGCAGCACCTCTGCAGAGCAAGCTTCACTTTCTCGGTTTGGGACTTTTGATCGGGGGTCACCGAAATCCCGAAATTTCGGAAATTTTGAGCAAAATTTAGTTGAATTTGAACAAATATTATCCAAATTCATGAAAAATTTGAAAAAATGAAAAATTTCGGACGAACTAATATCGTAATGGAGTGGACCGAAATGACTGAAATTTCGGAAACTGCTGCAGAGGCGTGCAGGATGCTTGAGGAGATGTACTCCTCGGTGATAATAGCGCGCTTCATCAACACTAGAATCGCTCTCTTCAACACAAAGAAGGGTGATCTAGATCTATCCGTCGCTGACTATCGCAAAGATGAGGGTGCTTAGTGATGAGATGACCGCCGCTGTCAAGAAGGTTGTCGACGATGAAGATCTCATCTCCTATTTCATTGCTGGCTCGACGACAACTTTGAGACGGTCATCTCATCCATTGTTAGTACCGAACCGATGATTAATTTCTGGGAGAGGCATACTCCTAGTGGCTCAGCTTTGAGCAATGCCTGGCCCGTCGACAAACCACTGAAGCGTCAGTCAATATGGCCAATTGAGGATGTGGCGGCTAACAGAGCAGGCACTGTTGGAGTGTATAAAGTGAATTGCCCGCCTTTCCCTATCAGCTTAGGCTTTTAGGTGCAACTGGCTGGTGCATGCAACTTAATAGGCACAATGGCAACAATGGAGGCTACAATGGTGCAAACCGCGACCGAGATCATGGAAACGGTGCCACCGGCAGGTGCCAAGGAGGAGTTGATACCAGGCCCAAGTGCTAACTCTGCTATAAAAGAGGACATACCAATCTTGGAATTTACTTTTCACTAATACAGATATGTGGAACTAGTACTTGAAGTATATATCTACCTATTTTTGTAATTGCCATGTTGGCTGTCTTTGTTTCATTGGGTTGGATTGAGATGTTGTTAGTCGACTCTTTTCGTCTTCGCCATGGTTATGATTTTTTTCTGGGTCCGCCAGTGCTACAGGAGGTGATGTGATGTATCGATTGTCTAAGGTGAAAGAACCACAAAATTTTATTTGGTCATTTCAGATTTGCTAAAGTTCTACTAGTAGTTATTTCTTTCCGTTCGTTTTAAACTCCAACTTTAAACTTCAACTTTCTCGTTTTCTGTTAGCACACTTTCCAAACTTCTAGATATTGTATTTTTATAAAAAAATGTATATAAAAGTTTCTTTAAAAATCAAATGAACCTATTTTTTAAATTTATAATAATTAATTATAAATTAATCATGTGTTAATTGCTTGCTCTGGTTTCTGTGCCAATTAAAATCTCAGTTCATGAACGAAGCCGCTAGCAGGAATCGATATTGTGACTCTTAACAACCTCCAAATTAAGACATCCCTTTCAAATATACTTTCTCCATCTTAAAAAAAACTTAATCTATAAGAGTTAACCCACTCCTAATACAACGAATTTAGATAAATGGTTATCTAGATTTGTTATGTTAGGAGGGATCACATCCTCACCTAAGTTTAAGTTTTTTTTTTTTTTACGATAGGAGTATTTTGTTTAATCTTCAGCAAGTCAGTCCACACACGCAAGATTAATTAAATTTCCAATAGTACGATCACAGATCAATGGGGTACACAACCTCAGTACCTCACTCCTCTCCCTTTCCGGGTGGGGATGGATGATTCTTTAGTTTCCTAGTTGTCATTTTCATAACTACAAATCGCTGCAATCCACGAGCTTAACTTTTGGTCTCATGCATGCATGTGTGGTAGGCCAAGAGGCGACCTATGTCGCCAAGTTTGACTCCGTATATCTGACAATGTTTGTCTGATACCACATGGGTGATGGGTGTGCATTGGTACAATGGACACGCAAATCTAAAGTCATGTCATTTTAGTCATATGAATCAATTAGAAAAAAAAGAATCAATTGAAAAGACGACTGATTTCGCGCCTTATAATTGTTCATGGTCTAGCTGGACATGACCCCGGTCGTAGACTCGGTAGTACTCCCCAAGTGATATTAATTTATATGGCTCTCCCATGCTTGATCCCAGCATAAATTGCGCCCAAGAATCCAAGATCGCCACTTCCTTTCTACGCTTGCTTCACCATAGAAGGTTAGTTGATCCCAGTTCAGCTCCTGCTTACCTTTTCTCTCTCTCTCTCTCTCTCTCTCTCTTGCTAGTGACGCTTACTAATTTTATGCGGCAAACATTCCCTACATCTGAGAAAGCTTTTCTCAGATTTTATACGACACACAACTTCTCTTCTGCAAATTAGAAAATGCCAAGCAATATTTTATATTTTCTTCACTTTGTGAATGCCACCTATTTTTGTTTTGTATTCATCTCGGCTGTTATACCATGTGATAATTTGGCTCCCATGTCGTCTATCATTAATTTGAGTTTTTCTGCGTTTGTTCGTGTGTTCTTGCATGTCGTTCTCAGTTAATGATCGAGCAACCCTCTAGCCTCTAGGCTTGTTCCTTTTGTAATGAACATAGGCTGTGTTTAGTTCGTGTGCCAAAATTTTTTTAAGTATACGGACACATATTTGAAGTATTAAATGTACATTAATAACAAAATAAATTACAGATTCCACCCATAAACTGCGAGATAAATTTATTAAGCCTAATTAATCCGTTATTAGCAAATGTTTACTGTTGCATCATATTGTCAAATCATGGCGTAATTAGGCTCAAAAGATTCATCTCGCGATTTACATACAAACTGTGCAATTGGTTTTTTTCGTCCACATTTAGTGCTCCATATATGTGTCCAAACATTTGATGTGACGGAAAGATTGGAAGTTTAAAGAAAAAATTTTGAATCTAAACACAGCCATAGAAGTGTTCCTGATTTGTTATTGTACGTGATCCAAGAAGGGGAACTTATATATTCACATGTTTCTCAGTCAAAGTAGTTGGGTTAGGTATCAGGAAAGTGTGGTTGTCTAATCTGATGAAGTTATTGAATCAGCTCATAGCTTTACTGCTAAGATGTGTGTGTTATGCAGTATTACATATACCATCCTTTTGAATCATATTAGAGAACTTCCATATTTCCATAAGATGAATATACAGTGGGTTTCGCGATATAATTAAAGATGGCAGAATTGGATTCTTTATTTTTATGAAAGAGTAAAATACACGGCCGGTCCTTAAAGTTGAGCGCGGGTGTCACTTAGGTCCACAATCTTGTAAATTGCACATCTAGATCCACCATCTTGTTTAAGTGACTCATTGAAGTCCAAAGGACCTCTGACCGGGTTGACTGGCTTACGTGGCGATCCAGCGTGACAACATATTTGCATTTTGCCCCCCATTTTGCTTCCCCTCTTCCTAAATCTCTCTCTCACGCGTCGGTGGCGAGCGGCGAACGGCGACGCGGAGGGGCGGGCATCGGACGGCGGCGCACGGGGACGGCCCCGCCCGCTGCCCTCCCACGCGGCGTCGCTGACTCTGCCCTTCCGCTCCGAGGCTGCGAGACTCCATCGCTGCCACCGCGCTAGCTCGTCGCTGTCGTCTTCAACCTGGGGTGCGGAGGATGGCGTTGATGGCGGCGGCAAGAGAGGAGGCGTCGGTGGCGGGCGGGAGAGGAGGCGTCGGTGGCGAGCGGCGAGAGAGGAGGCGTCGTGGGGCGGGAAGAGGAGGCATCGGTGGCAGGGAGATCCGGTGCGCCGACGTCGGCGCCAGTGACTGCGCTGGGTGCTGCGCCTCTCGCCACGCCCGCTCGCGTGATGCTTCCGCCTCTCCCGCATGGCCGCGCCGTGTGCGGCGACTGCTGGCCCGCCCCGCGCGCGGCTACATGCCTTTGCCTCCGCCTCCGCTGCCGACTACACAAGCGCGCCACCGGCGCCCGAGCGAGCCCCGCCTCCCCCGCTGGCCGCTCGCGCTACCTCCTTCTCTGCTCGCCGACGGCCGCCCGAGCAACCTCCGCCTCCGCTGCCGCTACCAGCGCCCGAGCGTCGTCCTCGTCGTCTCCTCCACTCCTCCGTCGCCATTTCTCAATGCCGCCATGGTGGTGAGCTGGTGAGGGGCGGCGCGGCAGCAGGATCCCGACGCCGCCGCGATGTTACGGATCCCGGCGTCGCCGTGACGCCGCCGCCTGCCCCCGTGCTCTCGCCCACCGCTGCTCTACCAGCCGCAGCCACTCGCGCGTGTGTGTCGTGCTAGTGTGTTGCTTGCTACTGGCGCTCGCGGCACCGTCGGTAGCGGTGGTGGCGCGGCATGACTACAACGAAGGATTTGGGGATTTTTGTGCTGTCCATGGCACTACTGTTGCGGAGGGGCTTGTTTGCAAAATTGGTGCTTGTGTAGCGTGTCACGTCGGCGGTCAGAGACGGTCAAGTGGGGTTTGGACCTCAATAAGTCACTTAAACAAGATGGTGGACATATATGTGCAATTTACAAGATTATAAACCTAAGTGACACCCGCGCTCAACTTTTAAGGACCGGCTATGTATTTTACTCTTTATGAAACAATAGATCAATTCCTACTGAGTATATATTAATACGTTTAAACAAATAAGAACAGAGTTCAGTGAAATTCTACTAGTTTTATATTATTAATAAGTTGAAATAAAAACAGAGTTCGGAGGAGTCAAGGAACTGAAAAGCAGAAAAGAAAAAAAAACAAAAATTGATGCTACAAGGATTCTAGCCGTTCTATAATCCAAGATGAATGTCCCACCATGGATAACCATGGCGAATTCATTCTTGCACTGATTTCTGCATTATGCTCCATGAATAGTATAATTATCTCCATACAGAATTGGACAGGAAGGGAGTAGTATTTTACTATTTCTAAATGATGCAATGACAAATATTTCCAGGTTGTTCAAATATTTTTGTTGCATCAGTAATACTTATGTAACATCATAAATTTAAAAATTGTTAACAGAGCTGTTCGGAAATAAGTGCTCAAGGCAGTGATCTTTTTGTCATTTGTGACCTTAGAGATTGGGTTGATTTTGATACATCTTCCTGGTAGGCCACAATTTTGTCACTACAAATTATAATCATTTTTTATATTTATAGTCTTATAAAAGAAGCATTTTGATTTTGCTCTCAAATGGTAGAGGCAGGTAATAAATGGCCACGCAAGGTAAACAGTGCAACACTCTAGAAGATTTGCTATTCGATGACATAGGAGACCCATTGCCTATTAAACTATCAGTACTGCAAAGCATCACAAATGATTTCTCGGAAGAGCAGATTATTGGAAGTGGTGGCTTCGGAATAGTTTATAAGGTATGTCTGACTAATTCTTGATTTTATCAGTTATAGGAGCATTTCAAAACCTACCATCTTGCTAATTTCGAACAGGAAGTCCATGTTACCTTACCAACTGAATATATAAATGTCCAACTGGAACCGTACAACTGAACCAGTATACCATATTTTTATACTGATTGGAGGGTCCTCCAAAGTCACATGATTCATGAGAACACGGGCTGAAAAATTTCAGGAAAAACAGAAACTGACTTAGAAATTATTACGATTGTCTATGATGGATTAACATGACTCGTCATAGATGAGTCATCTTTGGTGGGCCAAAAAGTATCTCGTTTAAGTTATGGCTACCGGGGAGGACCCGTCACACATGTCAGGTCATCTGTGACGGGCCATAATTGTAACCCGGCCGTCACAAAATGATCTTTGTCATCTATGACATCATAGATAATGTTATGAACCATCATAGATGAGATCACTCATTTTTTAAAAAAAATCACGGATAAAAAATTCACTAATGAGTAAAAGTTCCAAATTTCGAATTTTCTAAAAAACCTCGGTTGGAGAAATGCCCTATATAAAAGTTGTAGATCTCAATATAACTTTATAACTGACAATATTTTCATTAGAGATCATATACATCCCCAAATATGCATTAAAGTGATGAGATCTATTTTTAAAAATGAAAAATTGACTTTTTCAAATGACCTCGGATGAAAACATGGTATGGATCAAAGTCGTCGTAGAGCTCAACCAGATCTACAACATTATAATTGACAATAGTTTTATTTGGGATAGTTTACATGCCCTAAGGTGAGATCTATTTTGAAAAACAAAATTTTAAATTCTTCAAATGATCTCAGACGAAGATATTCCATATATAATATTAAACACGATGAGATCTAAAACATTTTAGTTGATGATGTTTTCATTTGAAATCATTTAGAGTGTTAAATATATGTTACATGCTTTGGAGAGGAATAACTAAAACAAAAATATTGAAAGAGAAATCAAATCAACATGTGCTCTATAGTTGATGAGTTTGTAAGGGTGCTCTTTTTAGAGAGGGAGGTCTTGAGTACTAAACACAACAAATGCAAGCATATCTACGTTAATTTCTAAAAAAATGTGGAATTGTGGGTAGTGACATGTCATCATGTATAGAATGGATAGCTAGTGAAATTCAAATTTTTTTTAATTTTTTTTGGGTGCGCATTTGAAGTTCAAAATCATGACTCGTGATTTAACATCAATGATGGTTCGTAAGTTACTACCCATCAAAGATGAGTCATCAGTGACGGGTGAGAAGTTGTGACACGTCAGAGACTCAACACTGATGGGTTGAAAGTTACTACTCGTCAGAGATGACTCACCTGTGATGGGTGTTCACCCATCAAAGATGGTATTTTGTCATCACTGGTCACTTAACTCTGACGAACACCGAACCCGTTAGAGATGACGAGTTGATGAGACCGTCAAAGATGACCTGGTATGGTGTAGCAATTAACATATAGAGTTGAAAATTCACAGGGAGTGCTTGGAGATGAGCTTGTTGCGGTGAAGAAGCTTTACTCATTTCATGCAATTAAAGACGAACCATTTCAACGCGAGGTTGATTGTCTCATGAGGATTAGGCACTGCAATATAGTATGGTTTGTTGGGTACTGTGCTGAAACATCTACAAATGTGGTACGAAAAGGAAGGGAAAATATGTTTGTGGATTCGAAAGAAAAGTTGCTTTGCTTCGAGTATCTACGTAATGGAAGCCTTCGCAGTCATCTTGATACTGGTATAACTATATGTGATCCATTTGCTCCATTTATGATGTTCATTCTGAGTAAAAATATTTACATTGTGGAAAAAGTAATAGAAAACCACAAGTGTATCGGTAAATACAACATAGTAATAAGAGGTTTGTTGACCTAAAAATGTGCAAATATAATTAACTCCAAAGTTGAGTTGCGGGCAAAATTATGGTATCTACATGGCCAGCCACCACTTTATATTGTAATGGTCATATATTCGAAGTGCATGGCAATGGTGTGCCAAAATAAAAGGCATTATGAATAATTTTGCAATTTATACTAGAAGGCTATGATGTACTATTTATTTGTCGTACAGCCGGATCTTGTGTGCTTCAATGGCAGATTTGTTACCAAATAATCAAAGGTATTTGCCTGGGTTTGCACTATCTGCATGAGAGGAAGATAATTCATCTAGATCTCAAACCAGATAACGTACTGCTCGATGACAGTATGGTGCCTAAAATTGCGGATTTTGGTTTGTCAAGGCTCTTGAGTGAAGAAAAAAGCCGCATGGTCACTGAGAGAATTTTTGGAACAAGGTTAGTCAAGTGTGTGTGTGTGTATATATGTATATTTATATACATATGTATACATGTATACGTATACACGTATGTATATACCACTACGCCAGATTCTCACACCTGTGACGGCATATCTGTGACGGACATAAGTGTTAGTCAGTGATGAGGGTCACCTTTGACGGGTCCTACGAGATGCCGTCATCGGTGAGCCATCCGGCGGCGATCCGTCACAGGTAACTAGTCACCTGTGACGGTCCAAAAATGGAACCCGTCAAAGGTGAGGTAAAGTCACCTCTGACGGGCCAAAAATATTTAGCCCGTCACAGGTAACTAGTCACCTGTGACGGTCCAAAAATAGAACGTTAAAGATGAGGTAAAGTCACCTGTGACGGGTCAAATTTTGTGTGCCCGTAAGATGATAAAAAAAATCGCTCTCATAACCCTCCCCTCTTCCCGTGCAATTGTATCGATCGATCCTTATCCTCTCCCAAACACACAAGCCACACAGGGATCCTTATCCTTATCCTCTTCTCTTCAATCACTCCCCCTCTCTCTCTCTCCCTCCCAACCCTTTCTCTCTTCATCGGCGGAGGGCACTGGCGCCGACGCGTGCGCGGGCCGGAGGGGGAGGCGGCACCGGCAGGTGCAAAGGCCGGAGGCGGAGGTGGCCCGGGCAGGTGCTGGGGCCGCATGTGGAGGTGGCACCGGCGTCGGCGCCAGTTGGAGGCCAGGAGCTCGGGGTCGCCGCCTCCTTCACCGGAGGAGATAAGGTCGGCCTCTCTCTGTCCCTTTCTCCAGTTCTCTCAACTTCTCCTCTCTCTCTCTCTCTCTCTCTCTCCTTCTCTCTCTCTGTGCAGCGGCGGCCCCATCGAGCCAAAGACGAAGACAACGCCACTGCCCAACGCCATCGACAAGCCCCGCCGTCCATCGCCGCTTATCTCCGGTCGACGACGAGCTTCTGCATCCCCCACCCTCCCCTTGACAGTCCCAGCAACCATGAACTCGGGGGCTCCAGATCCGGACACCATGAACTCAGAGGTCGCGGATCCAACCATCCCGAGTTTGGGTGCTCCAGATCCGTCCGCGAGGTAAGCGGTCCGCCGTCCACACCACTCCGCGTCGTCGAGGTCAACCTGCCGAGGGGAGAGCAGGCGTCGGCTGTCCCCTTCCACCCCATCGTCGGTAGCCACTGCCTCCTCATCTATTTTACTCAGTTTAGTGCTAAGCAGAAGTCACCCTTTCCTTCTCTTGCATCCAGATCTGAGCTTGCAGTCAACCGATTCCAGCGTCTCCTGTGGCTCCTGTGGCTAAATCCTTGTCCAAGGATGCATCTAGCTTTAACCCCATCAAAAATCATGAGCTACTGGATCATTAGTTAGATGCTCTTTGTGTACTAGTATTTTGTTCAGATAGTGGGCATGCTGTTTCGCTTTGTTTTCTTGTTCTATTTAAGTTGATGCATCACTAGATGTGTTTTTATTTTCCTTGTTAGACCTCTTACCAGAAGTTTTTTTGGGTGTGTTCTTGGATACTCTACAAATCCCCCAATTTCTATGCTAGCTGAACAAATTAGACGCTAGTTCTTTCTACAAATGGTGAGCTTCCTCTGCCAGTTGATGTATTTCCGTTTCTTTCACATAATATTTAACTACTGACATGCTTATGGATGACTATCAAGGATGGGTGAAAGGCTAATGAATACTAATCTGAGGTAAACTTCTCTGAATGATGTCATTGCAGGCACTGGAGGCTGTACTTATGCTGATCTAATTGTAAGTTTATATGTTATACCATATTCGTCAGGCTCAGAAACCAAAAGAAGGAAATGCTATGTTCAAGTTTGTGTCACTTAGGCTGTATTTCTCATTTTTCAGTATGTTGGCATTGAAGTATGATTCTTTGTATTTTTGATAACCCTGTGTGCATATTAATGAGCACGGCATGAAGTATGTTCTCTTCTTTTCTGGACTTATTTGTGGTGCTTTGAAGTATCGGCTTGGCTCAATTCAAGAACTTGCAATGTATGTGTGTGAATGTCTATGGATTTTCGGTAACAACTTGGAATGCATGTGATGTTAGTTTGACACTTTTAATGCAATGGGCTGAAACTGGAGACATATATATTGCATGTGTATGTTCTGTTTTTAATTCCAGAGGGCATGGCTAGCATGGCTAGCAAATCCTAGGGCTAACCAACATTTAGAAATTATTTTTTTTTCTAGATGTAAGCTCATCACTGACGGTTCATATTGCAAAAGCCTGTCACAGGTGACCATACTAGTGACGGCTTTGCACATACATGCCGTCACACAAGTGACACACCTGTGACGGTTTTTACTCTCTGAGCCGTCACAGGTGAGTCATCTGTGACGGGTTGCAAATTGGCATGGGTTAGCGCAGATATTTACCTCTGACGGGGCGTAGAGTTCTAGCCCGTCAGAGGTGACTGTCATCAGTGACGGTCTTCCACCCGTCAAAGGTGACTGGACTCACCAGTGACCATTAATCACTGACTAAGCCTAAAGCCGTCAGAGGTGAGGGTTTGGGCCCGTCACAGGTGACCATGTCCAGTGTAGTGTACATACGTGTATACATATACATGTATACATATGTATATAAATATATATATACACACATATATATATAGAGAGAGAGTAAAATTAACTCAGGCTCCATGGTGCACGGGCTCCAAGATTCAAATTAAGTATATACACAATTTAAATAAGTTTGAATTTTTTTAAATGTTTAGGTATGAATATTAACTTCCTTACTAACAAGTTCAAACTTGTTTGAACTGAGTTTGAACAATTTTTGTTAGATTTTGGTTCTATGTATATAACATCCAAATATATAATTAGTTAGGTATGTAATAATGAATTGTGAATATAAAGTTGAGTTTGACTTGTTTTCGTTGATAGGTATAGGTATGAATCAAATTCTTATATCTAGGTATATACTCACAATTTGAAAATTTTAAAAAATTTAAGAGAATTTGTGTGTTTCGTATATCTTGGAGTCCAGGCACTATGGAATCCCATATATATATATAGAGAGAGAGAGAGAGAGAGAGAGTGTTTCATATATCTTTGCAAATGAGTTTTCCCGTGGATCCGCTTTCCTTGGACCTGAGATTACAGGTGTCCATTGATGCAGGAGATACATGGCACCCGAATACTTAGTTAATGGAGATATCACAGTCAAGTCAGATATATACAGCTTGGGTTTGATAATCAGAGAGATGGTGATGGGTCCTAATAATGAAGGAACAACGACAGAAAATGTATATTCAAGAAGAAATAATTAATAATCACTACTACATTTTAGATTGTTTGAGTTAATACTACTACGTGTGTAACTTTTTGCTAATGAAATTGAATTGCTTGTCAGGTACTGGAAATCTGGAGGCGTAGGTTGGAACAGGATTCATCAAAGATGAGGCAGACGCCAATCGAAATGCGTTACCGGCAAATAATAGAAGCGTGCATTGAGATATCAGAGACATGCATAGCGGGTAAACCAGATAAGAGGCCAACCACAGGGGATATCCTTCGTCGGCTTGAGAAAGAGGAAGCAGGGAATTGGTCTATCGTCCCAGTTACTCCAGTTGTAGATTGGGTATAAATAAATCATCTCTTACTATAAAATTATTTTATAGATCACTAATTCCTAAAATTTAACATACAAACATATCATATCATCATCAACTAATAATTATAGTCGATATACCGAGTTTTCATTGCAAACCCCCAAGATATTATTACTACATACTAAGAATAACAACATTTAAACATCATGCAACATGCATGCTATATTATTATAATTTATTAATCTAATAGTTTTAGAGATTTAAAATATAAACTTGTCAAATCATCTTACATAATTCGCATAATGTTTCAGTATTTCTCTCCATTATTTTTCTATAATATCCTATATACCTATATAGTTCATCCTTATTTAGTTTACGATATTTTTCTTTACTCATTAAGTCATAGCACATCAATTGTTTTTAGTCCTTAGATGATTAATCTATGGTTCAAATTATCTCTTTTCTTTTCTTCTCTCATTGAGTCATATTATCTCAATTTTTTTAGCCCTTAGATGTATGGTATAAATTATCTTCTTTTGTTTCCTCATAAAGCAACATCATCTTACTTTTATATTTGGATCATCATTCTATATACTATTTAAATTTAATTCACATTAACTTACGTAAACTTATGTTTATTTAAAATTATGTTGTTTAAACTATCTCACACTTTTTTTTACTCATTTTTATCATAGTAAATTTCGCAACAGCGTAAGGGATTTCACCTAGTATGCATAAGGGATTTCACCTAGTATGCATATATACTATCATGTCGCTTGAACAGTACATCTTTCATTCAAAGATTCACCAAGTACATCCAAAAAGCTTTAGATGATGACGAGTATACTGAAAAGTAATTACCGTGAGCCCGAATGTTTGGCTGAATATAAGTACTCCCTCTGTCCCAAAATAAACGTAACCATTAGTTTCCGCATATAACTTTAATCGTTCATCTTATTTATTTTTTTTAAAAAATAAAAAGCATAAGTCAAGTATAAAATACTATTCATGTTTTATAATCTAGTAACAATAAAAATACTAATCATAAATTTTTTTTAAATAAGATGGATGATAAAAGTTGGACACGGAAACTCATGGCTACGCTTAGAGGCTGTTTGGATGGGGGGACTAATCTTTAGTACCTGTCACATCAGATGTTTGGACACTGATTAGAAGTATTAAACATAGACTAATGACAAAACTCATTTCATAACTCTGGAATAATTCGCGAGAGGAATTTGTTGAGTCTAATTAATGTAATTCACTGGGAGTACCAAGCATGGACACAGGCAAATAAGGGAAAGGGATGTCTTAACTGAAAACAGAGAAAGACAAAAAAACTAACAGGCTCTTTCATTGCCGATCATTTACTTCGAATGGTTCTGTGATTAGCTTTTATTTTGCTTCCGTGGCAGATAAGCTCGCTATCCAGTTTGATGGAGAGCATAAAGCGAATGGCTGTAACTTCACCCGAACCGCGAACAATTCGAGGTGAGGAGTCCAAAGCGTTGCAATTGCAACCTGGGCCTTCTCAGCCAGGGGACAGGAGACCAGCTGATAAGGTAAATGATGAAACAAAAGCCCAAATTTATATAAATATTAATAAATTGATTTATTAACATTTATATAAATATAGGCAATACTAGAAATTCTTATATTGTAAAACGGAGGGAGTAGTACTGACAGACATTTACAGAATCTACTGTGGATTATACTTGGTACCGAACAATCCAAATTTTTATATTGGTTGACGAACGCATGTAGAGTTTTTGGTTGGATGCTACAAGCAACGCCAAGTGCTACATGCTATCATCGAGATTATTAAAGGTTACATGGGGAGAAAGCCCCGAGCACTGGAAATGGATCACCCTCCCCGATTCTAGGTAAGGTTTGCCTACTGAGCAAACTTTCAAATCCCTACATTTCATATTATAAGTCTTATTCTATTAGTGGAAGTTCTTTAAATTTGACCAAATTTATAGTAAAATATAATAATACTTTTAATATAAAGCAAACATTGTATCAAAATATATTTGATGCTAAATTTAACAAAACTAATTTGGTATCATAAATGTTGCTAATTTTTTCTATAACTTTGGTCAAAATTAAAGAAACTTTGACTTAAAAAAAAGTTAAATGATTTATAATATGAAACGGAAGGTTTATTTTCTCTGTTGGAACAAAGGTCTATTTTCCAAATCCATAAAACAGGCACATGCATGTATATTAATTTGTTTTGTTTCCTCTGCTGGTACAATACAAAGGCTTGCTAATTCCCAAATCCTGAAAACATGCACATATTAATTTTGTGCTTTTATTTTTCCTCTGTTGGTATTACAAAGGTTCGCCGAATGCGCGGAGCTCCTAAACGTGTACTGGCTGGCGGTGATTGGGGAGATCGCAACGGAGGACCTGACGCCGGGTACTGGCTACGCGGTGTACCTGGTGTACAGGCTGACGGGCACCGCCGTCGGCCTGAGAGGTGGCCAGACGCAGAGGTCATCGCTCAGGCTCTACGGCGAGATCACCGTCTCCACCGGCAAGGTCAGCGTCGACGACGTCCCTGTAGCGGCGCGCGGAATGGCCGGCGGCGTGGCCTATCCTGTGGCCAGGGGAGACGGCTGGATGGAGCTCAAGCTGGCCGAGTTTGCTGCCGACGAGAAGAAGCTGCTCGGTGAGAAGAAGGTGATAGTGGACTTCCGCGAGGAGAACGACCATGTCAAGAAGAGTGGTCTTGTTATAGAGGGCATGGAGTTCAGGCCCAACAAGTGAAGCCCACAAAAAGCTCAACATTTTGTTCCACAAAAATCAATTTCTAGTATCCATAAAACGACAAGTTTTATCCCTTTAATGTACTTTATCTATCTATCACTGTTAGTACTTGTTTTAATAATAATGAGATATTTTGATCATTTTTACTCTCTACTAATTTCACCATGAGATACTAGAAATGTTCCCTTTTTTTTTTTAAGAACTGAGGGAGTATACTCCATCCGGTCTCCTTTTAATTCATTCAAAAGCTAGACATTTTGGCTTCAACACACTTAGTTTAGACTGGTTTACGCCTGCATGCGTGCAAATCACATTAACTGATGTTGGCGCGTCGTCTTTTGTCCAACCGCGCTCGAGCGAAAAAAAAACATGCAGCGCAGCCTTAGAGCACCCGCAATGGTAAGTAAGGTGCAACATGTACATCTCAGCAATAGACTAGATTAATAATAAATCACCTCAATAGTATGTCTACATGGATATCTATAGATCTCTAATCCATTGTCTCATTTTTCTCCATAGACTATCTCCAGGTTAGTAGATAGCTTTGCTCTCTCTCTTCATTTAATCTCTTCCCAGTAGGAAAATATGCTAATATGGATATCTTATAAAGAGCCTATAGATAACCATTGCGGGTGAGCAAGTTCTATAGCCAACTACTAGCTCTAAATCATTTATAGCTAATCTAATAGTTCATTCATACAATAGTTACTTATATGCGCATATACTACACCATTAATATATGGTCCCACCTCTCTTACACAAAAAATGTATTGGAGTTCCTCTCTTACACAAAAAATGAATTAGAGTTCGTGCCACAGTTGGCTACAAATCTGTAGCCCGCTTTGCTTCTCTCTCCTCTCTTATCTCTTTCACATGTGCATATTGCTAACTTGTAGCATGCTAATGTACTTGCTCTTAGCGCGCGTACTGGCGAACATTGTTACTCCATGCCAATACTCGCACCAAGACAAAAAAAAAAACAAAATATAGAAAAAGTACTAATTACCCCCTAACTACAAAATCGAGGTCGATCAAACTGCATTACTGGACTCATTTGACACACTAAATACTTGAATCCAGATGAATTATCCCTGTAACAAAAACCAAAGTGGTTTTCAGCCTACGTGACACACATGTGGCATAACTGTCAGCAAAAACAAATAAAAATTAATAGGACCCGCTTGTTAGCGTTGGTTTTTCTCTCCACCTTCTCTGCTTCTCTATCTGTGAGAGGACAGAGCGCTGCCAGCGAGGGCCAGTCCAAACAAGGAGGGAAGGAAGGGGGCTGCACGAGCTCGGCTGTCCCACGCATGGTGAGTGGGCGGCCGGCGGCCAACGGCTGGGAGGATATGGTGGGCGCAACGGGGAGGGCGCAGTGGGGGTTGGAGATGGCAGTGCACTAGCGAGGGGGTCGTCAGAGATAGCGGGGCAGCGGTGAGGTGGGCTCGAGGCAGCGACTCATCAATCCCACGAATAGGAGGTCGAGCTTGCTTGGGAGACGTCTCTGCAAGCTCATGGAGGGCATCCACCATCTCCTCCGGATTTGGCGGAGAGGCGAGGAGGAGGTGGGAGGTGGTGGAGAGGCCGCCGGGTGAGCGACGCCGATAGCAGCACAATGGTGAGGCTTGGCGCTGGTGAAGCGAGTGCGGGAGCGGAGGAACCTGAGGAGGGTGCCCCTGGGGTCGGCGGCAGCGGCTCCGTGGTGGTAGAGCTTGAAACGCTCGCTGTTGACCACGAAGACCACCACCTCTGGCCTGGGTGCCATTGCCACCTATCCCACTGCCAAGCGCCGCCTGCCTCGCCGAAAAAACTGCCGCCACAGTAGCTTTTTCCAGCCGTCCTCACCCGTCCCTCGCGTTTACCATTGTCGGCCACGAGATGCGAGATGTGCGCCACCTGCTGCCTCTATCGCCACCCGTGGCTCTGCTTGCACGGGCTCGAGCCCCTCCTGCCATTGACCGCTGTGCAACGCCGATAGACACCACCGTCGCTAGCTCAGTTCGGAGAGAGAGATGGAGGTGAGGGAAGGGAATGGACAAAAGAGAGAGGATGGGATTAAGGGAAGAGATAGATGGGGAGAGTATGACATGTGGGGTCCACCGAATTTTTTAAAAAAATAATTGCTGACTAGATTTCCATGTAGGACCAAAACCACCCCGGTTTGAGGCAGGGGGTTATTTATCCGGATTTAAGAGTTTAAGGTGCTGAATGGTCGGTATTGCAGCTCAGGGGGCAATTCGATCGACCTCGATAGTTTATGGGGGTTAGTTCGTACTTTTTGAAAAAGGAAGTGGAACCAAATGAGAACAAGCCGCTTGGGCCGTGTTGCTTGGTCGGTGTTCTAGTGTCGCGCATGAGGTCGACCACGCCGTCACCTCGTCGACGCTACCGCTATTCTGCCATGCAAAAATCCTGTAAAAAGTATGGTTTCCAAGCTTTGAACCCGTGATGAAAAGCTTCGGGAACTGTAACCATAAACCACCTAAACTACCAAGATGTACTGACCAAGATGGTGACGTGAACCGGAGAACCGATCTTTGCTCGATCGGCAAAAATAACAAATCTCTCGGATGTAAGACGAACCGGTGCAAAACAAGGTAATCCAGTACTAATTATTTTAAAATAATTAAAATAAGGATAATACATGGAAAAATATATTCACAATTTTTTGAGACTGATCAAATTTATAAATATAAACTCTGATTAAGTCAATTTAAAACTCGTTAAAATCGTTAGAAATAAGAAGAATACATTAAAAATGTGTACAGTCGGTTTTTAGTCTAATTTATGATGTTTTAAATTATTATATGATTGTTTAAGTAGTTTCACTTTCGTGGACTTACTTTACATTTGTTATTTTTTTGATGTAGGTGAATCGGCAATGGATGTACATCGCAGACTGACGGTCGAAGGAGTATATTGATGACGTGCATTATTTTTTTAGTGTGGCTAGTGCCCACAAGCCTAAGGATTTTATATGTTATCCATGCAAAAACCAGAAAAAGTAATTCACATCGTAGTTATTAGGACCGGACCGGACATTGAACCGGTCGTAGCCTTGGCTCACGGTTTGATTGGTCCAACTGGTTGAACCGCCGGCCCAACACGGTTTAAATAAACTGAGATACATAATCTAACCACACAAGCAGCATAGCTCAGTGGTTGGGCTGTTTGAGTCTGAAGGGGAGGTTGAGGGTTCGAACCCCCTCTGCCCACATTTTTCTTAAGCGGTTTATTTGCCCGGTTTTTCCCCTGTTCATTCAAAAAAACCGACGCTTCATCCGATTGCATGGCCGATCTTTAAACTGGACCGGCTGAGCCCCTTGTTCCGGTTTTTTCCAGTCGGACCACCGGTCCGATCCGGTCCTAATAACTATGTTCTACATCAAGAACTCTTCATATCCACTTATTGCAGTCAAGATTCATGCCTAGCTATAATTGTTGGACCTCGCACAGATGTTAGGGGTTGCAATGGAAAAAGATAAAGAAAAAGACGACAACATTCTGGACTAGGCTCAATACGATGGATTTGTAGAAAATACAACAGACGAGGCGAACGGAGCTATTGAAGAAAACAATGGAACAAATGATCTTAGTTAGATGTTGAGTGACGTAAAGGACTGCGAAAGTGAAGAAGAGGTCCAAAAATTGGAGCGTATCTTAGCGGACCACAAAACGTCCTTGTACCCAGGTTGCGAACAGGGGCACATAAAGTTGGGTATCACAATGGAATTCTTGCAATAGAAGGAAAAAAATGGTGTGATGGACAATACATTTGGTGAATTATTGAATCTCGTAAAGAATATTCTTCCTGAGGAAACGAATTACCGAAAACAACATACGAAGCTAATAAAGAGTCTTCCCTCTAGGACTGGAAGTCCAGAAGATACACGCATGTCCGAATGATTGTAATATTGTATCCTCTATCGCGGTGAGGAGTACGAGAACTTAGAAGCCATTCCCAGTTTGTAAGGCACTACGATACAAGATTAGATGATATGTCCCCGATGATGTTGACTGGAAGCCTTCGAAGAAGAGGGTTCCTGCTAAGGTGATACGGTATTTCCCTATAATACCACGGCTGAGACATTTGTTCAGGATCAAAACTCATGCTAGAATGATGCACTGGCACACAGAAGAACGTAAACAAGACAGGATGCTGAGACATCGTGCTGATGGGTTGCAGTGGCAAAACATCGACATAACATTTCAATACTTCTGAAAGGATACATGAAACATAATGTCGATGAGTGATACTCGCGGATCGGATGAGTAGAGTATTGGGGTACGTTGGAACGAGGGTCTACGTAGTATGACATCAAGCAGACAAAAGATAAGGATTATCCTGGTTCAGTCCCCTTATCAGGTAATAGCCCTAGTCCAATTTATATGAGATTGATGATGATGAGAACATATTACAAAGAGAGTAGTCAAAATAGAGGGTACCGACGAGATCGTAGTCTAGGGGTTCGACGAGATCTTCCGGCGAATTGGCTCCGCGTACTCCTTCTTCGTAAGCGTTGGTGGGTGTGTTGGCGATTGAATTCAATGTCTTGAACCCTTCCCAGGGGGTCCCTTTTATACCATGGATCATCTTGATCCCCAAGAAAGGTTTGAGGATATCGGACCTGGTATGGTATTACAGAAAATCTATCCCTTCCGAGTAGGACTTTGGAAATCACTTGACTTGTAGAGATATTTTCCATAATTTGAAGTGGTTTCCACAAGACATTTACGGGAACAATCCGTATGCGCGAAGGTATACCTTATCGGTATATTCCATAAGTCGTAGGATAGGAGGTATGCCTTATCTGTAACCCTGATAGTAGACCTCGACTTCAACTCAAATGAATTCATGTTGTCGCCCGCGACTTCTCTCATCAGCGACTTGTCGTACTCACTAGATCGTTCTCGATATGGACCGAGAAGACAAGGAGCTATTGACAACACTAACGGAAGTCCGCCTGGCTGATCATGAATTTGAATTGAAGTCTGAACAACCGCCCTTAATGGGCCTCGGAATTTTTTGGCGGCAATCTCTCTCTTTCCTCGAAATGCGAACCGTTGGGTAGTGTGCTTATTTAAAGGGATTTTGGGATCCATTTCAAGTCCGTTTGCCGAAAAATTCTCCAACCTTCCAACAGTCTCGGACCTTTCGTCTCCCCCAGTTCCCTAAGTTTTCTCCGCCTTGCCCCGACGATCTCCCACCGATGGCAGACCTCGGTGTCTCAACCTTCGATCTGGTAACGCTGGCAAAGCTCTCCACCGACGGGGCCCTTCCTCCAGAACAAGACATGGCTAAAGAAGAAGGAGGTACTGCCCCCTCCCCTACCCTAGGTCTCATGGTAGTAGTAGAAGATTTCGTTCGTAGTGGCTTTCTACCGCCGCCATCGGAATTCCATTTACTGGTCTTGAACTTCTACGGCCTCTCTCTCTTGCACCTCAACCCCAACTCCATCGCCTTCTTGAGCATTTTTACCCATCTGTGCGAGGCCTACATCGGGGTAGTGCGCTTCTTGGATCTTTTTCGCTTTTTCTATGAACTCCGATGGATGGAGGCCGGCAAGGTATCGGGATGTTGCGGATTTCGTCTGCGCGATGGCATGAAGGCGAGGTACATGTCTCTCCAGTGCCATACATCCCGGTCTAAGTGGCGGTCCAGGTGGTTTTACCTCAAGCTAGAAGAACTCGATCTGGTTCTTGTCGTGCCCGAGGACTAGCCAGTCCGACAAGACTGCTGGACTTCCAAACCTCCCTTGACTCCTTCCCTGGAAGCCTTTGCGAACGTTATCGGGGAGTTGTGAGAACAGGGGCTAACCGGGTATGAAGTCGTTCAAGACTTCGTCGCCCGACGCATCTAGCCGTTGCAAGCTCGTGCCCATCCCGCGTTTTATTATGAGGGGGCTTCTGACGCGACACGGATATCGACGCGGGGTACTCGTTCTCACATTGCCATCCTCTTATTGCTGATGACAATATTTTTAAGCTTTATATCTAATTCTTCCTCGTCTTTTCCTTGTGTTGCAGCTCTTCGCACGGATATCGTGACGTAGCGGGTCAAGGGCGTCCTGATTAGTCCTGCTTCCATAGCCGAGGAGGTGCTGACCCCGCTTTGCGACAAGCCAGCGGCCGATAAGGCGGCCGTCATCAATGTGCATGAGAAAAGAGTTTATGTATTTCCTCTCGATGAAGAACCCAAGTGACCTCAAGCTTAGCAGGCCCTACCATTGACGGACGTCATTGGCCCTCTTGTTGATCACCAGGCTTCCGCCTCCCTCAAGGACAAAGTTGCGGAAGAGATTGCCGTTGCTTCCTCTGTCCCTACCATCGCGGGGAGCAGCGGAACCAAGAGGAAAACCTGGGCCAGGGCAGGCGGCGTTGCCGGATCTTGGCAGAAGTCCAGCGGCTCCGAGGTAAAACTCGGCGTCTTCGTTTTCCTGTTTTCCCCCCTTTCCTTGAGGTGACCGAAATAAGGACACCCTTTGTTATCTTGATCAGGATACCAGCGGCCTTCCTCCACCTCCGAAACGAAGGTCTGTGAAGAAGTTTGCCGGCAAGTAAGTAGAGTTTTCTACTTTTTCTGTTGTCACGCCCATTGGCCTATTGACGACGTTTTCTGATGTTGGCAGGAAAGCTTCGGCGATCTCTGCCCAGAGCGGCGATGAGGTGGCGACTAGCGGGACTGCCGTTGTCGCCTCTCCTCGCGGGAAGTCCGCACCTGCTGCCGCAGAGTCCTCCGAGCCCGCGGCGGCGACCACGATTGCGGTGCCGTCGTCGGGGCCACAGGATTGGTCCGAGATGACGGCCGAGTGCCGCCGCCTTTTTGAGAACACTTCTCGGGAGGTCGGGGCCCAGATGGACCACCTAACGGCCCACGCGATATCATCGGATGGGAGGGTGGCGCGGCTGGAGACGGAGCTCGAAGTCGCTCGGGACGACCTCCAGAAGATGAAGGAGATTGTGGCTGGCAACGAGATGCAACGCCTGGGAGTGGAGAAGAAGATGAACGACCTTCAAGACCACATCTTCTCCATCCGCGACCAGCTCCGGAAGAGCTTCACCAGCCTGCACCAGCTAGCCCCGGAGTGCAGCGTGAAGTCTTCCGTCCCTGCGCACCCTGACGAGACCTCTCTGACATCGGCGCTGGGCGAGTTGGCAATGAAGATCGAGGCCATCCCGTCGAAGCATGCCGCCAGGGTCTTGGAGGAGATCTCCAACGGGATCCACACTGGGGTTTTTCATGTCCTCGCTTGTGTGAAGCTAGCTCTCCCCAACGTCGATCTTAAGGAGATCTTATCGAAGGGGGCTGCCGATGCCACGCGCGAGGACGTGATGGCCGATGTGGCGGATCTTCGGGAGACCGTCCTCCCCCTTTTCGAGGAGTAATATTTTTTCTTTGCTTTGTTCTCCTTCTGTATAGATACTTTTGTGCTATATCTAGTGGAACAGCTTCCTTTTCTTCAACGTTGTCAACTCGTTAGTTTGAAGCATATTTTCTTTCTCGTAGAGATGTTGATTCCGAGGATGTCCAGCAGGGCGTACGTCCCGATGTCGATGCGACCAACCGACCCTCGTTAAGTGGGATGTCTTTGTCGAATGTCGGTGCGTGTGATGGTGAGAATGCCGCACTTGGCCCACCAGGTCTTGACATGGCCCCGCTCCTCCGCGAGAACTCAGGTGGGATATCCTAGGATATCCGCTCCCGAACTTTTACTTGTTACGGGACGGAGCTCCTTGAATCCTTGCCTTTTGCAGATCTCAAGCGCGAACTCGCCGAGAGATCGACAAGTTCTATACTGGAGGACGAAGTTTGAGGGGGCAGAGCTCGAGCGGTCCGTGGTGGTCGTGAAGAAAGATCAAGCTGTTGAAACGCTCCGAGGGCGCGAGGTCTGGTTGAACTCGTATCTGAAGAGCTGTTGCAGCGCCATGTCGGAGATCTGCCGACAACTCAAGGTTGAACGCGCAGAGCCCGAGGAGACAAAGGCCGTGTATTTGTCTTGGATGAGGGGTGCGTGTGCCTAGCTGGAGGACGTCGGACGGCGGGTTGACAACTGCCTAAAGGGGGAGTGCCGCCGCGCTAGCCATTATGCCGGGGGCCACGTACTCGCCTGCATCCGAGATCAATGTCCTCATATGAACCTGGGATTTCTTCACGAGGGATTCGGCCGTTCTCGGTTATCGGCGAGCGAAGTCGATCATCTGGCTTGTTCTCTTGCTCCTCTCGCCAAGAAAGTCTTTTTGTTGATGGACTGGCAATGGCCTTCCTGGTAGATATCCATTCCTGTGGAAAAAACATCAAGAGCAACGTCTGTAATATAAGTGTTAAGTCTTTTGTAAATAGAATGAAAAGCTATCTACTAAGAGTTTGGGCGGTGTATGAGATATGCAAGTATTGCTCGTTGCTCAGGCTATTTTTGCCCATTGTCAAGTTGGGTACTCTCCCTAGCCCCCAGCCTTGTCCTCGGAGAAGTCTGTTGTCGGAGGAGAAGGCTTGATGACCCGCAACTTGCCTAATTGAAAACATGATTACCTAGCCCCCAGCCGTGAAGTTGGAAAAGTCAATTTCCGATTACACGGCTTGGTTAATGCGCCATCATTGAGCACTCTTACATGACCAGGTTTGACATGGTAGTTTGGCTCTTAGTATCCAACAAGACCTTATCTGCTCTGGGTGTCCCCAGCCAAAATTCCCGTAGGTTTCTCAGAGGCTTGTTGGACTGGCATAAAGGGACATTAGGTTCGATTTCAATGGTAGGTGTTGTCGTGGTAAGGGATCTCTCGGTGGAACATTGTCTCATGAAATATTAAAAAAGAAAATTCCTTTCTTGAATTTTATTTGATATTGGTGGGGTACATTGATTCTATACATAGAATTTATGTAATTGATCAGTGTTCCAGGAGTTGGATAACTCGCGGCCCTCGCCATCTGCGATCTTGAATGTACCTGGTCGCAAGACTTGCACCACTGTGTATGGTCCTTCCCATTTAGGCGAGAGCTTATTCCGCCGTGCCTGGTTTTGAACTCGTTGGAGGACATAGTCGCCGATAGCAAGTGTGCGATCTCTGATGCGCTTCTCGTGATATCGGCATAGGGCCTGTTGGTATGCAGCTGCTCGGATGGCAACTCGTTCACGATGTTCTTCGAGTAGAATCACATCGTCGCTTCGTCTTTCATCCTGTTCCTCGTCAGAATATTTCTGTACTCATGTGCTCTGATGTCATAGCTCCGTGGGGAGCATGGATTCTGATCCGTACACGAGGAAGAAAGGTGTTTCCTTATTGGATGTTGTCGGCGTGGTTCATACGGCCCATAGTACAGACGGGAGTTCTTGTACCCACTTTGTGTCGTAGGCCATGAGCCTATCATACATGCGGGTTTTGATCCCTTGAGGTACTATTCCGTTAGCACGCTCGACTTGTCCGTTGCTCTGAGGATGGGATACTGAGGCGAAGCAAATTTTGACTCCTAGTTCGATGCAGTAAACTTGGAAGTCACCGTTGGTGAACTGGGAACCGTTATCTGTAAGAATGCGGTGAGGCAAACCATATCTACAGAATATCCCCTTGATGAATTTTATGGCGTTGTCAGCTTTAATTTCTCGTGTTGGCTCGGCTTCAATCCACCTAGTGAATTTGTCGATTGCCATGAACAAGAATCTGTAGCTCCCTTGTCCTCGTGGGAATGGTCCGAGTATATCGAGCCCCCAGCATGAGAACGGCCATGTCAAAGGGATAGTCTAGAGCGCTTGTGCTGGCAACTTGGTATGTTTGCTAAAGAACTGGCAAGCTTCAAATCATTGCACAATGTCACAGGCGTCTTTTAAGGCTGTTGGTTAGAAAAACCCTTGTCTAAAGGCTTTTCCGACCAAGGTACGTCCGCCGGCGTGTGATCCGCAAATGCCTTCGTGGATGTCAAGGAGGATAGTTTTTCTATCGTTGGATGAGACGCACTTGAGGAGGATGCCGTTCGGGGCCTTTTTGTATAGATCTCTGCCGATCATGCAGTATATCTTGGCCTGACGGGATAGTTTCTCTGCCTCTGTGTCGTCATCCGGCAGCTCATCTGATTCCAGGAATTTTATTAGCGGAGTACGCCAGTCGTTCATTGTCTCAATGTTTGCAACGACGTATGCAACTTCTGCAGCCCCCGGCGGGATGTCGGTGTTGATTGTGGTACTTTCGTCGTGCGTATCCTTGGCTGAGGGTTTTGTCAAGATGCCCAGGAATGTTCCGGGCTCAAGTGGTTCTCGTCTGGAAGCGCGGCGTGCGAGGTTGTCTGGTTCAACATTGTCTTTTCTGTAGACGTGTCGTACTTCGATCCCGTCGAACCTATGTTCCATTTTTCGAACTTCGGCAAGGTATTTGGCTAACTCGGGGTTAGAGCACTTGTAGTTTTTGTGTACTTGGTTTGCAACCAATTTGGAATCTCCATTTACGATTAGTCACTTAGCACCGAGTGCAGCTGCTGCTCTTATTCCCGCGAGTAGGCCTTCGTACTCGACCGTGTTGTTTGTTGCCCGGAAGTTGAGGTGGATTGCATGCTGGAATTGATCTCCGGAAGGAAATGTAAAGATGAACCCGGCTCCAGCTCCTTGGCTGTTGTGTGCGCCGTCGAACGCCATAGTTCATGTCTCGTTATTTGTTTGGCTGGCCGTTTTATCTTCGGGGATAGTCCAGTCGGCTACGAAGTCAGCTAAGACTTGAGACTTAATAGCTGTCCTTGGTACGAAGTGTACATAAAACTGGCTCAGCTCGACAACCCATTTAGCAATGCGGCCGACGACGTCTTTGTTTCTGACAAGTTCCCCTAAAGGGAAAGAGGAGACGACCATGACCTTGTGAGCTTGGAAGTAGTGGCGTAGCTTTCTTGATGTCATGACCATGGCGTAGAGCAGTTTTTGTATCTGTGGATATCTATTTTTTGCGTTGTGGAGGGCCTCGCTGACGTAGTACACATGGTGTTGTACTTTTTCCTCTCTACAACGATAATCGTACTCACAGAATAAGGTGTAGCAGCGATATATAGAAATAATTCTTCAATAATTTGAGGAGAACTGAGTACAGGGGGTTTGACAAGTAGCGTTTGAGCACGATGAACGCGTTCTTGGCCTCTTGGGTCCACTTGAATTTTTCCCGCTTCTTGAGCAGCACGAAGAAAGTTTGTCCTCGTTCTCCCATCCTTGCGATGAAGCGGCTTAGCGAAGCCATGCATCCCATCAACCGCTGAACTTCCTTGAGCCTTGTGGGCAACTTCATGTTCTCGATTGCCTTGATCTTCTCGGGGTTGGCCTCGATCCCTCGTCCTGAGACAAGGAAGCCGAGTAGCTTCCCCGATGGTACTCCGAACGTGCACTTCTCCGGGTTTAGCTTCATACGATATCTGCGGAGATTGTCAAACGTTTCCCTCGGGTCGTCGATTAGTGGATCGCCTGTCTTGGTCTTGACGACGATATCGTCAACGTAGGCATCGACGTTTTATCCAAGCTGATTGCCAAGTGCACCTTGGATTCCACGCTGATATGTGCTCCCTATGCTTATTAATCCGAATGGCATCATGGTATAGCAAAATACACCGAAGGGCGTGATGAACGTTGTTTTCTCCTCATCCTCTTTGGCCATGCTGATCTGGTCGTAGCCGGAGTAAGCATCAAGGAAGCTTAACAACTCGCATCCTGCTGTTGAGTCCACCAGTTGGTCTATTCGAGGAAGAGGGAAATGGTCCTTGGGGCACGCCTTGTTGAGATCGGTGAAGTCGACGCACATTCTCCACTTCAAGTTGGCCTTGCGTACCATTACTGGGTTGGTGAGCCACTCGGGGTGGAGAACCTCTCTGATGAAGCCAGCTTTGAGAAGTTTGTCGAGCTCTTCTTGTATGGCCTGTTTTCAGTCGTGTGCGAATCTCCTCAGTTTTTGTTTAACTGGCTTGGCGTCGGGTCGCACCATCAATTTGTGCTCAATCACCTCCCTAGGAACTCCCGGCGTGTCGGATGGTTGCCAAACGAACACATCTGCATTGTCGCGGAGGAAGGTGATGAGTGCGAGTTCCTATTTGTCACCCAGTGTAGCCCCTATCCTGACCGTCTTATCGGGGTTGGAGCTAGACAATGGGATTATCTTGATAGCACCGTCTGGCTTTGACTTTTTGCTGGGTTTGCTCACTTTCTTGGGCTGCTCGGTTGTGGTGGGTGGGTTGGGAGTATGCTCAACCATGTCGAGGCTCCACTTGTCACACTGCACTGCCAATTTAGCATTGCCCTGTATAGTGATTGCCCCTTTTTGTCTTGGCATTTTGAGTAGAATAATGTCGAGGCTCCGCTTGTCACACTGCACTGCTCAACCATGTCCGTTTGCTCAGCGGCAAGGACTTCTCCTGAGGGTTTGCGCTTCCCACTTTTACGACTTCTCTTCTTGCTTGATTCTGGTGCATCCTTGTTACTCGACCTCTTCTCTTCGCTCGTCTTGCTCTTTCCTTCTTCGCGTCTTAATGCATCATCCGCATGAGCGCATCTGTCGATGATCTCGAACAGCTTTCGGGCAGACGTGATTCGTCGTGTCGTCAGCTCCTGGGTGGTGTATCGATCTCGGACACTTGATTTGAATGCGCGGATAACAGAAGCATCGGTGATCTCGGGGATCGTATTCCTGCACTCATTGAAGCGCCGAATATAGTCCCTCAATGATTCACCTTGGTTCTGAGTTAAAGTGTGTAGGTCATCCTCGATTGCGTGGCGTTTGTAGGTTCCCTGGAAGTTGGCGACGAACTGCTGCCACAAGTCTTCCGATGATGAGATCGAGCGGGACGGGAGATGGACCAGCCATGAACGAGCAGATCCCTTCACCGCAGCTGGCAAGTAATTTGCCAGCGCGTTGTTGTCTGCGCCAGCGGCATAGAGGATTGTGGAGTAGACTTGTAGAAATTCTTCTGGGTCTGTGCTTCCATCGTACTTCTCTATTGCGCCTGGTCGGAACTTCTCGGGTCACCGCACATCTCGGAGTTCGAGCATGAATTCCCTGCATCCGCCCCTTGGAGCAAAAGGTGGCCCGCGATGTTGACGTCATCGAGGAGGCTGGTCTGATGATGATGACGACGACGATGAGGGGTCACTGGGTTCGGGAGCCCGGCTTCTCGAACGATGATCTCGTCCTCGATCTCGACCGAGAGCGGGAGATCGGGAGTTTCGATCTCGTCGGTTGCTACCGTTTTGCTCCTGATCTCGGCGATTAGCTCCCTGATCTCGTTGGTTGTCATTATTAGAGTCATTGCGGTGGCCGCTGTGGGCCCGTCGATCCTGATCTTCATTTGGGGCGCCTCCTCGACCGTCGTCCCTTCTATGCTGCAGAGGAGTGTGGTGGTGATGTCGTCGGGCGGCGGTGTTATCGCCACGGCGTGAAGGAGAACGACGCCGGTTGTTGTCGCGATCTCTCCTGTCCCTCCGCCGATTGTCCAAATGATCACGAAGATCATGGTTCGCGGGACGCGGTGGAGTAGGATCTTGTCTTCCTCAGGGTGAGCGGTCACCGGAGGGACGTGTCCCATTGGGATTTTCTCCGTTTGCATCTCCTCCGGTTGGTCCTCTGTCCTCATGCTGCTCCGGGTTGACAGCTGCTTCGGCAAATGCGGCATTGAGGTTAGTCATTGTCTCTCGCAGTCGCGTTGCCCATTGGTTGACGTCGGGGTTCGTGACCGGGTCGAAAGGACTTTCACTCAATATCGCATCTAACGTTCGTAACTGCTGAGCAGGCGTTCTCACTGCTGTGGACGCGCTTGTTTCAGTGTTGTCAACCACGTTTACATCCCGTGGCGACTCCGAAGAGGACTCGTAGTCTTCCAGGAGGTGTAGCACAGATGGTTCGTTCGGATTAGCTTCGACATAACTTACGAACCGATCTGATGTCGTCATCGCATCTGGGTCCCTGGCAACACATGGAGTTTGAACTCGCAGTTGTTGGACGCGATGATGCGGTGGTCTCAGAGTTCTGAGAAAGATCCTGTAGCTTGTAAGGTCGTGAGACCTAGATTTGTGAATTGGGCAGTATGTGGCTCCTGTCGGTGAAGTGCATTGAATCCCACTCTCAGCTTTCACGTGGAGTATCACCGGGCAATCCTCGAGAATATGCTTGGATGTCTTATGCACAAGACACCAAGATCTCGACTTTCGGGTGGTATTCCTTGTCGGCTCTGGTTTTTGTACAAGGGACAAAATTCGGCCGTTTGAGTGGGAGGAATTGTCGGTGGGGCGTCGTTTCTCGGAGTCGTAACCATGCCTCTCTTGTTCCCGATAGTGATTGGGCCAGTCGAGATTGGTGTGACGGTATAGACCGGAAAGACGATGGATCCGACTTGAGTCCACACCAGTGATGTCGAGGCAGGGATTCCTTGATCGACGCCGGTGTTGGAACTGTTGTCGGGGAGCCTTGAAGTCATACCGATAGATCCTTGAGCACCAAGTCCCCCTACCTGGCGCGCCACTATCGACGAGTGATACTCGCGGACCGGATGAGTAGAGTATTGGGGTACGTTGGAACGAGGGTCTACGTAGTACGACATCAAGCAGACAAAAGACAAGGATTATACTAGTTCAGGCCCCTTATCAGGTAATAGCCCTAGTCTAGTTTATATGAGATTGATGATGATGAGAACAGATTACAAAGAGACTAGTCGAAATAGAGGGTACCGACAAGATGGTAGTCGAGGGGTTTGACGAGATCTCTCGACGATTTGGCTCCGCGTACTCCGAAGTTGGTAGGTGTGTTGGCGATTGAATTCGATGTCTTGAACCCTTCCCAGGGGGTCCCTTTTATACCGTGGATCATCTTGATCCCCAAGAAAGGTTTGACGATATCGGACCCGGTACGGTATTACAGAAAATCTATCCCTTTCGAGTAGGACTTTGGAAATCACTTGACTCGTAGAGATATTTTCCATAATTCGAACTGGTTTCCACGTGACATTTACGGGAACAATCCGTATGCGCGAAGGTATACCTTATCGATATATTCCATAAGTCGTAGGATAGGAGGTATGCCTTATCTGTAACCCTGACACATAAGGTTTTGTTTAAGTACGGATAGAATGAATCCATTTGGAGAGATGCGCAGCGGTCATTGCACTTGGCCTGTGACCATGTGTATCTACAACCTTTCCCATCAGTTATGCATGAAGCGGAAGTACATCATGATGCCGATTATTATTCAAGGCCCAAAATAACCTGGTAAAGACATTGATGTGTACTTAAAACCATTGGTTGAAGATCTGAAACTGTTTTGAAAGAAAAAAAAGGTGTCGTTGTGTGGAATATTGAGGACAAACATGAGCAATTTAACCTACGAGTATTGCTGTTCATAACCATTAACGATTGACAATCAAACAAGGAGTATAAGGCTTACACCCACTGTATGGATGATACTGACAGTACGTATTTGAAGCATTGTACGAAGGTTGTGTACATGGGCCATAGTCGATTTCTTGTTGCAAGCCACCCTGTACGAAAGAAAGGCAGGCATTTTGAAGATAAGGCAGACCACCATACTAAGCCTAAATATTATAACAGAAAAACCGTGTTTGCTATAGTGAAAGATTTGACAGTAGTATTTGGAAAAGTGATCTGGCAGCCAACCTATAGCAAGTGAAGATGGTCATGTGGCGATGTGGAAGAAGAAGTCTATTTTTTGGGAGTTACCCTATTGGGATGTCTTATAGGTCCGCCACGCAATCGACGTGATGCACCTCACTAAGAACTTGTGCGTTAACCTGCTAGGCTTCCTAGGTGTATACTGAGAAGTCTTAGGGGCGTTTGTAAGATGCCACATGCATCTTATGAGCGTTTATAGGAGGTTTAATCGACTTTTAGTATATAATAGAAAATAGATGTGCTAAATTTATAGCTTTTTACCTTTTCAAGATAATGTAGGGGCTTTCTAGCAGCAACCAATGTCTATACATGGAACATAAGTTTTCCAAGTAACAGAAAATTTCTTGCATACACGTCTTGCAACTGCCAAAACTGGGATTAACATACTGGCTGGTCCATGTAGGCCCTGTTTGGAATCTAGGATTTTCAAACGAAATTCTATCAGTGGCTGGCTTGTCGATGAACATGTTGTAGAAATTTGATATTATGATAGGAATTGACAATATAAATTATATAGAAAATATTCAACATAGTAATATTTGCCCGGGCTTTAAGATTTTTCTAGCTCTGTCACTGCTGCAGATTACTAGATATAGTACTTGTTTACAGTGTATTTACATACGGAACGACAGGTTGAGGTCCAGACAATAGTATGTTATACTATAAATAAGTATGTTGCACTACCTAGGATATATCATCTTTCCTTGGGAATATAGGATGGATATCCCAATTGTCGCAAGTCATCACTTGTTTTTAGTTTCTGTTTTCATGTGTCGTGGAAAACAATGTTCAAATGGGATGTCCTTGTTCTTTCCTTCCTTGACAAATCTTTGTTTGTCCTGCTGTTTAATAATGCACATTTAATGTGTGAAAAATATCTTAGACCATCTGTCCTTACTTTTAATAAGTATATGATGCTGAGAGTGCAAACAAACGATGAATATATACTTTACTGCTAAAAATAGACACAGTATGTCACTCTAGCTTACTTTGTCAAACGCAGCCCTTCTATACAAGTTAATTTGGATAGGATGCAAAAATGAGAGGACATCCCTAAAGGATGCAAGTCTTTCCTGCTAGGATTAATTAACAGAGTAGGCAATAATTCCATAGAGCTTAGTTATATGTTCCAAGAATGTGATGTGAACAAGAGGCATTAAGAAAATGATGACTATACTACCAGCCAAGTTGTATGAAATCAACTGCAACTACGTATATGCCCAACACCTTAAAGTTTCTTGATCACAAGAAAAAAAAAAACTTAAGAGGACATCGATGAGGGTAACCTTAACCACCAGCATGACCACAACAGCACCATTCTAATGGGCAACGTCTGTGTTGGCACGACCTGCAGTTTGTCGAAGAACGGCCTTCTTTGCGCCATCTGGCGAAATGGATCCACCACCACTTCCTCCACCCCATCCCACCCCACCATCTCGCGCTCTATCCCCGTCGTCCAGCCCTCTTCCCCCTCTTCACCAACCTCCGAGCCGCCACCGCCACAGCAGCAGCTCACCTCTACTGCCCCTCCAAGACCAATTGTTATCTCTGAGCCAGTGAGAAAGCCAACTCAACCACATCCCAGGCCGAAACAACCGACCAAACCGCCGCCGTCATCGAGCACCCAGCCACAGCAGAGGCATCAGTCTCAGGTCAAGAAGCACATCTCCAGCGCCGGGTTGCAGGTGGAGTCAGTGCTCCAACAAAAGGCGGAGAATCTCAAGGATAGGTACAACCTTGGGCGCAAGCTTGGGCAGGGCCTGTTTGGCACAACATACTTGTGCGTGGACAAGGCAACCAGAAAGGAGTATGCGTGCAAGTCGATCGCAAAGCAGAAGCTCGTCACTGATGACGACGTGGAGTTCATCCGCCGCGAGATCAGGATCATGCACCACCTTGCTGGCCATCCAAACATCATCTCCATCCGGGGCAGCTACGAGGATGCCGTGGCGGTGCACATTGTTATGGAGCTCTGCACTGGCGGTGAGCTATTCGACCGCATCATCAGCAAGGGATATTACACAGAGAGGCAGGCTGCTGAGGTTGCCCGCATCATCGTCTCTGTCATCGAGTCTTGCCACTCTCTCGGTGTCATGCATCGCGACCTCAAGCCCGAGAACTTCCTCTTCGTTAGCAACGAGGAGGATGCGCCACTCAAACTCATTGACTTTGGCCTCTCCATATTCTTCCACCAAGGTAAATCAATCAATCAGTTATGACACCTTCACCATCGAAGAACTGCATTGTGTTAGTCGTTGCAGGCGAGACGTTCACTGACGTGGTTGGGAGCATGTATTACGTGGCACCAGAGGTGTTGAGAGGGAATTATGGGCAGCAAGCTGATGTGTGGAGCGCTGGCGTCATCATCTACATCCTCCTTTGTGGCGTACCACCATTCTGGGCTGGTAGGCACACACTATTGACACACCACTTTTCACTTGGTTTCCAGCATGTATCTTGAACTATGACACAAAATTGCTTGTTACCGCCGTATTTTCACAGATACAAAGCAGGGGGTATTTGACAAGGTGCTGCATGGCATGCTAGAATTTGACGCGGATCCGTGGACAAATGTGTCGGAAGGTGCCAAGGACCTGCTTCGGAAGGTCCTTGTCCGGGATCCTAAGGAGCGGCTCACAGCGCACCAAGTACTACGTGTGTTCAGTCCTTCCCCCTCTTCTTCTTTAACTGACTGCAACAGCCATTCCAGGCAATCTAACACTACTATATTGCTAGCAGGCCATCCATGGTTGGAGATGTGCAGCAATGGCACTGGAAAAACAACTGAACTCAACGTTGAACACTTGTACGAGAGGGAAGAGATGTACTACAAATGATGAATGATGTACATGTTAAGACATGGTATGTGGTTTATATAGAGTAGAAGATAGAGATGAAAAAGAAGGAATGTGATACAAGATCAGTCATATCCTTGAATCTCTTTAACAACAATACGGTCTAACATTCCCCACTATCCAATCATCAGCAATGTCAATGCTTAGGCTAGAGTAGAAACCAATAAGAGTGTCCAATATAGATAGCCCTTACGTCGTAGTTGAGGTACCCAAAGTAAAGAGTGTTCAATATAAGAAGGGTCTTTCCCTGATTGCTATGGCAAAGATAAATAGTATTGTGCATTTTCTGGCATTTTTAACCGTTAGATCTGGAATGAACCACTTAGATCAAAGTATTACATTAATTCGATATAGTATTTTTTACATGTTGCAGGAAAAGTGACCCTCCAATTTTTTCATGGAGAAGGAACATAATTGGTTTGAAATTAGTGGCCTAGAATAGTTTATTATGGCTCCTTGCTACTGTATAACTAAAACAGGGGCAAGATAATTTTAAATGGAGCTCGACTACTAATGGGGAGTTCACGATGAAATACTATTGTCTAGCAGTACTTCATAGTGATGTGCCTAATTTAAATATATGTCTCTGGAATTTAAAAGTATATCTTAAAGTTAAGATTTTCCTTTGATATTTACGACAGGGAGTTGTTTTAACTAGGATAATCTAGCTAAACATAACTAACATGGTAAACAAAATTGTTATTTTTGTCAGAATAATGAGACAATAAGACATTTATTATTTGAATGCCATTTAGCCCATTTCGTTTGTTATATTATACATGTCGAGCTAGCAATCCCTCCACCCCCATAGTGTTTCGCATATGTGTTACTAGGTGGCTTTGAAATGTTCACAAGGATTTCAGAAGATATGATCTTTTAGGAGTGGTTGCTACTTGTTGGTTGACATGGTTATGCAAGAATGATGTGGTTTTTGATAGAAAATTTGTTTCCTCTTCTTTGCAGGATATTTTCTCAACTATCCATTAGCTGTGTATTTGGGTTGTGCTACAAAAGCCTGTTTCGCATGATTTGGTTGTTGCGGCATGTGTACGCTCGGAGGTTGGTGGTGAAAGAGTATTTTACCTCGCTAGGGACATGGCTGGCATTGCAGTCTTAGGATTGATGGTCTATAATACTTCTTGCACTCCTTTTTTATATAAAGTTGAGACTGCGTGTGTTTGGTTATATGCATCTTACTATATGTTCTCAGTATGATTGCATTATCTTGATGTAATTGGTTGAGTTCATTAAAGCTACATTTATCTATAAAAAGGAAAAGTGATCCTTAAATAGAGGATCTAGATCCTAGAGACAGATACAAAAATGATGTATTCATGAAATCTTGTTCTTGTGTGTGGTTCTATGACACTTCTCCGGAATACGTTATTGTAGGTGACCAAAACATGTTTTCGAAGGCGGCCCAAACTTCACCTACGATCAAACTACACACTCCAAAAATCTACAAGACATTCATTTGATTTTCTTAGGCGGCCACCCTAAGAACCCCGCTTACGAAAATTGATTTTTGCAGGTGACACTATTAAGTTAACTGCTTGAAAAAAATGGCTTAAAAAAGAATGAAAACCAAGATCAAAATATCCTCCAATTCAGAAATTCAAATACAATTCCACCAGGACAAACCCAAACAAGATTTGTCAAATTCACGAAACAATTCAGCCAAGGACATTGATGGCATCCTCTTCAACTTCTTCGGCCAGCGTCTTGGAAAAGAAGCCGAAGAACACCATCGGCGTTAGTGAGGGAGGGCGGAGGCCGGTCGAGACAATGAGGACAGCCAAGAGCTTCCTGCTACGATTAGGATGATCGTGACGAATAAGAGAGGTTCTCGAGGCCCGGCTGCGGAGGATCCGGGCTCATGAGGCTCGGCGGCCCTCGGTTTTGCATGCCAAACTGATAAGTCCTCCATGGTATACATACCGTTTTAGGTTAGGTATTGATAGTCCTATTTACACTATTGTACTATCAAAACTGGAGAAAATGGGCCTGTGAAGCCATATTAAAACCCACCTTGTGGTGTTGGTATGCTTGAAATGAAAAGTGGTTTGTAGAAGCTCATAATACGGAGTTACGCCTATCCCCAATTTCGTAGTCATATCTAAGGATATTCCGTGTTTACTTTCAATAACTGCGTAAAACCAAATTTCTATTACACATTCTAGGACAAGCCTGGGACACTTCCTGGGGTTGCCGGGCAGTGGCGGACGAACTCCTTAGGTAATTCCATCTAGGCATGGTTACCTTGTGACCACGTGCATATTGGAACACCCGTAGCCAAGTAATTAGTTGGTTGAGGTAACCTCATTTGCCAAAGGTCATGGATCACTAGGATGGTCGCAGAGTATGTCCATGGGGTCCTGTGCACATGATGCCTTGTGCTTGTATGAGTTCTATATATGTTGGAAAACCACCCAAAGCTTGTTCAGGTTTTGTAGTGAATAATTTGTAATAATTAATAGGTCTCTTGCACTGCCTGGTATCGATCATCTTAATTGTGCAAACGATGTAGTTTTTTGTTTCCTTTTTCGCACATCATGGAAAACAATGTTCCAAAGGGATGTTCCTTCGTCTTTCCTTCCTTGTGAGTTGTGACAAATCTTGTTTGTTCAGTCCTTTGTCCTTATTTTTAAGCACAATTAATATCACAGCAAGTGATCAACCCATCTTTGGA
Source organism: Oryza longistaminata (assembly GCA_009805545.1). Lineage (NCBI taxonomy): Eukaryota > Viridiplantae > Streptophyta > Magnoliopsida > Poales > Poaceae > Oryza > Oryza longistaminata. The sequence continues at coordinate 31,785,404 of CM020179.1, read as the reverse complement.
CCAATGAGCTGTACTTTACTGGTAAAAGCGAGAGACAATGAATGCCACTCTTACTCTCATCACAATATACCAGTATTGGTAGAAGTAAACTAGCAAAAACCACACAAGGAAAAACGATGGAGCTGTGTGGGGATTATAATAGAGGAGTTCCGTTATAATAATAATTCCGAAAGAGTTACGTTATGATTTAAGTGTGCCATTTCTGATATGAATGAGAGGCATTAGGAAAATGGTGGCTGTACTAGCATACAATTCATGTTCTATGAAATCACCTACGAACACAACCACTAGCTCGTTGACAAGATGCAACATTTCTTGCAGGAAGAAATTCTAGGTGATATGGCCTGTACGTCACAAAGGATCGAGCTCTGCATGAACTTCTATGGCCACAAGACCACTGCCAAGGACTCAATGATTGGCAGCTGCACAAATCTCAATGATTCTTTGGCCCAGCACAAATTTGAATGTTGTTCTGCACACTGTTGTGACTGTAACGGAAACCTGTGTTCTAATTAATTAATTAGGAGGGGTGTTAACTACAGATTTCAATTGCTTATGCTATTATTAATTCGTGTTGTGTAAAAACATCCCTACACCCTTGTTCAAGAGGATAAAATAAAACTTGTGTTCTCCTTGAACTTTTGAAATGCTGACGATTTGCATTGCTCTATTCAGGTAATACAGAAAGATTCAGAGACAAAATAATAATAAGGAAAGCAAATGCGCGGCTGAGTTGAGTTGAGATGCATGAAGCGCATGTGAATCATCTGGTATATCACAAGCTAAAGAAAGCCTATCTGCCATGAAAGATGCAACTACAAGTTTCACTTCTACTATTCCTAAGGGTGGAACTACAAAGTTCTGGCATATTTCCTTCTTCAGGAATGGAGAGATGGAGAGCAGAAGCCCTGCTTGGTCTTCAGCATACATCAGTTTTGCACTTTGCAAACAGATTTTGTTTGAATTATTAACATTTACATAACAATTCTCACCTTCACTCTCATCATCAATGTTTTTTCACACCTTTTCACCACCTTGTCTGTCCTGCTGTCTAATATTATATATGTTCTTTCATTTATTGAAACTATTTCAGTTCATCTGTTCCTTGCGTTTGAGAAGTATGTTGCAAATAAAACGTGTGTGCCTTGGTTAGTTAAGTTAGTTAGTCAGTTATTTCTGCATTTGTTTGATCCAGTCATGCATGAGCTTGCCGAAATCTGTGGCAGTCGTGCTTCAGTTGAGGGTCGCGAGAATAGCTCGTTGAGCCCGCGTCGTGCGCCGAGAGCGTGATGCACGTTGCGCAGCTGTGGGGATGGACTCAGCGAATTGCCAGCGTGAGAAGTGGTCCTGGTGGTTTTGATTTCGTTGTAATCCCGTTTGTTATATAAGGGAGTAAATCAGAAAAGCAGCAAGCTGTTGCGCTGCGCCAAAATACTCTGTTTCCTCTGTCTTCCACATTTGCCAGATCGGCTACAGTGCGCCCATCGAGTGTTCGTCCAGGTGTTCGCGTGTGTGTTCTACTCGACGATTCGTTGGGATTTCCTGACAATTGGTATCAGAGCGAGGTTTAGGAAGTGGACTCGCGATCGTGCATTGGAGGGAGTACTGATGCCGCGTCGTGGATACATGATAACCAACTCCTAAACATATGACTAACATTGCGAGGATTTTTTAAATTATAAGCTAGATGAATTACACACTACACCTAGCGAGATAAGCGACACTGAAAGAATAAATGTTGGCTGGTTTCATCCTTGTGACAAAAACATGTCTTGCTACCTTTCCAATTTCTCTTTGCAAGGTTGTCCTTGGTGAGCAATTACGCCTAGCGTTGATACCAAAGGAAGATTTTTTACTTTCACCTTCCAAATGCGTCTATTGATATTCGGAACCCTAGTATGTGCTAGAGCTAGATAATGAAATTTGACTGAGAAGACCCCATTAGGGGTGAGGTTCTAGTGAAACTCATCTTGCTCATGTACCAGAACCAAATCAGCTATGCGAAGCAATATGTTATATATACCAAGTAGCTAGTTTTGCACCAATTAAATTTAGCATTTAGCCCACATAGAAATCCACTATGGCAACAAATTTGCGTTTAGCTCCTTCACTACAGATTTGTCCCCAATCCTAGTCCTCTCTACTCTATATCTTACCGTCTTTCTAATCGGGACGGGTTGGGGTGGGGGGAGGGCTAGAGGGGCAAAAGTTTGCTCTTTATTTGAAGAAAAAAAATACAAGAGTCTCCCTAGGTAATAACAAATAAATTACAACCACAATTTTCGTGTAATATATAGCTACATATATTATATCTAACTTTTGTTCAAAATTGCCGATGGATAAAAGTTGGATGTATGGAAGTGATCGAGTGAGCCCAGAGTTTAGAAGGGGCATTGTCGGTTTCATAAATGTTGTAGAGCAAGACAAGAACATAAGGAACAATCAATGCATGACTTGTCCATGCTTTGATTGTAAGAACGAGAAGATGTTTACCAGCACCGTACGAGGACACGCATGACACATATCTGATCTGTCGAGGATTCATGAAGGGTTACACATATTGGACAAAGCACGAAGAGCAATAGGCACTGAATAATGGAAGGCAATGAAACGAGCAACCTTGTGAACGAGGAAGGACAAGAAGATATGCTTGTCGCTTCCCCATTGGGTGGTGATCAGGTGGATGTCGATAATGATACCGATGACACCTCTGCGATGGGCTGAAAAACCAATCGGTGAACGGTGAGAGTTGGGGCCTGACAAGTATATCTCTATCATCGGTCGAGGTGTATGCAATAAATTTACTGTGTTAGAAAACTTTTGTTCCATGCAAAAACACATGTAGGGGATGTCTGAAGAATATGCATTCCACTTGACCTAGTTTAGACACTGGTGCCTGCCAACCCATTAAAATATGAGAAAATCCATGAAATGCCATCGACAAGCATCTTAATCCCAGAAATGTCATCCACAAGTGAAACTTCCTGAAAATGCCATCGGACAAGCCTATTCCTCCCAGAAATGCCATCACACCGTAACTATTGTTAACACCTCTCCATTAAGTTGTATGAAAAGACAATCTTACTCCTAGGCAACCATTTGCTCACACAACATCATTCTGCATTGTTTGCTCACACAACATTATATTGCATTGATACATATTGTGTGAGCAAACAATGCAGAATAATGTTGTGTGAGCAAACAATGTAGAATGATGTTGTGTGAGCAAATGGTTGCCTAGGAGTAAGATTGTCTTTTCATACAACTTAATGGAGAGGTGTTAACAATAGTTACGGTGTGATGGCATTTCTGGGAGGAATAGGCTTGTCCGATGGCATTTTCAGGAAGTTTCACTTGTGGATGACATTTCTGGGATTAAGATGCTTGTCGATGGCATTTCATGGATTTTCTCATATTTTAATGGGTTGGCAGGCACCAGTGTCTAAACTAGGTCAAGTGGAATGCATATTCTTCAGACATCCCCTACATGTGTTTTTGCATGGAACAAAAGTTTTCTAACACAGTAAATTTATTGCATACACCTCGACCGATGATAGAGATATACTTGTCAGGCCCCAACTCTCACCGTTCACCGATTGGTTTTTCAGCCCATCGCAGAGGTGTCATTGGTATCATTATCGACATCCACCTGATCACCACCCAATGGGGAAGCGACAAGCATATCTTCTTGTCCTTCCTCGTTCACAAGGTTGCTCGTTTCATTGCCTTCCATTATTCAGTGCCTATTGCTCTTCGTGCTTTGTCCAATATGTGTAACCCTTCATGAATCCTCGACAGATCAGATATGTGTCATGCGTGTCCTCGTACGGTGCTGGTAAACATCTTCTCGTTCTTACAATCAAAGCATGGACAAGTCATGCATTGATTGTTCCTTATGTTCTTGTCTTGCTCTACAACATTTATGAAACCGACAATGCCCCTTCTAAACTCTGGGCTCACTCGATCACTTCCATACATCCAACTTTTATCCATCGGCAATTTTGAACAAAAGTTAGATATAATATATGTAGCTATATATTACACGAAAATTGTGGTTGTAATTTATTTGTTATTACCTAGGGAGACTCTTGTATTTTTTTTCTTCAAATAAAGAGCAAACTTTTGCCCCTCTAGCCCTCCCCCCACCCCAACCCGTCCCGATTAGAAAGACGGTAAGATATAGAGTAGAGAGGACTAGGATTGGGGACAAATCTGTAGTGAAGGAGCTAAACGCAAATTTGTTGCCATAGTGGATTTCTATGTGGGCTAAATGCTAAATTTAATTGGTGCAAAACTAGCTACTTGGTATATATAACATATTGCTTCGCATAGCTGATTTGGTTCTGGTACATGAGCAAGATGAGTTTCACTAGAACCTCACCCCTAATGGGGTCTTCTCAGTCAAATTTCATTATCTAGCTCTAGCACATACTAGGGTTCCGAATATCAATAGACGCATTTGGAAGGTGAAAGTAAAAAATCTTCCTTTGGTATCAACGCTAGGCGTAATTGCTCACCAAGGACAACCTTGCAAAGAGAAATTGGAAAGGTAGCAAGACATGTTTTTGTCACAAGGATGAAACCAGCCAACATTTATTCTTTCAGTGTCGCTTATCTCGCTAGGTGTAGTGTGTAATTCATCTAGCTTATAATTTAAAAAATCCTCGCAATGTTAGTCATATGTTTAGGAGTTGGTTATCATGTATCCTAAAGACATGAGGAATCTGCTTTTGATGGGCGCGACAACTCTGTGTTGGTCCATTTGGCTAAACAGGAATAGAGTAATTTTTGATAACAAGATGGTGTCTTCTTCTTTGCAGGTTATCACTTTAGTTACCCAGTGGCTACGTACCTGGGCTATCCTCCACCAACCGGGACTGCGGGATACTATTGCGGTGGTATCACGACAGTTGGACCAGGTGGCGTATGAGTTTTTTTTACCCAGCTGGAACACGGGTGTCGGTCTAGTCTATGGATTGATAGGCACTAAGATGTTTCTGTCAAACTTTTGTGCTTGGGAGATATTTCTAGTTGTTTCTTTATTTTTTTGGTTGTGTCATTTTATGCAGAGACCGGGGATGACTCAGTGTGATTGTATCATCTTGATGTAATTAACCGACTTTAAATAAACCTTCCATTATCTAAAAAAATGTTTGCTTGAGACCTTGGGTGATACTTCCTCCGTACTCGTAAAGGAAGTCGTTTTGGACAGCTACACAGTCTCCAAAACACAACTTTGACTTCTTGTTTCTATAAAAATGTTTATTGAAAAGTGATATACGTATACTTTCATGAAAGTATTTTTCAAGACAAATCTATTCATATAATTTTTACATTTTCAAACTCAACAATTTGAGAGTTATTCATGATTTATATTCCCAAGATTTGACTTAAACATTGTCCTAAACGACTTCTTTTACGAGTACGAAGGGAGTACATCAACCAAAATTATGGATCTAAATGTGTAATTTATAAGTTTATGGATCTAAATGATACCCCAGTAGATATTTAAGAACCAACCATGTATTTTGCTATGCTGAGATACGGAGGGTGTTAAAAAAGCAATACATTCTCTCATCCTCCCGGCCCTTATATATATCACCCCCCATCTCTAAACATTTAATTTACTCTTATTATATAGCTAACTTGTTAAAAAGGAACATATTTTTTATTGTTTGTGATGCTACACATCATAGAATATTTTGTAGCATTTCACAACAGAAAGGATAGGGGCCAGACTACGGTGCGACAAAACCAGAAAATTCTCTATGCGTGTGATACGAATGAGATGCATCATGAAAACAGTAACCATGCTAGCCGACGGGCTAGGCTGAATAATAATTTTTTTGTCGAGAACTTATATCCTCATTACAACAGAAGGTCCATCGATATCGTGATATGGCTACTTTAAATATAATGTACATCCTCCACAGTAACATCTGGCAGCATGTTGGGAACTTTGATTCCATCAAAGTCTAGCTATCGTGTGCACTAAGGGAAATATATTTCTTAGTTTTTCCTTTTAAGTTTTCCTGGAAAGTCATCAGTACCCGTGGACTATTATATACCTGTTCAGTTAGTTCCTTCATATATATATTACTGACATACGCGCTCCCCCGTTCAAAAATAGGAGAGGAAGTACTTGTTATGAGGGCCATATATTGTTCATCAGAGGCAGAGTTTTACCAATGTATCGTGAGCTTATATCTATATACTCCCTCCGTATTTTAATGTACGACGTCGTTGATTTTTTGACCAACGTTTGACCATTCGTCTTATTCAAATTTTTGTGCAAATATAAAAATATTTATGTTTTGCTTAAAGAACATTTGATGACAAATTTAAGTCACAATAAAATAAATGATAATTACATAAATTTTTTGAATAAGACGAATGGTCAAACGTTACTCAAAAAGTCAACGGCGTCATTAATTAAAATACGGAGGGAGTATAACGTTGAATCCAAGCATCGAGCCAAGTGTCGAGCCTTCAATTTCAGTATTAGAAAATTAGTGGTGATATTACCAGATGCCATTTTTGGGGAACCTTTATTCGATATATGGGACAAATTAAGGCAGTTGCACCTGCATTATTGTCCTAATTAATTACATGAATAAATGAAATGACTACCACGAAAATATGGTAGTAATTACCATTTGGAAATAAAATATATTCTCCGAGGGTAATGGCAGAAAAAAAACACCTAGCAACCTTGTGGTACATAGCAGGAAGTCACATCTTCAATAACACATATACCAGTTCAACTCTTTCCTCACCGCATATATATATAGCGCATTTTGTAGCGACTAGCAAGCGAAATAAAACTAACATGAGAATGGAAAAGCAAATAGAGATTGAAGCTGCAGAATATGCGGCGTTTGTCGTGTAGGAGTACGAGGCACCAGAAAAGAAGTGACCACTAATTTACTGAGTAGGATGTGAAATGGAACACCTGCTGCTGAACCTTTGGGATGGATACCTTTCGATTCTGCCCTTGATTTAACGGGATGCACATTTGGCTCCTCTGCGAAATCCATGCAAACTTATTTTGAAAGCATTCTTGCAATATAATATGAAGCCTGGTAATATTATAAGCAGTAAAAAAAACTCAATGCTTGTCAATAGTACGAATAGAAAACGTGGATTAATTAAGAAAGTATTTCCTAGTCCAAACTATCCAAGGTAATGGTAAGCAAAACAGAAAACTGATGTACACATCAGATGTGCTAAAGTTTTAGTGCCAAACAAAAGTTATTTCCATGATGATCTCACCTAAAATGTAGAAATTGTCTTTAAATTGGGAGGATACAAACTTTTCGATGTGACATCAGAATTAACAACAATGGTTCAACCCAGTGTACAAACTTCAAGAGTTCCCCAGTTGCTTTGTATCACTGTCATTTTACTGGACCTTCGCAAGTGCTGTCCCATTACTTTTCCTTTTAATTTGCTTGCACCTCTCACTGTCCTGTATAGTCATGCATGTGCACATGTTAAGGCCTAATAGAAAAAATTGCATACAATCGAGTATTACGGATTCCTCAATCTATCTAACATAAGTAAAAAAAAAATGCGTAAAACATAAAAATGAAAAGGCAGTGTTTGGATGCAACAATTGAAAAACATAGGACTTGAAGAAAATGGTAAAATGTGGTGAAAAACTGGAAAAATTTTGTATCATGAAAACAGTAAACATGCTAGCGTAGGGCCATCGATGGTGGTGTGCGAGGTTAGCGTCTGCACAGGGCCCCCAATCAGCGAGGGCCACCAGCCTGACATCATGTGCTGTATACTGGAGCAGTGCAAGACCAACGGCGAGTTGGCATTCTGCAGCCTCGGTAGTCGGTAGGCCAAGAGGCGTCTGCGAGACTGCATCAACTCGCTCGCATGCATCAACTCGTCTGTGATTGGTAGCAGCTAGTGGATGGGCCAAGCTGCATAAATTTTCTGGTGAGAGCACAACGATTCACTAAATTACCTTAACAGAAGGTCATGATGGTTGTTTGGAAACTCCTAACTCTTGAGGAACAATTAATATTCAGGATGTTGAATATTCATTCCATCTATCTAGCTACAGGACATGGCATGTATGTTAAGGAAAACATATTTTATCTGTACTATGTACATGTCAATTACATACAAGTGGAGTTATCTCTTCATATATTATAGATCGATAAGTTATCAGAACCACATTGTTTATCAAAGATCGTAGAAATGCATAGAGAAGCTTGATGTTATCTACTTACACCCCTTTATGTTTTATAGAACCATGAATATATACTATTAATTTTTCAAGCATCGAGCCCTTTAGTTACTTTCGTAGTACTAGGCCGGTGCCCCTATTTGTTTTCTCGGAAACCTTCATCTCATAGTTATATGGGACAAAAGGCAAAATAAATTATGGCATATGTCTTGACATGTCCAAATTTAAATACTAATTCCAAGCAAAAGGTGATAGTAATTGCTATTTAAATTTAAAATACTTCTTGAGGCAGACGACAGAAAAAATTTGCCTACCAACCATCCAGGACATAACAGTTTGTATCGTCTTCAATAACTAGCTTATCCAACTCTTTCATACATCCCTCCAGATTTGGGTATATATATATATACATCTTTCTTCACTACAATACATATGGGCTCTCGTCGTTGCAACTAGGAGCAATTAGCAGGCAAGCAAACAATCAACAAGACAATGGCAGAGGAAGATAAGAGATTCTAGTTTCTTCAAGTTGTCTTGCTTGCTTTGTGATGTGATGGGAGTAGGAAGCATCAGCAAAGAAGTGGACCGAACAAGAAAAATAATTCGAAGGTTTTCAGGATGTTGAATATTCATTCCATCTACCTAGCTACAGGACATGTCATATATGCTAAGCAAAACGTATTTTATTTGTACTATGTATACATGTCAATCACATACAAGTGGAGTTGTCTCTTCATACATTATAGATCGATATGTTCTCAGGACCACATTGTTTATCAAAGACAAAGTTGTAGAAATGCATAGGGAAGCTTGTAATTATCTACTTAGGCTGTGTTCGGCATTACCGGTTCCCATCCTCTCATTCTCGTTTTTCGCGCGCACGCTTTCAAACTGCTGAATGGTGTGTTTTTTGCAAAAAGTTTCTATACGAAGTTGCTTAAAAAATCATATTGATCCATTTTTGAAAAAAAATAGCTAATACTTAATTAATCACATGCTAATAGACCGCTCCGTTTTCCGTGCGGAGGGAATGGGTTCCATCTAGGGAGAACGAACGCAGCCACCCCTTTCTGTTTTATAGAACTATGAATGCATACTATTGATTTTTCAAGCATCGAGCCCTTTAGTTACTTAATTTTGTAGTACTAGGCCGGTGCCCTATTTTTTTTCTCGGAAACCTTCATCTCATAGTTATATGGGATAAATGCAAAATAAATTATGGCATATGTCTTGACATGTCCAAATTTAAAGACTAATTCCAAGCAAAAGGTGATAGTAATTGCTATTTAAATTTTAAAATACTTCGAGGGAGACGACAGAAAAAATGTGCCTACCAACCATTGGACATAACAGTAAGTACCAACTTCAATAACTAGCTTGTCCAACTCTTTCATACATCCCTCCAGATTTGGGTATATACATCTTTCTTCACTACAACTAGCAAGAGGCACGCGCTACGCTACGTGTGTAGAGGTGGTATGAATGTTCAAAGGTGCAACTGTAGATATACATATGTACAATTCGCGGTAATCGCTAAAAGACAGTTAAAGAGCTGGTTAATTATTCCGACTGACCTGTCTAGATGTCTAGATATAAATATATATATATATATATGTACAATCTGCTTAAAGAATTATAGGTACTATAATATGATTCCAAGAATTATACAGCTTGCTTCAGAATGACGGTTAAAAGAATAGCACAATATGGTATGCAATGATTACCTCAAGCATCATGGAACAATTATCTATCTTTGCCGTTAGTGACAGAGCATGAGACCTGTCTGCTAGAAATCAGCATCAAATAAGCAAGAGATGCCTGAGCTTAGTAAAACTCAGGATTTACTAAGCGTATAAATCCTTACCTATTCCAACATTCTTTGCATTTTTCAGTGCATATATAAAAGTTTATCATAATTATTATAAAAAAAAATAGAACCCTTAAATTATTACAAAATAACAGTATCCGAACTTTAGTTTGCCCTTAATCTATGAGATAATTTTTTAACAAACAATAAAAATCTTACCTTTCAATAATATAAGTGCCCATGTATACGCGCGGGCCACCTTACTAGTTAAAAGAAAAGGTTGAGAGAGTGAGAGGGAGCTAAAGAAACCTGACATGCTTAAACTGATTAATTACCTGACTACCTGAGCACAATAGTTGATCTAGGCAAGCAGGCGCTTGGCTACGCAGCTCTACTAGCATCGCTAAGAATAATCGTTGGTGGTGCATGCTTTTATTAGCGAAGGAGGTGGCTGTCAGTCTCGTTGCTAAGGAGATGAAGAGTCGAACAGGGAAGTTGAAGCGAAAGATTTGTTTAGAATAGGAGAAGCTAACCGCTCGGGCTCGATTTATGGTGCCGCATGCGTCTCGCTAGCGCGCGCACCAATCCCTCCAGAAGCATGCGTCACCACTAGGCTTAGACAAGGCCACACCACGCATGGCGCATGCTAGGGTCCCGGCACCGTCGATGGAAAGAAGCACCACCGTCAGTGGTGGATCAAGAAAATTGATTCACTGGTTATAATAATGTGTCTATCGGTGTTCTAACATGCTAATTATACTTATATTAACGTGTTATAATATATGGATAAGCAGTTTAACCATAGACTCTGCCGAAAGTCGTTGGTGTCACCTGACAACGATGCTAACACTGTACATCCACCCCTGGACACCGCCACCACTCTAATTCCATGAGAAAACCCCCATTGAGCCAAAGAAAAAAAAAAACAAACCCTAACTCCTTCACTGTTGATTGGGCCTAGATCGACACAGATGGGCCTCACGTGGTCCAAGTTATTACATGGTCCTCTCGTGCTATCTGTGTGTGAGATGATGGTTGGGCTGTCTTCAATCTGACAGTGATGCATTTTCCTCATCCAACGGCTGAGAAACGATACAAGTCACTGATCCAACGGCTGAGAACTGACGATGACGTGAAACATTAATTGAGGTTAGAGCTTTAGGATCTTAATTGTACTTCATGTCATAACTTTATAAAAAGAAGGGAAGCAAAAGAAAGATACTTAAATATATACGAAATATTGAATGCAGCACGGAAATGGGATTTCAAGGGTAGTGAAACAAAATTAATCAACATATATCTAATTTTCATATAGGATAGTTAATTACAGCGTGATGCTTAGATCACTGACTTGAACATAGAGCAAAGTAGAGTAAAAAAATGAGAGTTTTTACTATCCTCGAGGAAGTACTATGAGGTGCCAGGTACCACGAGGTACCACTCACATCCATCCATTTGCAAGGGGTATGCCGCTGTAAGCCTGCATATTTCTCCCCAAGTCCCGACGCTTTCTTCCAGTGCTCCCCCATCTTATCTCTCCATGTCACGCCACCTCAAAATTCCTTCGTTGTTGTGGTCCGCCGTCGGTCTCGCCATGGTCACAATTTCCATGCGGCTGCAGCCGAGCTTTTGGGAGGTCCAGATGAAGAGAAATGAAAATGGGTCATACAGTGTGTTGGAGTGCTGCATCAAGTGGGAGGTTTATACGGGGGCGAAAGGAGAACCTGCAGTGGGAGCTCGCCGGAGATTGATTGTAGCCGGCCGCCGGTGAATGGAAAGGAGATGGCGGAAGGGAAGATTGCGTGAAAATGAAAAGGAGAGGGTGCATCGAGGAAGACGAATGTGAGAGGAAGAGAAAAGGTGCTTTACTTGTGAGAAGTGGTGGATTGGCGAATAGGAGTATAGGACTAATGGGCCGACTGCTATGGAGCCTGTGCTGCATAGGAATTTAATACTAGTATTGCATATGAACAAGATTATCGGTGTATTTGTAGGTAACAAAGATCATTAATTAATTAACGCTTACATGGTCTGTTTGGCACAACTCTAGCTCTAGCTCCACCTCTCAGCTGGAGCTCAGCTCCACCTAAAGTGAGAGCGGAACTGTGTGGAGCTCTCTCACAAAATGAACTAGAGAGGTAGAGCTGGTTTTAGGTAGCACCTCAACTCCACTCTAGACCCAACTTCTGAAGTTAAATTTAGGAGTTAGAGCTCTACCAAACAGGCCAGCTAATGCGATATGTTAAAAGTTGTCAAAATTTAATAAAAAAATTTGGCAGAACCTCCGCAGTACTTATGAACCTCCCCAGGACTAAAGAACACTACGAGAGGACTAGACAACAAGACAAATCCAAATCCATTATGTAGCCTGAGATTACATAGTTCCAAATTACATAATGTTATAAAGCCTCAAAACCAGAGATAGACTAGACAGACAAAAGAGAACTCCAGTTACTGTCCATCTAGGATCATCAGCCGTGCCACAATGGATTGTCTGCATGCCTTTCCTTTTCTGCTGAACAGAAATCAGAAACTAAAAACTGGGCGCGACAGAAATAAAACTTCTCATGTTTATACCATGGGCATTTCGTCGAACGCCTCGAGTGCAAAATAAATGAAAGATCCTATGCAAGATGTTCGCTGACATCTGCCATCTAAGATGTTGTCGACGTTTAATGTCGCAATTCTGGTATTTGCATAGTATGGGGATCGTCGGTGCTAGGATATATGCGAGACTGAGGTAAAAGAGATGGGGACGAGGATTTTTATATAGGTTCAGGCCCCTGAGTGGTCAGGTAATAACCCTACATCCTGTTGGCCGAAGCCGGAGTTGCTTTTATTCACCATAATAACACCAGTACAATATGTAGGTAGCCTATCGAACTGTTGTCGACATGGTGGTCTGAAGGTCTGACTCGTAGTCGACAACAGGGTAGCCTTGCTCCTCGAATCCGTATCCGGCGAGATCAGAGATAGCGCTTTCGTATCTCCTGACAGTATCCGGAGACACCGTAGGGGAATAGCCATGCCTATCCCTGAAGTCTATATCCAGCGGCGTGTCTTGGCGTATGTAAGCTTGTATGTTGTGGCTTCTGGTGGGCGTGTGTTGATTGTCATGGGTGTCTTCCATGGCCCTTCTCCCTCTTCCCCTCCTAGGGGGTCTTGTATTTATACCCATAGGTGTCCCCTTGTCCAAGTAGAACTAGGGAAACCAATATGGATACAATCTGAGTAGTCCTTGTCATTTCCATGTAGAACTTTGGTTGTCTTTTCTTATCCGGAACTCCCTCGGGGTCAGTTTCCGTATAATACATGGTATGTGGTGGATTCTGCCGAGATTTAGTCAACTACTATTAGCTATGTGGTATCCATAACCCTGACAGATGTCTCCCTTCCTGTTCGATCCCACGGCTCTTAGATAAAAGAATATATATACATTTGCAACTAGGAGCAATTAGCAGGCAAGCAACAATCAACAAGACAATGGGGGAGGAAGATAAGAGATTCAAGTTTCTTCAAGTTGTCTTGCATTGTGATGTGATGGGAGTAGGAAGCATCAGAAAAGAAGTGGACCGAACAAGAAATACAATTCGAAGGTTTTCACCACATCCATGGTGACTAGTAGTGCTGGCATTCTCATGTGTCTCGCTGTGGCGGCTGCCGTGGTTACTCGAGAGTGTGTGTTGCCAAGTATCTCTGACTCTGAGCACCATCCTTACCCGGTGTGAGTGCCGGCCATGGTGAGGCATCATGCGCACAAAGCTGGCTGATGGGAGTACATTGTTTGCAGCTTTCGGTCAGCAAACCATATTGTGGTGTGTGGTGGATGCCGGTGGAAACAGTACGAGTGGTGCGATGTATGTAGCGGGTCGCAACTCATGTCGGGAGCAGCGGATCTGAGGCTAAAGGAAGAGCCGCAGAGTAAAACTGCAGAGATCCCTGACATAGGTATAACTAGTTGGCACTTCGCGTGTTGATGCGGGATGTTTGGGTATACAATACAGTCATAAAATTGTAATATATATAAAATAATATTAACATCAGTGAGAAATGTCTATTTCAATAATAAAAAAAATAGCCAGTTGAAGTACCATAATATAGATTCCTATTTGGTTAGCAAAAGATGTAAACCATAAGGGGTAGAGAAATTAAAATAAACTTTATACAGTTAATATACCAGAGGGGCTTTCCCAATTGTTTTCTATAAAAGAGCAGGTAGGGAAATTAAGAATATGGAAGGTGTGGCTATTACAACAAATTAGTTTATATAGATAACTAGTTAGAAGTTGTATTAGCAGAACAGAGAAAGTAAGAGCCTGAGATATTTATAACTTAAGGTAAGAATGGAGTGACTGTCAACGCTATATTACATTTGAAGCAAACATTAATATTCAGAATTCATCTAGGGAGAACTAACAGGAGCTACATATGCATTACACCATAAATTGGGTAGGATTTTAGCAAATGTCCATACTGCATAGAGCACACGATATATGATTCAGTCCATGGTTCCATGCAATAATTTATCTTGTGAACAGGTGAGTAAGAATGCAATATCTCAACAGATATTATGGTCCATTCAGAGAAAAAAGTACCCTGCACAGATAAAATATGCAGCATATCATACCACCACTCATCTCTCAAAGTAATAAGCTGTATATTAAAACATTGTCAATGAAGGCAATAATTTGTGGAGCATATAAAAATTATACTTGGAGCAACCAACAGCTCTAAGACCATAACAATATATAGAAACACATAAATATCATGATTCAAAAAAGATGTGGTTCTTCTTACGTACCACTCATGCTGCACTGCAATATCTATCAGATGTGATGCGAACAGTAATAATCTTGGTCGGTCCGCTGGTTTCTTCCAACAACTACAGAGATTTCAGTGAAAACAAGAACTACTTAACAACATTAAATTTGTCGAATTTGAATTGGTTGTGTGATTGATAAGAAGAAATAAAAAAGGAAAAATTGGGATCCATGAAATCTATCTATCTATTATATACTAAAAGTCCATTAAATTTTCTACAAACGCTCTCAAGCTGCCATGTGGCGCTCTAATAAATTAGAGAAAATCCTAGAAATTCTAAGAAAAAAGCAAAACATCTACCCCTTGATTTTCACTTAAATTGGTGGGTCCAATATTATACACCGTTAGATAAAATTGATCTTAAAATAAACCAAATAATATGGGTCCCACCTCTCCTATTTCTCGCGCGTGCATAGGTGTAGGTCACGTGGGCCTGTAGTAAGTACGCCTCCCTCCATTTTTCTCCTTTTTTTCTTCTTTTTTCCATTTATACAATTTGATATATATTTGTTTAAATAATCATAATTTTTTCAAAAGGAAAATACCATCGTATAACTCTTTATAAACACAACACAGGTAACTAAATTAGCTATACAGACTTTGAAAATAAAATTTACACCATATTATATGTAAATTAGCTCTAAAATCAATAATGTAAGATAATTTACTTTGTCTTATTATTTTCATATAATGCACTATTTTAAAATAAAGCTTACACAATATTATATTGTGTACCTATCAAATAAACAATTTAAGATCTATATTAACTAATATATACGTGTACTAAAACAGATAGACCCATTATTTAAATCATCGGATCTATTTTTTAATTACTTTGGACTATTATTCTCGAATAATTCAGTGTTTTAAATAAAATCTACACCATCACCATTATGTTGTGTACCCATTAAATTAACAATTTAAAACATATATATTAACTAATTTACATTTACACTAAACCCGGTGGACCCATTATTTAAATCATCGGATCTATTCTTAATAATGTCTAAAGTTCTCTTTTTGGCACACTGCACAATGCACGTCTGCACCTTTGCCTTTCGCACATGTGACAAAGTGTCGTGTTTGAGGCATCTTGGGTGATCACGACCGCTGCAGCGCTACCGCTGTTGTTAATAGCATGAAAAGAAAATTAAAGGTGTGATGCAGCGAGAGAAGAATTAAGTACCGTGGAACACTTAACTCTGTTTAAGCTGAAATCGAGAGTTGATTAAATAATAATTATAATGTATTGTGTTATGTTGTATTTGGATTTTGTATTATTTGTTCATACGGTTGAAAGAAATTATTATGTTATAATTGTGAGCACAATATTAACGAATATCAATATAACTCTTGATAGGATAAGAGTGTTATAAGGGAGTTTAAGGCCCTATTTTTCCCTGATTCCATCTTTTGAATTTTCGTTTGCACGCTCCACGCTTTCCATGTTACTAAATGGTGCTTTTCTTAAACAATTTTTTAACTTTTTAGAAGTCAATTCATTCGTTTATAATCTCAAATAGCTATCACATAAATTAGATAATTCATCAATTTCAGTTGTCCTAACCCCTAAAGTACATATTTTTTTCATGCGAGTCATGGTGATAAGTAAATTGGTGATCAACGCATAATCAAAGTCGTAAGATGAATCTGTAAGAACTACTATGACCAATTGTAAATAGGTATCAAAATTAATTGCTATTAATTAAACATCTAATGGCTTGCTAGCAACATATTTAATTTCTCTCTACATGTATATAAACATGGACGAAGCTAGAACGAATATTAACATACATCCCATACATATATATTACATGTGGTAAGTCCATTAAAATTTCTTAAAATGCCCTACCCCTCGCCCGCTGCTATGCCGTGCCCTACTCCAACAGGAGAGCCGCCCTCCTCCCTATCGTCGTCCCAATGCGACAGCCATTCCCGGCGCCGCCCGACCGCCGGCCCCAGCGCTTCCACAACCGCCGGCCCGCGTCTCCATCCCTTGTGCCGCTCTACTGTGGTGCCGTCGTCGTCAGCGTCGTCGTCTCGCGTCGAATGAGTCTGGCTGCCGATGGGAGAAAATGCCCAATTGTGCTGCCCAGATGGGAGAAGATGCCCTAGCTGCCAGGATGAAGATGCCCCTATGCTGCCTACGGCAATCATCGTCAAAGGAAGTCATCCCGTGCCGATTGCCGTTGTGCTCCCTCCATTGGCATCCAAGATGGGTAATTTCCCCTCTCCTAAACTGTATGTTGTGCATTTCTGGTTCCTAGACTTGTATATTTGTGCATTTCTGGTTTTGGTTGTTAAGTTTATTCCAATGTGTGATCCACAGATGGATCCAATATTCCACTTATGTCTCTCACAGTGAAGAATTATTCCGTGCGGCGCAGTAGATTGAGGGTGCATGGGTGTTTGATTGGCACATTGATTCGACACCACGTAATTTTAAAGACTTGTTGATAGACATTTGTGAGAAGTATCCATGGGCATAGATGAAACTGTAAATAGTGCAGTACCTTGATAGTGGTTTGAATCTGTTTTGCACATATCTTCTGATAATGATTTGGATCAATGTTTAAGTGTGTTTGGCAAAATAAACTGTGATGTGTTATCACAATTAATGTTCTCAAGGATGAGATCATTGGCAAGCTGTGACACCATCAGTCCTCATCCTCCAGCCCCTCTCAGGCATGTATTTCTCAAGATCAGTAATGAACCATTAGAGGATGGTAATTTGGGCAGATTAAAGGTGGACACATATCTGCCAATCCTTTGAACATTTTGAGCATGTAGGTGTTGATGAGGAGGATCCAATAGCTCAAGTGTGTTGTTACTCCAGAGTCCATAATAATGAAAGCAATACATCTGATTCATGATATGTGCCTGGGTTGAATGAGGATGAGGAGGGATGATGGTGATGACAGCTCTTGATGATGATTGAACTGGTCACAGCAGATGCCACACCTGATGAAAGTACCCTATCATAACTTATGATAAAAATGACCCACCAATGAGTAAGGTACTATTACACC
The DNA here is from genome assembly GCA_009805545.1 of Oryza longistaminata. Lineage (NCBI taxonomy): Eukaryota > Viridiplantae > Streptophyta > Magnoliopsida > Poales > Poaceae > Oryza > Oryza longistaminata. Next base: position 31,767,544 of record CM020179.1, on the reverse strand, counting down.
CTTCTACTGAAGAGTTTCGGTTGGCAATAGCTCAATATTCAATTAAGCATGAATTTGAATATGCAATTGACAAAAGTGAACCTGATCGATTCAGAGCGCATTGTCGCTGTGAAAGGGTGTAATTGGAGAATCCATGCATCACTCAGCTCGGCTGATAAGAAATCAATTGAGGTAACCTGGAGGTCTTATGTTTTTTTTTTGTGTGATGATGTCTTCTATAATTGCACCTGACTTTTATTTCTTTTTGTGTATCCATGTGTAGTCAAGGTTTATGTGGCTCCACGATGAGTGTGCAAGCACTAGAAGAGATGAGAAGTTGAAGAGGGCATCCAAGGCATGGATATGTGAGAGGGTGATTGAATGGATGAGGGAGAACCCAAGTGTTGGAACTGCCGAGTTAGTAAGGAGGATAAAAGAACACCACAAGATAAATGTCAACTAGAAGAGAGTGTGGACTGGTCAAGAATTAGCACGTAAAAGGTTATTGGTGATTGGGACAGCAGCTTTGACAAGCTATATAGGTGGAAGGGAGAAATTGAGAAGAGGTGTCCAGAAAGTTTAATATCTATGACCACATGACATTCAAGGAGAAGCGAAGGTTCACAAGAATGTTTGTAGCTTTCAAGCCATGCATTGATGGATTTAAGCTGGTTGTAGGCCTTACTTGGCAATCGACAACACTCATTTGACAGGAAATATAGAGGCCAATTAGCAACAGCTTGTGCAATTGATGCCACAATTGCTATACCCAGTGCTTATGGCATCATTGATTCAGAAACAAGTGAGAATTGATTGATTTATGGAGAATTTGCGATTGGCCATTGGTAACATGGAGATTTCTAAGTAGGTAGTTGAAATTAAAATAAACTTTATGGTGATCTCTCTAAAAAAATAGCCAGTTGAGGTACCATAATATTGATTCCTATTTGGTTAGTAAAAGATGTAAACCATATGGGTAGTTTCTAAGTAGGTAGAGAAATTAAATAAACTTTATACAATTAATATACCAGAGGGGCTTCCCCTATTGTTTTCCATAAAAGTGTAGGGAGGAAATTAAGAAATATGGAAGCTGTGGCTATCACAAACAAATTAGTTTATATAGATAACTGTTCGAAGTTGTATTAGCAGAAAAGAGAAAAGTAAGAGCCTGAGATATTATAACTTAAGGTAAGAATGGAGTGACTGTAACGCTATATTACATTTGAAGCAAACATTAATATTCAGAATTCATCTGGGAAGAACTAACAGACTATATATGCATTCAACCATAAATTGGGTAGGATTTTAGCAAATGTCCATACAGCATAGAGCACACGATATATGATTCAGTCCATGGTTCCATGCAATAATTTATCTTGTTAACAGGTGAAGTAAGAATTCAATATCTCAGACAGATATTATGGTCCATTCAGAGAAAAAAAAAAGTACCCTGCACAGATAAAATATACATCATGTCATACAACACTCACCCTCAAAGTAATGAGCTGTATATTAAAACATTGTCAATGAAGGCAATAATTTGTGGAGCATATAAAATTATACTTGGAGCAACCAACAGCTCTAAGACCATAACAATATAATAGAAACACATAAATATCATGATTCAAAAAAGATGTGGTTCTTCTTACCACTCATGCTGCACTGCTAAAGCATTTTACCGAGAATTTGCTGAGACTTTCTATCAGATGATGCGGACAGTGATAATCTTGGTCGGTCGCTGATTTCCCCAACAACTACAGAGATTTCAGTGAAAACAAGAACTACATAACAACATTAAATTTGTCGAATTTAATTGGTTGTGTGATTGATAAGAAGAAATAGAAAGGAAAATTGGGATCCATGAAATTCAAAGAAAAGGTTGAGAGAGGAGGCGCCCAACCTCGGCGGCGGCTGATCTGGCTGAGGGGATGGGCAGAGTGGAGGCGCTAGGGAGAGGGGGTGAAAGATTAAGAAGGA
>CM020179.1:31736478-31763149 GCA_009805545.1 Oryza longistaminata | reverse complement strand
GCGGAGGAGATGGCGGTTGCCAGTGTCGGCGCTCAAATGGGAGAGGAGGAAACGACAGTCGTCGACATCCGCGCTTGACTACGAGCGGAGGTGTCAGCCGACGTCATCACACCGCGAGCGGGAACAGAGGAGGCGGTGGGCAAAGCCATTGGCAAGCTGGAATAAAGGCCGGTATATATGACTGGGCATCGACGAGGCAAAAGTCATCCGCTTTATTATGATACCTGATCCACGTATGGATGTGGTGATAATATATTGTGACCAGGTTTCGGCGAAGCAAAGCCACCCATATCACAGTTATCATTAAATCTACACCAACCTCAAAACCCTCGGCGAGCAAATAATTTTGAAGATGATGACCAAAAGCGCAACTTAATCGGAGGTGTTCCATAGTCTCATCCTATGGATGTAATTAACCGACAGCCTCATTGCTACGCGCTAGGTTTCAGCGGACTGCACGCAATCTCTAGTCATCATACCTTTCTATTAAGCATTCTCTCGCAAAGGCAAAACGCGAACTCCTGTAGGAGCCCTCATGTATTTGTAAATATTCATGTTAATGAATCGTGATTAATAAAATACAGGGTTTCCCTATTTTTTTTTGTGTTCGTTGTTTTGATTTCATCAAACATGGAGGGAGTCGGATCGGGAGAAAGGTTAATGCGAATGTACAATTCTACCCTTTCACCACCTTATCACAATTGGTACCGCCCCTCATAGAGACACGGTACCATGAGGTACCGACCAATTTCAGCCGTTGGATCCTCCCAGATCGACACCTAGGATATGGTATTGCATGCCCTCAACCTCAAGTACGGCAAAAAACCTCCTTGTAGTTTTCTTCTCCAACTCTTTTTATATCACGTCTTTGAGCATGCAACAATTCACTCCATATATAAAAAACAGATCACTGTATAAAGTCATAGCAACATTAATGAGGTAAGGCACAAAACAAGAAGAAAGATGCGGAGAGGATATCAAAGAGTTTTGGGAATATGAGGCATGAGGGAAAAGGTGAATATCTGCTTGGATTTATCCAGAATATCATTCACACAAGAGAAGACATGGTTCCCATACCAATCTTCGGTAAGGCTTTTGCATCGCCTATGACGGCCTTATTCGTAGTAGTACATGCTATCTCCTATCTAGGGAACGAGGCCTTCTTGTCGATCATTTGTGCATCGCTCTGATGTCTCAAACAAGAGTCTCACTCCGATCCGATGCTCCGTACTCGTAGTATCAATCAGTTTGAACCGTTAATCTTATTTAATTGAAGGGTTCAGATCGATTTATTTCTACTACCTTCTCACTTAAGGATAGTAGAATTGAGAATGGGTATTATGAAAAATTAGTAAATCACGGTGAAGAAACGTGAATCTCGGTAAAACAGAACCTGCGTCGATCGGAAAGTAGAAAATAGGAAAACGAAAACGCACTTGGAACGGGAAAACAGGATCACGTATTCACGTACGGACCTAAAAAGGAAAAAACTAGAGAGAACATGTGTTTTTGGTTGTCGACCCGATCCGGACTGTTTGTATGAAATTAAGACATAACATATTTTATTCTAAAATAATATCTTTGATTTATGTGTGCACCATTGAAAAACCACGTGTTTTTATCTACCCAGTCTGGACAGATCAGATGAAATCCAGCCGTAACATATTTTGTACAAAAATAGTACTTATGGTTTAACATATGTGTGTACAACAAAAAATCGAAGTGCTTTTTCATTGTCGATTAATTAGGTCCGAACGGACCGAATGAAATTCAGTTCAGACAGACCGGATGAAATTCAGACGTAACATATTTTGTCCTAAAATAATAGTTTTAGTTTAATTTATGTGTGTAATACCCAAAAACTACATGCTTTTTCGTTGTCGACTCAATCCGAACAGAGCGGATGAAATCCGGATCCGGATGTAACATATTTTTTTTCCAAAAATAATAGTTCTGGTTTAATTTATTTGTGCATGACAAAAAAAATCACGTGTTTTTTCATTGCCGACCCTGTCCAAAGAGACTAGATGAAATCCGGACGTAACATATTTTGTACTAAAATAGTTCTAGTTTAATTTATGTGTGTACGACCGAAAAACTATTTGTTTTTTCGTTGATGACCTGGTCCGGACTATTCGCAGGAAATCAAGACGTAACATACTTTATCCTAAAATAGAAGTTCTTTTAAGTTATGTGTGCACCACTGAAAAATCATGTGTATTTTCATTGTCGACCCGGTCTTGACCATCCTGATTAGATCAGGACGCAACATATTTTATCCTAAAATAGTATTCCCTCCATACTCATAAAGGAAGTCGTTTAGGACAATGTTTAAGTCAAACCCATGCACACATTATAGGTGATTTACAGCATGAAGCTTAAGCCTGAACACCAAAAGGAAATTGAGCTTCACATACAAGTTGACTTCCACCAGCTCACACTAATGACATTGAGGAATTCAGGTACCGGTAATAGGCCAGTAGCACGAATCTTGTTCTAACAGCACAGGCCATGCATGCCTCTGGCAGTCCGGCTCCATGACAGAAGAAAGCCATCATCTAAACATGTACTATGAGGCCTTCTTTCGATGGTGTGATGGCTAGTCTGGAGTTAACAAACACGCGTCTTTAGAGTGGAGCGACAATGGTGGTGGCAGTTGTTCAGTTTAATCCAGGATGAAATGTGCAGATGAAGGAGGCCGGGCTCGTTCACGAATTGATCTCATAACATATAGGATAAAATTGCTGTAGCAGCTTGTAGTCAGATTGGATTGTACTCCCTCCGTATTTTAATGTATGACGCCGTTGACTTTTTGACAAACGTTTGACCCTTCGTCTTATTCAAAAAATTTATGTAATTATAATTTATTTTATTGTGACTTGATTTATCATCAAATGTTCTTTAAGCATGACATAAGTATTTTTTTCTTCTAATATATCCGGCAAATCTCTTGCCGTCTTAAGTTTAAAAAAAAAAAAAGGAGGCCGGGCTCGTTCACGAATTGATCTCATAACATATAGGATAACATTGCTGTAGCAGCTTGTAGTCAGATTGGATTGTAACTGTTTAAGGTTCTCTTCTTCATCTCCCAGTTTCGGCAGCCTGTGCAACGGTTGTGGTCTTCTTCTTTTTTCCCAAAATTGATTCTTAATAAAATTGGTTGGCCAACTTTTCAGAAAATAAATCTGATACCCCAGAATTGTTTATGTGGGGATCATGGATGGGCAATTTCTTGTCCTGAAGGCAAAAGAAATTCGGTATATCATTACAAATACACAAACAGTTACTCACTTTGGATATATAATACAAATTGGAATCTTCAAAATAATTGTCACCTGAGACGAGAGTATGACACTCTCCAAAAGTGAAGCACAAATTCTAATGGCATGAGAAATTCTGGAGGTGGATGATACTTATGCCCCCTAAACAACTTTTTTCCAAATTTACAAGGCAGTCTCAGTAATTCACCTATCCATCTCCTAATAGTACAAATACAACCTCATCTTTCAGCATATATAAACATGCAACAGTACTTTGCCACCACATCGACTCATCATTCCAACGAAGCAATTAGCAATTGCCATCCAACAAGGCCTCAGGTTGTGAGAGAAATCTAAGAATGTGAGAGAAATCAAAGAGACTGTGATACACACCCTCGGTTGTAGGGGCATGGAGTTGTTGTTTTCGTTAAATATCTAAAACAAAGTAGAAATATATGCAATATGGATAGGAGGCATCAGGCAATATGTCATGAAATAATCTTATCGCCAGAGTCAGAGATATCTTTTAGGAGGCACCACACCAAACTGATCAAGAGTCTCCCAAATCAGCACAGGTTGTTTCTCCATAGGTGCTAACAACTGATAGAAGCCAACTTCTCGAACCATCCATCAGAGGAGTACATGTCTTCTTTTCTGCCCTGACTACTCCTACACAATCTCCCCAGCTACATAACTACTACAGATATAGCACCAAATTTGTCACAAAAGATAGTGCCAAAAACTACATATTTTGTAACAAAATTATCATCAAACTATGACTGTGTTCGACACTCACGGTTGGGAACCGTTCTCTCCGGCACGGAAAACGGAGCAGTTTATTAGCGCGTGATTAATTAAGTATTAGATAATTTCTTTTCCAAAAATAGAACAATATGATTTTTTTAAACAACTTTTGTATATAAACTTTTTAAAAAAAACACCCCATTTAGCAGTTTGAAAAGCGTGTGCGCGGAAAACGAGGATGAGGGGTTAGGAACCTGGACAAAAGAACTGAGCCATACTTGGCCTTAAACCTATAGTTCTCTGATAAACTTCGGGCTAAATATGTAGTTTTGTAATACAACGTAGTTTTGTGATAGTATGGTCAAAATACATGTAATTTTGTAAAATTTACTTAAAAAATTATGTTCTATCTAAAGTTTTGAAATGTTAACAATTCCTTGTGCTATTGGCGTAATACAAGCAGATGCGAATGACATAATGAAAACAAAAACAAATGCATAGCAGAGTGTATGAAGCATATGAATTAATATCCGGTGGATCACATGCTAAGGAAACCCTGTCTACCATGAAAAGTTGCAAGTACAAGTTTCGCTTTTAATTTTTTTTTTTTTGGGTGAAACCAGGTTGTTTGCTGGACTGGATCCATCGTTTCGTTCTACAGGCATGGTGAGCAGAAGCTCTGCTTTTCCTTTGGGGTCCTTCTTCGGTTTTGCACTTTGCAATAATAGATTTTATTTTAATTATGAACATTCACACTATATCACAATAATCGCCTTCGGTACCATCATCAATAATTTCCCCTTTTTTCTATCACCCCTTTCCACTTATGTTTGAATGCTCTGACAACCACCAATGTCTAAACAAGTTCAAGTAGAATGCAGATTCTTCAGGCATGCTCTATACATATTTTTGCATGGAAGAAGTTTCCTGAGTAAAAGAATTTTTTTTTTCATACATCTCATTGTGACACATCTTATTTGTTCTGCTGCTTAATGATATATATTATTTTTTATCTGTTGAAAATATTGTAGTCCACCTTTCCTTACTTTTCAACAGTCATGCGGAGCGCATAAATAAATAATGGATACCTTATCCTCATATACACATAAACCCGTCTTTTGGTCAACAAGTATTACTTTGCTGGTAAAAAAAAGAAAAAGACAGAGAGGGTGCCACTCTTTACTCTTCATCACAATTCACCTTTGTATTGGTAGAAACATCTGAGCAAGCCACAACTAAAAATGATGTTTCTGGGGATTAATAGAGGCAAGAATTCCAGAGAGTATTGTGTTTGTCTCAAGAGCGCGATATGAATAAGAGGCATCAAGGAAAATGGTGGCCATACCAGCATATGAGTCAAGTTCAGTGAGATTACATCGAAGAACATCAAGGTTAATTCTTGGCCACAAGCAAAAGATTTGCCTGGCAAACACTCTAGGTTGTATGGCATGTATATCCCAAAGCTCTAACTTCAGCTCTAGTAGAGCTATATATTGAGCTCCAATACCCACGAACTTGTAGGTACACAAGACCCCCACTTGTATATTATTAACCTTGAGGTTGAGTGTTCCTTGGGCGTAGTAATCTTAAATCTCATTGTAATTGTGCAGGCAATGAATGTCTCGGTCTCCATGACCGAACAAAGCAAGTGCATCTAATAAAAAAATAGTTCTTTGGATAATCCGTTTTGTAAAAACTAGAATTCATAAGGTAGGAAATAGCCAGTTAATTACATGGTTGTATATGGATACTCTACCAAATAAACTTGTGGATAAACATTCATCAAACTAGTTCTTAGGCCGGGATTCGATTAAAAATAATTATTTCTTATTGTTTGCCAGAAACGATTTTTGTAAGCAGGATATACCAGTACAATCTTTGAGTGTGCACATACTTTGCCACATTTGCAAGATATGCTCATGTTGCAGGATCGATCCGGGAACGGCAAAAAACTGCCCACGTGAGGGCCACCCAACCTATGTCACTGGGCCACCTCACATGCTCTCTCCTTCTCTTTTCCTATCGTCTTGTTCTCAGCCGCAGACAACAGATGAGCTCACGAAGACGAGACAAGGAGCTCGACCAAGGCGATGTGATGGCGGCAGCGACAGCCTCCCTTTGACGAACTCCAGATCCAGGTCAGCTCCACAACCCTGCCTCCTTCGCCGCCACCGAGACTCGCCAACACCAAATGGCGTCAACGTGAGGGGGGGGGACCTAATCAGTTAAGATATGCTCACTTTACGAGAAGAAACGGTTTTCCTTTCAAAGACCACATCATTCCTTGTGAGGCTGTGTGCGCATGCTTCAAAACAGCCTCATGCACCATACCAAGTGAAAATAATATAAGTCTAAACATAATGAGATAAGGAGAGCTCTCCCACAATTTGCACTGCACAAAGCAATACAGCTCTCCTCCCAACAGTTCTATATATCAGCCCACCTTTGAATATCACTTCTTATATTTCCCTAGCTAGTTCAAAAGGGAGCATCTTTTTTATAATGTTTATGGCACTACACCTCATAGTATGTTGTAGAGATTGGAATACCACAGCAGAAAGGAAGGAACCGAGGATAAATATGATGAGGTAAAAACTGATAAATTTTGATTATGTGATACGAATGTGTCAAACAGCTATACTCGACAACGGTATTTGTATACCATGGGAGACGTTAATACTAAGGTATACGCGAGATTGCAGTAAAGTAGATAGGAGAGAAAGATTTTTATATTGGTTCAAGCCCCTGAAAGAGATAATAGCCCTACTTCAGTTTATATGTATAGCTTTGGGATATATTACTAATTATAATAGGGGAGCAAGCTAGCTAATCCAGCCGATCTACTAATACTCATCAAGAACTAATTTCATGACTTGTTGTCGGCGGCTAGCTATTGTTTTCTTCCTCCTGGTTGATCACTCTCCATGTAAAGGAAATTTTATCAATGATTTCTCCCTTTGTTGATCCACGTGGAAGCAGAACGAACATTTTCATATTGAGAATATTTACAACTTCTTCACCCATCCAAACCTTCTAGCATAGAATAAATTCAATTTTGTCTATAAATTTCACCCATCTACATGATCTCTACTCCTAACGTTAGCAATTTATGGCAGATTGTCATTGTGGTTTTCTTTCCATCATGATATGATGAGCATGGAGCCAGCTGCTACTTTCTAATCCTTTGTTTTCTTTTGAGGTTTTGGGATTTTCCTCTATGGTGATACAAGGGAAACATATATATAACTGAAGGGTTTGGAGAAGACATATAACCATTACAATCACAATGATAACCGCATGCATTCCTTTTGTTTTGATAGTATGAAATTTTAGTTGTCTTGACTTTTTATGCAGCTCACTTGATTTGCATAGCCTAGAATCTAGCAACTTTTATATGCCTCACTGACTGTTAATGGGGCTGCACCCAATATCACTTTCACTAGTACACAAACAGCTATAGGTGCCAGTTGGCAATAGGTGACGGTTTCCCAGTCGGCACCAATGACATGGCACCAATGACATAGTGTCATTGGTGCCGGTCATAGAACCAGCACCTTTGTGCTATCCCGGATTCAAAAAAAAAAGCCGGCTCAAGCTGAGACGATGCTTTTACATATCACAAATCAAATCCATCACTAATCATCATCAACAACAATAATAATCCTTAATCCAATCCATCACCAATCACAGATGAACAACAATCAGATGCACTAACTCCCTAGTTCCAGCCTGTCGTCAATCTGCCAGGGTCCCTCTCTGCGCGAGGTCGCCGTCAGCCGCCGGGTCCCTCTCTGCGCCGATGTCGCTGCTAGGGTCCCTCTCCGCACCGTGGTCACCGCCACTAGATCCGGTGGCATGCGAGCTCCAGGTGACCAGATCTGGTGTTCCCGAGCTCCACGCGACCGAACATGCGCGCTGTCGCGATTAGAAAACTACATTTTCCCAATTGCTTGTGCATTGATCCCTGTCCCAAGAAAAGTTGGGGTACACGTCAACAATCGCTTTAGGATCAACAACTCTCTCATCATACAATGTTTCTCAAGATAACCAGGTTATAAAACTTGTCATACTTTGGTAACTTGTCATGTAACTTTACGAGTGGCTTGTATTAGTTTGATCGTTAACCTACCAAAGATGAAGCTTCCTTGTTGGATCTAAACATTGATATGATTTTGGTCTGACCTCTATAGATTATCCTTGAACATATCACTTGGCTCGTAATTGGGAAGAGCTCCCAAGAAAAGACATCTCAGATTCACTTTCTTTACATTCGTTTTACTTGCCATTTTTCTCTTCGTGTTGTCATCATCTGACTTCCTGCATATTCCTTTGCACCTTCAACCTTGATGTGTTCTTTCCCACTGGATCGTTTGTGAGGAAAGCACATTGAGCGGTAACTAGTGCAAGTGTTTTTATTCTGTGTAGCATCTGATACAAGCCAAAAGTTTGATCGAGCTTTGGATTACCACTATTCATGTTACCCATCTTGACTTCCCGGTCAAGTCTAATAATTTCAATCCTTGTCTTTACTGAAACACTTTTCCGTATGACCATCTTGCTTTGTTGCAACTTCTCCTTCTTTATAGACAAGATGACCGTCGTTGGATCGATTATTGTCATAAGCCTTCCTTGGCTGATTCGGGTCCGGTTTCTCAGTATCCAATATCAACCTAAAGAATGAGTTTATTCATATATATAAAGAATGAGTTTGCTATGTTTATGGATGATTCATGTTGAGGATACAAATGTACAACAATCTCTACAACTGATAATAACCAAAAGAGATTTAGAGTTTCATTTATGATGAATCATAGTCAACTCAAACTTAATGACCTAGATGTTGGTAGATAAGTTAATCAACTAGCCTATCTCTGGTTAAAGACATTGAACAAGTTGCAAGACTTTCAGTCCTAGTGACTACACCTATCTTAACCATGAAAGGACATCTGCGTCCTATAAAGGATGTAACAGTGAGTAAGGAAGATACCCATAATGATTATAAATGGAAGCATCGGCTAACCATGCAAGAGGCCAACAAAATTCTAAGGACACCAATCTTGAAGCTATCATACTTGGTGGTTGTTTAGTAACCAATCAAGCATATGTAAATATTATCGCTGTAAAGATGTGTCTTTTGTATCATGATTTTTGATGTGTACCTGACTTTTCCTGGGATGGGGATCAATGGACTAGCGATTGGGAAAAGGTATTTTTCCGGTCGTGACACATGCCGCCGGTGGGAGGTTGACGGAGAGGGAGAATCGCTCGTGAGCCCTCTCCTCGCAAGGTCGATGCCGGCCGCCGGGTCCCTCTCCATGCCGAGGTCGCCGCCGGGGTCCCTCTTCGCACCGTGGTCACCGCCACTAGATCCGGTGGCATGCAAGCTCCAGGCGGCCAGATCTAACGTTCCCGAGCTCCACATGACCAGACATGCACGCTGTCGTGATCAGAAAATACATTTTCCCAATCGCTTGTGCATTGATCCCCGTCCCAAGAAAAGTCGGGGTACACGTCAACAATCACTTTAGGATCAACAACTTTGTCATCATACTATGTTTCTCAAGATAACCAGGTTATAAAACTTGTCATACTTTGGTAACTTATCGTGTAACTTTACGATCGGCTTGTATTAGTTTGATCGTTAACCTACCAAATATGAGGCTTCCTTGTTGGATCTAAACATTGATATGATTTTGGTCTGACCTCTGTAGATTATCCTCGAACATATCACTTGACTCATAACTAGGAAGAGCTCCCCAAAAAGACATCTTGGATTCACTTTCTTTGCATTCCTTTTACTTCCCATTATTCTCTTCGTGTTGTCATCATTTGACTTCCCACAAATTCCTTGATACCTTCAACCTTGATGTGTTCTTTCCCACTAGATCGTTTGCGATTAAAGCGCATTGAACAGTAACTAGTGCAAGTGCTTTTATTCTGTGTAGCATTTGATACAAGCCAAAAGTTGGATCGAGCTTTGGATTACCACTATTCATGTTACCCGTCTTGACTTCCCGATCAAGTATAATAATTTCAATCCTAGCTTGTCTTTACTGAAACACTTTTCCGTATGACCATCTTGCTTTCTTGCAACTTCTCCTGCTTTATAGACAAGATGACTGTCGTTGGGTCAATTGTTGTCATAAGCCTTCCTTGACTGATTCGGGTCCGGTTACTCAGTATCCTATATCAACCTAAAGAATGAGTTTATTTATATATATAAAGAATGAGTTTGCTATGTTTATGGATGATTCATGTTGAGGATACAAATATACAACATCTCTACAACTCATAATAACCAGAGAATAGTTTTAGAGCTTCATTTATGATGATAGTCAACTCGAACTTAATGACCTAGATGTTGGTCGAGAAGTTAATCAACTAGCCTATCTCTGGTTAAAGACATTGAACAAGTTGCAAGACTTTCAGTCCTAGTGACTACACCTATCATAACCATGAAAGTACATCTGCGTCCTATAAAGGATGTAACAGTGAGTAAGGAAGATACCAATAATGGTTATAAATGGAAGCATCGGCTAACCATGCAAGCGGCCAATAATATTCTAAGGGACACTAATCTTGAAGCTATCATACTTGGTGGTTGTCTAGTAACCAATCAAGCATATATAAATATTATCGCTGTAAAGATGTGTCTTTTGTATCATGATTGTTGAAATGTACCAAGACTTTTCCTGGGACAGGGATCAATGCACTAGTGATTGGGAAAAGGTATTTTTCCGGTCACGACACACGTCGCTGGTGGGAGGTCGACGGAGAGGGAATCGCTCCCGTCGCAGGCAACGCTGCTCACCAGCTGGGAGAGGGGGCAGAGGGGGAGGGAAGGGCACAGCGGAGGAGGAGGCAAGGGGCGAGGGCGCCAGGAAGGGGCCCAGAGGGGAGGGCACGGTGGAGAAGAGGAGACATGCGCAATTGTGGATAAGGAGGAGACGCGTGCGATTGTGGATAAGGAGAAGACGCGCGCGAGTAGATATAGGCGGTCTGCTCGGTTTGGTATAGGTGCCAGTTTTTTTAAAAGAACCGGCACTTATAATATAATAGCTATCGGTCTTTTATCTAATTAGCACCTATTTTATATATGTGTGTGTGTGTGTGTGTGAGTTCTTTTTAAAAAACCGGCACATATAGTATTGGTACTGGTTTTAACTAATGAACAGGCACCTATAAAGGAGTCGTTTCTCTTTTTTTTTCATCGTACGGAGGTGGGAAAAAATCTATAGGTGCCGGTTTTAAATGAACTAGCACCTATAAGGCCAGTCCATATGAGGGTTTTTTTAGCAGTGTTTCTATTATGTCCACTATATTTAGTTCCAAGGTGACTTGATTATACAGTACATACAATTTCAAGTCACATAAAAGTTTCAAAACTTTATGGTCACTGTTTCTACCTCTTCACATGGGTGATTAAGGAATGCTACAAAAAGTCTATATGTAGACAGCATAATTAACATGTAATTACCACCACCATCTATGAACATAGCGGGGTCTATGCCTCGATGAACTTAATGCATCGAGGCATTATATATTTCCTCCCCCTTTATATATATAGCACCTCACTTCGAGTACCCCAGTTCACTATGCATCAAAAACATTTCACATCTTATGAATAGATATAATAGGAAACTATAGTAAGTGGAAAGTAAGGATGGTGGAAAAGGGCAGGAGATAGGAAATTGATAGAGATCAAGCTCAGTGTATGTCTCAGTTTGATATGACTAGGGGGCATCTGGGAAAATTTGGCCATCCAAGCTTATAGCTTCAGTTGCTTGCTTTGTTCATGCAGTGGACGACACGATATTTCCAGAATTGGCATTCAAGTCGTTTTCCTAGTTACGAGTTACGACCTCCCGGGGTTGTAATCTTGTAATTTTTTTCTACTCTATCGATAGAACTTCGCACTCGTTAAAAAAAACCCTTTTAGCATTATAGATACAAGCCGGCCAGCCCACAAACCCATTTAGCGGTTGTTTTCAAGGACCTGCCTATGAGTTGGCATGCATCCTTATTTTAGCATGCATGCAGCAGCTCTTGCCACCACACCAACACATTCTAACTATAGCAACTAGCAAGAACTAGGCATCCAACAAAGACTTTGGAACAGGAAGGAGGAGAGAGAGAGATCGAAGTTTCATGGTGTACACTACATTGTGATACACCCCTAGGTGTAGTGGCATGGATCATTATCTAAAACCAAATTAGCATATAATGCGATATGGATAGGAGGCATAAGGGAATATGTGAACTTGTGAAGAAATGATCTCATCACTGTACTCAGACAAATCTCTTAGGAGGCTCCACACCAACCTGAAGTCTCCCAAGTCAGTACAGATTGTTTCTCTCTGACCACTGATAGAAACCAAGTTCTCGCACAGCATGCCACATCATTACAGACTCATTTGCTGCTCTGACTCTTGAAAATCTTCAGCTGAATGATGATGCAGCTAGATGCTTTTCGACGCATGAATATTCAGAAGTCAGCACATACACATGTACATGTTCGCTAGCAGTATAGATGAATAAGAATGTATTGCAGTTAGAGTTTAGTAGTCCAACAACATATGTGGAGTGGAGCTTTACCACCTGCATGAAGCAATATTTCTTAGAGTGCATACATGAGGCAAATTTTTCTCCTCCATTTTCATTCTTTGTCTTTTAAACTATTTTGGATCGCATTTGTAATATTTCGGATAATGACACTATGTCTTCTCCATAAAGGATAAATATGTGATGACGTTGGTGCAGACACATGCTTCACCATATTTGCACAAATGCGAGGACTTCCTCACCGACACGAATTTAAAGCATTTGAAGAGCTAGATAATAGATATCCGTGGAACGCATTGCAATGAATCGCATCAAGTTTTTGCAACCAAATATAAAAACTTGAAACGGACAAGCAATAAGAATGGAGGAACAGAAAAGAGAGAAAATCACAGGGTCTCAGGTGGTCTATCATGCAGGATCAGTGACAATGTGATCTGATAGTCATATATAGTCCAAATTTTTGTGTTTACGGCCTCCATTCATGATTTTCTTATCAAGTCCCTCCGCGAAATAATACAGATGCTGACCAGATTTTTTGACGTAACATGTTTTTGTGCTTGTAGATTTCATCAAAACTTTGGTAAGCAGGGGCGGACCCAGGGGGTGTGCCGGGTATGCACCGGCATACCCAAAAAATTCGTGAAAAGTTTAGGATCTAGTAATATGCAGTGGGATAAATACTAAATGAATGGCTTGCTGAAGGAAGAACAAGGCCCAAAAGCTCATTCCCTCTACACAGCTAGCCCACCAAATAACGGTGTGTGCGTGCGTCTCTCTTGGTCGTTTGCGCGAACGAGAAGCGAGTGGGGGATGTTCTGTTTGGCGGCAGCTTGCTCGCCCCTCGCAGCAAGCAAGATGGGTCACCAGGCAAGCAGGCACTCAGGCAGGCGGCGGCGAAACGTTGTGGCTAGCTGACGAGCTAGAAGGTTTAGCGGCTGGCACCTGTGCCACAACGGCAACATTGTACAGCAATTGGCCGATTAGCGAGGTAGTAAGGTACCAAGAAATTAAGATTCTACATCACCTAGGCCATGTTCAGGGAAGGCAGTGCTTCACTTTTTTTATATGATGGGGAGCTCCAAGACAGGAAGTTGTGAAATATGTGGGCAAGGGCAAATCAATTTTATCAAGCTCGTCCAAACAAAGAAACATGGAAAATTAACTTGAATTATTTCACTATTTCCATTATACTTTTGATAAATTAAGGCTTATTTGTAATTTTGTGCTTGACCTTTTTCATCGGCTTTTAAACTACATGGGCACACCCAGGGTTAAAATCCTGGGTCCGCCACTGTTGGTAAGTCAACATGGAAACCAAATTAACACGTTAAAGCTAGTACTCTCCACATTTGATTGTCAGTTGTCACAGTTCAAATGTTTGCAAAAGGGAGAGGTTAATCATTCACATATGTCAAAAATGACATATTTCCCATGTGTACGTGTAACGGACTCAAAATTTCAGGATTTTTTTTTTGCGAAATATTTTAAGTCATGCTTTTGTCGATTCTTACGTTGGAGCAATCTTGCATTTAACCTTTTCTTTTATCTTGGATCTAAAACTTTATTTGCAAAGTTAATCGTTCTCTTTTAAATTTTACAAAACCTCTCCATTTATTTTATTTAAATCCCTAACATTGGCTCTAAATTATATTTCCTTTGAATCCATTCCCGAACATCTCCAACATCCACAAATACCCTTTTGATCTCACCCAGCTATCTCCAGAGCACAAGAAATATCATTCTCCGACATCTCTGGAGTACATAAAATATTAATTCCTATATTTCCCCCCAAAATCTTCACTTCCCCTTCAACCAAAATATGCTACCATCCATTATGTGGTCAAGTTTCTATTTTGATCACACCACCTATATAATCTATATGGCTTGATCACATCCTTGGCACAAAGAACAATATTATCACAAATACTTGAGTGATTGCTCTTGTGCTAAGAAACCCATTTTCAATTCCTTTATTCAAAAATCCAAATCTCCTTTAGCCTATTATCGAACCATCAAAAATCCATGCTAAATATTTAGGGGATAAAGTCCTATTTGTTTTTCCCCCATCTATTTTAATCATTTGTATTTCTTTCCCTTCCTATTCAACCATTTCAATTTTAAAATTTTAAAATATTAGAGAAAATCTTTTGTGACAAGTTTTATATCCGGTTCTTATTTGAGTTCTATAAGATTGGAGCATCTTTATTTTTAGCCTTTTCAAAATTTACATCTCAAAATAAATATCTTTGGTTTTATTTTAATTAATTAAGATTAAGATAATGCTTGTTTCGCCAAGCTTAGGCCTATTGATCAATCTAGGCAACGATTTGACACATGCATGAAGCAATTGAAAAGTTGCAGAAAAGCTAAGAGCTATGATTGGTGCAATAATAAACTTTCAAAGAAATTGTGTTATGTATATGAATCCCCTATTACAGAGCAAAAGCAAGATACTTGAATAAGAAATATTAAATGCAGTATGGAGGTGAGGTTTTAAGGGTATGGAAGCAAAAATTACTCAACATGTAGTAAATACTTTTAATGTGATGCTTAGATCACTCACTCGGATAGAGCGAAGTAGAGTTAAAAAAGAACAAGCAACTACATCAACTCTTAATGGATCTTGATAGTAGAACAAACTGTCAAGAATTGTTGTCTAGAGAAATGTTCATTTGTGTACGTATCGGGCTATTTCTAGGCACAAAATAAAAATTCCACCACCAAAAGCATTGGGCCACACCATCAACTCTTTTTGCTAAATGCATTAACTAAAGTACCTCAAGGTTAATACATTAGAAGAAATATGCATCCACCAACCACCTGTTCACGTAAAGTGCGACAATAAAGTATGACACTTTTGTAACTCTTCTATACTTCCTTGAGTATATATGCAACTGTTTACTCCACCACAATGAATCATTGTAAGAAGTCATAGCAACTAAGAGGTGATACGTACAGCAAAAAGGAAGGGAGGTGAAGAAAGAATATGAAGGAGTTTTAGGAAGAGGAAGCATGAGGAAGAAAGTGAACACCTGTTGTGATGTTCTTACATTGTCATTGACACATATGAGGACATTATTTGAGTAACCTACTCTAGTGAGGGTTTTTAACTTCCTATGGTGGCTTTGTGCATAGTAGTACATGCTAACTGCTAGCTATGATATGAAGCTTAGTGGTCGACCATACTTGCAGAGTTGACATCTCCAACAAACACATATTACAATTCAAACATCAAATGCAACAAATTTGTCACCAAGCTAGTGTCTCCAAAACTTATGTTTGACTTTCATGAAACAAAATGAATATTTATCATTAAGCGTATTCAACCATAAAGAGAGACTGTTATCATATTACTTCGCTCTGATACTGTTCATAAGAAGGATAAGAGGGCTTAATTCCCCTGTTACATGGATGAAACACAATCGCTCCCATGTCTGCAATTTTGGCACTCCATCACCAAATGATACATAATCACATCACAATCACTTCGATCACATGCAATTGGCATGTGCCTAGTAGAGAATTATGGAGTCGTAAATTCCAAAGCTCCATATCAACTCATATGAATATGCTCAATGGACATCAAATTTATATGGAGTAAATTACATCTTTGATCCTGGTTTTGTTACCTATATTACACAATAGACTAGATGCTAGCATATCTTTTCACTTTAGTCCAAATGTCGTTGTCACCCAAACTTTCACCGTACCATGTACTAGTGACCCATATACCAACGAGGAAGTTTCTCTCTCCATCTCTATGATCTATTTGGTCTCCACCAATAAGCGTGGAGCGCATCGATCAGCAACCAGCAGGTAGAGGTAGTGCTTGTTTAGCATGGGACTGATGCAAACTGAGGTCCAATCTTGAGCCAATGAATCAATCAAGTAGAGGTGGAGCTTGACTTCTCCAACATCAAGTTGACTTTGGCAATTTGAGCTCATACACGAGGATGGCTCCATGCTTCCACCATTCATTCTCTCAAAGGGCCGCCCGCGCTCAGTCCCTCCACTTCCAACATCATACTAGCAACCGTGCCCTTCCATCCCATGCTTCATACCGAAAAACGATGCTGATTGACGCTCTTGTTGCTCATGTAGTCTGTGCATGGAGAAGTTGTGAGCATGGGGCATCCAGTATTGCTGCTATTAGAGAAGAAAGGAGCTCGCCGGAGTGGCACCTAATCAAGCTCTAGGTGAAGTCAATAGAAAAAAACAACGACAGACACATGGGAATATGGGATCACTAGTCCAAAGTGAAAAGACCAATAGCGAAACCAGATTAAAAAGTGAAAAGAGTTGTCCATGCCTAGTTTAATAAAAATACTCCCTCCCTTTTTAATATATGATGTCGTTGACTTTTGTTACAACCTTTGACAATTCATCTTATTCAAAAAATTTTGTGCAAATCTTAAAAATATAAGTAATGCTAAAAGTTCCTTTAGTGACAAATCAAGTCACAACAAAAGAAAAGACATTTACTTAATTTTTTTAGTAGATTTCACAAAACCCCAAGTATTGAGGCATTCATAACAGAAAACCCCAGTTATTGGTATTTGTCTCAAGGAACCCCATGTTGTCAGGCAAAATGTTTCCCAAAAGAATCATATATTTATGTAAAATACTCATATTTCATTATTGCATATGATTATTTTTTTCATAAATTCACATTAGTTAACTTAAAGTACACATTCTTCTTGTCTAGTTTTTTTTTAATTTTTCAATTCACAAAAACTCAACATAATCCTGATTGATAATGACATAATAATTGGTTAAATATACACATAAATGATCAGACCTCGATGATCAACGATTATTGAAAAGCAGCTAACATGTATGTGCACTAAAAAATATCTCATACAGTTTTTTTACAATTACTATGCATAAATATATTATAGTTAGGTAGATGATATAAGCTTGTAGTTAGGGTTTTATGAAACACTTTGCCCCAAAATATGGGGTTTCATGAAAAAAATTACAAAACCTGGGGTTTTACGTTATGAATACCCTAAAACTTGAGGTTTTGTGAAATTTGCTCTAAATTTTTTGAATAAAACGAATGGTCAAACATGATATAAAAGGTCAACAACATCATAATAGTCTAAAAATGCAATTCACTCGTAATACCTTCATCCACTTTCTATTCTGGGCTATGGGCCTCTACCCGGTGGGCTTGCAAATCATAGTACTGAAGTGTAGAATTTTTTTTATTTATTCATTTATTTATTTTAAAATTTAAAAAAAAGTTGTTTTAGAAATTACATAAATATACCCCTAACATCCTTTGGAGAGCGTTTTTAAAAATCACCCTCTACAAGGGCATTAAGGGACTTAAATATAAAACTCCGTTATAGCTGGTTAACTTTGTGATTTTGTAATTTAAAAATATATCATGTGAAGTTGTAAATCAAACTTTATATAAAAATTGTAGAGCTCGAGGAGATCTATAAGTTTGTAGTTAACAACTTTTCCATTTAAGATCGTTTGGGTGTCCCAATATTCATTACAAAATCTAAAACATATTTTAACAAAATCTCATATCAACATTTTAAACAATGTCGGATGGATTCAAACTTGATATAAAAGTTGTAGATCTTAGTGATATCTACAACTTTGTAGTTTACCACATTTCCATTTAAATTCATTTGAAGAGTCGAATAAGCATTACTAGTTTTTAAGCAATCAAAACTGATGAAAAGGGTCTAAATATAATTAATACATTTACATTTAGATCTCTTAACAGTTAACCCTATTAGAAGGCCATTTTTTAAAGGCAAAATTGGTTATATAGCATTGAAAGTTCACGTTTTTGGTTTTATAGCACCGAAAGTTACCGGTTCACTTTAATAGCATCCAAAGTTCACCCTGTTCCCATTTTTAGGACTTCCGTCATTTTTTCCGTCCGTCTTGATCGTTATTGATCCAGCCACACACATGATATGACATTTCTACCCCTCATTGACATGCATTATACTTGTACTTATGAGGGGTAGAAACGTCATATCGTGTGTGTGGCTGGATCAAGACGGACAGAAAACGATCGAGAATTGACGGAAGTGTTAAAAATGGGAACATGGTGAACTTTGGGTGCTATTAAAGTGAACCGGTGACTTTCGGTGCTATAAAACCAAAAACGTGAACCCGCTCCATTCCTCTTCTTATCCTTCTTGGGTCGGATGCCCCAGGGCGATCGAGTTACGTTGGGGGGGTAGCCCCATCCTTTGCGGCATCTTGATCGCCGTTCGCTTGCAGGGTTTAGCGGCGGTTTTAAGGCAGCGATTCCATTAGGCGAAGGCTTAAATGCCATTTTGTGTGTAGCTTTTATCTATGAACACTGCTATATGTGCTAAATTTTTCTTACTAAACTTTTAATAACAATCATCTTAACGGTTCAATTTAGGTAGATGGAAGTTATGAAAATTGAAAAATCTAGATTCACTCATAGCATGACACATTGGTTTTAGTAAGAATTTAGTAAAAAAAAAAGTTAGTATGTATAGCCTTTTCCAGCAAATTTAGTGGTGGTCTAAAGATTTTGGAGAGATGGTTGTGAGTATGGTTCACTTGCTTAGATACGGAAAGATGCAGGTAAAGTAAATTAGGATCACATTTGCCGTATCTGTACTACTGTACGCGAAATTGTTGCTGATGATGTTTTAATAGCAATGTTTGTTCGGGTGTTGATCTTAAGCTGCATTATGCTTGGCCTTGTTTGCGTCAAAGGAAATCACCAGAATTGTGAATTCAATTAACCATGTGATATTTTTAGTAAAATATTTTTCTTTAAGCAGGATAGAGAAGCATATGTCAATACACAATATTGTTCACTTAAATAGTGATTTCTGGACATAAAACGACTATGTTGAACAGGAGAAGTTGAACTAGAGGATACAAGTACACAGTTAGAAGATATTTTAGTCTGTGAGTCAGTCATTCGGCAGTCAGCTAGAACTGCAAAATCTAGTTTGATGAATGGTGACAGATGATTGTCTTCATGGGGAAACAAATCCCTTTTCTTTCACATTGCATGATGTTGCATTGTGTAATGTTCAAATGTGGATAACATGAACAACAAATATCGGTTATCTGAATCTACATTGTGTTTGAAACTTCAACATTGCTTATGTTTTCACCCTACTTAATATTCTCTGTTCTGTCTTGCAGTGTCTAGCAGATGATGTAATTCTATGTTAACCTATCTCTTTGGGTTTCTCTAAATAGAAGTTGTGTCCTCCTTTGTTAAAAAAAAGAAGAAGAAGAAGAAAGAAAGAAAGATTGCATACGTTTTGTTGGTTGTGGCTGTTTCCATGTTAAGTTTGATCTTACACTTCATTCAAGAATGCCAGCTTTGTGTGTCTGCTTTGGCTAACTTAGAACCTGCTTCGTATTAATATACTCCTTTTCAGAATTAACCTTCTGGCTGCTGCGTTTAAGTCCCTGCTTTTATGATCCATTAAATCTATTTTATATGTTTTTGTGTAACTTTCAAGATCTTGTTACATCAATCAGACAACTGGTTTTGAACCCACTTTTCTAACTAGATGACGTATTTTATCTGCAGAATATTCCAGCTGTCTGTTTCAGTAGATATTCTACTCTTGTAACTCCATCAGATGAGGTTCTTGTCCCACCAGAACTACTATCGAGCAGAACTGTTGGGACACCAGAGAGGAAAATAGGTGCCATCTCGATTTTATCCGTCTTTTCGACCTTTATGTGTTAATACAGACCATTTAAATGGTCATCTTACAGACTTACACAGTTGCACAGTAGCTGCAAAAAGGCCCTCTCATAATATATTTACAGAAAGGGTAGAGTGGTTCACTGGTTAATTATATGTTTTTGCTAATCATTATTCTGAGGTCCTAAACACTACAATCTAAACAAACTTTTATGTTAAAATAAAACTTTGGTGACACTTGTGAACTAATGAAAAGAATGTGACCAGAGGATACCAGATTTTCAATTTTGAAATGGAAACTTTTTAATATTGTTTCTCTTAAAGCGATGAATAGTGCCTTCTCCAAAAATATATATATATTTATGGCTTCTCCAATCTTTAATATCCATATGGTACACCCATCATCTTTTTTTTTTTTGCCTGGTGTTGTAATAAGGTTTTTATGTTTTTATGTTGTAGGCCAATATGAAGACCTGGTAGCTAGAATAACAAACTTCCACAATGAGGATAAGGGCTACATGGTGTTGGATGGTGATGTATTTGATGTTCCAATCAGGAAGGACATTGTTCATCGAGTTGTACGTTGGCAACTTGCTAAACGGCAACAGGTGCGCCTATAAGATTTCTCCAAAAATACTCCATAGTGTTCAGTTCATATATTCTTTTATTTAGGTTTTTTTTTGTCTCTTAAATGATTGCTCAATGGTGAACAGAGTATGCATAATGTGGAAAATCAGTTCCTTGCACATTATTTTCTTTTCTTTTTCTTGGAACACTGTTTGTTCTTTTGAGAGTCCCTGCTTTCTTGCTATGGCTGGTAGTTAATGACAGAAATAATTGGATTCTTGCCTCATGTTTTAATGGTCCAATACTCCAATATGAGCATCAATTATCATGACTCCAATGTAATATTAATCATAACTGTAATCCATAGTCTCAACTTGGAATTTCCTGCTTTATATTGCTGCCTCACCATTATGTTTTATTTTCTTACTTTAGTGTGCATATCTAATGCTTGGTCTGTCAAAAGAATGTGACTGAATTGCTTATTTCTTGTTTGTACAATGGGATACTGATAGTCCCATATCCATGTGAGCGTTGTTATGTTAGATCATTTGTTTCATGACAGGGTATGTGGAAAATTCTCACTAGTACATGCTGCATAGTTGCTCTTTGTTCTTTTCTTATCCTGAGGTTGTCATACTGCAATTATGGCAATGCCATTATACTAAGTGATGACAGTTAGGTTAATGCCATGTGAATATGTCCAGAATATAAATATAAAATCTTCAAAAGATGACTCAAAATGTGAAAATAATGTAGAAAGGATCAGCTGCAAAATTTAGTTATTGTTTATATTATTTTCACAGTATATTATGCATTTATGTTTCACAACATTTTGAATAGTTCCATGCACCTGCTCTCTTGAACAGGGGACACACTCAACTAAAACTATTAGTGAAGTAAGTGGCACAGGAAGAAAGCCTTACAAGCAAAAAGGAACTGGAAGAGCACGTCATGGAACATTGCGTGGTCCCCAGGTTCGAACACTACTTATTACATTCATTTAAATTTAATGAAGGTTAGTTTTGCATCTTTGTAATATCTAGTTGGAGTTTATTAAACTAATGTAAACCAAAATGATACAGTTTCGTGGTGGTGCAACTATGCATGGACCTAAACCACGAAGCCATGCAATCAAGTTGCAAAAGAAGGTCCGTCGTCTGGGACTGAAGATAGCCTTGTCTGCACGGACTGCTGAAGGGAAGGTACAGACGTGCACTTTGTGTTCATATAAGTCACTTTATTACAGTTGTGTTTTCCACCTTATTTCCTTATATATAAGGGCCAACTGATCTGTATTCCAGAAGCATGCTTGCAATCTCAGTTATCACATACAACTCAGAATGCATATTTTGCTGTCTCCTTTATTTGATCTATTGGTAAAACTAGGGATTATAATGTTATTTCACATTATACTGGTGGAGTAATCATCTGAGGTGTTGGGTTTTATTGTCCCTTTACCTTTGTTCAGGAAGACATGGCATCATGCTTGCCTTCCTAAAAGGGCGACTGAAAATTTTATTCACAAAGAACTCACATCTCATTATGCAATGTATCCATTGCACTCAAAATTATTCGTTCATTTTGGTACCCATAAAGGTTCATACTCCTGTTTTCCATCTTGGAGATGTTTGTTAGTCAAGTTTTCTGAACTCCAAGTATTGGGCAAGTTTTGGATGTCATGAGTCGTGACTGCATTTCTTAGCCTGTGATGTGAAATGCTGGGCACCGCTCAAGCAGACCCATTCATACAAATGATTGTTAAATACATGAGCATGCTTTTCTGCACCATACCAGTTCATCTATCCCTGTTTTGAATTGCCCAACGAAATCTTGATAAGTGAATATTTCGTGATTTTGTACATAGCTTCTGGTCTTTGAGGACTTGGAAGTTCCTAGCCACAAGACGAAGAACGTTGTGAGCTATATAAGCCAGATGGAGGACACAAAGAAAGTGCTACTGGTTGATGGAGGCGATATCGATAAAAAGCTAAAGCTGGCTACTCAAAATCTCCACTACGTGAATGTGCTTCCTTCAATTGTAAGTGACTGTCTAGCATTTTGTATATCTTTTTTTAAGACAAGACGCTGAGCAAAGTCTCTGCTTCGCCTCTGCTTCCAAAGTTCCAAGAGGACATAAAACATATCATGAGAATTTTTTTTTCTGTTTTCTTGCAGGGACTCAACGTCTACAGCATCCTCCAGCATGACACTCTCGTAATGGCTCGCGATGCTGTGAACAGGATTGTTGAGCGAATGCATACCCCCATCAACCGCTAGCCCCTTAAACCTATCTTTTTAATTTGGACCGGGTAAATTTACCATTGTTGCGATTTGGACTACCATGAACAACTTTTTCTCGTCATGTCTAAATTCCCTTTCGGCAAACATATGAGCCATACATAGAGGAGTTCGGCCGTATACCAGAGCTGATGTGTTTAAGGTCGATGATTGTGCTGAAAAAAATCGTTCGTGGTGGTCCAAATCGCAACAATGATAAATTTATTTGGTCCAAAGTGAAAAGATGTGTTTAAGAGTGGTCCAAAGTAAAAATTAGGTAATAAAATGTGGCCCAAAGCGTAATTCGCTCTTTTTATATTTGAACCTTGTTCTGAGCCAAATTAATACAGTTGTTAACGAAAATTTGTCATTGCCAAATGCTTGACCGTTCATTTACCTGCCATGTCACCATGTCAAGTCCTTGCCAGTTGTCAATGATTCTGTACTCGTTGGTGACCCAAGAATATTCTTCAGAATTTCTTTTTGTTTTGAGCAATGAACATGGCGTCTGATGTTGGATGCCACTCGATCTAGCAAGCTGGGTTTGTTTGTTACTCCTTTTTCTTAAACATAAATGTGACTATCAGCATATATCATGGCATACGTAAGCTTGCTCTTACCTAGTACTCCCATTGATTAAATTACTTACTTGAGATCAAAATAATAGAGTATTAAATTACTTTAGATAAAAAAATGGAGTGTTAAATTGTCTGGTGCTTACGATCTACAGACATGGACTGATAGTGATGGATAAACTGAATAGACCAAACACAGTGAATTTATCTATCCCTTTTTCGGTCAGTATTTCTAGTGCGGTGGTAAAATTTAGTGAAGAATTACAATATCTCCGGTTGTTAATACTGTACCTCAAATGATAATGCAGCTTCCTCTAAATCACAACAAATGGCAGCTTCACTTAAGATTCTTATAAAACTTCGGCAATTTATTAATAGAGTAAATTAATATATTATATAAGTTTGATGTTAAGTCTTTTCTAAGGAAAAATGTTCATACATACCACTGCTAATTAAAAGAACACGTGTAGCAAATGCTGGTATTACCATGCTTTATTCAGATAGTAGTGAGTACGAAGTTAGTATGTTTGACTAGTGCCATTAATTTTCAGGTCTATTGTACTATTATTAAAAAACATTGATGATGACATAAATATATGATGCAGACCCATCTGTTATTAAATTAACTCCGTCAGGTTTTTTTTCCCCTTCTAAAAAAGAGAAGCATGAGCTCTGCTAGTCACTAAAGGTAGAAAGTAGAGTAAGGTTTGCAGAACTTAGTGCCCTTATCTCTGTGAAAAAGTGTTGTATCTGTTGATTTGTTTGCTAACAGAAAGGCCATTATACCCCCACCCTTTCTAGAAAAATATTGCTATCTAATAGTATAATTTTTTCGGATGAAGGGAGTAGTTTTTACATGGAAATTTATGCACATTGTTTCACAAATTTATCATGTTCCCGCAGTGTGGTTCTATTCATTTCTTTCTCTAAAGCTCGAAACCCTTAACAAGTTGACATAAATAATAAGAGCACCCTACACATACCAAATTTTTTCTTACTAAATTTTTACTAACAATCATCTCAACCGTTTGATTTTGGTAGATAGAAGTTATAAAAATTCTAGATACGACACCTTAGTGATAGTAAGAAAAAGTTACTATGTTTAGCCTTTTCCTAAAAAAAACAGAACCAAAAAATTGTACATTCATAATTAGATGGCACAAAACAAAAATAAATAGTACTCCCTCTGTCCCATAATATATCTATGAAATGTCCCATCCGGTTGTAAGTTGCTATATTATGGGATGGAGTGAGTAGTTTCTAATAACCCTATAAGTTACAACATGGCATTCTAATAAGATCGTATTGCGTTTACTAAAATCTAAGTATACCACCGCACTATCATGTTACTATATTATTATATAGCCTTATATGTCTCCAACAATATCTACGACATCCACGCATGCTTTTTTACGTGGACAACCAAAAATTTACCGAATTTGTTTACTATAGTAACTAATAGTCTCAGAATTAAATACTTAGTAAATGGAAACTGATATTTATGAAAATAAGAAGGACGCTGTTTTGTGAAACGTCCATGTATGGACGTTGTTCACAACAACGTCCAGCTGAGGACGCTCTTTGTAACGGCGTCCACGACCTGCATGCTGCTCCATCGCCGACTAGCTAGACTCTCGTATAAGCTTGGGCTTGCTTCGCTGCCTACAGCAGTCCTCGTAATTCCTCTCTCGTTCAAATCGTGACCTTTATAGTCTCAGTACGCCGCTGAGGCTTGCCGCAACTAGCCGCCCTCGTTGTTTTTCGTCACATCCCTTGTGTCTCCGGCGGTGTGGCCTGGCGAGACCAGTCGTGGGCTTTCTCGGTGAGGTCCAAGCTCTCCTCTCCTTCTATCAATTCATCGCGGCAGCGCTGTCCTCGCTCCATCACTCCAAGCGACTATGCTCATCGATTGGCTTATCATGAACAATGATGATGTGCCATTTGGAGCAGCACGGGTGTCGTAAACCAAATTAAAATACCAAACTAACATGTAGTAAGAAGAACCTGACAATAGCATCCATGCGGACATATATAGCTAGGAACACATGTTTCATACAAGTTAATGTTTAGTCATGTAATAGGGGTGCATAATAGACAAATAGTCAGTTGATCTGCTTTAGTTTTGCAGCACATGAACATATACGTATATACGAATCTTGCTAATGGATTCACTTTGGAATAAGAAAAACGAAAATCTATTGAGGGCGCCTACAAAATGGAGGAGATTGGGGGAAGGGGATGTCATCATCGAGTGTAAGTGTGCCACACATAACGCTGGCTTCTACAAGTAACGTAGCTCTTCTTGAAATCTTGAGGTGGATGGCGATCGTCTTACCCCCGTACATTTGAAAAGGCTGCAGCACCATTACCTATCCCTGACGCGAGCATATGAGAAGGGCACACGCCACACCCCTGGATGGCTGCCTGCCCAGATCACTAGAGGCAGCGTTAGTGCGGTAAGGAAGCACCGCGGCAGTCAAGACATACGGGAAGAAGCTGCTAGGCTGCACCATGGGTGGACATGGTTAGGAAGAGCGTCCACACTCGGATGTTGTTCCAAGCAGCGTCCATCACTGGACGTCCTAGTAGATAACATCCATCCTATTTTCCTAAATCCCCTCCATGATTTACTACTTATTTAACTTCAAGGATAATAATTACCATAAATAAAAAATTCGGAAAAAATTATATTATCATCACTGACTTAAATAAAATCCTGTATAATCCCTACATTCACTAAATAAACTCATTCTACTCATTAAATTCATATTACAACCTGTCAATTTTGTCATGAACCATCCAGTTTCAACTCCTCCCAAAACAAAACCCCCCACCTC
This sequence comes from Oryza longistaminata, assembly GCA_009805545.1. Classification (NCBI taxonomy): domain Eukaryota; kingdom Viridiplantae; phylum Streptophyta; class Magnoliopsida; order Poales; family Poaceae; genus Oryza; species Oryza longistaminata. The sequence continues at coordinate 31,736,646 of CM020179.1, read as the reverse complement.
CTAATTACGGGAGGCAACCGAAATTTCCAAAATTAACCCCCCTCCCGCTTCCGCTTCCCCTCCCCCATTTCTACCCCACCCCCCGCACGCGCGCACGCACGTGCGGCCCACGCGCGGATGCGCACGTGCACACCACCACCCCCCTCCACCGCCACCGCCACCGCCTCC
>CM020179.1:31716071-31735998 GCA_009805545.1 Oryza longistaminata | reverse complement strand
AACTAATGTAAACCAAAATGATACAGTTTCGCGGTGGTGCAACTATGCATGGACCTAAACCACGAAGCCATGCAATCAAGTTGCAAAAGAAGGTCCGTCGTCTGGGACTGAAGATAGCCTTGTCTGCACGGACTGCTGAAGGGAAGGTACAGACGTGCACTTTGTGTTCATATAAGTCACTTTATTACAGTTGTGTTTTCCACCTTATTTCCTTATATATAAGGGCCAACTGATCTGTATTCCAGAAGCATGCTTGCAATCTCAGTTATCACATACAACTCAGAATGCATATTTTGCTATCTCCTTTATTTGATCTATTGGTAAAACTAGGGATTATAATGTTATTTCACATTATACTGATGGAGTAATCATCTGAGGTGTTGGGTTTTATTGTCCCTTTACCTTTGTTCAGGAAGACATGGCATCATGCTTGCCTTCCTAAAAGGGCGACTGAAAATTTTATTCACAAAGAACTCACATCTTATTATGCAATGTATCCATTGCACTCAAAATTATTCGTTCATTTTGGTACCCATAAAGGTTCATACTCCTGTTTTCCATCTTGGAGATGTTTGTTAGTCAAGTTTTCTGAACTCCAAGTATTGGGCAAGTTTTGGATGTCATGAGTCGTGACTGCATTTCTTAGCCTGTGATGTGAAATGCTGGGCACCGCTCAAGCAGACCCATTCATACAAATGATTGTTAAATACATGAGCATGCTTTTCTGCACCATACCAGTTCATCTATCCCTGTTTTGAATTGCCCAACGAAATCTTGATAAGTGAATATTTCGTGATTTTGTACATAGCTTCTGGTCTTTGAGGACTTGGAAGTTCCTAGCCACAAGACGAAGAACGTTGTGAGCTATATAAGCCAGATGGAGGACACAAAGAAAGTGCTACTGGTTGATGGAGGCGATATCGATAAAAAGCTAAAGCTGGCTACTCAAAATCTCCACTACGTGAATGTGCTTCCTTCAATTGTAAGTGACTGTCTAGCATTTTGTATATCTTTTTTTAAGACAAGACGCTGAGCAAAGTCTCTGCTTCGCCTCTGCTTCCAAAGTTCCAAGAGGACATAAAACATATCATGAGAATTTTTTTTTCTGTTTTCTTGCAGGGACTCAACGTCTACAGCATCCTCCAGCATGACACTCTCGTAATGACTCGCGATGCTGTGAACAGGATTGTTGAGCGAATGCATACCCCCATCAACCGCTAGCCCCTTTAACGGCAATATTAATCGGTACACTGTTTTTTTTATTCCTCCAAGCTCAAACCTGACCCACTCAACAATATCTCCAAGTCTCTTGTTCTCTATGGCTTTTCCTCCTCCGATCTATCTATAGAAACTGCTCATTTTGCATTCCAGAAGGATAGATGCCAGCAGTGGTGGTGCTCATGAAAGCAATGCATTTCCTGGGATCACAATAAATCGATTTAGGGGGATCCTGAGTTCTTCCCTTCATGTATCCCATATACAATTTTGAGGGCCCCTTTGAATCACAGGAATGAAAAAACGGAGGAATAGGAAAAACATAGGATTCCGATAGGAATACAAATGTAAAACAGAGGATTGCAAAACATAGGAAAAATATAGGAATGACCGTTTGATTGAGCCGCAGGAAAAACACATGAATTTGAAGAGAGATAAAGACTCAAAGGATTCTTAACATGAGGTTCTACCTTATGTTAAATTTCCTTCAAAACTTGCATGGGAAGAGACATTCCATAGGATTTTCATAGGATTTTCATAGGATTTATTCCTTTGATTCAAAAGGCTATATAGGAAAATTTACTATAGGAATGAAACCCTTTAAAATTCCTATGAATTTTCTTTGAATCAAATGGGGCCTGATTGGTAAATCAATTGAGAATCCAAATTTCGAATAGCATGTCCAAAATACTGTCCCAGATTTAGATTTTTTTGAAGCTGCATTACCTGGGTGGCAGTGGCTGAAGGTGGGTGGGGGTTGGGTGGCAGCCAGAGCACGAGATGGTGCAGCAGTTGGCGGCAGCGGGAAAATGTTCTGCCGCTAACAGCTTGTCCGGTGCAGCAGAGCAGCTGGTGTCTATATATAGGCTGTGTTTAGTTCAGCGTAAAGTTTGGATTTTGGTTGAAATTGGAGATGATGTGACTGAAAAGTTGTATATGTATGACAGGTTGATGTGATGAAAAAGAACTGAAGTTTGGATCTAAATTTTGGATCTAAACACAGCCATAGCGTGAGGTCTGGTGCGTTTGTACCATCTTATGTACAAATATTGTTCAGACATTAGGTTGTCAACTTTCTTAAAAATCATTGTACCATTGTTGGAGGCCTGAGTTTGGTGTCCTAGCAGCTACGGCCGCTATACACCAGAGTAGCGAAAAATAAATGATTCAATGTTGAAAATGTGATCTGATTAGAAGGAAAAACGTCTACTTCACCCCCCTAAAAACTTAATCCTCTGAATATTCTAGCGTTTTAAATAAACCCCTAGAGTGGTTTTGCGATGTACATGATGATGTGGGTTTTGGCCACGTGGAATGAAGGGTAGTGAAATGACGGTAGAGTCAGTTAAGTAATTATTTTCACTTAAACGGCTTGGGAATGATATACATTCTTCCCATAACATTATACTACGTATACTATTACATTTAAGATAAAAAAAAACGTAGAGTGGTAAACTCTGTAATATAAAAAAAAAACTCCACAAACGGGTAGTGACTTCTGTGGAGAATTCAGGTAAATAAGTCAATATGCAAACAGATGGTGTGAAAAAAAAAAAAGCACTACTACACATACCAAAATTTTTCTTACTAAATTTTTACTAACAATCATCTCAACCGTTTGATTTTGATAGATAGAAGTTATAAAAATTCTAGATACGACACATCAGTGATAGTAAGAAAAAGTTACTATGTTTAGCCTTTTCCTAAAAAAACAGAACCAAAAAATTGTACATTCATAATTAGATGGCACAAAACAAAAATAAGTAGTACTCCCTCTGTCCCATAATATCCCATCCGGTTGTAATTTCTATATTATGGGATGGAGTGAGTAGTTTCTAATAACCCTATAAGTTACAACATGGCATTCTAATAAGATCGTATTGCGTTTACTAAAATCTAAGTATACCACCGCACTATCACGTTACTATATTATTATATAGCCTTATATGTATCCAACAATATCTACGACATCCACGCATGCTTTTTTACGTGGACAACCAAAAATTTATATTATCATCACTTACTTAAATAAAATCCTGTATAATCCCTACATTCACTAAATAAACTCATTCTACTCATTAAATTCATATTACAACCTGTCAATTTTGTCATGAACCATCCAGTTTCAACTCCTCCCAAAACAAAACCCCCCACCTCCTAATTACGGGAGGCAACCGAAAATTAACCCCCTCCCGCTTCCGCTTCCCCTCCCCCATTTCTACCCCACCCCCCGCACGCGCGCACGCACGTGCGGCCCACGCGCGGATGCGCACGTGCACACCACCACCCCCCTCCACCGCCACCGCCACCGCCTCGCTCGCCGCCGCCATGGCCGACTCCGCGATCCCCCTCCCCTCTCTGCCCCCTCTGCGGCCACCCCGCGCCTCCTACACTCCTCCTCGTCATCCTCGCCTGGCCGTCTCCCAGCCGACGGCGAGCCCGCCGCTGAAGAGGAAGGCGCCCCCGAGGCGCCGCCGCGTGGTGCGGGTGGAGATCGGCGACGAGGCCGGGCGCTGCGCGAGCCCTGGCGCGGCAGCACGGCGCGCTCGGCGACCTCCAGGCGGAGCTCGACGCGGAGCGCGCGCGGCCGGCCGGGGCGCCGCCAGCGAGGCCATGACCATGATCCTCAGGCTGCAGCGGGAGAAGGCCGAGGCGATGATGGAGGCGAGGCAGTTCAGGCGCTACGCCGAGGAAAAATGTCCACGACGCCGCCGAGCTCGCCGCGCTCGAGGACCTCCTCGCCAAGCGCGACGCCGCCCTCCGCGCGCTCCAGTCGTCGTTCCTCCTCCGCGGCGGTGGCGGTGCCGCGGCGTCGGCGGCGGCAGCGGCCGCGCCACCCCGTCGTTCCCGGGCTCCTCCCCGCACCACTACCCGTCCACGCCGACGCCGCCTCCGCCGCGGCGGCCGCGAACTACCCGCCGCTAAGGTGCTTCATCGACCACCCGCCGACGGCGTCCGAGGCGGACGCGCTCGACGCGCAGACCCCGCGCGAGCACCTCACCCGCCTCGCCCACCGCGTCCACATGCTGGAGCGGGGCGTCCACCCGACGGCGACCACCACCACCACCACCGATCATCCGCGTCGCGCCTGGCTCCGCTTCCCGCGCCCCACGCGCGCCTACTCCGACGCCGACAGCCTCGAATTCTGCGACGGCGAGTACTTCCCCGACGACGTCGACTGCGGCGCCAGCGACCGCGTCTACACCGTCGACGCACATCCACGGCCGCCCACTGGCGCCCGAGGGCTCGTGCACGCCGGGCGGGAGCTCATGCTGCGGCGGCGGCGGCGTGCCGTGGGCGGAGGACGAGGAGATCGCCGCCTCAGCGCGCGCCTCCAGGCGCTGGAGGCCGACAGGGAGACCATGCGCCAGGCCATCGTCTCCATGGGCGCCGAGAAGGCGCAGGTCGTGATGGCTCAAGGAGATCGCGCAGCAGCTCTGCAAGGAGGCCACGCCGCCGCTGCCGCCGTCGGCGGTCACCGTCGGCCACCACCTCTACAAGGGCGCCGCCGCGCCGCCGGCCGTCACCGTCAAGATGCGGCCGCCGAGGCCGCCGGTGGTGATGCACAGGAGGGTGATCGACGCGCCGCCGGCTGCGAAGACGTCCTACATTGGTGCTGTGGCCAAGGTAATTAATGGATCAAGATTCCTTAGCCACATTGTTAACCATGTTAAATTAATTGAGGTTTGGGAGAAGCTAACTAACTATTGCATTGTGCCATTAGCCATAACAATGTTCTAAATGTTAAGAAAATTAGCACAGTAAGCAGCAATATTTTCCTGGATCAGGAAGTTCAGAAGTACAGATGATCAAGATTTCTATTCAATTTGTTGAGCATTTTAATTGATTGAAAGGTTGGAAAAAACAAGCTAACTATTGCATTATGCATTTAGCCATTACAATGTTCCACTGTACTATATATTTAGCAAATGAGCATGATAAGCAGAAACACTTTCCTGAATCAGAAGTTCAGAATAGTTTGTCAAAGAGAACGGGAGCAAAGAGTTGTTTTGGTTAAATTAGTCAGGTCATTCTTCAACACTAGCCTTACAATGCATGATTTGTTCTAATGTTTTATTGAGAGTACTGATCGTAAAACCTGATTTAACATTTGTATAGTTGTATCTGATCAGTAAATACTGATCATACGCAAGCTTCATTTTCTTCATGATCACTGTTGAATCTGATTATGTATCACCAATACCAAGTTCTCCATGATTGCACCTTCAGTTTGTGCCAAATGCCAATACTACTACTGCATCTGCATTCTGCATTCTGCATTGACACAACCTAATGTCCTAATCTGCTCTTGCTCTTTTCTATTTCCCTTCCAGTGGTTCACATCGATCGTTTCACGGTATAAGAAAACACCCCGCACCAAGTGAGTTCATCCCCATCATCTTATCTCTCGTAAAATTCCTGGGTTCCAAAGGAGACCTACATTTCTATCGCGCATTCCGCCTTCTCATTTTATTTTTTTCTTCTTTTTGCAGGTACCCAATTGGTCAGTGTGGCAACAACGTCGGCTTGCTGCTGCTGCTGGACAAGGCTCCCAGGCCAGGGCACGGCCACCAGAAGATGCCCAAGAAAATTTAGATTACACGCCATTGCATCCATCCATCCATTCTACCGATGATTGCAGAGGCTTGCACAACTCAATTTTCTCTCCAGATGAGCTGCTCAGCTCTTTGAATATATATATATACTATACATATGACAAGGTGGCTTTCGCATTGCTGTCGCTCACGCTTAATGTAGTAGTGATAAAATGGAAGCCATTTTGCTGTTTTTCTTCTTCTTTTTTTTTGATGTGTCTCTAGTTCTCTGCCTCTCTCTCTCCATACATTTTCGTCGGTGCTGTTTACTCTTCATTTCTTCAGGTTGAGTGACTGTGCAGTACAGGGTAGGTAACACCAGCGAAGCATTTGTACATTGCGTTCATGAAATTTGAACCAAGAAGAAGCTAACATTTGGTATATTGATTGCACGATTTCACTATCAACACATTGCTGAATCAGTGATCTATATTATTGTCATTTGGGCAGCAAGTTGGACTACAGTTTCTGTTTTGCTCATCAACACAGGACAAGGGACAAATGGAGGCATGTGGATTCAAAGTTTTCATACTGTCATTGAAGCTCCGATGTTAACAACTGTTTCTAATTCTAATATATAGATGCCTCCAACAAGGTAGGTACATGGCTACCAAACCCCTAGTGTCTCTATGAGCAACATGACTCTAGAAGACAAGCTACAGGAACAATTGAATATTTGCATCTCATGGCAAAAAATTCAGATATTCTTCTACAGTTATACCACACTCACTCTGTCATTGCCTCTGGCTTTGGAGGTGGTGGTGGAAAAGCCTCCTTCACTAGCTCCAAGAATTCCTCAACTCGTTCATCTTCATTGCATGCTTCTCCTCGCTCATCCTTCGAAAATCGTTTACCGCACTCTTCTATCATCTGCAGTGTTCAAAGGAAGAAATATGTCAAATAGATTAGGGAGATCTAAACCTAAAGAAAATATCAAGGCAACACAAGAAGGTAGACCCAGACCACGGTTACTCAACAAATTCCTTATTAGAAAAGGTTACTCACATATGTAACATAGAACTATTCACTCAAATTCTCTGAACAGAAAATTCAGATTTGTTGATTGTGACACAAACCTAAATAGCTATTCCCTTAATTGTCTCTGCGAGAAATTGTGGGATTTGCAAGGACATGCCACACCAGAGAGCGCAGTTTGTCTAAACTAATTTACATTGTTAATTATTGCAAGGAAAATCCAAAACTTACTTGAGATTCAACTATGTATAGAAAACATAAAACGTAGAAATTCAGCCTGTCCAAACTAATTTCCATTTGTCAATTATTGCAAAGAAAATTCAAAAGTCCATTAAGATGCATGCATGTATAAAAGGCATAGTATAGAAATCCAGATTATAGAGAGATTCTTAATGGTATGAATCAAGTGTTTGCCATAAGAAGATTGTTGAATAGAGCCAGCTTCTTGAATCACGCATTACTGCAAATAGTCGGACTTATTTGCAGTCTTGGCCCCATATTTGGATAAGCCCTGAGTATCCCCTCATTCTGCTGAGCTTTTCAAGAAACAGGTACATAGCCACTTTCATGGTGTACCAAACTATTATAAATTCTTAATATGTGCCATAGTTAACATCAGCTAGTAACTTAGCACTACTAAAAATTTAATACCAACAAGATAAATATGGTAATACCGCATAGGCATCAGCAGCCGAGGATGGTCTCCAATTGATTACGTTTAGCTTGTCAGCATTTGTAAGCTTGAAGCTCTCACATCTTGTCACAAATTCGCTAATTGATTCCCTTGTCTGGTTGCAAGCAGGAGTTTTTAGAAGGTACTCATATACCTGGGTGTGATAGTGGTGACCATGAGACCAACACAGGCAAAAATAAACTTAAACAAGAAATTAGATTAGACAATATTGGGGTTGAGTGGTAGCAGAAAAAATTGTACTCACCTTACACTCTGATGCAGCAACAGCCCCCAAACATCCCATGGGATCAGTTTTAGCACCTCTAGATCGTAAGAAGTCAAGCACTTCAAAGTTTGTTAGAAATCCTGCATTTGCTTTCTCTCTGCAGAAAAAGGAATGAACATCAGCCGTTCAGATTATGAAAACAAGACGACATCAGGCAAGTAGAACATACTAAAGATCTGAAATCCAGCCTTTCGTACTTGGTGTAATGGCTATATGATATGCCCTAAGAATTAATAACTATTCAGAATCCTCTTGAAAATATATATTTGGATACCCACATTACAAAACAGGACAAGATTTAGAAGTATATTATTGCCCATTCAGCAACCAAAAAAAATCCCCAATTTACTTTCAAGTATATTTCTGTTAGAACTAGTCAACCTAACAAATAAACCAGGAATATCGATGCATCCCACAGTACTAACTTCTATTGAAGAACTCGCCGATGGTCAATTGCATAACACCTTTACCATAGCAATATTCTCAATTTACACTTCTTTTTCTAGCAATATGTAAAACTAAAAGCGCAAGAGGAATCGACACCTCCGCCCATTTTACAAAGGCAAATTCTAGGCAAATATGGCACTGGTACATACATGGCTCTAAAACCTAAATCACCATGCTGCCCCCCTCACAAATCGAAGTGCAAATTGATTTTTATTTTCAAGAAACCATATAATAGCGGAGACGATGTACAGACACAATACTGGACATAGCACACGGATATACGAGAGCGATAAAATAAAAAAAGAATAAGAACACTCCAAATCCTCATCCAAAAAGCAGGAGCTCCATGCGAATAATTTGGGGGCACGAGTTGGCAAGAAACACTAACATCTTCATTGCTGCTGCTGCTGCAGAGTGCAGACGCCGCGGGCGGCGGGTAGGCGGCGGGGAAGGAGGAAGAGGGCGCGGAGGGCCGCGGCGAGCTAGTAGCGGGAGCGAATCTCTTGCCTGCTTCCACGCCTCGCCGGCCACGTCGCCCTCGCCGTCGCCGGCGGCCGCAGTCTTAGGGTTGGACTGCGCCGCGCGGCGCCGCGAGGAGGCGGGGGGGAAAGGAGGAAGGATGGCTGGCCTCCCTAGCCACGGCCCACGGGCCGGGCCATCCTCAAATGCCATGGCCTAACACTAACAGCCCATTGTTATCGAGAGAGCTATTTGGCGCAAGAGAAAGTCCACTTTGCATCCCTTAACTACCGCAAAAACCGGGTACAAAACGTCCCCCAACTTCTAAAATCGGTGTAAATCAAATCGCCAATCCCTCGACGGTATTGGTAATGGTTATGGCTGACGTGTACCTACATGGCAGTTTGACCTGGTATTTTAGGTGATGTGGCATCTACGTGACATTCTAGTTGAAAAAAATTTCAAGAATAAGCTCGTGAGCACCTGCGCCTGCTAGGCTCGATGGGCCTTCAAGGCCCAAGGAGGCACGTGTGTTTTTTCTTTTTCCTTATATTAATATTAATTGGTTTTGAAATATATGAAGATAACTAAATTAGGGGCCTGTTCACTTTGATGCCATTTTCAACCTTACCAAATTTTGGTAACGTTACCAAAAAAAGTGGCTACATTTAGTTTGCTGCCAAATTTTGGTAACTATATAAGAAATCCTGCCAAAATTTGATAAGGTTTTTTTTTTCATCAAAGTGAACGGGCCCTAGGTATGTGTGAGTTTTTGGTAGATTTGAATTATTTTTATAAGTTTTAAGTCGATTTTGAATGCTTTTCAAATTTGAGTAAAAATTTGAAATAGATACTTTTTCAACAGAGATCTATTTGAAATTTTTTTAAAGAAAAGGTAAGCTTTCAACTCAAATTTAAAACTTTCCTTTCAACTTTTGAAACTTCCAACCTGATTTTTATAATTTTCAACTCAAAAATTTAAATACTCTATCCAAATTTGTTGAACTTTCAATTCAAATTATGAATACTTTTAACTCAAATTTAAAAACTTTCAACTCAAACTTTAAACTTTCAACTCACATTTAAAATTTTGAAGTACAAATTTTCAACTTTCAAATCATACTTTGAAATTTCGACTAGATTTTTTATTTATTATTTCATTATAAAACATGCTTAACTCTAATTGTAATTAGCTCTAATCGATATTAGCGGTAAGCGCGTTGGAGAGGCAGGCCTGGCGCACGCGGCGCCCGCTACTTTCGTTCCTAGCGCAGCTGCGCATAATAGGAGCCCCTTTGATAAAAATGGAATGGAGCATTTTGTGTTCTTGCAATTTCAATATTACAATAATTTATGGGGAAAGGCTACAATTTTTTTACGGAACTCTCACATACGCTTATGTGGCACAATGTGATTAAATCTCGATTTTCTATGCTCCGATTTTATAAAATCAAACGGATGATAGCCAAATTATTGGCTAGTTCAAATTTGGATGTACAAATCAAATAATTATGCTTCTTGAAGCCCAAAATTCAAGCGCCTATAAGCTCTTTTCACGCTTTCCCACAAAATGTCTCCCCCTTGGGCAATGTAGGAGCTGCTTTTTTACTTCTCGTGTTTTTTCTTTGGTTTTAAGCGCCTAAAATTTTCTGTTAAATTTTGTCCATGTAAAACACATCCTCTCTTCAATGAAGCGGACTTTCTGCCATACCGTTAAGATAAACTCTTAACCCTGAGCACAGTTCCACAAGATAAAAGACCAGCTAACCTCATGGCATTTGTGCCAACACGTAGAATATAAATACCATTACAGAGTTACAACTTGGGGAGGTTTACAGAACAGTATCTGATACAGACATCCTGATAGCTTAAAGGGCTTAAATAATACAACTCATAATTATTTGGACAAAATTTCTACAATTCTACAGCTTGCAACACGGTGTTGTCTGAAGTAGCTCAAAATGGTGTTTAATCCAGCCGAACTATTTCCCTTTCTTTTTTTTTTCTTTCATCTTTCTTAATCTACTTAATTTGAGTGGATCTATTCTGTAGCATATGATTCTTACAGATACATTAGTGTTGCACCTTATGCACATTGCCTGACAGGTGGACTCCAGAAGAAAAGCCCAAAGGTGCAAGATTAGTGCTTCCTGTTCTTCAGGTAAGTTTTTGACAGAATTCTCTTCCCAAACATGTTGTTTCGAAGAGCAGCAACATGTGGCCTAATGGCTCCGATCAGCATAGAGCGTACTGCAGCATCCTGCACAATAGCACAGTTGGAGTTAAAATGTGAAATTGTTTTGAGAGAATCAATTTAATGTTCATCATATGCTTGTCGCAGAACAGCAGCATTTTTTCTTACCTCACACTCCTTGAGCGCTGTTTGGATCACATAGTTCCCATATGGGTCGATCAAGATATGCAGTAACTTAGGGTCATTGATAAGCTCGTGAATGATTTTAACATGTTTAGGCCACGATGCTTCTTTTAAACATTTCTCTACCACATTGCTGCTACTTTTTTGCATTGACAGAGATCCGAAATGACCTTCCAGCTTGTCCAGTATTTCATCTGTCGCCCATGAAATGTGGAGATCAAGAATATACTGTACAACATAGTTCCTGCAAGGAAAATATTGCCCTAGGATTGTGAGTAGATAACAATCTCTTGAACTTCAGAAGGCAAAAGAGAATGTGCATACCCATATTGATGCTCTGACAGCTCAAGAGCCCTGGAAGTGATATTGTACAACAATTGGTTCTTCTGTTCCTTATTTGCATGAAGAATGCATTTTTGAATGATACAACAACCTTGACGATCCTGGGCTAGCTCAAAGTAATATTCCATGGCCACATTAAGAAGGAACTGCAATGTTTATACCAGTCCAAATTTGAGATAGACTATTTAAAATTATGAAAAAGGTGGACTCTATAAGCATTATTGTCTTGTACTATATCGTTTTCCTGCTCTACGATGGCATTAGAATTATAATATATTCTATGCCAGTCCCTCTATGAGATATTTGAGAAATGTGTGGGAACATTCTCCCCGTTCTGCACAACCTCCTCACCCCGGTGGTACATTATTTTTAATTCCTGTTGCTTGCTTAATTAAAATCCAAAAACTTTCCAAAATTGTCAAGCTGTATTGAAGCCAGCATATTAAAGCTTTCATTCAGATGATAATAGTGGAAGTTACCAGAGAATAGAAATGTGTAAGCTAAAGCAAACGGAGAACTCAAAGGCAAGTCAAGATAAAGCTAATATCATTTCACATGGAGTTGAAACTCCCTACCCCCTCCAATCCTAATGCGGACTCTCATTTCGGTTTCAAAAAGATAAAGCTAATGAATTCTTTCAACAAGTATGTATATTTTTCAGCTCTAAGCATTCACATATTTCTCAGCATGACTGCTACAAGCCATGACGATTAATAGTTTCAATCTATCCACATCATTATAACAAAACTAGCATTATACAGCTAATGTAGGCAAGAGTTTGCACAGCTACCACACAAAGAATAACAATACGTTCAATTTAAAGCAAAGATATCTTACTGCTTTGTGCTCATGTGAGAATTTTTGCAAGCAGCGGAGTGCAACATGACAGCCATTTGCATCCATCATCAAAGTGATGGCACAAGAGCTTAGGGCACATACAACCATGGAAACTTCATCTGGGGAGTTTATTGTTTCTATCACCTTTTGCACTACACGTGTCCTGGATATGTGCAGAAAAATAACAAAAAATTGTGATAGAAGTAAATTGTGAGCAAAACAGTTAATATCAGAGTACCACATACATACCCATGCATGTCGCATGAAAATTTAATAAGCTGCCCTGGTCTTTTGGTTATTTCATAGACTATATGCATCTTCTGATCATGGTTGCACTCTTCAAGTAGCTTTTGTACCAAGTAGTTTCCAAATGGATCGACCACAAGTTCACCAATATGTTCAATGATTCCATCAAAGACCTTTTTAACATTCTCCGAAGTACCTTCTGTAAATATCCTCTGTAGGAAGCGGCAACCATTCTGATCCTTTGCCAAGAGATGAATTTTCCCAACAACTTCATCTACTGAACTATAACTCATTTGAGGAATTTTCATGGCCAAACCGTATTCAGATTCCACAGGTGACAGAGCCTGGGAGTTTAGCCTGTCAAAAAGCAAGAAATCGTTGCCCTGAATATTAAGATGTTGATTGTGTCCATGCTGGTTAATTCTCTGATTCATTTCAATGCGGCCATTAGGTTCAAAGACAGACTGAATATTTCTCACTGAATTTATATCATCAGACTTCACCATCGTCTTTCCAGGAAAACATTTAATGTTGACCTTATCAAAAATCTGAGGCTGCAGGAAACCTTTGGATGAACGCCTGAACATATAACGATGCTTCAACTTTTCTGCTTGCTTCATCTGGCAATATTCACAGATTTTGCGTGAACAATCAGGGTAAATTATACATGAGCAATTGTTCACAAATGTGGAATTCAGCTGGTTGTTTCCATGTGAAATAGCAGCACCATTCCAGTAAGTATCAGCACTGCTATGTGCTTGCTGACCAACCATTGGTGTCCTGAGATAAGGTGAAGCTGCAGGGATAGAAGAGGAGTGAACACCATGTTGGTTGCTTCTAACCCAATGAACATCAGATCCAGCAACCTGTGGCATTTGCTGATAAGCATACTGGGATTGCAAAAGATAATGACTGTCAGCATCAAAATCTTGCCTCCTGAAATTCGAGCCAGTCTGCTGATATGGTGCATTAGCCCGGAATTGCCCATCAATAAAATACTGTTTCTGTAAAGGTGAAGCTGATGATGGTAGATTATACGGGTCCCCAGAAACATAATCCGAGCCATGCAGCCCGGTGCACATCTGAACATTGTGTACACCGTACTTTGGCTTCATGTATTCAGCAACATTGAGATTCAGAGATGAAGGCCTGAAACCATCTTGAGCAAACTCCTGCTGATGAAATGAGTTCATTGTGGTCTCACCAGATGAAATCACATGACTTCCAGGATAATGTCCACCTAGGGGTGCAACACTGACAGGATTAGCAGGAGTGCCAACAGTAAAATCCCTGAATCCCAAGCTCATGTTCTTGAATGCCGATGCCAACGACGACGGGTCATCTGGCAAACTGCCATTCTCAAAGGAGACACCAAGCTGGTTGCTCCCCAGCTGCGACTGCGACTGCATTCTCGCGATCATTGGAGCCCATCCTGCCTCTGAAGAAGAATCACCTGCATAATGAGACCCCAACTCCACATGGTCCGCAAACATCGCATCAGTGATCTTGTCGGCATAGGCCCCAAGTCTGGGATCTTCTTGATTACCCGGCACTTCATCCATCTCAGTAGCAGGACAATAATCTGCAGAGCAGCAGAGGCAGGACACAGTCAATGCCAAATCTATCAGACAATGTAGGACAGAATCACCAATCCAACGGCACCGACGATTCCACACTACATGCGAATAACGCGAAATGACCAGCATCATCGATCAATCAAATGATCATCAAAGGGATTAAAAAAAACATTTACCAAATAGTAAAATTAGCGTTTGTACGAGCAATTTTGGCATAACGACAACATCAGCAGGGCGTCCGTCTGAAGATCTTGGAATCAACACAGTTCTCCCGGCCAAATGGACGAAGAGAAAAAGATTTTTGATCCCATCAAAAAAGAAAACACAAAGCAATCCCAAATCCCAAGAAACCCAAGAAACGCACGCACTCATAACTAAATTCCGATAAGGGAACCACCAAAAAGAAACCCACGATTTCCCCCCATCGAAGCCACGATCGCGTCCCACGAGGATCAAACCAAATCCGTCACAAAACTGCGGGGGTAGTTGGTCGCCAAGAAAACCCACCCACGCACGCCAAGATCGCAAAAACCCCAAGAAAACCCCCCCGCCGCCCGATCACCCAACACCCCCCAAAACCCCCCATCTCAAATCAAGAACCGCGCCCCCCCACCGAAACCCACCGCAAGAGCACCGATCCTCGCAAGAACCGATCGACGAAATCCCCCCAAATCGACACACACAAACCCCCCACCCAAAGAAAACGGCAGAGGAAAGATCACCTCCAACCCTCGCAGGGGGCGCGCGCATTCGCGCCCGGGCCGTATCCGCGCGGTCCTGCGCGCTCCGGCGGGTTCGGGGAGCGGATCGCGGCGGAGAATTGGACGGGGAGGCGCCGATTTTGGGGGGATTTTGGAGGAGGAGGAGGTGGAAGAGGAGGAGGAGGAGGAGCAAGGCTTGCAAGGGAAGCTGATGAAAATAGGAGAGAGAGAGAGAGAGAAGCAGGGGAGGAAGGGTGGAGTAGTATTTGTTTTGCTTCATGCCTTCTCTTTGTCAGGTGTTGATTTGACCGTTTTGCCCCTACCATTTGTCCCTTTGGTGGGGGCAAATATAGGGGCAGTTTGGGGAAATGTGTGAGGAGAGGGAGAGGGAGAGGGAGAGGGAGAGAGTGTGTGGCGCTTTTTTTTTTTTTGCCATGCAAGCATTTGTGTTTGGATGTGATGTGAGTTTTGTGCAATTTTTTTTTGAGAGGGTTGTTTATGGGGAAGTTATTAGGGTTTTTGGGGTGTTTGTTATGTGGAGTTAATTTGGACTAAAATTGTTTTGTTGTTCAATTGCGATGCTTTTATGAGATTTAATGCTTGCTTTTAACATATACGCATGTGTACTTCAAAAATTATCATTACCTTCTTTTTTTATCTAGAAGAAGTTTATTTATGTGTAATTTGTTTATTATCTGGCAGTTTACTTCGCTACTATTTTCAAACCTATCAGTTCTTTATCTTTGGTATTACCAAATTTTGATAGGATAACAAATTAAATATGTTCTTGTCATCTATACCTTAAAAATTTAGAAGTTCCAAATTTCCTTGCACAGAAACACTATCAATCTTTGAAAATATTTTTAAACTAAACATATCAAACGCTACCAAACCAGAATATTCTAACTATTGGTACTACCAAATGTTGGTAAGAATTATTTTGATAATAAAGTGAACAAACCCTATGGCTCTCTATTGTCCGAGCATTTAAAATGATCATAACTATACTTTTATAGCTAGTACTCCTACGTACTTTTATTACTTTCATTTTATCCCGAACATTTATATCACATATACTACGAGCACTTTTGTATCTAGTAAGGACATTACAGTCATTTCTTCTTGCCGTTCACCTGGCAAAACTAGCTCCACCTAATTTCAGAACCTAGCTACCTAGCCAAAGTATGAGTACTACTCTTTCCTGGAAATACTAATTTGTTTATGTTTCTCTCTTTTTTTTTGGTATAGGAATTTGTTTGTGTTTTGATGCAAATCTTTCATGGATGTTATGGCTAGCATTGGTTCATCTCTGGGCATTAATTTTCTTTGGCTGCAGCACTATTCAAGGTCCAAAATTTTCAAGGAAAGCTTCTTTATTTTAAATTAGGTCTTTATTCCTTAAAAAAAGTAGGTGCGCTACCAAATAAAAAGTGCTATTTGCGAAAAGAACTCATAATTTATTATATGGAACAGACCTCAAGCATGGAGTTCTGGATTTTGTGATGCCATGTGATATTCAGTATTGATCAATGTTCAATAATGTGCATATAGAATCCCGTCATATATGGCTTGCACAACATTTCATCAGATACGGCGTGATTTTTCTTCATTTCTTATTAATTATAAGGCTTAGTTTAGTTCCAAAAAAATTTTCCTCAAAAACATCACATCGAATCTTTGAACATATGCATGGAGCATTAAATTTGGATTAAAAAAAACTAATTGCACAGTTTGCATGGAAATCACCAGACAAAACTTTTGAGCCAATTAGTACATAATTAGCCATAAGTGCTATAGTAACCCACATGTGCTAATGATGGATTAATTAGGCTTAATAAATTCGTCTCGCGGTTTCCAGGCGAGTTATGAAATTAGTTTTTTCATTCGTGTCCGAAAACCCCTTTCGACATCCGGTCAAACGTCCGATGTGACACCCAAAAATTTTCTTTCGCAAACTAAACAAGCCCTAAATGTTGGTGGAGACTAGAGAATGCACAAAAATGCCTTCAGGTGAATTTCGACAGGCTTGAAAAGACATACTACCA
Organism: Oryza longistaminata; assembly: GCA_009805545.1. Lineage (NCBI taxonomy): Eukaryota > Viridiplantae > Streptophyta > Magnoliopsida > Poales > Poaceae > Oryza > Oryza longistaminata. The sequence continues at coordinate 31,719,223 of CM020179.1, read as the reverse complement.
TGTTTCCTAATGTATGACGTTGGTTAGTTCAATTGTAAACTAACCAATATCAAACAAAAAAAAATGGAGGGATTGTGTTCTTAGCAAAGAAATTATTTATGCATTCATTTAAGCTAAAGATGTTTGCCGATACTAGATGTTTTAGATGTTTGGAATAAATCATTCTTCAACCATCTATGCTGCTTTATTTCCTATGATCAAACAAACTAAGAAGAAGCTATAATCATATATATTAACAATTTATTTGGATTACAACAGTTAGCTAGGCCCAACCTATTCAAAAACAAAAGTATAAAAATGTTAATTTTGAAATTAGCTTGCCTAACTACATGGATGCCCAATTTTAGTGTGACACACCCCTATGGTGCTAAAAATTGGGGTACACTCCATGGTGCCCTATGCACTTTTATGCTGACTTGTTGTTCTTTGACTGGTCCAATTCTCCAATAGTGTAATGTTGCCCATGCACTTTTCTCGACAGTACAATGTTGCCCATGCACAAATAAAAAGTTCAATAGTGTAATAGTGGGCCCCATGCCTCCAACCATGCATGAGAAACTTTTAAATGACCATTAGTCCATTAGGATTATAATAATAACACCACATGTGCAACATAATCAGACTATAGCTTGCTTCGGTTTATTACCTAATAAAATAAATTTTGGTCGGATAAAACAAACCAAACATTCCTTGACTTCCAAAAACTCATCTCACTATTTATTATCAAATGTCGGTGACACCGAAAACTCATCTCACTATTTTTCTTCGAGGGAAAATTATCTCACATCGGCTGTGTTCGGATTCACAGCCGATAGGAACTAATCCCTGGCTCCCGCACGGAAAACGGAGTAATCCATTAGCACGTGATTAATTATGTATTAGCTATTTTTTAAAAAAATGAACTAATTTGATTTTTTAAGCAACTTTTGTATAGAAACTTTTTAAAAAAAAACACATCATTTAGCAGTTTAAAAAGCGTATGCGCGGAAAACAAGGAAGAGGGATTGGGAAAAGGTTGTGTTCTTCCCTCATTTTCCCAACTCACATCCCTCATTTTCCGCACTCACGTTTTTTAAACTGTTAAACGGTGTGATTTATAAAAAACTTTCTATATGAAAGTTGTTTTAAAAAATCATATTAATCCATTTTTCAAAAACATAGTTAATACTTAATTAATCATGCAATAAAACGAGCTTCGTTTTGCATGCCGGGGAGGAGAACCCCTCCTCCCGAACACAGCCTTAAAGCAGTGTTTGGCTAATGGGGTGGGGGAAATGATTTCCCACCCATCAAAAGGAATCTTTAAATCCTAACCATTCATTCTCCCTCTTTCATTTAATCCTAACCCTTCATTCATTTTCCAATCCCAATCCCACCCCTCATTTCCCATTATCCAAACACATCAAGGGTTTGTAAAATAGTGGTGTATTATTGTGAGAGTTCTACTGTTCTATGCTCCCATTTCCTAACTTCTAGTCTCTTTCACGTGCACGTTTTTCAAGCTGATAATTGGTGTGTTTTTCTCAAAAAGAAAGTATAGAACAGTTACATTAGAAAATTATATTAATCCATCTTTTATTTTTTTAGCTAACATAATTAATCGTATATGCTAAACTATCGCTCCGGTTTACGTGCCATAAATAAGGCGCTTAATCCAAATTGGGGAGTAAAAACTTCGGTGGTGTTTGGTTACAGGGACTAAACTTAGTCCCTGTCATATCGGATGTTTGACACTAATTTGAAGTATTAAACATAGACTGCTTACAAAACTACTTGCATAAATGAGAGTTAATCGCGAGACAAAATTTTTAAGTCTAATTAATCCATAATTAGCACATATTTACTGTAGTATCACATAGGCTAATCATGAATTAATTAGGCTCAATAGATTCGTCTCGTGAATTAGTCCAGAGATATGGAATAGGTTTTATCATTAGTCTATATTTAATATTTCTAATCAATAAATAAACATCCGATGTGACATGTACTAAAATTAGCCCCATCCAAACAGCTACTTCAGCACCCACCGAAACCTAAAAACCACCATGAAAACCAGGGGACAGTAGACAGGACAAGATGCTTTGCTTCTGGTCTTTTCTTCTGCAGCTTCCACGAAGCACAGCAGTAACTTCACCCTTTCCTAATATAGCAAGTTCCATTGATTAAGGCATCTGTAGCATAGAGAGTGAAGTACTCAACATCCGAAAATGTAAAAAAGAAATGTTGTCTCACAAAACGTATTGGAGAAAATTCATATCAGATAACTATCATAAACTTTACCTAACGTATCCGAGTTATATGCGGTCCTATCTTTGTTTCCGGGAAACTTCGCATCACAACTTATTATGTTGTTTACATGAAACCATACATATGGTGTTCTTTATATGTATAATCGTGCCCTCTATAAAGTCGGCTCAAAATGGTTTATCCATTATAAATATTTGATATTTATGTTATTATTTGGTTAAACATTTAAAACTGCCAACATTAATAGTTCCTTAATGATTAGTTTGAAAACAAAAAAAATTGGTATGTGCAGATTTGTTTTTAAAAGTTACAAACTTATCAGATTCTATACTCTTATTTTTATAAACATGGATGATCACTGTTTTAAAAGTTTGATTGAATCTTATCATAAACATCAAATATTTATGAATGAAAATGCCAAATCTATACTCTTACAACTTCCATGAAGCATACCAGTAACTTCACCCTTTCCTAATATAGTAGGTTTCTTAAATAAAAACAGCTCTGGCATATACAGCTGCCACAAAACAAATTCCCTAGCTAGGGCCCTATTTAGTTCCAAAATTTTTTTCCAAACTTCCAACTTTCCATCACATCAAATATATCTGTCATACACACACAACTTTTCTATCACATCGTATCAATTTCAACCAAACTTCCAAACTTCAGTGTGAACTAAACACAGCCTAGATACCCCGTTGTATGCGGTCCTATCTTCACTTCTTTAGTGATCTTTATTTCCAAGAAATTATCACGTTATTCTATATACATGATCATGCCCTCCACAAAGTTGATCAGTTCAGAATAGTCGATTAATTAGGCTTAATAAATTCGTCTCGCGGTTTCCAGGCGAGTTATGAAATTAGTTTTTTCATTCGTGTCCGAAAACCCCTTTCGACATCCGG
>CM020179.1:31673233-31716046 GCA_009805545.1 Oryza longistaminata | reverse complement strand
AATTTTCTTTCACAAACTAAACAAGCCCTAAATGTTGGTGGAGACTAGAGAATGCACAAAAATGCCTTCAGGTGAATTTCGACAGGCTTGAAAAGACATACTACCATGTTTCCTAATGTATGACGTTGGTTAGTTCAATTGTAAACTAACCAATATCAAACAAAAAAAAATGGAGGGATTGTGTTCTTAGCAAAGAAATTATTTATGCATTCATTTAAGCTAAAGATGTTTGCCGATACTAGATGTTTTAGATGTTTGGAATAAATCATTCTTCAACCATCTATGCTGCTTTATTTCCTATGATCAAACAAACTAAGAAGAAGCTATAATCATATATATTAACAATTTATTTGGATTACAACAGTTAGCTAGGCCCAACCTATTCAAAAACAAAAGTATAAAAATGTTAATTTTGAAATTAGCTTGCCTAACTACATGGATGCCCAATTTTAGTGTGACACACCCCTATGGTGCTAAAAATTGGGGTACACTCCATGGTGCCCTATGCACTTTTATGCTGACTTGTTGTTCTTTGACTGGTCCAATTCTCCAATAGTGTAATGTTGCCCATGCACTTTTCTCGACAGTACAATGTTGCCCATGCACAAATAAAAAGTTCAATAGTGTAATAGTGGGCCCCATGCCTCCAACCATGCATGAGAAACTTTTAAATGACCATTAGTCCATTAGGATTATAATAATAACACCACATGTGCAACATAATCAGACTATAGCTTGCTTCGGTTTATTACCTAATAAAATAAATTTTGGTCGGATAAAACAAACCAAACATTCCTTGACTTCCAAAAACTCATCTCACTATTTATTATCAAATGTCGGTGACACCGAAAACTCATCTCACTATTTTTCTTCGAGGGAAAATTATCTCACATCGGCTGTGTTCGGATTCACAGCCGATAGGAACTAATCCCTGGCTCCCGCACGGAAAACGGAGTAATCCATTAGCACGTGATTAATTATGTATTAGCTATTTTTTAAAAAATGAACTAATTTGATTTTTTAAGCAACTTTTGTATAGAAACTTTTTATCGACGTGCCCGCGGTCCGCCTCCCGGCACCGCAGCACCACCGACGGCTCCCTCAGCCGGAGCAGGCTCTGAATTTGATCAATGATCTCTCAATCCTTTTTTTTTCTCTAAACCAAAAAAAGATTGAGAAATTTTCTCCGGTCTAATCAAAAGTATCTTGAGGTACCGGTATCTCAAGGTAAAAAATCGTTTCTAACCATTGGATCTAACAATGCCCATCCTGCTCAGTTAGATCCAACGATCGGAAACGATTTGGTACCGTAAGGTACCGGTAACTCGAGGTAATTTTTGCTGGACTTGAGCAAATCTCTTGTTTATTAGATGGTGAGAGGCTTTGAAAATTTTCCTTTTTTCCTTTTGTTTTGCTGATGAGTATTTTTGAACGGTACTAATGGAAGCTTATTAATCTTATTCAAAGCTACCCAAGTGTCAAGAGTGTTTGTACAATGAACTTTGGTCCATTCCCCTCACACACCCACAAACACTATACCTCATGGCTAATGCAATGCAAGCTTTGCATCAAACCAGGGACAAACGGTTTAAAAAGCACCAAAGCAAATCAGGCGACATAAACAGTACTCTTTTTCTGCAGGGGGGGCATCCATGCAGCATGTGATCCCAGCCCTCCCTTGCCTCCCCAACCCTAACAACCACATGCAGCTAACCATCCCATGCTCCTGCAGCAAAACAGTGAGGAGAGTCTCCATTAAAATTGCCCTGAAAGGACCATGCATCAGCTGCCCCACTACCTCAGGCTCCCCCCCACACTTCACCACATTCTCTTTGTCCTGAGCTGAAAAAAAAAAAGCTTACACATTCATCGTATTCATATACTCCACCCGTTCTAAAATATAAGGATTTCTATGTTCTTTAGCAAATACTAAAGTTATGTTTAAAGATTCCTTTTTGGTCACCTTAGTTGCTAGTTTTTGAATTTTGAATTGCTTAGATTCCCTTTTCAAGCATCTGATTGGCTTTGGAATCAGAGGAATCAGTGCAGGAATGCTTATATCGTGGTAATCCTAGAAATGCTTATATTTTGAAACAGGGGAAGTAGATTTATTTATATTTTCTGCAGTGACAAGAAGAAGACAACATCTAATGCAGGAACAAATCAAAAGGGGTTGGTTAGTGGTACAGTGGAACAGCTAATCACCCTGTAATTAGGTGCTTGTTCTGGCCCTAAAAGTGGCCTCCAGGACATGGGCTTGCCCAGGGAGGGAATCTTTTGGGGCTTCTTTTAAAGTGGGGGGTATGTGTGTAGCTTGCTTGATGTGTTGATTGGGAAATCATGAGTGTCCCTCAGAGAAGTTCAAAGAGAGGTGTTGTGTGTGTGTGTGGGTGGAGAGTGAGAGGAAGGGAAGCATGGTGTCTGGAATGGAGGCTGATCCAAGATCCTTGCTTGGTGCAAAATACTAGGGCATTGTTGTAAGTGCCATTAGTTCTTTTTTGTTTCCGAGTTTGTTATCGAGGATCTCGGACCAGGCTTCATTCCTCACACCGTGCTTCCGGTTGCGAGAAATGCGAATATTGTGTCTGTAGGAACTGCTTCTGTGTGAGGTAGAATGGTTTGTACGCGAATCGATGTCTTTCGATGAGCGGTTGTATGTTTTTTCTGCTTAAGGCTATGTTTTGTGCATCCTGGAATGTATTTTGTTTCCAAGTTCTTGTTAGCATGCAGGTATCTACTAATGTTATAAACATGGATATCTGTGTTAACTTTGTGAAAAAGTAAAATGCTAGCCAGGCTTTGATATTTTTTTTGACAGATTTTTTCATGCACTTTTACATATATACTTGGTCTTCAGTCTTCACTCCAGGTCCAGCACATTGCATCAAAACTAGCAGGGGAGGGCCTCTTCATTTTTCTTTCTCCTTTCCACTTGAACTTAGCATGCCTTTTCATCTATGAACATTCTTACCCTAGTATTGCTCTGCTCCTTGTTGTATATATGGTGCAAACCGCAGTATTTTCAGGCTGGAGTACCTAGTTGCAGGTTGCAGCAGACACATTTTTTGCTGTCTGACAATGTTTGGCTTGTCACTAGCTAGTGTTGTCAGTTGTCAAACCCAGTGGTCATCCTGAGGTGCATATTTTTCAGAAGCTTGGAGTTCACAAATGCTTCAGATGTGGATCTGATCAGAGATTGCAAACAGAAGAAGAGTGTAGAGACAGAGTGTCTGCAATCTGATTAGAGTCCTCCAGATGTCTGCATACAGATTGTGAAGTTCCCAATTTGTAAGAAGGGGATGAGGAACTTAAGCAAGCTATGTATACTTATATACTCCAGAATATATGTTTTGTTTTTACCATAAATAATTATCCAGATTGGTGAACTTCATCAGTTCGTTTAAAACATATGAAGGGGTAGAACTGTAGAAGATCCAGGTTTGGTCCTAACATTCTTTTGATATTTCCCTTTTGTTGAAGCGAAAACAATCAGTAAACGTAAGATTTCATTTTTTAACTCTAACTAAAAGTTAAAACATTTGATACTTTTACTGAGGTATTACTCATACAAAATTAAGAGGAAACCAATTCGATCCGAAAAGGAAAAGTGTTGAATATTTATTTTTTCCAGTTACTAGCTATCTTGGCTAGAGGTCCATACTACTATCAACCAGACATTGGATTAATACAAGAGCATTGTTCTATGATCACCTAATGACCTATCCTTAATTTTGCTCTAACCTCCACACTTTTTTTCCAAAGATCCAACCACAGCTTACTCCGATGAAACATGGTTCCCTTATACCCGAATCTCGATTGAAACTTTATGCACTCCCATATGCCTTAGACAAAGGTTCAGTTGCCATTTAGCAACATAAAAACAAAATGTCTGATTTTGGTTAAAATGACCAACTTACCACAAGAATAGGTTGTGTTGTTTGTGTTCATAGAGATGAGTGTGCGTGTGCTTATACGTTTCAGGCTTTCAGCGTTTGTACCGTGTTTAGAAAAAAATGACCAACTTACCATTACATTGGCTCACTCATCATATGCTCACCTCTTCGTTTCTTCTTCGTGATCTTTGTGCAATGATCACTGCACCCGGTAGACTAGCTAGCATGCATGGCAGCAGCAGCATCACAGTAAGCAGGTCCCCATCATTGTTAAGCTTTCTTGATGCATGAATTTGCCAGAGGTTGGATAAGGGAGGGAAAAAGCAAAACATGTTTTGATGGTAAAATGGAGATGGCTTCAAAATGGAGCTTGGTTAGGACTTAGGAGAATGGAGTGGGATGTCTGTAAAAGAGAGAAACAGACATGAACCCTTGTTAATACCAATACTTAAATCACGACCTGTTAAGAAAATCATTCCTATCTTCATCAATGCATTCATCATGTCAACCTCACCTCACATATATATACCTTGCGTTACTTATATCTAGTTACTTAGCACATATGTATATCCTCTTAACATGTATCTCTACAGATGTTAATTTGCCTTTACAGTGCCTAAAAGATGCATATAAATTTATCAGATATCTCTAAAATTGTCTAAAATATCCGCAAGGCAAAATTGCTCTAGGCAACTTTTAAAATGCTAGTAAAGTATCTTTAGACTGTAAACCCCCTAATTTTGAGGATTAAACAAATGTTTCTTGAAAAAGTGTCTCAACATAAGGTGGTTTTTGTTGTAGTGATGCACACTAAATTAAATTTATATAATTATGTGCTAATCCTCCACAATAACATGAATCATTAACAATTACCATATATACATGCAAACCTAACACCGGTGTTCACCAATTAACCTAAAATAATCTAATTGTAACTGATAAAGGCTACTAATTTATTCCTAATTACCCCTTCATGTTCCTCCTTATCTAGCGAATTTCTTGAGACAACATTGTCCCCAATTTGCGAGAATATTTTACTAGGGCTTGTTTGGTTAACCCCCAGAGGAAGTTATTGGAGGAGATTAATTTCACACCTATTGAGGTGTGAAAATTTTCTTCTCCAAATCCCCTTGGAGGAGGGATTAACTGAACAAGACCTAGATGGGACAAACCCAGCCTACCTATATCTTCACTCTATCGCATTTGGATCCACAAAGCAAATACTACCTTAATAGGCTATTATTGGTATAAAAGAGTATCAATTTTCGACCAGAACGATGTACAAGGAAACTAATATTTCACAATAACAAATAATTGATTGGAGTATATTTGGATAGCATGAAATAAAATATATCTTTTCCTAATATTCCATGAAAGATCCGCATAATGCATGATGTTTTAACTTTTTATGCTGTCCGCATAAAATCCAAAAAATACCATGCAACCGCAAATAAAAAGACAAAAAATTCCCGATAAGCCGTCTACCAACCTCTCACGTAGAAATATGTGGGATCATTTATATTACAGCACACCACTATGACAAGCCAACTAGTCGGCTGCTAGAAAATGGTAGAGTTAAAACCTAAATCTATAACATTATCGATAAGGAGGACGACTCCCTCTTTTAAGTAGTAGAAATGTACATGAGGGGAAAATGGTCTCATGAAAGCCCCTTCGTGCGGTTGCACCCTAACTTACAAAAACTGATGAGTATTGGCCAACAGGTTTAGTTTTTTAAGAACAGTAGTGGAATAGAAGGGAGCATTCATTCTGCAAGATCATTGCAGAGATTTGAGAACTTCCTACTGATGACATGCTTCCTCAATGATAAAATGGATATTGAGAACTTCTAATTTTTTCTATACGTGGAAATAATGAAAGCCTTTTGTATTAGCAGCGATTGACTTGCACATGTTGCTTACATGTTTGGCAGATACTCAACATCAATTTAATGCACGTGAGAGTGACTGGGGTTTCACATCTTTTATGCCTTTGAGTGATCTGTATGACCCAAGTAGGGGCTACCTTGTTAATGACACCGTTGTTGTGGAAGCTGAGGTTGCTGTTCGCAGAATGGTTGATTACTGGACTTATGACTCGAAAAAGGAAACAGGATATGTTGGTCTAAAGAATCAAGGAGCTACCTGTTATATGAACTCTCTTCTACAAACACTGTACCATATACCATATTTCAGGAAGGTCTGAGATCATTACTTTTTCCTAGTCTACATGATTTGTTAAGTACCTGAACTTAAGACTAATTGAAATTTCATCTTAGGCTGTATATCATATGCCAACTACTGAGAATGACATGCCATCTGGGAGTATTCCTTTAGCCCTGCAGAGCCTTTTTTACAAGCTCCAATACAGCGACAATAGCGTAGCTACAAAGGAGTTGACCAAATCTTTTGGATGGGACACTTATGATTCTTTCATGCAGCATGATGTTCAAGAGCTTAACAGAGTTCTTTGTGAGAAACTTGAAGACAAAATGAAGGTGAATATTATAATAAACATTTTATTATATGTCTACGACTTGTTATTAACTTTGCGTTGACCCAGGAAACTGTTGTGGAAGGAACAATTGAACAATTATTTGAAGGCCACCACATAAACTATATCGAGTGCATTAATGTTGATTATAAATCTAACAGAAAAGAATCCTTTTATGGTAAGCTTTTTCACATTGAACATTCAGTATCATTTTTAATTTAGTGCTTACTCATGTTATAACATTGCAGATCTACAGCTTGATGTCAAAGGTTGTCGTGATGTTTATGCATCATTTGATAAATATGTCGAAGTGGAGCGTCTAGAGGGTGATAACAAATATCATGCAGAGCAGTATGGCTTACAGGTACTGACAAATCCTGCACTCCGAAGTTGAATATTTTGATGTAGTGAACTTCTTAGCAGGTTTTTTTGGGAGTACATGATACATGTGGAGTAAATTTAGGTTATTACCTCTTTTTTTTTTTTGTTTAGTAAAATAATAACTCTGTAATGTTGGTGTGTACTTGCATACAGTTTATTCATTGAGGAGCGATTTCCTTTAATATAGACATAAAATTAAAAGATGTTAATCATCTGATTTTCCAAGTTAATGAATGGCAATATAGCATACATGCCATGATTATATTTTCTTACCTTGATACTGCATTGGCACTTGATATTCTGTAATCTTTTCAGGATGCAAAGAAGGGAGTACTCTTCCTTGATTTCCCTCCTGTTTTGCAACTTCAACTGAAGCGTTTTGAATATGATTACATGCGAGATACAATGGTCAAGGTTGGAACTGTGGCACCCTTACCTTTAAATTCTGAAGTGTCTATATTTCCTTTACATCTGTCTGTAATTATATGGTTGTCTTGTTTCAAGTAGATTCCTCAAAATACTGTTATTTTCTTCCGCAATGATAAACATATTGCCATTTCAGGTTTAGCATTGGCCTAGTTATTGTTTTTAGAGTGAAGTACATGGGCGGTCCCGAAACTTGTGCCAGTGTGTCATCTAGGTCCCCGAACTCCTAAAATGCATATTTAGGTCCCTGAACTTGTCATGTGTGTCATATAGGTCCAAATGGGTTCTAACCCGCTCCATACCGCTGACGTGGCAATGCCACGGTGACACCTACGTGTCAGTGGAATCCACATGTCAAGCATATATAAAAAATAAAATTGAAAACCATATTTTCTCCTCTTAGATAGAAAAAAAGATAAAAATTCTAAGGTAGAGAGGAGAAAATATGTTTTTCTAATTATATTTTTTTCTATGTTACTGACACGTGGGTCCGACTAATACATAGGCGCTACCGTGGCATGCCACATCAGCGCATGGAAGAGGTTGGAGCTTGTTTGGACCTATATGACACCCAAAACAAGTTCGAGGACCCGAAAATGCATTTTGAGAGTTTAGGGACCTAAATGACACACCAGCACAAGTTTAGGGACCGCTTGCGCACTTCACTCTTGTTTTTATGAAGGCATCAAACATGCTTTCATAGGTTTAATCATTTGATGCTGTGTTTTCTGAACTTCTCCCATAACATATAAGCTGGTAGCGATTTTTTTCCTACTGGCATTACTACTTACAAACTAACTGAAACAACATTGAAGAATTAGCAAAAAAAACTCAAAAAATTGAATGGGGGTTATATCGGACTGTCATCTGATGATAAGCTCTTGACAACAATGATCACATCCACTACTAGCTCCTTGAAATTATCAACTGTCATTTTCGCAGTGGTGCGCATGTTTCACATTTTTAGGTACTAACCAGTTTGGCACTAATAAGATCAAATCTTTATTTTGCAACCGAATCAAAACAAACTTCATGTTCTATCTTGGCTACAACTAAAACTGGTTTTCTGGGTGGGTTTTTCACAAATCAGGCAGTTCTCACCTTTTGGGAGAAAGCATGCTAGGGTGGTAAGGGATAAACACTTGTTACCATGTTTTGGCTTTGCTTTAGAACTATACTCATCAGTAAGCAGATAGTTATGACGGTTTTTTTTAGGTCAGTACCATATTTTCTTCACCTTGTTACTTTTTTGCTAGGAGCAGTCTATGTTTGAACACTTCTTTTTGCACTTCGAAGCAATTAAGTAATTAACGTGATATGTATCCTCTTATTTCTCATATAATAAATTATGGAAAGTTCAGCAACAAATCGTTGATTGAATAAGGTCCAATTCTGCAGATTAATGACCGGTATGAGTTCCCACTTCAACTTGATCTTGACAGAGATGATGGGAAATATCTTGCTCCTGATGCAGATAGAAGCATTAGAAACCTTTACACTCTTCACAGGTGTGATTTTATCTTTTTTTTTTAGTAAATTTTGTGATTTTATCTTTTTTTTGTTGTAAATTTTATCAGTTATGTGAATACTTTTATGTTAGTCACAGCAGTCATGAACAAAAAAAGTCATATACGAGGAATTCAAACCAATATAGCACTTGCATATAGCGCTTTGGTTTCTGAAATAATTGAGCCACCATGTTTTTTGCTGATTTGATATTTATTATTGCATATATCATGTATTAGGCAAGATCTTGAAAGGAGACTGTTTGATAATTTGTATTTGTGACTTGTGAGCACTGCCATATCATATAGATGGACCTGAAATGGAGAAAGCTATGCGAATTTGAAAAAATATATTCACTAGTACATTTGTTTCTATGACACATCTCAGCTAAACGTCAACTGTATTTTCTTGGTGCTAATGTTGCTGTGCTTTTGCTCAGTGTTCTTGTTCATAGCGGAGGAGTACATGGCGGTCACTACTATGCTTTCATACGGCCTACGCTATCAGACCAGTGGTGTGTAAAAATTTATACCTCTTGTATTGTACCTCAATACTTTCTTTGAGTTAAAGATATTCTGGGTATATTTTGTTTTGGTCATGCTACCATTCACAGCCATTTGGTGGTAGAGTAACTAAATTAGCAGGGTCTAGGGCCTGGCATTCTTGTGCTCATAACATGTACTCCCTCTGCTATACCCTCTGCCCCAAAATATAGCAACTTCTAGATTTCAAAATTTGTTCCAGAATATAGCAACTTCTCCACCCACTTCCTCATCTCAACCAAATTACAAATCTCTCTCGTTTAATTTGTCCACCTACTTCCTTGTTTCAACCAAATCACAACCATCCCCCATTTAAGTCCACCTACTTGCTTAATCACTGTGCGGAACTCCAGAAATTCTTGTATTTTTGGGACAGAGGGAGTTGCTGGTTGTTGGCACTGAACTCACAACGTTTTCCTCATGGATGCCAGGCATGGAATTAAACTGGGATAGTCTTTATATTACTTAAAAAGAACTATAGTTAAATTACGCCTGTTCACTACTACCCATCCTAGCTTCATCAATCATCCGAGTTCAGTATCTTCAATCTGTAATCCTCAATTTTATGTCTGCCAGCATATATTGCACGATAGAATTAAGTTTGCTAAGTAGCCTGCTTGCACATCGACAATTGACCATCTGCAGCACCAATCCATTGGCTTAGAGTTTCTGACCATAATGTGTCCTGTCTGATAGCTACTCCCCCCGTCCCTAAAAGAGTGTCGAGGTTCATAGCTATAAAGACACTCTTTTAGGGACAGAGGCAGTATATATCTAGGTAAACAATTCTGAACATGCCACAATTTATGTATTCGTTTGGCTGCATGCTGTCATTTCAGGTATAAATTTGATGATGAACGAGTAACAAAAGAAGATACCAAAAAGGCCCTTGAAGAGCAGTATGGGGGTGAAGAAGAGGTCGTTTTTACTATTAATAACTGTTCATTAAGTGCAATTCACTGATTTAGTGGTTGCAGCAATTTCCCTCATCTTGTATTTATGTCATCATCTTATTTGTTTCTCTTTTGGATGGAACAGTTGCCTCAAATAAACCCTGGTTTCAATAACACCCCATTTAAATTCACAAAGTATTCGAATGCCTACATGCTTGTCTATATTCGTGAGAGCGACAAGGATAAAATAATGTGTAATGTTGATGAAAAGGACATCGCTGAGCATTTGCGGGTAAGTATCATGCATATTCTCCTACCTTCCTATTCAGTATTTTATACATTTTTCAGGTGTTTTGAGGGAATTCAACTGTGCTCTTGCAGATAAGGTTGAAGAAAGAACAAGAAGAGAAGGAACACAAGAAGAAGGAAAAAGCTGAAGCTCATCTCTACACCATCATAAAGGTCTGGATAAGAACCTGTTTTAGTTTTCATGGTTTAAATCTCATTGTGAACTTTTTTTTTATAATGGCTATGTGCAATGTCCCTAGGTTGCCCGAGATGAGGATTTGAAGGAACAGATTGGTAAGAATATATATTTTGATCTGGTGGACCATGAAAAGGTTCGCAGCTTCCGCATACAGAAGCAACTACCTTTTACTTCATTTAAGGTAACCATTCCTAAACACCTAGTTTTTCATAACAAGGATACGCTGTTAAGTTTCTGTGATATAGGCCTATAACCTATTTTAGGGTTTTGCACTGCTACCTTTTGTGTTCCTGAGCTCAAATTCAAGCCCCTCCAAAACCTAATTTTGTTCCTTTTGTTATCTAGACCAATACTGTAACTTCCTAAATTATTTATTATTTTATTATGCTTTCAAATATTTTTATCTCATTTATTATTGAATTAACTGTTCACAGGAGGAAGTCGCAAAGGAATGTGGGATCCCTGTGCAGTTTCAGCGCTTCTGGCTGTGGGCTAAGAGGCAAAATCATACATACCGACCGAATCGTCCACTGGGCCCTCATGAAGAATCACAATCAGTGAGTCATATATCGTTTCCTGAAGTTCAAAATTTTAGTCCTTTGAACTAATTTAAAGAGTTGGGAATATTCTTTTGTTACTGTTGTAATCACCCTAGCAAACTTTTTTTAGTTCAGCAATGATTTTTTTTCTTGCTTCATATTTTTCTTTTCATTTTATGGTCGGAAATAACCTCCATATTTACTTGCTACCATTCTCTTGTATGTGTTATTCTGTTTGTGATTATATCTTATTACTTATATTGCATAGGTGGGGCAACTTAGGGAGGTCTCTAACAAGGCGCACAATGCTGAGTTGAAGTTGTTTCTGGAAGTAGAGACTGGAGTGGTAGTAACATTCTACAATAGCTGTTTATTCTTTATATTTCTGTTTCACTATCAATTATCTTTCAAGATTTTAGAAATTTGACCATGTCTGTTTATTATTGTATAGGATCTGCGGCCCATTCGTCCACCTGAGAAGAGCAAGGAGGATATACTACTTTTCTTTAAACTTTATAACCCTGAAAAGGAAGAACTTTGGTATATATTTTCATATTTATTTTGCAAGCATCCTTTAAAAAAAATTAGTACAATTTTAAAAAATTAGTACAAAGACTCACGTGGTGAAGTCATTTTGTTGTACAGTTTTGTTGGTAGGCTTTTTGTGAAGGCTACGGGAAAACCATCTGAAATCCTGACAAAATTGAATGAAATGGCTGGATTTGCTCCAAATGAAGAAATTGAGCTATATGAGGTGAGGGTCATATTCAGTTCTCGATGATTACGTGGTAATATCATTACATGCTACATAAAACCATCTTACTCTCAGAGCACAGTCGCATGATCTACTCATGTGCTCCTTTTGCTCTCATAGCTCCAGCCTCCAAGTGGTTATAATTCAAGTTTCTTTTTATTGTGTTGTTAATATAGCATTACTCTGACTTGAAAGTGATGTAGTGATGCTTTTCCCATGATTAACACTCTGAGCTATTTGGCATTTTTATGCTGCAGGAAATTAAGTTTGAGCCAAATGTGATGTGCGAACACATTGACAAGAAACTAACTTTCCGTTCCAGTCAGGTTTGAAAGAAATCGTCACCTTTTTAGATGCAAACTTTTTTAGTTTTCTAGTTCAAGATTGTGATGGCTTCTCTAAACTTGTCCCATGCTCCATTGTTCTTTCTAATGTTGCAGCTTGAAGATGGGGACATAATATGTTTCCAAAAGTCACCTGTGTCAGATGGGGAGACTCAAGTGCGGTATCCAGACGTTCCTTCATTTTTGGAGTATGTGCATAATAGACAGGTACACTCAGATACACATCAAGTGTAGCATTTTGAACTTGTTCTTATGTTTTATTAACTTATGTGTCCTTTAGTTGTCATTTGATGCGCTGTTTTAGCCCCTTTTTTTTCTAGTCTCTCGTCTACTTATTTCGATGTATTCGGTGTTCATGGTAATCTCATCACGAATTGCTATATATGGATTTGTTCTACTATTCTAGCAACATAGAACTGCTATGCTTTTTTCCGTTACTTTTTGTCACAAAAATACATGATTATATATGTGCATCTGTGCCTTTCTACATAAAACCCAATCTTGTTTACTTTTTCTGAGCTTTCTAGTAACTCTTCTTTTGTTTATATTATAGGTGGTGCACTTCCGGTCTTTGGAGAAACCAAAGGAGGATGATTTTTGTTTGGAATTGTGAGGGCTTGCAAATCACTATGTTTCTTATTTAAAAAATTAAACTATTATTTTGCAAAAAAGCTTACATATCAATATTTCTTGCTTTCACTTAGGTCGAAGCTTCATACTTATGATGATGTTGTTGAGAGAGTTGCACGCCAACTTGGCTTGGATGATCCATCAAAAATTCGCCTTACATCTCACAACTGTTATTCCCAGCAACCTAAACCACAGCCTATCAGATATCGTGGTGTAGAGCACCTATTGGATATGCTTGTTCATTACAATCAGGTATATTCTTCTTTATTTGCGACATAAGCACTACATGACCATTGGGCTTATATTTTATTTTCACGCCTGGCTTTTGCAGACTTCTGACATCTTGTATTACGAGGTTCTGGACATTCCACTGCCAGAATTGCAGTGTTTGAAAACTCTTAAAGTTGCATTCCACCATGCAACTAAAGATGAGGTTTGTCTGCCAACATTTTAGTACTTCTTACCTCTGTCTTTAGTTGCAAGTATATTTCTGATCCACAACATGCCAGGTTGTAATCCATAGCATAAGGCTACCGAAAAACAGCACCATCAGTGATGTGATTACTGACCTAAAAACCAAGGTGATCACTCATCTGTTTTTCCGGTTTATCCATTCTCTTGCATCGTTTATCCTGAAAACTGATAACTTGGTGCTATCTATTGAGTTCTCTCTTATCTTGTTACTATAAGCTGTTTTATTTTTCATGAAGAGTGCCTACTATCCTGATCCAATCCTGATCTTTTAATGTCAACAGGTTGAACTGTCCAATCCTGATGCTGAACTCCGCTTGCTTGAAGTATTCTACCACAAGATTTATAAGGTCCATGGATGTTCTGTTTTGCATTTTGATAGTCTTTATTTTCTGAAGACCGTTTGGAAATTAGTATTATATTTTCCTTACATTATTAACCCCTTGTTGTGTAAATAATTTATATGTAGATATTTCCACCTCACGAGAAAATAGAGAACATAAATGATCAGTACTGGACACTACGTGCTGAGGAGGTTCGTTTGAACATCTTTTCTGACTGACGATATTGACATAATTCCATTTAGTTAGTATACTACTGTCATTATATTATTGATTTGCATAACATTTTTGCTACCAATTGAAACAGATACCAGAGGAAGAGAAGAACCTTGGCCCGCATGATCGGTTGATTCATGTTTACCATTTCATGAAAGATCCTAATCAAAATCAGGTACTGCAATTTCCATATGATTACCTTGATAATTACTACTCTAATCTAGTGTAAAATATTGCGTTGGGAAAATTGCTACAGCCTACAGATACAGATGAGCTCTCATCCATTATCAGTTTTGACATTGCTTTTATGACTAACAGCAGATTCAGAATTTTGGAGATCCATTTTTGCTGGTTATCCGTGAAGGTGAAACTGCAGCAGAGATATTAGAACGAATTCAGAAAAAACTTCGAGTTCCTGATGAGGAATTCTCCAAGGTAACCTTCATTTTTATGTTTCCTAACTGTTCTTTTACTATATGTTCTCTCCTGCATGTTCTGTTAGATGGTAGTGGAGGTGGCATATATTTAATCTATCTGTTGCTCCAATGTTAAAAAAAAAAGAAATCCTCCACAGTATATGTAACACATATTCAAATGTCAAAATATGTGACCGCTTTCATATTCAAGTTCCTTAATTATGCTGGAATATTTTTAGTGAGCTGAAGGGTTAGTACTGGTGTACGATTCCCTGTCAACTGATGTGCCTGGGGTATTTCTTATTTTCTCACAATACGGAAATTTATTCTTATCAACAAACGCAAGAAAAAAAAAGAAATGTATTTCTTATTAGATCATAAATGAAAATCACGGGTAAAATCATAGAAGAGAAGATTTCCTAGGTTTGTATGCACTACCAATTCTTAGGAATACCACAAGAAGGCCTGCTACTTTGATATTTGGATCTAGGATATATTGGCAATTTAACTAAGGGACAAGGAATGTGAGAGAGAATAGTTCTAATTTGGTAGGCACTGAAATCAAATTATAAGACCACTTAAAATAACAGAAATTTGGTAACCCATTCTTGTCCAACTGTAGATGTTAGTACTTTAACTGCTGTCTTCCATCTGATCATCTTTTCTCTATAATTTTACGGCCAACATGGATCTCTCATGCCGGTAATGCTTATTTGAACAGTGGAAGCTTGCATTCATATCTATGAATCGGCCTGAATACCTCCAGGATGTCGACGTTGTATCTGCACGTTTTCAGGCAAGTTATAATTTTAACATGCTAGGAAGCTAGGCATGTCCATATGTGTACCTCCTTTTCTTGACCGCTGTTCATGCCATGATGTATCTTCTGATTCTGCAGAGGAGAGATGTTTATGGAGCTTGGGAACAATACCTTGGCTTGGAACATACTGACACAACACCAAAAAGGTCTTATACAGCCAATCAGGTAATCAGTGTTGGCTAATAATGGTTTTTGCGTACAATTCAAAACTGGCAAGAAATAATCTGAGTGTTTAAGATTTAAGAGTGTAAACATCTGTTTTTTTTTATATCTAAGCACATGCAAACCCATTTTACGAATGTGAGCACACAATGTTCGTATTTCTATTCTAAACAATCTGCTGTCAATCCGGTTAACCTGATGCCGAACAAAATAAGCATGCAGTTTGTTTAACTAAATGTCCAAGAGATTAATGGGCTGTTTGCTGCTTTGCTTCTAGTGAAGTGAGCAAATCAGCAGCCTCGGCAACTCTCTTCTTTGCCAGTTAATAGCAATCGTGCAGGTCTCTTGCCTTGCTATATTCAGATTACACTGAAAAATATATTTGCTAAACTGATTTGTAAAAGCTGATATGCACCACTGATATACAAAACAAATGAAGATTATTTACACAGATATGATTTGCATGATCTTTGCAAATGAATAAGATTTGAAATGTAGAAAAATGTTACACCTGCTATGTTTTTCCAATTTCTAAAATGAAAGCTAACTGTCCAATTGGATGTGGGTTGTTGGTCTATACGTGCACGTACATACTCAATTCAGCATCCAATCTATATATCCTATATAGTTGGAACCAAAAATCTCTACATGCATTGAGCCACATCACCTAGAAAATATTTGCCATTGGATCTTTCATGCGTTTAATCTCAACCATCCTTCATGTATTCAGTTACATTTCTTTTATTTACTGATGGTCATTACTTCTATGCATTCATATAGATGACACTTATTTTCCTCCTGCCTTTATTTTCAAATGCAATATTTCTGCAGCTCAATGTAATATTTTTCAGCTCAATAGTTCATACTAAATCTGTATATCCAAAATTGTTCTACTATACCTGCAACAACATGTGGGGTATCATCTACTCCCTCTGTCCCAAAATATAAGAACCTAGAACCGGATGGGATATTTCCTAGTACTACGAATCTGGACAGTACTAGGAAATGTCCCATCCATTCCTAGGTTTTTTTATTTTGGGATGGAGGGAGTAGTTAGTTTGATGGATATCCCGTTCGATAGAATCACCACTGCACGTGACTACATGAGAATCTTGCCTATAGTCACGTGCAGTGTTGAAAAAAAAGTAAAGGGAGAAATGAGTATGTTTACTTTTTTCATTTTGTTTTGTAACAGTGTTGCATTTGCTTAGATTAAGAAAAAATTCGGGTGTAAACGTACTCATTTCTCCCTTTACTTTTTTTTTTCAAGAAATCATTACTGGTTATTTTGGGCTAATATTTTTGTTGCATTGAATGCAATGTGTGCATGTGTAAAAGTAAGCTGGGTTGATTAATGGTGTTACGAAATTATCTGTATTATTATAGCAGTGTTTTCCATGTAATTGTTCTTCACTCTGGTTATTCAAACTATGCAGAATCGTCACACTTTTGAGAAGCCTGTGAAAATTTATAATTGAGAAGATTTATAGCTGGGCTTGAAGCCCTGAACAAAGGCCTCGTCTGGATAGCATGCCATGCCAAAGAGAGATCACAAAGTAAGACAACCTCAACAGAAGAAACATGGCAACAAAACATATGGCCATTACGCTGAGGCCTATATTGCTTCCCGCTGGTTGACGCCGTTGGTGCAGCTTACTCGTGATGTAGTGGGCGTCAGGGATTTTTTTTCAAGGCTTTCCATCTTGTTTCCGGGCAAAACAATTATGTCGAGTGTGATGGCCCCGCTAGGATAAGGTAGATGTTGCTTTATTTGTGTAGAGCAAAGCTGGTACATAAGAAAAAGATTTTGGTAGGGGCATGTATACAGAATTATAGCCGTGACTGATTGCTTTATTTGCTTCTCCCGTTTCTGTTAGCCTTGGAGCAGTGGGAGAATCGTATAATGGGGTTTGGTGTTGGTTCCAATTTTCCATGTCTATTGAGAAAATGTAAGAGAATAATTTGCCAGATAGTGCAGCTTTCAGTTCCTGTTAGCATAACCTTGTGTCGGTGCTGTTCTATTCGTTGTGATTTGACAACCCATGAAGATCAGTTTACAGTCTGTCATTTGCTTGTAAAATTACGTGGAACCCTTGTTTTAATCCAATATCTTTGCTTGTTATCGCTTGTGCAAACGGGAATAATTTCCATTATTGGTTCCATCCTCTGATGCATCGCTTGGCTTGCTCTTTACATGCTGTTCCAGAAAGTACTACAAGCTTGTTAACTGGGAAAACTAATATGATCTCCTTGGAGAAAGGATTGGATATGATCATGTGAGCGCAAGTAGTAGCTGGTCACTTTCGCAGAAAAATGTAAACTTGGGGAAGAATATGTGACCCAAAGTGCAATTTAGGAGCCAAAGAAGCAACAACCAGCCGAAGTTTTAGAAAGCCCAAGCGTTCAACAAAATAGGGATTAATATACGAGGAGGCTATCTACTCTTTCCGACTCACAACAAGTACAGTTTTGCACTGTTTATATTTAACGTTTAACCATTCATTTTATTTGCAAATTTTTTATAATTAGTATTCTTATTGTTATTAGATGATAAAACATTAATAATACTTTATGTGTGACTATTTTTTTTATTTTTTATAAATTTTTTAAATAAGACGGACGGTCAAACGTTGGACACGGATCCCCACAACTGTACTTATTTTGGGACAGAGATAGTATCTGTTTTGTTGAATAGGCATATGCTCATGCTCTTGTAGTACTTGTAGTACTCTGTTGATCCCAAAATATATTAATTAGGTTCAATACAATCAATCTTCGGGGGGTGACTAGTTGGCGCATATGCGCCATTTACGGAACCTGCGCACGGTGATGTGGGTCCACTTTTTCCTTAGGCGTCTTTCTGTTCCGCATCAGAAAAAAAAAATCTCCTTTTCTTTACCGGGAAAGATCCTCCCACATGTGTTTTTTTTTCTTTTTTTTTTGTGTTGATTGAAAAAAAAATAACTCAGATTTGAAACTTTTTAAATCAACTTACATTCAAAAACTTTCAAGTCCAGATTTAAAAGTTTAAACTTATATTTGAAACTTTCAACTTCGATTTGAAAATTTTCAACTCAGATTTAAAAACTTTAATCTCATATTTGAAAACTTTCAAGTCCAGAATTGAAACTTTAAATATAGATTTTTGAAAACCTTTAGCTCGGATTTGGAAATTTTCAAATCAAAATTTGAAACTTTCAACTCGAATTCGAAAACTTTCAACTCCGAATCAAAATTAAATCTTTAGTTGAAACTTTTCAAATCTGAGTTTATAGTTTTCAAATCTTTACTTGGAACTTTTCAAATCTGAGTGAAGTTTTCAAAAATTGAGTCAAAAGTATTTGAAATTTGAGTTGAAAGTTTAAAATAATTTGATTTGAAAGTTTCAAATATTAAGGTTAAAGTTTTCAAATTTTGAGTTGAAAGTTTTACATTTTTTAGTGAATTCTAAATGAAAGTTTTACATTTTTTGGTGAACTATAATTTTTTTAGGAAGTTTTAGATTTTATTTGAAAGTTAAGAAAATTACGTATAGATTTTCAATTTTTTAAGTAAAGAAAGAAAAAAACTCCCGCCAATAAAAAAAGAAATGTTATCTTAATTTAGTCTGTAATTATTGAAAACTACTTAATTAAACTAATCATGACCTTATCTAATCCCTTTGTAACCACACACGTATGGTTGGCCAGAGACGTGTATGCGGGCGTGGGCTAAAACACGCGTTCTTTGTTGCCGGTGTGTACGCACTAATTAGTAATCGCGCTATCTTCTAATACTAATATAAATCCAAATAGGAGATTGATTTGGAGCGTTGTGTGAGACGTTAAGATTAAGTGGTGGGGGGGAGCTTTGCTCGTTTTAGGGGAATTTCATGGGAAACCATTTCATGTGAAAATCATGTAAAATATGAATAGCACGACAACGACTACATGTAACACAAAACATGAGAACGTTGCTATCTTGGGATTAAATGTCTATCACAAACATCCTACCAATAAATCGACCACAACAACTACGAAGGCGAACAGTAACGAAGGGTAATCTCGGGCTTCATCCCCCAGTCCACCCGTCAAAAATATATTTATACAATTATACCATTCTAAAAAGGGAATTTGTAAAAATCACCTCATAAGTTACTTAATTGACATTTCACGTCATAAGTTATTTTCTTGCACGTACCATTCCTACTCAATTTTGTTGTAAAAACTACCCAGTACGCACGTTTTTATAAGCACATTATCGCTGACGGATAAGCCAATCCTGTCCAAGTTAGTTGAGATAACAAAAATGTTTTATCTACTGAAAAACTACTACACACCCAAATGGAAACAGAAGCATCACAATCACATGAAACCTCAGCCTTCCATTATGACAGTGACCTGTCTGTCTCTGTCCAAAAGCTTCATACATGAGCAAAGGAACATCAAACTGAAAAAGTAAGAGCTTAATTATAGGACTCCTCCAGTCCCAGCCTTAGGGACTGACCGAGATAAACTCTATTTCTACATCCACTAATTTCATCATCTCCCCGTACTGACGCAGTTGCAAATTTTGCTTAATTTCTTTTGAAGGTTTCAGTTGGACAGAGCTGCAAGGAAGAGGAAAGGACATAATCTTGCCTGCATAGTATGCATGCCTGACAATATTATGATCTATTCCTCCTTTGACAAGGACTAAGGTACCCCCTAGTTACTACTAAAATCAGATCATTGCTGCTGCCTCCCACTGTCTCAAGCATGGTTTGTTAACCTCTGGACATGGAGGCCCTGATCGATCAGAAGTTGGTTGGTGTTCATCATCAGACCTTGATCTCTTCCTCGGCGGATTTCGGGCGGTCTGATTTCTTGCTGGACATTATAGTGTTGAAGTTTTCTGATTTACAAAGAAGAATCTCAATCTGAGATAAGAAAAACAGACAGAGATAAATTGTTAGTTGTCAATATGGATTCAGGTAGAAGTTAAGAAGAATGGTGAGTTCAGACAGAAAGGGAAAATGAACTGTTGAAGCCAAGAAATCTTCATCTCACCTTGGCTTTACGGACAAGCCGCCCCTTCGATTCATCCTTGGTGCCAATGGTTGATGTCAGGATCTCTGAACAGGGAAGTTGGAAGAAGAGAATAAGTTTGCCTCACTATTTTGATAAGTCGTAATGAATTTTTGTTTCAGTAAGAAAGAAAGCTTGCGCATAGATTTGATTTTTGTAGACAAGTAGTAATTAGCAGAATAGAAAAGATGCTGACTCTTTTCAGTGGCCAGGCCATTGTTCTTGAGGATCTCAGCAACAGTCACCACCGTGCCAATTGCTGCAATAGAAGATACCTCAGAAAGATTCAGGTAAATATGAAATGACTTAGTAATTAAAAATAAGGATGTGCGAAAAATGCATATTACTTCAGATTTTATTATAGAGTGTCTGAATACATATATGCATCAGATGATCAGAAGGAAACTTAAGAACAAGTATTAAGTTTCTATGGATGCATTACCCATTCCCAGTGCAGAGAGCTCAACTTCGTCATAGTTCTGCATGTACCTCTGCATCCAGCATCCATATGGGTTTAGAGATGTCAGATAAATAATTTTCTAAACAAAAAGATGTGTTATGTGTACAAATTCAAAGAACTGATTAAACCTTAGAGATCATATATAGTTGCTCAATATTTTTCCCAGTTCTCAACAACAGGACACTGAAAATTGAAACTTTTTTAATGCAATTCATTCATAATTCTCCCAGTTCTCAATATTCTTGTTGAATTAAAGATTTTACATTAGGAACGGGGCAAGATAAATAACATAGCAAAGGCATGGCAATTTCGGAGCAAGATAGAACACCAAAACAGTCAATAAAACTCGGATAAAATAAAATTGGATACCCCTATTTCCATTTCTCTCATAAAGAACATTTCCTTGTTTCCCATATGGCCATATAGGAGTATCATTTTGTCATTGCATTGGTAGAGGCGGCAAATTCATAAGAAGGTTTTTTGTTTTGATTTAAATTTGTTCGACTGCTTCCACAAAATTTCACTCACAGTTTCCAATCGATTCTTCCCTAACAAAAATAAAAATAAAATCGAAGCTGCAATCACAAAATATATATATACCTTGGCGAGGTTGACGTAGAAGTAGAGCGGTTTCTTGTTGGTGGAGACCTGGATCCGGTTCTTCTTCGCCGACGCCCCGGCCTCCGCCTCCTCCTCGTCGTGTTCCGCCTCCGCCATCTCCTCCCCGACCATCGCCACCTCCTTCTCCTCCGGCCCCTCCTCCTCCTCCGCCACCGCCCCCGCCCTCACCACCTCCTCCACCACCTGCTCCTCCTCCTCCCTCACCGCCTGCATGGTGTCGCTCTCGCTCGCCGCCTTCCTACCTGGATTGAGAGAGAGAGAGAGGGGGGAAGGATCGATTGGAGAGGAGAGGAGAGGGAGAGAGGCTGCGAGTGGAGGCCACGTACGGGCGGTGGTGTAGAAGTAGGGAGTCACGCGGTTGCCCGGAGGCAGCGGTGGTTATTTCGAGCGCGCTCTCCTCCATCGATCTCCTCCCCCCCCGCCGCGCGTCTCTCCGCATCGTAGGCGTCAACTTCTCGGGCCGGGTTTCATTACTCGTACGTACAGGGCGTGTTTGGTTGTCCGGACCACACCTGGCTCGCACCTAGCCAGCAGATTTGTGTTTGTTTGGTTGCATGCACTTGTCTCAGACCCATGGATGGGGTCACCACCATCGATCCCTCCTCTCCTCCTCATTTGTTCCAAACCAGTGGAAAGCTAGGGTTCCGCCGACTCGCGAGTGGAGGGCGCTGCTCGTCGCGGCGTCCTCGCCGGCGGGAGGGCCGGTCGTCCGTCAGCATCCTCTCTTCCGTTGGTCATCCTCCCTCTCTTTCGCTCGCCGCCATCGCTTTCTTCCACTGGTTCACTCTCTCCGTCAAGCCGTTTGGTCTCTGCTACGCCCCTCTCTTTCGTCGACTCTCTCCGTTGAGCTCTCTGGTAAGGGCTAGGTTGGGCATCTCCTTCCCTTTCTCAGCCGATTTGTTTGGATTAGACCGTGTCCCCTTCATAAATATGCTAGATCTACTAAAAGCTGATATCTTTCTTAGTTGATTTCGATGGAATGAAATGTCTAGTGGCTTGCTTTTTTGTTCTAAGATGGCCAATGATGACTAATGTTGCTGATTTGTGATGCTTATGAACAGATTTTTCCTACACATATTCCTATTTTCCTGTTGATTTGTGTTATGCCATTGTATCTTTGCCTACAAATACAAGTTACTGGTAAGGCAAGATACAATAGTGCGTTCTTTTAAATTGATACTGACAGATACACACTTGATTAATAGTGCTTATTAGTGATGCATAAGAACAGATATGCCTGCACTTGACCTTATTCGATAAAGTCAGGCCACCAAACATGCCCTTTCTAAGTTTCTGTCTTTCTGTGATCTTTCTCAGTATTTTATAGTTCAAATGATCTTATCAGAACTGAGGCCACCTCTACACTTGAATTGAGCAGAATTTATAAGAGTACATGAACAGATTTTTCTACACTTGTTCTTTTTTCTTGCTGTTAGGCTGGGAAAGATGGCCAATGATGATATATGCTGCTGTTTGTGATGCATGTGAATAGATTTTTGCTCTACACTTGTTCTCATTTTCTCGCGGTTTCTTTTTTCCTACATTTGGTCTTATTTTCTTTTTCCTTATACCTTTTCTTTTGCTACATTTGATAGATACTGGTAAGAACAGATACCAATGATAGTAGCTAATTCACATTCTTCATATATCTGAGGCCATTGTTCTGCATTTATTTACCTGCTGGAAATGAGGCTCAATGATGTCAAATTTCTGCACATATTTGCTACATTTTCGAGTTATTGATGTCAGGCAAATACTATCAAGTTCCTTGTTCATCTTTTGATATCAACAGATGTACTCATTTTTTTTGGTAACCACACTTGATTTTGACATGATCAAGTTTTTATATGAAACCGATACACTCTGCACTTGCTCCTTTGGTAAAGATAATACTACTATTAAGTGTTGATGCTCTTGCGACCTGATCTCTGCAACTCAGATCCTGTACTGTTTCAAAGGTACAGGTTATCCTGTTTACTTTTACTATGTTTCAGGAAAATGTGATAATGGAAAAACTTGTGAGATCAAGTGTAGATATACTAAGGTTGATGAGTTTGAAGCAATCTGTACAAAAGCTTGCAAGCAGAACATAGCTGAAACAGATGGTTTAGTTTTGTATGCGGTTACTAATTAGTTTATCAAATTGGTTACTTGTAAAAAACTTGCCATGAGCACGTATATTTGTATGTTTGTTTTGAATTGTCAAATGTACCAGTGTCGTCAATAAAATTATGTACATGATATTTGCTAGAATAATCACTCTTGCGTGTTCATCCAGGCCATTTCGTTACATTTGTTAAAAAAAATGATCATCAGTGCTGCTCATTGGTTAGGAATGAGCTTAGGAATATTAGTAGGTGGGCACACACCCAGAGTAACATAATTTAATCTATAACCTCTATGACGGATTAAACTTATCACACATAAATAGATTAGGGACTTGGAAAAAAGATCTTGTTTCACAAACTTTATGGGGTAACCTCACCACCCACAATAATAGGTATTTACACACAAGATATCTATCCAACCAAATAACATCTTCTGCATGCTACCATTCCATCCGCCCCATGTTGCAACCAACCAAACAACATCTCATCATATCCAGGTTCATCTCATCCAAGCAACCAAACGTCTGCATGTGTATCCCCTAAACCAGGCTAAACTTAGCCTGGATGAGGGAGATGAGCCAGACTAGAGGGATACGAGCAACCAAACACACCCATAGTTGGCCAAACGGCCCTGACGGCCCGGCTCACGGTAAGGGGTTTTGGTCTGGTCCAAGCATGGCACGGTCCGGCTGGTGTCGGGTCCGTGCAGAATAAGTTCATCTGAGGTCCCTTAACTTTACACCGAATCCAATTTTCGTCCTTAAACTCCGAAACCAGACACAATCGGTCCCTGAACTGTCAAAACTAGTGCGAATGAGGCCGCTCGGCGGTTTGGAAGGTGGTTTTGGCTGACGTGGCGTTTACGTGGCTGATTTGACTAGGTCTTCGTCCTACGTGGCATTGACGTGATAATTCTATCCCGGAAAAATAATAAAAATTGTGGACCCACATGTCAGTTACACAAAAAACAATAATTTAAAAATGGTGGGGCACACATGTCAGCCTCACTCCTTTCTTCATCCCTCTCCCTTCTCTCTCTTCTTCCTCATCCTCACTATTCTCTTCTTCCCTCTCCCCTCTCTCTCTCTCTCTTCTCAGGGAGCGCGGAGCGGACGGGCGGGTGGGCGGCGGAGCAGGCGAGCGAGGCGGGCTGTCCGAGCTCCGGCGGCGGGAGGAAGACCGACGCCGAAGCCACGAAAATTCGGCAGCTCACGGCGGTCTCCACCGCGGGAGGCCGTGGCCGGCGGCGGGAGGAGGACCATGACCATCGCCGCGGATGCACAAATCCGGCAGCTCAGCCGCGGGAGGCCGTGGCCTGCGGCGGGAGGAGGACCACCGCCGCGGCTGCACAAAGCCGGCAGCTCAGCCGCGGGAGGCCGTGGCCACGCACACCGTCGTCGTCGCCGGCCGTCACGCCGCTCGTCGGCGGGCAGAAGTCCACGCGGTAGTTGGTGCCGGCGGGGCAGGTGAAGGTGCTGGTCTGGTCGTCCTTGGCGTAGCTGTAGGCGTCGGGGCAGAGCCCCTTGAAGAACATGGAGTAGCTCGTCGGCGGGCACACGTGCTCGAACTGTCCCCGGCAGCAGTAGACGTCGCCGCCGAACTTGCCGCACGCGCTGGCGCAGCCGCCGGGGACACGGAGCTCGGGGAGGCACCTCGCCGTGATGTCCACGGCGCAGCTCGGCCCGCGCCCCTTGCTGCACCGGGCGCCGCCGCCGTTGGTCGTCTGGAAGCTTACCGGCACGTTAACCCGTCGACGAGCGACAGGTCGAGGAAGTCGTCGCCGGCGCCGGGTCAGGAGCCGAGCGTGTAGCCGTGTACTCGGGCAAAGTGGTGGGCGGCTCGCCGGAGGCGAAGCAGGACAGCACGCTGGCGCAGTCGCCCGTGACGCAGCGTCCGTCGAAGGAGCCGCCCGTGCGCTCCGCCCCCCACCTGCCCGTCCGCTCCCATGGAAGAAGAGAGAAGGGAGGAGTGAGGCTGACATATGGGGCCCACGTGGGCCCCACCTTTTTAAATTATTTTTTGTAACTGATATGTGGGCCCACGGTTTTTATTATTTTTCCGGGGCAGAATTGCCACGTAAGCGCCACGTCAGTGCCACGTGGGACGAAGATCTAGTCAAGCCAGCCACGTAAGCGCCACGTCAGTCAAAACCGCCTTCCAAACCGCTGAGGGACCTAATTTGTACCGGTTTTGACAGTTTAGGGACGCATTGTATCTGGTTTTGGGGTTCAAGACGAAAATCGGATTCGGTGTAAAGTTAAGGGACCTCGGATGAACTTATTCCTATAGGCTTCCACATATTTTCGGAAGTGGATTCTAAGGCCTGTTCACTTTATTGCCAAAAAAACCTTAGCAGGAAAGTGAACTGGATTTCTTATATAGTTACCAAAATTTGGCAGCAAACTATGTAGCCACTTTTTTTTGGCAACTTTAACAAAATTTGGTAAGGTTAAAAATGGCATTAAAGTGAACAGGCCCCTAAACTCTAAAAAAAAATCTACTTGTTATTTGCATGGCATTTAATTGATTGTAAAAAAACCAACATAATAGATTAATACTTTTAGAAACATAGTACGAACGCACAAATGACATTTTGCTGTCGACGGATACGTCGCCTACTACTGAAAGAATAATTAGCCGTAAACAATTAGTCCAGGACTTGAACTCAGGTGGGTTGGTTCCACCACAAGAACCTAACCAATTGAGTTATACTCACTTTGTGAATAGATCATTACACAAATATGGAAGTTAAAAATCCAGTTTACCACAAGTTGTAAAAGAAAACACATAACTAGTTAATGTATATTCACAATTAAAGTTGTAAATGAAGAAGAAGATGAAAATGTGATGTAAATGGTATGTTTCTAATATTGTAAAAATTTTAGTAGCACAGTTACGACTAAATAAATTATAATGATATTTATCTAAAATAATATAGTTGTAATGGCATGTATCAAATTGACCCTACCCTTAAAACATTGGTTGTTAGGGGTGGCAAGATAAAAGTGAAAGACACTTTTTTTTTTTGAAAGAAAGAAATAAAGTGAAAGACAGAGAGGTCGGAGAAGGGGAAAGTGGCGATGAAACAAGGGGAAGTGGAGATGACGCCGGCGGTCGCCGCCGCGGCGGCGGTTCTGCCGGTGGGGTTCCGTTTCCGGCCGACGGACGAGGAGCTGGTGAGGCACTATCTGAAGGGCAAGATCGCTGGGCGGAGCCACCCTGACCTCCTCCTCATCCCGGACGTGGACCTCTCCACCTGCGAGCCCTGGGATCTCCCGGCCATGTCCGTCATCAAGTCCGACGACCCCGAGTGGTTCTTCTTCGCTCCCCGCGACCGCAAGTATCCCGGCGGCCACCGCTCCAACCGCTCCACCGCCGCCGGCTACTGGAAGGCCACCGGCAAGGACCGCCTCATCCGCTCCCGCCCCGCCGGCCCCCTCATCGGCATCAAGAAGACCCTCGTCTTCCACCGCGGCAGAGCTCCGCGGGGCCTCCGCACCGCCTGGATCATGCACGAGTACCGCACCACTGAGCCCCACTTCCAATCAGGCAAAAACGTAAGCACGACCAAATATATACTGTCTATGTGCATATTACTAGTATAAATAGCTGAGCAAATCAAATGTGTCTATTTGCTTTAATTTTTCAGGGTAGCTTCGTTCTGTATCGCCTGTTTAACAAGCACGAACAAGATGATACCCATACCCCGGCCTCCAATTTGGACCAACAATTGCATTCCATGTCTTCTCAAGGCAATCCCCAAAATGGCACACCTGCTGTCCAACCGGCCCTCGCCTCAATAATGAAGGTTCATCAGACCTTACCATCATCTGGTTTCAGCGGCCGCCGCGGCGCGAAGAAGCCGTCTCCACCTGTCGCCGGCTGGTGGCCGACGGCTACCGCGGCGGATCCTCCTCGTCGTCGCCTCTCTCTCCTTTCTCTCTCTCTCTATCTCTCGTCGCCATGCCACCGGTGAGGGGCAAAAAGGGGAACACCGGGGGAGGAGGCAGGGGACGGGGCACCGGGTCGCCGCAATACGTAGTCTCGAAGGAGTGTCTCCGGAAAAAGCGAGCTGAGGAGCTAGAGGCGCGCGTTCCCCGCGTGGAGGTCGCGCCTCTCTCCAGGGACACGCCGCGCGGACGAACGGCGGACGGCGTGAGCGGGGGGACGACCCAGGGGCACCCATTGTGGATGGCCTAAGGTTCGATCAGGAGGAGGCATAATTATGACTCGTGTCCTGCCACCATGGGCCGATGGCCTGTATCCTCCTCTCCCTCCAATATAACATAAAAACAAAACCCTGCGTCGGGAACATGTGATGCCCCCTTGTACATTCCCACTAGTCTCCACATGTTAAGTCATTAGATTCATGCTTGACACCACCATAGTTCCATACCTGGAACTGGCGTTCTGGACAACATGGTCATTCCCTGTTAAAACTGATCACATCATTGAGTTCACAACTCTCGGAAACACATTTTTGAATAAGATGTTCTCATTGATCATTAATTCCACATAGCATGACATCCATCTCCTCTTATCTAGGGATGCAAGCGGACCGACCCGCAAACCCGCTTATAGGTGTAATTAGTGGGTAACCCGCATATTAACTCGCAGGTTACCTACTAATTTGATCTATAAATAGGTTTATGTATTGATCCATTTGCATTTCTAGATACAGTAAGCTAGGCCACGACGTGAAAACTCATGAGTTACCAGTTAAATATATAAGTAGATTCACGGGTCGGCCCACATGCATCCCTACTCTTATCCTACTATTTGGATTCTTAAGATTTTTGCTTGTTGTACTTTACGTGCTCGCGATGGACGAATTAAGGCCGCGTTTGTCAGAAGTGACGTGGATAGCTTTTGGAGCACAATCTGGTGTCGTCTCGTGTTTGAAAATCCAAAACCCCCAACAGGTCACCTTATCGCTTGGAATTTTCGGATTTTCTAAAAAAAATTTGAATTTGATCGAAGTTTATTCAAATACAATCAAAATTTATTATAATTTCTCGAAATCTCAAAATTTCGTAAATTTCAGTGCCACCGAAATTTTGGCCGAAATTCGAAAGCGCAGCCCGTCGCCCTACTGGTGTGCGGGAGCGGGACACGGACACGCTAATCCGATCCGGTGTCGTGCGGTATCTGGAGACGTACGTACGATGTACGGATTCGTGTATTCTGTACTCCGAATACATCAGAAACGATTCGAATCTACTAGTACGGACGCGGTACGGATTCGTGTATTCCGTATTCGAATCTAGGAGTAGTACAGTAACTAGCACCACCACTACCACGCGTATAAATACAGGCCACGTACGCCCCGTGTCTAAACCATCTTGCCGAAAAATCCCGCGAGACAAATCGAGGCGACGCGCGCGTTCGAGAGCTCGTTCCCGCGACATCGATGGCGTCGAGCAGCAGCAGCAGCAGCAGCAGCGACGATCTCGCCGCGAGCACCATCGACCTCGCGCTCGAGGAGAAGCTCGCCGCCAACGCGCTCGGCGGCGGCAATGGCGGCGCGGAGGAGGAGGCGGCGGCGTGGGAGATCGACCTGTCGAAGCTGCGCATCCGCTCCGTCGTGGCGCAGGGGTACCACGGCACGCTGTTCCGGGCGGACTACGGCGGCCACGACGTCGCCGTGAAGGTGCTCGACTGGGGGGAGGACGGGTACTCGACGCCGGAGCAGATCGCCCACCTGCGCGCGTCGCTCGACGACCTCGCCGCCGTCTGGCACTCGTTCGAGCACCCGAACGTGGCGCGCTTCTTCGGCGCGTCCATGGGCACCGCCGACCTCAACATCCCGGCCAACACCACCTCCTCCACCACCGCCGCCGGCGGCGGCGAGCAGCGCAACACCGGCGAGAAGCCGCCGCCGGACAGGGCGTGCTGCGTGGTGGTCGAGTTCCTCGGCGGCGGGACGCTCAAGAAGTACCTGATCGAGCACTACCGGAGCAAGCTCCCCTACGGCGAGGTCGTCCGCCTCGCGCTGTCCATGGCGCGCGGCCTCAGCTTCCTCCACGCCAACAAGATCGTCCACCGCGACGTCAAGACGGAGAACATGCTCTTCCTCGGCGGCGGCGGCGGCGGCGACCTCAAGATCGCCGACTTCGGCGTGGCCCGCGTGGAGGCGCGCGACCCGAGGGAGATGACCGGCGCGACGGGCACGGTGGGGTACATGGCGCCGGAGGTGCTCGTCGGGAAGCCGTACAACCGCAAGTGCGACGTGTACAGCTTCGGCATCTGCCTGTGGGAGACGTACTGTTGCGAGATGCCCTTCACGTTCGGGCTCGGCGTCGCGGAGGCGTCGGCGGCGGTGGCGCGGCGGGGGATGCGGCCGCCGGATCCCGGCGTGCGTGCCCGCCCGCCATGGCGCGCGTCATGGCGAGGTGCTGGGACGCCGACCCGGCGGCGCGGCCGGAGATGGAGGATGGTGCGGATGCTGGAGGCGCTCGACACGAGCAATGGCGGCGGGATGGTGCCGCCGGGGAAGATGAAGAGAAGAAGACGACGACGAAGAAGAAGAAGCAGCAGCCAGGGTGCTTCTGCTTCTTCGGTCGCTCGTAGATTTGTTTCTTCACCTGCGTTGTTTAAAAGTCATGTATAGTTGTCTACTACTCCCTCCGTCTCGTATTATAAATCGTTTGATTTTTCCTAATCAAACTTTTTAAGTTTAATTGAATTTATAGAAAAATATAATACTATTTTTAACACAAAATAAACATATTGTCAAAATATACAATGCTAGATTTCATGAAACTAATTTGATATTATATATATTACTAAATATTTTTATAAACTTGATCAAAGTTAACAAAGTTTGACAAATAAATAAAATCAAACGACTTATAATATGAAATGGAGGAGTACTAATTAGTTGACTTCTTGTCTAGTTCATAATGTTGGTGTTGTCGAAACGACAACCGCATACGTCGAAAGAGTGGTTGCTCAACAGTGGTTGGAAAGAAACGAAGTGTATTAATTTACAAGTTCTTGCTACTAGGGTTTAGTTATACAGGGGAATTAACACGGTTACCCTTACGAAAGGGACATTCACAGGGGTACACAACGTTACGGAGGCTCATGGGCCCCTGATGGGCCTTCGGGCGATCGCCGGCCCTATAGCCCTAGGCTTGATGGGCCGGGAAGGCTTTTTCGGCCCTCGCGGGGCGAACTCGCCACGGCGAAGTCGTCTTCCTTTGGCAGATACTCTTCGCCTTGCACCCTTCGTCTGAGACGCCTCTAGCTTACTCGCTCCTCGTACGACCCCTCGCCTCTCGCATTCTTGCTCCGTAGTCTTCGCCATGATTTCGGCAGATTTGGTCGAAGGGCTCATGCCATCCGCCAACAGTTGCTACTGCTATTTCCTTTTTTAATAATAATGTTATTGAATTTTGGATAATTTTTTATTTTATATTCGTCTTATTATAAAATTAGGAAATTATTATATATTTTCTTGTGAGTTTTTTATTACTAAAAGTATTTGAAACATGATTTATATACATTTGAATAATTTTTTTAACAAGACAAATGATTAAATGTGTGTAAAGTCAAGGACCTTATTTATTTCATAAACGGAAGGAGTACAATTGGTAATTTTAAGCCTCCTGTTAATTAAAGGTATAATTTTTAATTTTTATGCATTATTATTAGTATCGACCGAGAGACGTAGTCCTAACTAGGAGAAAGCCTTACGATACCCAGAAACTAACTTAAGAGGTGAGAGACTGCCCCCACTTTTAAGTTGATTTAACTCTCCTAAATAACTAATGTGGGACTATTCCAACAATGGTTGGGGCGAAAAAACTTACAGAGCTCTACCCGTGGTGAGAATAATCCTTTCTTTTCTCTTTGGTCGGGATGACCCAATTAACCCTCACAGCTTGTAAATAACTGTTGATCATCTGCTCTATCAAAGGCAACCTTATTGACTCTCTTAAAAAAAAGTCATTTCATATTTTGTCTGGCTTATCACCCATTCTAATGCATGGATTATTAGAGCTCATTTCACTCCCAAGAATAGAATCTCCAAAGTTGATTCTCTCCTTCCTTCCACTCAGATAATATCACTTCGACTCCATCGTTTTCTCTCTTCGATCTTCCGAGACAGTACTGAGCACTGAATTAATGTTGTTGATCATCCTTATGCAATTGAAACCTTCACCCCAGTCACGTTTAGTCCCTGACCACATTATGGACTCGTCCATAAAATCAGGATTGTAAGGTACCAAGCGAGCCTGCAAAAGACAATTAAAATTGAAGAAAAAAAATGGAGGAATAAGCCAATACAAACATACATTAATTAGGATTTAAAGTTTTGGATAATAGAGTAAATTTCATTTAGAAGATTTAAACTACACAAAACCTCTGCCCCCACCAGCAAACAAGCAATCCATATTGGAATTTACCGGATAGATATATTGGAATTTACTACTATTGAAAACTTAGGAATTATAAATAGGACTAACCGGATGGCCATTTCCATGTGAGTGTTTCAAGGCTCGACCAGATCCCTTGTTCACAAAACTAAGGGGCCAGCAACCATCCGTATCCTTGACCATTGTGCAGTATCGTGCGTCAAAAATCCAGTGCTGTAAATATCATATCAATGGTGAAAACTAATGTTTTCTTTATAGACAGTAGAGTGATTTTACCTACGATATTTGCTTTTCTAATATAAAATTTATTACCGATCACCTCTCAACACGTCCTCAAAGGCAGCAAAATTTCCCAATTATCTAATTTCTTCATTGAGTTTTGTTACCTTTGTCCTAAAATGAAGTTATTTCTAGCACGATAATTTATCCTATAATATAGCTATTATTCAATATGCCCTCTCATCTTAATCAATTACAACCATTCATCACCATTTAATTTCTTGATCTACTTTTTTCTCTCAACCAATCGACCACTTTTACCTATTTTCGTAACACCCTGTGTTCAACTCGAAAATACTCATTTTACAACGGAGGATGGCTCAACATATCATTATATTTTCGACGGACATATTCCTATGCATACAAGCTCTCACGTGTACACACGTGCACATCAACTAACAAATGTCTACAAAAAATCTAGAAAAATTCATACATGTACTTCCAATAGTATTAAATCTAGGGATAAAATCTTAACCTTAAATTCATTATATTTTAGCCGTAAAAAATGCGTTTTATGGTTGTAATTCTGTCAGAATTTTTATCTTTTTTTACTCTCTATGTAGAATGAATTTGAAATGCGACTTTGCGCGTAGATTAATACTATTGGAAGTACATGTATGAATTTTTCTAGAATTGTTTATGATAATTTTTAGTTGGTGTACACGTCGTGTGTACCCGTAAGGGCCTGTGTGTGTATAGATACGCTCCCTATTTCGACATACCTGGTACACATCCATCCGGTTGGGTGTGGAGAGCACAACACGGCCATCACGAACTGCGAGTGTGAGGTCTCGATTGGCACGGCACACGATCTTCTTGGTCGGCCCATCGAGGCCGTAGGACGACCCTTCTACTAGGGTCTGAGGCAGGAGGGCTTGGTGATTTGGTTAATGATTCCCAAGGCTCCATCTTCCAGAGCTGATCGTCTTTGCCTTCAAACTTCTTCAGGTACAGGTACCGCACATGCAGCGGCCTGTTGTGGCTCACGTCAAAACGAGCTGTAGATTGTTCACCATGCATATGCCATGGAAGCTACCAGCATCTGGGTTTGGGAGAGCACCCAAATCAATGATGGATTCGTGAGGCTTTTGGTTGGTACGAAGAAGACGAACCTGCAATGGTTTATCATCTATGAACAGAGACGAGAATGAAAATTATTCAGGATACTGTACATACTAATTATCTAAATTTTAACCGATATACTCCTTCCGTTTCTAAATGTTTGACACATTGACTTTTTAGCACATGCTTAACGTTTATCTTATTCAAAATTTTTTGTGAATATGTATAACTATATGTATACATGAAAGTATATTTAACCATGAATCAAATATAGGAAAAGAACTAATAATTACTTAATTTTTTTAATAAGATAAATGGTCAAATATTTTAAAAAAGTCAACGGCGTTAAAAATTTCCTACAGACTTTAGAACATTTGTCAATGAAACAAAAATATATGATTATGAAATAAAATAATATACGCGGGTAACCGTGTCAACGAGTGTTCAGAAATTTGCCGGTAGCCTTATTCTTTAGAGCAAAAGCAGGACGACCTTCACTGTCCTGTACACCTGTTTCGACCCTGCTCCAATGCTGAGAAAATATAATTAAGTAGATTAATGTAAACTCTTGTAATGTGGAGAAGCAGTCATATGTGACTGGGTCGTAATTAATCCTCATCTGGGGAAAAAGCTCATGCAAGGTGACGATCGAAAAAATAGAATTCAGATCAGACCGGATGAAGATGATCGAACCTGATAGTCGTTATTGCAGTCGGTGCTGGTGAGGACGACGGTGCCATTCACATCAGCCAAGCTCATCGAGTCCTGCTGCCGGCAGAGTATTCTCACCGTCGCCATTGGAGTAAGCTAAGCTAAGCTAAGCTAGCTGATCGACTTGACGAAAGATGCGAGGAGACGATGGATCTATCAGTTCTGTTTGTTAATTAAGGCCATTCACGACGACCAATGACTAGGATGGTGCCTATAGCATTAAATAAGCTGTCACCTAGGATGAAAAATATATGTGGCAAGTGAATAAATGAGGAAAGAAAAGGAAACCATGTCTTACATGAACATGATTTTTACACAACATCCAAGACATTATGTGGATAAGCAGATTAAATTAAGTAAGATAGTGGTGTTTGTATTGGAAGAGTAGTGTCTAGTATTAGTTTCTTGATGATGTGGAGTTTATGAAAAACTATATCTAGTGTTTTGGGTTGGAATGGCTAACGGTGGGAAACGGCCTAAGAGACAAGCCAATAATTTTCGTGTTGGGACAGACAGAGACATAGTTAATGTTGCAATTGTCCCTTGATCGGAGGTTGAGATTTCATTTTCTCGTAAGATACTTCCTCCTTTCGTAAATACTATCATAATATAAAGGATTTGTGATGAAATAATTAGTCTGGTTGTGAGAATTAGTCTGGTCCAACCACACAGATACGAATTGAAATGAAAAGTGTTTGTGCCCATCTCACTAACCATTTCTCTGGAATGCTTCCCCTAGTAGGAAGAGAACTGGTCAGTTCTTTGTACAAGTACACCGATGGTATGATATTTGTCGGAAAAAAAAGAATGGCAGTCATGGAAAATACAGCATGGATTTGACATCAAGTAATAAACTTTTCAGCTTTTTCTTATCTCCACCGGTTCCTATCTACGTACTCTGTCAAAAGAGAGACAGACAATTCGTATACAAATCCTTTATATTTGTGATAATTCGTGCATGGTAAAAAATTTTAGGCGAACTCTTACCTGCTCGATCTTTTCAAGGTTTGAATATATTAACGTCTGTCCTTGTGTCACTTGCTTAATTTCAAAAGGTATAATCCTTATATTTAAGGTCCGAAGGAGTGGTCCATAACACTCAATATTAATAATTTTCAAATATCGAATCCTCGTTTGCACAAAAGCGAGTACTCACCATCTACCCAATCAGAGTACGAGTCTAGCTTGTACACAAAAGTCAGCTGAGAACAAGAAAAATGCTATACGTCCGACCATTATGTCCGACTCTTGACGACAGTAACGCTAACGAGTGCATGGCACGGATCTCTGCAGGACATTGCTCACGCCGTCACGTGCCAAGCTGATTTGCCGTTTGGTCGTACCTGGTCCAAACAAGTCGGACGTATAGCAGGGTTCTGAAGACAATCAGAGTACCTCCATCTACCTAAATGTCAGCCTGTAATCGAGGTCCATTAATTTTATCTTCAACTACTACTTTTTAAAAAAATGATACTCCAGATCTAACGGTTGGTCAGGATCTTCCGGTTGAATTAGGGGTACTCTCTCCGATTTTAATAGACGGCAACATTGACTTTTGAACATATGTTTCATCATCCGTCTTATTTAAAATTTTTATGCAAATATATAAATATAAATCATTTAAATTAAGTATTTAAGTGATAGAACAACTCACAACAAAATAAATTATAATCACGTAATTTTTTAAATAAGACAAATGGTCAAATATATGACAAAAAGTCAATTAGTGCCATCTGTTAAAAAATGGAGATAGTAGAATTATTCATAGAACTACATGTGATTTCAACATAGAAAATGATCAAATAAAAGATTAAGCTGCAACATCACGAAACTATAGATTTAATGTTAAATGTATTAGAAAAACTAACTCCTCTGTACTCGTAAAGGAAGTTGTTTTGGACAGCGACACAATCTCCAAAACAAATTTGACTTCTTTGTTTCTATAAAAATATTTAAAGTGATATATGTATACTTTTAATAAAAATATTTTTCAAGACAAATCTATTCATATAATTTTACATATTTAAACTCACAACTTGAGAGTTATTCATGATTTATATATCAAGGTTTGACTTAAACATTATCCTAAATGGACTTCCTTTATGGTATGGAGGGAGTATGTTAACCATCCTACCACAATATAGGAAATATTTAGTACTAGAGAGAAACAAGTTGCATATTTTATAGCTTTACATTATTATACTCCCTTCATTCTTGATTTGAGTCTGCATTTTAGTTAGACTCAGGGTGATTCATAAGCCTTGTCGGTCCAAAATTAAATAATTAGAATCAACAAGCCTTATTTAAACTTAAAAACTAACATAGAACTAATCATAATTAGGATAGTATCGGAGTTTCAGCCGATCTTACCTAAATATACATGCTGCTTTACTAGTTTTATGTATATTTGTCACTTATATAGATAGATCATTCTGTATAACCATATAGTTAGATCGTATCGGCTGGGCTTTTGAATGCTCAGAATAGTGTTCTATCGGCTATTTATATAGTATCATCTGAAATCTCTTATTAACCTAAAACAGATGATAACTACAGCTGATGAGGCATGTTTTGGGTTTCTCATGCTTTAACTTGCTAAGAGTCCATAGTCGATCTGGTCTAACTATATCGGCTGAAACCATCACGATACGTCATCGCTTATAGGTCGATCGGCTATCGACTGACTAATTCTGCTTTGTTTTTTTTTTGCTGATTGCAGAATCAAATCAGCTGGCATGCCCTTGACACACTCGAGGCTAGCCTTGGACCTGCACTGGAGTTAAGCAGATCTCCAGGCCACCTGTTTTCCATCACATAACCAAGATATAAATGTGAGTCTCGTTGCTCATACCTGTAAGTACGGCTATTCGAATAGATTAAAAAAATACTCTTACTGCAGTAGAGGTATGTTGTACCCGTAATCCATGACGCACAAATAAAAATGTAGAATAAATTTAGATAAAATATGGTCTATACGATTTCATTGTCGACGGAGGATACCCGTAGACCGGATATAGAGGGTATTGGGGACGTTGATATAAGGATCTATGTATACGACCTCGGCAATCAAAAGACGAGGATTTATACTGGTTCAGGCCCCTTTGATAGGTAATGCCCTAATCAGTTGGTATGGATATATGGTGGAACACAGATTACAAAGGGAAAAGACGGAACTTGGGAGATTCCGACGAGATTGGTAGTACCGGATGATCCGACTAGCCTTCTCGTCGACGTTGGCTCTCGTAGGCTCTGACTTCGTAGGCTGTTTTTGGTTTCTCTGGGCTCTGAGATTCGTCCCTGTGGTCCTCTCAGGGGTCCCTTTTATACGAGATTGGGTGTTCTGAGTAGGACTCCGATGTACCAGCTGACACGATACGTAGGTACCCGAACTAATAATTCTTGTCCGAGAAGGTCTCTCTCCTATCTGTGTCTTTACAAAGAGTTTTTCCGTTAAATGCCAAAGCTTTAATCCGTGTATACGTGGATTACTTGTCGGTAATTGGGTGTATCGTGGGGTAAAGGGTATGCCTGCACCCGTAACCTGACAATCATATCTGGTCCTATAACTATCACAAGATGATGGGTGAGTGGAGGATACTACCGAGCAAATGAGCGGACTGAAAATATGACAATAGTTTACATCTATGTACTATCGAGGATGGCATGATGTGTCATTAATAAAAATGTTTTCTTTGATTATGGATAATTAACAAAAAACACGCGGTATACCAGGACGGGAATATGTCTTATTTTTATCTTAAAAAAACTTAAGGCATACCATTCTTTTTATTAGTAGTCCATGGTTGGCTTTTACAAAGTCTTCATTAAATTTGGTGAATAATCAATATCGGAACTTATTGATTATAATTTACCATGAAGAAAACTTATTGGTTGATTTATAAAAACGTATTACATGATAGAAATAAACTTTACTTAAGAAAACTTAAACATTTATAAGTAACCTATACAAACTATAAATTATATAACTTGGTATTATTTCAAAACAAATATTGTTTCACGAAAACAATTGAACATGCAAAAAAGAAAGAAATTAGCTCAAAAAATGTTATATTTTTGGCATACCAAGCCAAGCAATTCTGTGGGTGTTTTGTGTGCGCCAAACCCTTAAAGTTCTTTTGAAACTAATGGGAGCAATGAACTTATATAGAAGAAAAAAATCTAATTTTTAATTTACCCTTGATTTGTTTGTTATGTCTTCAGAGGCGATTCCAATCACAAGACTTTGAAGTTCCTTGATCTCATAATTTTGCTTCTAGCGCATTATTACACGGCATGTGTACACACTGGATACATGATAATTAGATAGCGGTAGTTTTTATATTTCCTTGATACAGGTTGGATGAACTTAATCTATCTTCTATCAAAGTCATGAGTGGTTTTTGAGTATGCTAATAAAATAATACGAACCCTCGATATATTTTCAAAGACATTCTCTCCGACTATCTATGAGACAATTGTTGGAATTAACTATACTTACCCATCAATAATATAATGCCCGGCATCAGGCGCCGGCACGTTCCTAGTTTAAGATAAAACTAAAATATTTTACACTTAGAACGAAGAGGGGTAATATGTTAAGCGCATATGAGGACAGCCCATATTGCGCGGAGAAACAACTAGCTTAAGATCTAGGATTGCAATTTGGTGTACTACTGAATTTATAAGCCACAATATAAGCATACCTGCATGCGTTGATCCAGCTGATCACCCATGACAATCCTATCATTTAAAGATTCGAAGATTTATTCCAAAACCAATCAGATCTTAGAAAGAGCACTTTAAACAATTCAACATTTTAAAAAAAATATCATTGAAGCCGATTATTGACCTGGAGTATTTGCTAACAAACTCAGAAATCACATGCTCCCTTCGTTTCCAACAATGTACAGTCATCTTTATATTTTACATCTATATCTATCTATTATAATACTAAAGTCCATTAAACTTCCCTATAACCGCTCCTACCGCCGCAGTAGCGCTCCTACAATCACTCCTAGACTGCACGTGGCTTTTATAATCTGCACCGTTGAATTATTCATTTAAACTTGGTGGATCGTATTTTTAGACATCGATTAATCTATTTTGCTCCTCTCAAAATCCCGTGCATATGCGTGAAAGAGTTTATACTGGAAAGTGGAAACTATACGTACATACGTACGATGGCAGGTTTTCACTGTTATTTGAGAAAACGTTAGTAGCGTAACCATTAAGAAAAAAGATAACTGTTCATCATGACACAAATACGTACATATTATGCCACGAAAATTTAAATTGTAAACAAATCCATACTTATATGCCAACAGCACTAGATTTCTTACATTAAATTTAAATTTTAAGCACTAATACTGGACTAGGTTTTTCTTCTTTTAAAGAAAAACTGTAAGCGGAGCGTACTGTTTCACGATGTCTACTATATATCACAACACAACTGTTTTTCATTAATGTCCTATGTGTACAACATTACGTTAATGCAAATCAATAAAGGGCAAGAGCTCGATGGTACAAAATAAAACCAATGATTACATAAAAACACATTTATTATTCATATAGTTTTTTAGACTTTTTAAAGAAAGGTAAAAACACCCTTATTCTTAATTACAACTTAATTTAAATTAGAACAAATGCTTCTAAACAAACTAAGTAATACTCTTTTTTTCACCTAAAAAAATATATGGCCTCTTTTTTTTTTCTAATGATAAGGAAGATTATATATAACTGTTATATGGATGAATCTGAATATTCATATAATATACAATCTTAAATAGATCTTAGAAAAATTCTCTAAACAATATCTGACTGTTAAGAAACTTTAATGGAGAAAACGTACCGCTAATTTGGCAATGTTGCTCAATTGAATAATTCCCTTATAAATTTTTCAAACACATCCTATGATGATACCCTTGCGAAATGCGCCATTAAAATTCCTATAAACGTTCCCAATCATCAAGTAGCTCCCTATACAACGCTCTCGAGTTTGCAAGTGGCACTATAAATAATAAATAAGAGAAATCTAACCATTGATTTTTCATTTTAAATCGTTGAACCCATTGTTTTAAAAACTTAGATCTAATTTATTAAAAACACATTTGGAAAAAACGTAAAAAAAAACAAAAATTAATAGTTTGGCATAACATACGATAAGTTAAGGGTAGTATTGTACGTACGTACTTCCCTCCGTTCTTAGTATATAA
The DNA here is from genome assembly GCA_009805545.1 of Oryza longistaminata. Taxonomy (NCBI): domain Eukaryota; kingdom Viridiplantae; phylum Streptophyta; class Magnoliopsida; order Poales; family Poaceae; genus Oryza; species Oryza longistaminata. Next base: position 31,675,853 of record CM020179.1, on the reverse strand, counting down.
TTTTCTATCTTCACGAGATTAAAATCAAAAATATTTTTATCAGACAAAAAAAATCCCACGAATAGAACTCTACCACTATAGCATAGGTCTTAGAGGCTCTCCCTCGCTAACCGAGAACGCTACAGTTCTAGTTCGTAACGTGTGCTATAATTAGACAAAATGCTAAAATAATCTCTTTATAAAAGCAAAGCAACGCTTATCGACCTCCTCTATTTAAATTGATGGGACTACATTATTAGATTGATTAGATTTTTCTTTAATAAAAAATCATAAACCTCCTCTCCCTCCTTCCACCATGCGGCATTAAAATCCATTAAAACATTTTAATAAACACTTACTAAAACCATTAGAGACTTCTTGGAAACAAACTAATCCATTAGCCATCCTTTTAAATTGTTCTAAGCCCGCAACAGTGACACCCTACAAAACACTTCCTAGTACGAAGTGACACTGCTAATAATAAGCAGAAATCTGACATCGATTTTTATTTAAATCGGCTAGATCCATCCTCCTGTCACTTGAAACATCCTGCAAACGTGAATTTTTTTATATTTTGGTCCTTTTAACAACTTATTTTACAAATAGCCCCCTAAAAACTTATGGTACGCCAGAGAAGCTGGCGCCGTCCTCCACATGACGCCTGGGTGCCGTCAACTGGGTGCCCAAGTGGCCTAAGGGCAACGTGGCTTTGCCTGGATGTGGCAAAGGGAGGGCGCTCAGCCACACCCGGCCCGTCCAACACACGGTGCTAGCATGAGGCGCACTCTCACTCAGTGGGGTTGCGCCATTAGCCCCGCTCGAGCCCCACCCTCTTTCTCCCCCTACTCATTTTTCGCCCCCAGGAGCCTGAGCAAATTCGCAAAGAAGGCCTTCTCCCTCTCCCCTTCCACTCTACTAATCAAATCCATCAATATGAGTCATTTTTCGCTTGCTTTTTTTTGGAAATTGAAGGAAGGTATTACTCCTCCATTCCATCCTTTTTTTTCGTGCTGCATTTGTAGATCAGAGGGTACCTAGAACTTTTATTGTTTAATATAATTATATATAGTCAAATACAAAATTGAATATTATTGGATTTATTTTTGGGTTATAAGATATCCTTCTGGGAAATCAAGATACCATAATTTTTTTCTCATAGGAAAACCACCTCAATATTTCAACAACAATATTTTTTTTTATAAATTCAAAACTGGACGATATCTAGTAATTTACTTTTAGAGTAATGTTGCCAAGGGTACATTATAAGATAATGGTCAGCATTCAAAAGCCACTAAATAGTTTAATTTTAGTTTAGTAATATATATAGTACAAATATCTATTATCTATTATATACTAACAGTCCATTAGAATTCCTAAAATCGCTCTCAAGCTGCTACATGGGACTCTACAAAACTCTCATATGCTGCCACGTGGCATTTAATATTATTAGAAACATCTAACCGTCGATTTTCACTTAAACCAGTGTGTCATTTTTAGACCATTGGATTAAAAATTATATAAAAAAAGTTAGTTCCCCCATCCCATCCTACCGCGCGCCTGCGGCCACATCCTATTAGTAAGCAGTTACGTACGTACCATCCTTTTTTTACTTCCGGCTATTTTTTTCCTTTTACGTCTATTTTCTCTGTAATGCCCCTACATATATTTATATACATGATCTGTTTGTTTTTTTATTATTGTCTAAGTCATAAATTTATGTATTATAATCGGAAAACCCTACAAATTCAAAAAAATAAAACTCCAACCCTCGATTTTCACTTAAATTGGTGGATTTTAGTATCAATTAGATCAGATCTATTAAAAAATAAGGCCTCCCAAACAAAAAAAATCATGTTTACATATATAATCAATAGTAGTACTGTTTCATCAAGAATAGCTAAAACAAATCCTGTGTACATACGTTACTCTTACTACTTCACCTAACTAAAACATTTCTCTAATGTGAGAGTGCTGATACCCCTCGTAAGAAAAAAAACCGATGGATTTTAAAGAAGATGAATGGCCTAAACATCATAAACGTTAATTTAAAAAGGTTAATTTCGTCCTTAGTGAGTTAATCACTTTCTAATCCTATTAGTTCAATACCGCCAACGTGGTACTCCTACAACGCTCCTAAGCTGTTCATGTGACGCCTAATAAATAAGAGAAAGACTACAAATCTTTGAGAAAATTAGAAAGACTCAACTCTCGATTTTCATTTAATTCGGTGGATCCACTTTTTTAAACCATTAGATTAGATTTATTTAAAATGCATTCCACACATATCTATACGTACGTATATGTACTTCCGTACTTCGCTACTTCACGAAAAGAAAGGACAAAATACGGGTAAAATTGATATACGCTTTTGATTGTAACATATATTTTTTTTTACGTACATAAGTAACAATTTTATGTTGAGCTGTAAAGGCTTATCAAATTGGCTCCCTCATTTTACTCTTGAGCATGTTCTCCAACTACTAAACCGTGCCGTGTTGTGCAAATACATTTCTATACATTTTTTAAAAAAAATTTTTTCATGTTTGTAATATTTAATACTTGATTAATCATCGCGCTATGGCCGTGTCGTTTTGTTGGTGCCCTACATAAGCTCAACCGATGAGATCAAATGTAGCAGAAG
>CM020179.1:31638530-31650195 GCA_009805545.1 Oryza longistaminata | reverse complement strand
GGCGGGTGGAGCTCCTGCACGCGCGCGGGCTGACACGGCGCGACGCGCTGCGCGTCCTCGCCGCCGAGCCGCGGGCGATCCTGTACAGCCCGGAGGATGTGGAGAGGAAGGTGGATTTCTTGGTGAGCAGGATGGGGTTCGAGATTGGGTGGCTGGTGGAGTTCCCGGAGTTCTTGGGGGTGAACCTCGAGCGGCGGATCGTCCCGCGGCACAATGTGGTGGAGCACCTGCGGTCAATCGGCGGGCTCGGTGACCCAATTGAGATGAAGCATTATGTGAGGTTCAGTCGCCAGAGGTTCTACAATATGTTTGTGAAGCCGTATCCGGAGTGCAAGAGGATTTTCGGGGGAATTGTTAGGGAGAAGGGGAAGGAGGTGAGGCGGTGGCGGCATCCTGTTGGTCTGTGGAAGCTGTTTAAGCCGGCGAAGTATGAGAGTACGGAGGAGGATGTCAATAATATGAAAATGGTGATGAAATCACTTCATTAGTTCTCGCCTGGCTGGCCTGGATGAAACCAATTTGGACCAATTTTGAATTGGTTTGCTCATGATTAAGGGGTATTGTGGAAGTGACATGTTCAATTGAGATGTTGTGTGAGAACAAAATTGCAGTTGTGCTGAAAAGACATGAAGCTGGTTCTCTTAAACATGGGTTTGCAAAACATCCCCCCACCCGCTCCCTCCCCCCACCCAAACCTTTCTGAAGAGCTGCAATTTAATCTATGTCTCTATCATGTTGCTTTAACTGGAGACAAAAAATAAATGACATGCTTATGAGAGCTGGCACCTTATGAAAGGATTATCTCAATCTGTCAATAATATAGAGCTAACAGTAGTTATTTGTGAACCGATTCCACTGCAAGGGTTCGTGCATTACATTTCCTACAGAGTATTCCACAATGTTCTCTTGCGTATGCTTGGTTAGTTTTACACTTTGTAGTAAATTTGACTGTTTTTTTATGTGAATTAGCTTCTTGTTTAATGTTAATGTGAACTTTATACAAATTTGTGTATACTAGTTCATCATTGTTTGCAAGAGCTGCTTTTTCATTCATCTTCTTCCGTTGTATCCAACTGAGTTATGTACAGTATATCTGAATTTCTGTACCTCTGTACGGAAGTACTTAACAAAATTACCAATTAACCATAGTGCAATACCGATACATCGCACACTATGGGAGCGCAGTTAGAAATTGTCTTACCTAATTGCATATGCTTTGGTGGAATATGACTCGGATCTGGCAAAAGATGACAGCACACAGAGAAAAAATCTTGACAGTACAATTTTGGTCATTTACCTTTCGGTATCTTTTTTGGAGCAAGAGAAATCAGATTTACCTACATCAGTGATACAGTTCATCTATCTTTTCCCCTAATATCAACACAATATTATTTGGTGCCTTTTAGGTCCTTGAGAATATTTTCAGGTTACATCTAGAAGTTAATTTTTCTTTGATTTAAGAAGTGAAAAAGATGTTTAGCTATTACTAATATGCCGGTAGGCCTTTTGCATTGTCAATGCCCTATTGTTGTGGAGATTTTGATTTAGGTGCAGTTTTACTTTTTCCATAAGACATTCATTTTCTGAATGCTTGGTGCTGAACCCACCACTAGCATATTCAATGAAGAAAATAAGTTGGTAGGTACTGAAAATGACTAGTACTAACTTTACATGCATGATGCAGCAGCTTCAGGATAAGAAATACCCTTTTTTTTCCCTCAAAGGTACAAATAATGGAAATGGTTTGTCTGATCAACCAAAGTGTTGTAGTAGAATAGTCAATAACAAAAGAAGTTCCACCACAGTAGTCACCATGTCATAAACCAGTGATTTTGTGGTATACTGTTGCACTGAGGCGCTGTAGTGGGGCTGTAACACTGTGGCACATGTACTCATACTCAAGGCATATAAGAATTTTAATCACCAAGATTCGGTTTCTTTATTCTCTATATTTAATTTATTAAGACAAAGCATACCTGCTATTTTGCTACGAAAGAGAGCTCCCTTTGAACTGCCAGAGGCATGTCATGTGTGCACACAATTCTTAGTCTCAGTTGAAAAATGTTTCCTTCACTTCACTTGCAAGAAAGTGGATCATGGAAAAAGTAAAGGGAATAGTTGGACTTTGATTGATGGGCTACACATCATCGTGGACAACTTTTGAGCAAATAATTTTAATCCATGATAAGCTGCTATATAAGACCAATGAATTCACTGTCCTATGCAAACATCACAGAAATTAGAGAAGCAACTATACATGCACAGGACATCGTAGTAGGATGAGGAATTTATCTTTGCCATATATAGTCATGGTGCTTTTGGTTTCGTGTTGTTTCATTCATGTATCAAGTAGTGAACCTCCCCATGGCAATATTCTCAAACTCTATCCCATGTCATACTGAATATGGATCTTAATCTCTTCTTAATTCTGGTGGTTTGTTTTGCCATTCATAGGTCTAAGAGTGCTACAGGAAAGCAAAGCAACTCCAACCTCTGATGCAACGACTGAGGTAATACAGGTTTTTTGTTTTCAGAACTCAGATCATGCATTAGATGTGCTATCTGTCCTCGTTTTTGCTCAGTTTATTCAAAGAGATGCTAGCTGCTTGTTCTCGCTGCAGCTTTTAAGTTGTGTAAACCAGTCTATATATAGATGCTATTCTCCCTCATGTTTCAATTTCGATTTATGGGTCCTATTTATTTGATTTCTGAGATAATTTATAGTTTATACAGCAGTTTGAAGTAGATTCGAAAACCTTTTGTGTGGTGCTATATATAATGTATAAGATCTTGGAGACTATCTGATCAGCTATATATGGAAAAAACGCCCTGGTTTTTGTTCAGTCTGTTTCTCTGAATCTGACAACACTGCTGAATTGATGATCTTTTGAAAACGTTCAGGCTATCGATTTTGAAGAATCGGAATTCACCCGTAGTGGAAGTATGGGGTTTGAGCTCGATGATTACCCTGGTTCTGGTGCAAACAACCGCCATTCGCCACACTCTGAGGGCAATAGATGAAGGGACAAACAGCTGAACAATGGATTTGTGATCAACGTTATAATTTGCCAGTCTCTCCAGTCTCTAGTACACCTCTGGCATAGAAAAGCATATGAGAATTTCTGAATTTGGACAGATGAGCGAGATGACAAAGGAAGAGTGCCATACTTTCAAGGTTTTAGTGCCATACTGCCATGTATATATCGAAAATAATTTGGGGGTTCTTCCTAACTTGTATAGACATATCAATTTGAGGCAAGTACTAATAAACAAGGGTGCACAAGTTTTTTTCTATGGTTGCTGCATCAATTATCAAGCATGCATAAAAAAAAGGGCTTGCTGTATGTTATAACTCTTTGGAATCTAATGTGCTGTTGTAATACTCATTTCTCCTCGGCATGTTACATGAGATCTACTAGAAACATAATTTTTTTGAACCCTTCATGAAACCATTACAAAATGACACTGCGGACATACACAATAACATTTTGAAGTGTCAGTTTCAGAAAAAAGAAAGCCATATTTTACTTTCATAGTATTTGTCACAATTTTAAGATTTATCATCATATTCAACAGATATTGAATAATCATCTTTTGGATTTGTCATCGTATATTTATTGTTTTTGCTTGAGTAAAATTGATGGTTTCCCGAACATTTGTAATAGTTAATACCCACGCTTTGCTACGGGATATGTAAATGAATGCATTTTATACATTATAGAAATGATAGATGTATATGTTTAAATAATGTGAATATAATGATTTGAGATTGCTTGCATATTGAGTTCTAAAAATACAACAAAATTGTAAATGATATATCATGTTTCCATGATATTTAAAATACTTTAGATCATAATTGCTAGTGGGTGATGATGTGATACACTTACATGTGATTTTAAAATATTCTATTCAAAATTGCTAATGGGTGATGATATGATACATTTGTACGTTGAGCTTCAGAAGTTAATGAACATCTATCTATTATATTATTAAAGGAATAGAAAAAGGAGCCTCCACGTTCGCTTTCATGGCCTAGAAATTCTCACATTAATCGGAGAAAAAGAAAAAGCAGAGTCCATATAGAAATACAATTTACAAATAACTGAAGTTCGGAATTAAAAAATAAGGAATATTAGAAGATGAGACTAGAGTCAATATTGAAAAACAATTAGAAAATAACTGAAATTTAGAATTAAAAATAAAGAATATTAGAAGTAGAGTGTACAGTCCATATAGCTAGCCGCGTGGACCACCATGCTAGTTACCTAAGATAAGATTTGGTTGTAGAAGAGGAAAATCCCAACGCCCGCACGCGAGCCCACCATGCCGCAAGCTGTGCGGCGGCGGCGAGACACGGACGCGAACTCTGTCCTCGATGCCGGCGTGTCACAGCTGTGATCCTACAGCATATGCCAGATGGGTTATAGTGATGTATGCAAAGCGTGCGTGAGAGCCTACGTGCTCGAATTGAGTTGGTGAGCCTGCGTGCTCTGTCATGTGTGTGAATTGAGACAACTATATAATGGAGACCACTATCATGGAAATGAAATTGAGAGAGGAACTATCTCTCCCCAAAATTTCCTCTGTTCTTCCCCTTTCTTTTGTTCTACAATTCCTACTCCAATCTTTGTCTATTACAATGCATCAGATTCAGGCTGTTCGTGGCTGTATGGTTCTCATATTCTCTCGCGTTCTGGCTGATAAAATCCCCGTGCTCCGGTTGGTAGCTACCCTTGAGTGTGGCCGCTGTAAATCCGGTTCTGGTTCGGCTGGATTTGGAGGAGACCTTCGCCAGTCGCTGGAGTTGATGGAGGCCAAGCTTTTGGAGAAGCTGGAATCCATCACATAGCGGATGGAGAACCTGGATGAGAAGCTAACGAAGTAGAGTGGTCGGATTGATCAAGTTGTCACCAAGGTTGATCTCGCCATGGAATCGGTGGGGAAGCTGCAGTAGGAGCAATTGCAGGCGGCACGATTGCAGAAGCAAGCTCTCACTTCTGATCCAGTGAGTATTCTAGGTTCCCCTTCATCTCTGTTGGTGGCGAGTTTGGGTACTTCTCCGCCACCTCCTCCGCCTCCACCTCCACCTCCACCTCCATCGGGGTTTCTCAAAACTGCTTCGCATTGGGTTGGTGCGGAATCTAGTCATGGTCGAGATTGGAGTATTCGTGCTAAGAGTTGTCTTCTAAAGATGGATTTCCCCCGTTTTGATGGCACCGATGTGCGAATTTGGATTGATATGTGTGAGACTTATTTTGAAATGTATCAGATTCCACCATTTTTTCAAGTTTCTGCAGTTGTTCTTTATATGTCAGGGAATGTTGCGAAATGGTATCAGTCTTTTAAATTGGTTGAGGAAGTGAGCACTTGGTGGCAATTTCCTGAGGGTATTACTTTGGAATTTGAAGGTACAGCACAGCGTGAGAAGATTCAGGCTCTGCAAACTTTGCATCGAACTGGTTCTGTTGCAGAATATAAACATCAGTTTTATTCATTAGTTTATCAGGTTCGGGTGTTTGATCCATCTGTTGGGGGTATGATGCTTGTCTCTCGTTTTATGCTGGGTTGAAGGATGAAGTGTGAGCTGCTGTGGTAGTTCAGCTCCCTGATAGTATACAGCAGGCTGCAGCTATTGCCCTGATGCAAGAGTCTGTGTTGTTGAAAATGGGATTTAAGCAGCCTAAGAGGTTGACTTATAAGCAGAATATAGTTAAAAGGGATGTACCTATTGCTGGTGGAGATACTTTGGCTATTAAACCAGAGAGAGCTGAGCTGTGGAAGGCTAAACAATTGAGGGATTATCGTCAAGCTAATGGTCTTTGCTTCAAGTGTGTTGACAAGTATACACCTGAGCATCAGTGTGCTATCACTGGGCATATTAAGACTATGCAGATTGCTGAAGTTATCCCTGATGACTTGTTGAATGCAGTGGCAGTTGAAGAGGATTCTGATCAAGAAGATAATTGTCACATTTCTCATAATGCCTTGTCTGGGGCCAATAATTTGAACACTATTTGGCTGAGTGCTTTGGTGCAAAACAAAGTGTTGTTATTGGTTGATTCAAGGAGTTTCACAGTTTCATTGATTTTAATTTTGCTACTATGGGTGGGTCTGTCTTTGCAGCCTATTTCTCCCTCTTTGGTGAAAGTAGCTAATGGTGACTGTCTTTCCTGTCAGTACATCATTCGTGCTTTTACATGGTGGATTCAGGGACATACATTTTCATTTGAGTTGTAAGTTGTGGATTTAGGGGGACATGATGCAATTTTGGGTATGGATTGGTTATCTCAATGGGGGAAATGCCATGTAATTGGGCTCAGAAGACTCTCAAATTTCAATATCACCACAAGTGGATAATGTTAGAAAACGATAGATAAACAGTGAAAACAGTGAATCCCTTCAAGTTTTATTATCTCAATATGTCCCCTTTTATAGTGAGGATTTGTATGTGTACAAGCCTAGGATTCTTCTAGAATTTAAGGGAGATTTAAGCCTCTAAATGTGGCTGTTTATGTGATACAAATGCTCCATAATATGGCTGCTACAAGTCACTTGATTGCTGCCATTGTTGCTCTTTGATGAGCCTTTGATGAGATCAAATATGACCTCATGATGCTTTTGTAACAGATAACCCTGCAGGGAGTTCTTGATGATTTGTTAATTGATGTTTCTTTGTCTCAAGTGTTAAAGTGGCAGAAAGGATGTGCTATATGGGCAGCTGCTCTTTTAGAACTTTAGCCAATGTCCTCTGATAAGTGATAATACCATTCCAGCAGAAGTTACTTCTATGTTAACTGAATTTGAAGATGTCTTTTAGGATCCTACCGGTCTGCCACCTCATAGAGTGTATGACCATGCTATTTCTCATCCCTAGATCTGCTCTAGTCAATAGCAAACCATACAGATACTTTCCTATGCAGAAGGATGAAATCGAGAGACAAGTGAAGGAAATGATTGATTCTGGCCTTATCACTCCAAGCATGAGCCCTTTTGCCTCGCCTGTTCTGTTGGTTAAAAAGAAGGACGACACATGGCATTTTTGTGTGGATTATCACAAATTGAATGCCATTACTGTCAAGAGTAAGTTTCCTATGCCAGTTGTTGATGAACTTGCTGGCACTTAGTTCTTTTCCAAACTTGATCTGAAATCTGGGTACCATTAGATTAGGATGGTGGAAGCTGATGAGTTTAAAACTGCATTCAAAACACATCATGGTCAGTTTCAATTTCCAGTCATGCCATTTGGTCTCACTAATGCCCCGTCTATCTTCAAGTGTGTTGCGAATTCAGTTTTGGTCCCTTAATCAGAAAGTGTGTGTTAGTGTTCATGGATGACATATTAGTCTATAGTCCACATTTGGTTTCTCATTTGGCTGATTTGATACAAGTCTTTTTGTTACTAAGGACAAACCAGCTGTATGCTAAGAAGTCCAAGTGTTCCTTTGCTTGCTCTCAATTGGATTATTTGGGGCATGTGATTTCTGTGCATGGGAATAATACTGATCCCACAAAAAAAGCAGCTATGTTAGCCTGGCCAGTTCCTGCAACTGTGACTGAACTCAGGGGGTTCTTGGGGCTAACTGGATACTATAGAAAGTTTATTAAGAACTATAGCATTATTGCTCGACCTCTCACTCTGTTACTGAAGAAGAAGGCTTTTCAGTGGTCTGATGCTGCTCAGCAAGCTTTTCAGCAATTGAAGTTGGCTATGAGCTCTACTCCAGTTTTGGCCCTACCTGATTTTCATCATCCTTTTCTATTAGAGACTGATGACTGTGCTTATAGTGTGGGTGTTGTGCTCAATAAGTTAAACCATCCTATTGCTTATTACAGCAAAGCCTTAGGACCTGCCAATTTTTTTTTTGACGCAAAAGGTAGAGAGACTCTACCTTGTTTCCATTGTATTAATGGTGGTCATAAAAGTGACAAAGCCAGTGGCTGGCAAGAGATTATACAGGGGGGAACAGAGAGGAAGGATAAAGAGAAAGAAAGATAAAAAAAGAAGGAAAGGAGAAGAAAAGGAAGAAGAAAGAACAAAACACAGGAATAAAAATAAAATACAGGAATAAAAAGGAAACCTAGCTAAGCTTGTCTGCCCAAGTGTTGAGGTGTTCGCGAAGGCTAGGCTTTAAGCGGTGAACCCATAACTGGAGACTTTCTCTGATTCGATGCAGGATGTATGCAACGCTTGTTTCCGTGAGCTTGAAGATCAGCTGGTTGCGTGCTTTCCAGAGACCGTGCGAACAAGCAGCAAAGCATGCAGGCCATCCCGGTTTCTGGTGTTCTGGCAAGGTGTCCAGGATTGATTCCACAAAATCTTGTATGTTAGAGCTGCGCACGGCTATCTCATATAGGTTGAGCTTCTTCCAGACTTCCCCTGCTAATTTGCAACGAAGAATGATGTGATTTGATGTTTCAATAGCTGGGCAGGTCATACAGTGTGGGTTGGAATCCCATTTTTTAAGAACCCTGTTTGCATTGGTGTTGAGCCTGTCTCGGAACGCTAACCACAAAAAGATCCTGCAAGTGTTGGGGATAGCCTTGTTCCAGATAAGTGTTGCCGGCTGCCAAAGGATGCCATGATAAGTCAACAAGTTGTAGTTTGCTGATGTTGTGATATCTGTGGAACCAAGCAGCAGTGTTCTTTTGTCGGGGACATTCTGTTGTATGTGTTGTTCCAACAATATATCCATGAGGGACTGTAACTCGGTTTGAGCCCGGGAAGAGAGAACCGGGTGTAGATCAAGGACCTGCCAATTAGAAATTGTCAATATATGAAAAGGAATTTTTGGCTATTATGATGGCAGTGGACAAGTGGAGATGTTATCTGCAAAGGTGCCCATTTGTTATCAAAATTGATCACAAGAGCTTATGTCATTTGAATGATCAGGTACGTGGTACTAAATTACAACAAAAGGCTATGACAAAACTTATGGGGTTGAACTATAGTTTTCAGTATAAAAAGGAAGTGGAGAACATTGTGGCAGATGCTCTATCTAGGATGCCAGTTGCATCTGTTGTTGTTGCTTTGTTAGTTTGTTCAGCTTTGGTTGTAAACTCTTATGCTGTCGACACACATGCTCAACAGTTGTTGGTGGAATTGGCTATTCACTCCCAAAATGCTCAGGGTTTCTCTTTAACTGATGGCTTGATTCGACATAATGGTCGTATTTGGATTGGTGCAAATATGGCTCTTTAGACCAAGTAAATCACTGCTTTCCATGCAACCCCTATTGGTGGTCATTCTGGGTATGTTGCCACTTACCATAGGTTGAAGAAACTTTTTTTCCTGGACTAGTCTGAGGACTATTATGAAGACTGCTATGGCAATTTTTGTGAAACAATGCCAAGTTTGTCAGCTGCCTAGGTTGTTAGTTCCATTACCTGTTCCAAAGGAAGCTTGGGTTGATATATCGATGGATTTTGTGGAAGGGTTGCCTAAGTCAGATGGGTACGCTGTGATTCTGGTTGTTGTTGATTGTTTCACGAAGTTTGCTCATTTCATTTCTCCCAGACACCCTTTCACTACATCTCAAGTGGTTGTGGCTATGGACAAGGCTGTGTTCAAAACTCATGGCATTCCCCATTCTATTGTTTCTGATCGTGATAGAGTTTTCACCAATAAGTTTTGGAGTGATCTGTTTAAGGTATGGAATACTCAGTTGAACATGAGCACTGCATATCACCTGCAAACGAATGGACAAACTGAACGTGTCAATCAGTATCTCGAGATGTATCTTCGCTGTATGACTCAAGCAACTCCCACCAAATGGAACAATTGGTTGCACTTGGCTGAATACTGGTACAACACTTCTTTTCACACCACTTTGGATTGTTCTCCACATAGAGCATTGTTTGGAGTGGAGCCTCATGTCAGCCAAGTTCATGTTCTTTTGTCTTTAGTACAACCATCTGTTCAAGATCTTGTGGCTAGGCGTGCCCAGTTGTCTGCTTTCTTACAACACCAGCTGCAGTGTGCTCAATTACGCATGAAAAACAAGGCTGACAATGGTCGTTCTGAACGCTCTTTCACTGTGGGCGAGTTGGCGTTTCTCAAACTTCGACCATATGCCCAGTCGACAGTGGTAAATCGTCCATACCCTAAGCTTGCTTACAAATTTTTTTGGTCCTTTTCGTGTCCTGGAGAAGATAGGTGCAACAACTTATCGATTGGAGTTACCTGGCATTAGTACTGTCCATCCGGTGTTCCATGTCTCTTAGTTGAAAGCACATGTTCCTGATCACACCCCTGTGTTTGCCTCGTTGCCTGCTCCTGTGATGTTGGATGCTGCAGATGTGTAGCCGGAACAAATTCTGGACAGATGTTTGGTGAAGAAGGGTAATGACGCTCATGTTCAGGTATTGGTGAAATGGTTCTCTTCGCCAAGTGATCACGCGACATGGTAAGATTATGAAGTGGTGAAGACTTGTTTCCCTTCTACACCAGCTTGGGGATAAGCTGTTTTTCCGTGCGGCAGTACTATCACAGCTGCGGTCCTACAACATGTGCCAGATGGGCTACAGTGACGTATGCAAAGCGTGTGTAAGAGCCTGCATGCTCGAATTGAGTTGGTGAGCCCGCGTGCTCTGTCGTATGTGTGAATTGAGACCACTATATAATGGGACCACTATGTGGGAAACAAATCATGGAAAAGAAATACTACCTCCGTCCCAAAATACATATCGTTCTAAGTTATTTAGCATGTACTAAGGTTAAGAGAAAAAGACTATAATACCCCTTAATAAATAATGTAATTCTATGTGATTTGGTGGTTGGGGATAGAATGGGAAGAATTTTGAATAAATAATGTATAGTTCTATGTGAGATGATGGTTGGGGGTAGAATGGGAAGAAATTTGAATTAAAAGTGGTTGATGTGACAAGTAGTACTTTCAAGTGACAACTATTTTGGAACAATTTTTGAATGCTAAAAAGACAAGTACTCCCTCTGTCTCATAAAAAGAGGATTCATATAATTCCAAGGCAAATTTAGCGATTAGTAAAAATGACCAAGTGACACTCGTCAATGAAAAATGCAGTAATGATGATAGGTAGATAAAGGGTATTTAAAGTATACAACTTCTCGTTTTATGTGCGGAAGGTAGGTAGAATGGTAGAAGTTGGTTTTTCGTGGGATAAAATTCAAACTCATGTGCGGAAGGTAGGTAGAATGGTAGAAGTTGATTTTTCGTGGGATTGGAGCGCAGGAAAACGCAGGAATGATCGTTTGATTGGAGCGCAAGAAAAACGCAGGAATCGGATGAGAGAGATAGACTTAAAGGATATTTTACAAGAGGTTGGAGCTCTTGCTATATTTCCTCCAAAATCTACATGTAATATGCTATTCCATAGGAATTTCATTGGATTTGCAAAGCTTCAATCCTTTGAATCAAAAGGCCAAATAGGAAAATTTTCTATAGGATTAAATCGTATAAAATTTCTATATAAATCCTTTGATTCAAAGGGACCCTAAAGGTTGAGTATTTTTTGGGACGGAGGGACCGATGCAGTATTGTATAACAGAGGAAGTAGAGAAAGAAACTCTCCCCCCAAAATTTCGTCTGTTCTTCCCCTTTCCTCTGTTCTACAACTCCTATCCCAATCTCTGTCTATTACACGGCGCCGCCCCCGCTCCGGGCGCTCCTGGCCGGCCTCCGCCGCCGCG